>CM052547.1:86821276-86961687 GCA_028533065.1 Trachops cirrhosus
CACTGAGTGTCTGCCGAGGGACGGTGAGCGTGACCTAGTTAGTGATTCAAATCCAAATTAAGTTTGAAGAGGAAAATTAAAATAATTTAAAAATAATAAAATAATACAACACAGCCAATTTACTGGCTGTGTTTCCATCTTCTGTTCACAAAACTAATTTATATCGTTATAAATTATGTGTGAGCGCATCTGTTTTCTCAAGCCTGTTTGTAAAGAAAAAAGCATTTTATGTCTCACACCAAGGAACCAATTCCACTGGATTGCGTGGAGGTTAATACTGATATTCAAGGCTAAAAAGATTAACTTAAATCAATACGTAGCTGGCCTTGAATCTAGAATTCAGAATGAAAGCACAGTTTGTAGTTCTGAGCATGGTTTTCTTAATGACACGAACAGTGTGTTTAGTCTTTATGAAGGAGAGAGAGGTGGGGGAGTGGAGGGAGGGGAAGGGAGGAAAGTAAAGGCATTTCAGGAGTATAGTTAATTGGGTGATTGGGGATTGGGTGTCGCTTGAACTTCAGTCTGCGGCTAATTCATGCCTTATTCTTGAGGCATGGCATGGGTTGGGCAGTTGCTGAACCGGAACTGCTCCCCTGTCCTGGGCGCATAGAAAATTCCCCTGGCGGAGTAAAATCGTGGGAGGAAACGTTTGATAGGTTTATAAGGGCTTAAGAATCTGGGGGTGGGGGGTGTTGTTCCCCTGACACAGAGGGAGAATTTAGGGGGGCTGGGTATTTTCAGACAAGGAGGGAAATTTAAAAATGATCTTAATGAACTGGTCATTTTTAAAGAGAACTCACATGTTCTCTTTAAAATGCTACTGAAAGCATTTTGCAAACAAGTGTCAAAATTACACTTTTGTGGCACCATTTCAACTCAGACTAGGGGCTGAAATGATCAGGAATTTGAAGAGTCTTTGAGAAAAAAGAAGTCAATATAAGAGCCACATTAGGCAAGTGTGACAGAAATCAATTATTTGTGTTTTCAGCTGCATAAACTTTCAATACCATCCTCAAGTCAGAATTTTAGGAGACTCTTAAGGAGGGAGGCTTTTCCAGCCAAAAAGCTTCTGTCCAAATTCAGGCCTTTGGGATATCACGTGGAAAGCAAATTTCTACATCATTTCAGGGGCGAATATTGGGCCCTCACACTAGTCACCAAAAGCACCAGGTGATTCCCAGCCATGTGGGAATTCCTCAGCACAAAATTTCCAAAAGAAGACCTGAACCAGACCTCCAAGGATTTTTTTTTCATTCTGTTTTGGTTTTGGTTTTGAGTTTGCTTTTGCTCTTGTGACTCCGCGGAACCTTAGGCTTTGGGGGTAACGTGAATTTCGTCATCACCGCGATCACACCGTTGTTGATTGCCTTAGTGTGCCGGAATGCACAGAAGGCCCTCCCCCGGAGCCCCCACCCCTACCTCACGTTCTCGCCCCATGCGTCTAAGCCGATGTTGGCCATCCCCTCGTTCATCAACAAAACAAGTCATTCAGCGGCTGTGACCCTAGGCCCAACTCTGAAGTCCTTTGGGTGGAGGCGGAGAATTTGAATTCCTAACCATCCACCACATCACATCACGTGGCAAAATGAGAAAAGGTCCACCATTTCCCCGCCTTGATCCGATCTTCCAAATCCCACCGCCATGATCCTCTGTGGCTAAGCACACACTTCTAAAGGAGGCAGAGCAGAGGAAAGTCAGCCCGCCCGCCGCAAGCACGAGGCGCTCGGGGAGGAAGTGACAGTCCTGTCCTGTGGCCGCAGGGTCCTCTGGCAGAGTTCCATGTGTGGCCAGCCTCCTACTTTTAGGAGGGAGGTCACTGAGCCTCTTTTGCTTGGCCAATGGGGCTGGAAACGAAACCAAACAAAATAAAATGTTGACGTGCTGAGTTATGACAAACCAAGATGCATGTCACAAGGGGGGGAGGGTATGACAGCTTTACTGCTGCACTGATTATAAAAACAAAACAGATTAACTACCAATATGGTTTTGTATGTATAACGAAACAACTTTATTGCCTTGTAAATCGAAGACCTCAAACATATTTTAGGAGTGGCAAACCTGAAATGCTAAAGATTTCCCCCAAATTGTCACTAATTGATATCCTTCCAACTTTATTAGTCTTATTTTTCAACCAACTGAAAGCTTAAACTAGAATTATTTTCTAGAGTTGGACATTTTCCCTATTACATAGTCTCACCGTAAGATTTATTTAGCTGCAATAAAAGCCACATTTATAACTTAATCAAACCCAACCATTTAAACAGCAACGTTTATAAACAATAATACCAATAAAATAAAAAAGTGAACGTCATATTTGATAAGTTTTGCTCAAATAGCAGTCTTTATTAGTGTGGCCCGTATGTCTCAGGAGACACATGGATCCAGCTTGGCCCGAATTTTGCTGTGTGAGGTCCTCGGTTTGCTGCTCGCAAAGTTACTGAGCTGAGCAGAATCAGTGTACCGGCTGTATGCTGTGTGTATGGCCCTGGCAGAAGCCACACTTTCAGTCCTGGGCATCCTCTTTTGATCCCAGTATCTGATACTGCAACTTTCGCTGAGAATCTCACTGCTGATACCAATGACAAAGTATCGACTGCTCTCATTTCCGGCGAAATGAGAGTCAGATAAATAAACCCAATGTGTTACATAACAGGACCGACCCCGCTCCTTCATCCAATCCAACATGATTGTATTATTGATAAAAAGTTAGGACCTTCCTGTGTGCTATAGAAGTTCAATAGTTCAGCATTGGCAGGATAATATAGTTTGCATCAGGGAAAGTGTATCAACAAAATACACATATGAAAATGAACTTCGTGAATATCGAATGGCACTCAGGAGTATGTGAAAAAGTAGCGTAGGAGCATAATAGGATATCAAGAAATGGTTGTTTTATGGCTGATTGAACAAACAGGTGGCTGAATGGCCACATACCATATTTGTCTAAGAAGGAAAATGAAAATTGATCGGTAAGCTCCCCACGGTCAGTGTTAAGGGCTGTTCCTTTAAACTGGGAAGACCAACCAACCTCACAGCCACCTCTCAGAGTCTATCTTTCGGCCAAAGAGCAGCTGGCTCATCCTCTTTGAGTCACTGTACGGTCAGTTTCCTGTCTGCTTGCCCAATAGGGTGTGAGATTGTGTGCCTGGCAACGTTGGGTACGCTCGATGAGACAAAGTCCCGCCGCGGGTACAATTACCACCACATCACAGATGAGAACGCCGAAAATCCGAGAGGTTGGGAAATAGGGTGTCACAGCTAGTAAGTCATGCAGCTGGAATTCAACCCAGAGAGTCTGGGTCTAAAGCCAGTGTTCTTGACCTCTACTTTGTGGTTCATGACTGTTCGCAGGCTTGCTGTGCATCAATTTATACTTCAATGTAAAACACTTTCAGGCGAACAGCCCTAGGATGAGTCCCTACTCCCCAGGTTTGACGAGCGGACTGCATCCAGTTACCAGTGGGGTCACCGACACCCAGTAAGCACAGTCCCCACCCTTAGGTCAGTCTTCCCCCCTCCAGCACCACCCCAGTTGGCCAAAGGGTCAGCCTCCTTCCCTTTATTCACGATGTCTTCTAACTCTTGGCCACTCTGAGGGTGGCCTGCGGACCTGCGGTATCCGCATTGCCTGGCTTTGTAAGAAATGCGGAATCTCAGGCCATTCCAGACCTAATGAATCAGAGTCTTCGTTTTAACAAGATCCCCATGCGAGTCAAGCGCTCATTAAATTTTAACAAGGGCGGGTCTGCTACCTGTCCCCAGACCCCCAAGCCCCTGAGCCCAGTTAGAACATTGCCTTGATTTGGAGGCATTTCCTTCTCGTTGTTGCTCTCGGACTTCCTTCTTTTCTTAAATGAGCTCTTTCTATGCCCCGCCCCACACACACACTTATGTGGAATCCTTGGAATTTCAAAGAATGGTAAAATTTGGGGGAAATTAACTCCACGTGGCTCTTTTTTATTTTCCAAGTAATAACATTAAAATAAAATAAGAAAATAAATGACAATTAACTGTAACCATTTTTTCAAAATCTCAGAATAGGGTAGGATTTTAAAGGGGATAGGTCATTTAAAAATCATGATTTGGGGGGGATTTTGATTCTCTTATTTCACCCTGGCCCTGGTTGAAAAAGAATTATCTGGTAACCTCACAGATTAGTATGTATGGATCAATGCAGCTCTGTAACCACGGTGCTGAAAAGGTTTGGGGGCGGGGGTCCAGACCTGTCTTTTCCCACCTTGGGGTCACCCAATCCCAGAAAGGTTTTATTATCCAAAGCTGAGACAAGGAAGTGAAGACTTCCTCACGATTACTCCCCAACAGGCTCTACTGATTAGTGAAAGTTGGCTATTTCCTGTATGAAAACGTCATGTTCATTTTTGCCCTTAATAGTTGAGATCAGGCATTTTTGTCACACAAATAAAAAGGTAGCCAGCTGTATGAACACACAGAGAAAGGCCCTAAAGTATGTAACCTGACATGAGCCTGGCAGTTGAGCTATTTTCTGTGTGAACAGGAAGTGGTTTTCAATTACATCAACTTAGCAAATGTTTATAGAGCGTTGACCATGACCTTCAGACTAGATGAAAGTCCCCATCATCCATTTATTAACATGATCCCCCTCACTTATAGTCAGTCCAGTAAGACTACGTCAGTTTCATTCAACAGGAGACCCCCCGAACCTAACACAAAAATGACGAGGAATAAATGCAGTAATGCAGAGGAAGTGGTAGTCAGCATAGAATAGGCATAAAAAGTAATTAAACTTAATTAATTAGCAATGATAGTTTCCCATTGTCTATGTGATTAAAAAAAAAAAAACACCTCCTTTGTTTCGCGTTCCCGCTTCTGTATTTATCCGCTCCAGCAACATTGATGATAGACCTGGTGTGAGCTACGTAGGGTCCAATTCACTGGAGGTGAAGGAAAGGCAACGAGGGGCGGGGCCTCCTGCTGTCTGGGCCCGCCTTCCACCGCCGGCCTCGCGGGGTCGGGTGCGGAAGAGAGGAATAATGGGAGACGTGCACAGTCGTCAGCTCGGCTGCCGTAACCCAGCCACGCAGACGGGGGCTGCGACACAGACATTGGCTTCTCACAGGTCTGGAGGCTGGAAACCCGAGCCCGGGGCGCCAGTGCGGCCCGGTGTGGCGGGAGCCCCCTGCCTGGTGTCTGCGTGTGACAGAGAGAGAGGGGGGAAGCACGCTCTCTCCTGTCTCTTCCTGTGAGGGCGCCAATCCCACTCACGAGGGCTCCACCTTCTTTACCAACTCACCCTCCCCCAAAGTCCCCATCTCTAAATACCATCCCTTGGGGGCTTAGGGCTGCAACATAGGAATTGGTGGGGGGACACAATTCAGTCCACAAAAGCATAGGAAGTAACTAGAGACATCCTCTACACATGAAGAATATACAAAAATTATTCGCTTGTATCCCACCGATAAAGCATTAGCTGCGAACCAGGAACTCTGCTGGGATGTGGGGAAACAGCAGTGACCCGATGCCCCCAGATCCCTGCCACTTGTGAGTTTTCCAAAGCAGGGATCCCTTTCTTGTCTCAAGTTCCATCCTCCCCGTCCTGATTAAGGGTCCAGGTTGTCTTCTTCAATATGAGCCCGTAGCTTTTTGTATCTTAACTCTGTAGTGACATCTTTTCATTTGCCTACGAGTTAGTGTCCTCTGATCGACTTGGAGCCCCTCGAGGTCAAGGACAGGGACTTAATGGTTTCTGTACCTTACCGACTTCTGCATCCCTCCCCCACCCTTCCAGCCCACTGCCCAGAACATTGCTGTGCACCGAATGGGTCCTCTGTTAATATGCGTGGAGTGAACGGATACATTTTGTAATGCCACTCCTGTTTTAAAACATCCATTGGCTTCCCACAATGCACTTAAAGTCAGGCTCTTTACCCCGCCCACCTCTCCAGCATCCGATGATCCCGTCCGCTCCCTCATCCCCGTAGATGCCTCTCTGTCTCTCCTGTTTCTGAAAACAGCCCGCCCATTTTTCCCTCCCCAGTCTTTGTACTCATTCTTACCTGCACCTCCAATGCTCTTTCCCTGCTGCTTCCCCTTGCCGGGCTTCTCTTCAACATTCCCACTAACACCTCCTCCAAGAAGCCCTCTCTGACCACTTCACTGAAGTGGCATCTTCCTACCCATCTTCTTTCAACCTTTTCAGGTTGAATTTCCTTCACAGTCCTTCTCATTTCGTGAAATTCTCTTATCGTGTATATTTCATTTCTTGTTTCTGCTAGAACAGTGGATCTTAACCACGGGTAGTTTTGCTTCCTAGGGGACTTTGGTCGTGTCTGGAAACATTTTTGGTTGTCGCAACTAGAAAGAGGATATTACTGGCCTCTAATGCGTAGGGGCCGGGATGCTGCTGAACATCCTGCAATGCACAAGACCGCCCCCCTCAGCAGTGCATCGTCTGGTCCCTGGGTCAACAGTGCCCAGGGCCCCTGGGCTGGACTGTGCACTGTGGACAGGGGCATCTCCTGCCTGCTACTCCTCTCTACTCTCACGCTGTCAAATAGCGCCTGGCACAGGACACTCCTTTACCACATGTCTGTGGCATGGATAAATAAGGTGCCACATTAGAAATTTAGGGGGGGAAATGGACACGGGGACCATACCTCGTTTTTTTGGAGTAAGTGACATCTGTATTCAATGCCATGCCACCGACACTCTCAGGTAAAACCCTGCTGTTCTGACTCATGAGTGATTATGTTGCGAGACGGTGGGAGGGTGAGAACAGGGCAGGGGGTTCTTCTCTCAACGCTAGTCTTGAGGATGCTCGAAGCTGTGCATTGTCCCCCCATTCGAGGGACCCGAAGGAGCTATCACGTCCATCTGTGTCATGACAGGAGCATTTTTCAAAGGTTGTGCCAGGAAAGGGAGAATAAAAAAATAATAAAAAGGCTGATTTAATGATAAATAATCATGCTCTGCCTCTGACATTAAAGGGCATCGTTGTTTCAGCTCAGTGATGTAAATCATCGTAATGGACGGATCCTTTAAAAGTAACATGGAACTCTAAAATGGAAAATATGAGGACCTCGCAGGATGACTGTGAAAATCATCCGTTTATTATCTAGGTGTGCTTAATAGTCTGCTGCCTGATGAAGAATCATTTGCTAACCCCGAGGAACGGCTCGTTTTCCAATTCAATCATTCAGGCTCGCACTGCCTAGCACTTCTCCTCCTGCCCCTGCCTCGCCCCTCCCCCCTCACGACTTCTTTTGTCACTGTCTAGAGAGAGTCTCTCTCAGCCATAACTTCCATCAAAGCATCCACCAGGCAGCTTCAGAGGCACAAGGTAGGTTCACCATGAGCTGGTGCAGTCAGCAACAAATCAGCCTTTAATTGGCGAGAACGACTCATTTGGAAGGGATTATTAGCCGAATGTTAATTGATTGGTGGAACTAAAGCAATTAAAGGGAACGGAGCCCTCGGCTTTCCCCGCCCACCCTCAGCACAGGCACCCGTCCACCACGTGACTTGCCCTTGCGTGGGGTTGGGGCATTCCTGGTCCACAGAGGATGAGTTTTCCTCTTTATGGTTTCCAGAATCTTGTGGGAAATCAAGAAATAGAAAGTAAACGGGTAGGTGAGGGGCAAACTACCACGTTCCATGCCTGTGTCAGATAGGATTGGTTCGGTTTTGCTGCTATAACAAGAAAAACCCCCATCACAGAGACTTAGCACGTGGAAAGTTTGCTTTCTGCTCATGCTCCAGGTGAAACATGAGTTGAGGGCGGTGGCCCTGCATAATAAACCGCCCCCCAGGAGCAGCGGCTTGCAATAAAAACCTGCGTTTTATTTGTGCCACATACATCAAACGTGAGTTGGACAGAGAGGGTTCTGTCCATCACTGCTTTTACATTCTGAGGAGACCAAATTGTTGCTTCCTCCCATGAACTTGGAGGAGGACAACTGAAATAACCATGAACAACCCTGCTCATCACCCCAACGCCGAATGCTTTATGTAAGTGAAGAACGCTAGTCACCATCATCATCATCACACCAGTAATGGAGGCCATTATCGAGGTCTGACTACCTGCCAGGACCTGTGCTCATCACTTATCTCATTGGGTTTTCCCAACAACCCTGCAAAGCGATCTAGTGAGAGAGATAAATCCCCTCCTCGGAACGAGGCACAGAGTTACCGAACTTGGCCAACGTCAGGTCTCGTCGGTTGCAGAGCTGGGCGTGAACTCCGGTTTGCTTGGCCCCGCAGAACACACTGGACGCCAGCACCTCACCAGTCGCACTGAACTAAGTGCCTTCTGTCTTCCCGTTCAGGGTCTCTGGACATTAACACGGGTGCTTCCCAGCGTGCTTTTAGGTAGCACAGGGACGTCATTTTCTTCATTTTAATAGTTACCTATGACTGCAATGTGTGTTTGAAAAAGTTACAACCAACATGGCCGAATCACAACCTAATAGATAATGTTTACATTGAGGCTTAACTATTTTAAGTTCGACAATAGTCAATGTTTAAGATTAGGTGAGTCAGCCTGTTACACAGATGCGGGGGAAAGTATAAAAGGGGAACACAACTGATACTGGTTTGAAAGTGTCCCCTCTTTCCACGCCGTGAGTCCCCTACACCGCCCGATGTTTACTGAGGCTGCCTTTGGGCAGGAGAACACTCAAACATCACCTGCCTTGGGAACTGCCCGTCATCTTTCTTCTGACCAACCCTCACCCCAGCGATTAAGAACCATCCCCCACTGTGCTTCAGTAACGAATAGTTTAAGACCGATCAGATTGTCTAATAGTTATGAAACATGTCTGTCTTCCCCATTAGACTATGTGTCTTTCATGGGGTTTTATTCATCTTGGTATTTCCAATTCCTGGGCCAGGTATATATTTTTAAAATAAGATCATACACTTTCCTTTTGAGGAATCTGCAATCTAGTGAGACAGATAAACATTGTATCAATAGGGTTTGCTGCAAGTAACAGGTAAAATTCAGTTCAAACTTGTCTATAGGGAATGTACTGGTTCAGGTGACTGGAAAACCTAGACGTAATAAATACTTCAGGAATGGCTTGATCTAGCAGCTTGGCAATATCACCAAGAAAGCAACTTCTTTCTGTCTCCTAAGATTGCCTTCACATGTGACCCCAAGATGATGGCTAGAAGACCCTGGAGCTATAAGCTTTCTTACATCCAACAGGGAAGAGAAAGGGATTAGACCACCTTCTATCATATGCCAATTTCCAGAACCAGTCTCCATTTTCAGGGGCACGAACTGGACTGGTGGGCTTAGCCTGGGTCACCTGCTCCACTATGAAACCTGGAAGCGGGGTCTGCATCCCCAGAATCCTGTGGGTCTATCAGGGGAACAAAGGACTAAAAGGTGGCGGGGGAGGAAGGATGTTGGAAGGCCGCTAGCAAATAAATAGTTACTCCAAGCAGATAACGAGAAACACAAATTTGACTTCAGAGGACCTGAAGCATCCTATAACTAGTATGCAACCATCCTGTGCCACCGAGAAAGGGATTATGCTGTCATTGTCCCACCACAGGTTACCTAAGAGTACAGATTGGACTGGAACGCCTCTCTCCATACCCTGCATTTCCCTTGTGCCAGATTTTGCTCCGGTACTGCCTTCCGCGCCCCCTTTCCAGGTTTTGCTTTGCGTAAAGGTCATGAAAAAGCTTAATTCAGGACGCAGCTCTTCTGTTCTCAACTCCACACCGAATCCAGTTTTGTTCCACCTTGTTAAAAATGTCTTCCCTGATTTGTCTTTCAATTTATTTTTCTGGATGTTCTTCCAATTTAAAAATATGTTGAGATTATTTTTAGATCCTAGTCATTAGTGCTGGAAGACTGTTTTCAAACAGATTTATTCTTTTCGCTCATTTGTTCAATATTTGATTCCTTATTTAAAGTGCTTTCCCCCTCTTAGGCTTCTGTTCTACGGATCCAGCGTTGGGAGAAAATAGGGGGAAATGAACCTTCCTTATTTGTGGAATTGAGGGCAAGAGGTGCCCTACCTCGTTCTGGCCACTGGGCACCTAGGAGAGGGGTCAGGAGCTATGACCCTTGCTGTCCACACCCGGCCCCAGTGAAGTGTGTCCAGCCCACACTGGGCTTAAAAGAAAGGAGTGCGCCTTGCCTTTTTTTTTCTTTTTAATGAGTGGCCTCATTTAAAACTCAGGATATTTCCTACCCAAATCCGGACGTAGGGCCTCTGTAGGAACTTGGTTGGAAAACACTGAAATCGCTGACCTGCACGGCAACAGTTGGCCGAGACTTTCGCCCTTTTGGGTTCACAACTCCCAGCGTGGCTGTTGGGTCAAGACTCCAGCCCAGCGGCCTTCTGGGCCCCTGTGAGTGAGGAGGAGGCCGGCCATGAGTCCGCAGTGAGGAGGAGGAGCCGTGGCAGCGGGGTACGTAGCAAGTGTCCAGAGGCGGTGTCTGGGACACCCACCCCCAGGCCGCCAGCCCGCGTCCTGCAAAGGTGAGGGCTCCGCCTGGATGTGAACTGATATTTCACCAGTTGGTAATTATGTCAACACGGGCCACCAGCCTGCTTCCTCCAAGTCCCCACCCTGGTTTGTAAAATAAGGACAATAGTAGGATCTATCCAGGGGACAATGTTGAGGAGTAAAGGAACCCATGACTCGTCAAGGCATTAGCACAGTGCGTGTCCACCATCATCACCACTGTTATTGCTATCATTAGCCTTATTACGTGGCGTCCATTTAAACTGTTCGTGCTAGTCGTTTCTTTTCCCCCATCTCCTGGTGGCTCTCACTTCATTTGATTTAGCGCATTTCACCGCATGCTTGTAAACAGGATGGTCAGTCTTCGTGGAGCCAGCAATAACCACGGGGATCCTGGGGGCTGGGAAGCAGCCCACACTCCCACCCGGGATGCGGAACCCGTGAAACTGCATCTTGACTTCTGCCACTTGTAAAAAGGCCAGAAAAGTACCAGCCCCTGTGGTCTCATTGGCCCCTCGAAGCGGTCCTTACTCTTAAAATCCCGGCCACATTCCAGCGACATACATTGCCACCGGCGTCCCCAGCTCACGGCTGAGTGCCGCCATCCCCTTGCTGCGGAGAAGCTCGGTGTTGCTCTGGGGAGCACACCTGCAATGAATACTGGGGAACTGAAATTCAGACACCGGGGAAGAGGCCCAGTTTTACATGATGATGCCATGTTTCCGGAGGAAGAATCTCCTGAGAACAACAGAGGCGGCCAAGTCTCTGGTTCTACCTCACAGGAGAACTCCGCAGTCTGGCAGTTAGAATCGTAGGCTCTGAAACCGCACACCCGAGCTCAAACCCCAGGTCCGCTGCTCACTGGCTGTGTGATCTCAGGGAAGTGGCTTCACCTCTCTGTGCCTCAATGTCCCCATCTGTAAATAGGGGCCAGTTCGATTCCTACCTCAAGGGAGTCATGTGAGAGTTGAATAAAATAATTTTCAAAGCATTTGGCACAGAGCATAGAGTTATGTGCTGCAAAATCATTTGTTATTATTGTGACCAAGAAATGCTGGAATCAACTCTAATCTGTTCACCACACATCTGTACCTCCCTACCCTTCTCTCTCTCTCTCTCTCTCTCTCTCTCTCTCTCTCTCTTCCTCTAATGCTGTGGAACAGCACTAGGATTGAACATGGGGGGCAGGGGAGAAGAACGAAGTTAGGACTGTAATTGAACCAATCGGGGTCTTTCTCCGGGACAGGGGTGAAGGTATTCAATCTGCATCTGTCCGCATCACCTGGAAACTTGTCAGACTCTCGTGCTCTTGGGCCCCACCCACACCTACTGAATCAGGGGCTGGAGGTGGAGCCAGGCAGTCCGAGTCCCTGCCGGGGATTTGGGTGCCTGCTGGTTTGAGAACCACAGGTTTCAGTGAAAGTTGTGACTCCACTTACATCGAAGCTGGTTGGCTTTTTCCTTCTTTCTTCCTTTTTTTTTTTCCCCCTTTCTCTTCCTTACATAACAATTCCAGGTCACCCTACTTAGAACCAAATTTCTCCCTTTCAAAATGCAGAGAAAAGAATCTCTTCCAATAATTCCCTCTTACGCTAAATAGGCGTCTCTACTGTCCATTATTTAAGAAGTTCATTAAGGTGAGAAGTATGGCTGGCCTTTGACAGCCTTCGCAGGGTATCCTCAGGAGTCCGGGGGACCTCTTGGTGGGGAATTGGCTGGCCTTAGTTTTCGATGGCAGGTTAATACGACTTTTGTCTATACAGCCGAGCTGGGTGCCAGCCAGCAAGAGAGGGCGCTGCCCTTGCACATCCAGGCATTTGGTTTGTTTCCGGTGAATAAAAGTCAGAAACAAACTTTCATTAAGGTTTCATGAAGGAATCTTGGGACTTGATGTTTTTAACAGTTTCTCTTCTTCCTTCTTCCAAAACAAATGAGCGATGACATTTAATAAAAGAAATACGAGTAAAATTATGAAAGTAAAGGGGAAGAAACAAAATAAGAGGCTCACAAGGAAGGGACAGATGAGCTGCACCACAAAAACCTAAGCTAAGAGGAGCTACTACAGCTGAGTGCAAAACAACTCGGAGGTTCCTGGCTGCAAAGGCAAAAAGGGAAACAAGATGAGTCACAGCCCTCATTCGCTAATAGGAAAGCAGACACATTCATCAGGAAAGACAAACTATTTCCTAGCACTAGACTCGAGGAGAAATTTATTGTGCAGGACCTTACGTAAGGTACATGAGTATGTATATTTAACCCAGATCCCCAGTGTTCGCCGTGGGATTTATCTGCCTTTTAGAGAAGTAAATTTCAGACCTCAGCAGGTTGACAGTGTCTCTTCAAATTTACAGTGTCAATGTGCAGTAAAGTAGCTGCTTCCCATACCGCGTTTTACTGGACCGTCTATCAATATTTGATCAAATTGGGCCAAAGTTTCAAACTGCCTTTAAATTATACCCAGAGAAAGTGCTTGTACATGCAGAATTCCTGAGTGGGCTTCAAAATTGAGTCCCCGTGCACTGGAAGCATCTTTTTAAAAATATATCTACATATTCTCCAGTCCCAATCCTTCCTTAGAATGCTTATAATGTAAATCGGTCTGCAAAATCCATAGTTGCTCGTAAAAACGCCAGGCCTGTTGGCTCATTTCGTATACAGGTTTTGATGCAAAACTGTGTAGATTGTTGTTCGCAGAATATGCGTGTTTGAGTCAAATAAGAGTTGCTTTGAGGGAGCCTAAAGGATCAATTGAGATGATAAAATGTCAGCTTTGCTCTGCCTACATCTTCGATATTTGTATGGAGTAATTACAGGAATAGGTCCAATGGTTTTATTACCATGGAGATGCAATATTTGTAATTGCTTTTCTTCTCGTCCACACTGGGTTTCCAGGACTCTGCCGGAAGTGCACCTCTGTGCTTCGGAATGTGCCCCCACCGCCCCCACCCATCCCTACGTGAATTCTCTCCCGGGAACGTTTCTCCCCCACCCTCAAACGCGCCGTTCCGTATTCTTCAAACCCCAGAAGGAAGTGTCGTGTGATAAGACAGTCTTCCCAACAGATGTGTTGCTGTGCATCGTGGGTGTATTTGACCTTCACGTGTGAGAACCTCTGACGGTCCCGTGTGAAACACCGGGATGTCATCACGGCTCTCCCCACAGTCACAGATTTAAACCACAGAGCCCCTAACACAATGGCGGATAGAGACTTCCATCCAAAAAGCCTTGCTCTGGGTTGTCAAGTATTAAGGTCTCCATATAAACCTCAGGGTTCAGGGAAATTTCCCCCTTCCTTCTCTTGGATATTAATTAAATGGTTTTGTGATTTATACTTTTAGCCTCCACACAGAAGAGGAGACGGTTTAAGTGTTGGAAGATTTGACAGCGGTGTTAATATAAAGCTGTCCTAGTTCAGGTTTTAGTTGCAGTGTTATAGTTAAGTCTTGCTTTTTTTTTTTAAACTAGTTATCAAGTTGTCATGGTTCAAATGTCATTTTTGTTCCTTCTAGTTAAAAACAACAACAGCAATGAAAGCAATTGAAGTCGGTATTTAGTACATAACCTGACCTGTGGGAAACGGGAATATCAAGGAAATTTCTCCTCCCGGAGTTTGCAAGTTTTTTTTTTTTTGAAATGTTCTGCTGTTTATGAACAGGCAAATTGTCCACTGAAAAAAATAGCACGTCGGTGAGCAATCTGTGAGCGTTCAGTGTGGGGGACCTGACAGTATTTTCCTGCGTGCCCTCCGTTTGCCCCATTAGTGTTAAATGTCTGTCAGCCTTTCCATTGTAGTCACGTTGTTCTGGGATTTATTACTCAGCTCTAAAAACCAGCTCCAGGCTACAAATTGCCGTAAAGGGGAGGCCATTCTTTGGGGGGCTGGGGATTTTTTTATTCTTACTGAAGTAGTGTGGGTGGGAAGGGGAGAGAATGCATTCCACTCTCTTGCTTTTTTTTGAGTGAAGGAAAAAATATGGCTGTCGTTAACGGCAGAGCCTACGGTTTGATATTTTACCAAAGTAAATACGTGCATGAGTAATTATCTTATCTTAAAACTGTGGGATGATGTGGAGGGGCGCTGGCTGGGGGTCAGGCCGAGGCCTCGTGTCTTCACGGGGAGCCAGAGCACCCTCTGTTCTCTTCCTCTGCCTTCCTCCGGTCCCTGTTGTCAGGGAAGTTTCCTCCGGCGGGCAGACCTGGATTTTGTGCCTCAGAACCAGGCATGTGTGATCACAGGGCACAGAAAACTTGGTAATTAGTCTCTGACCTCACGGAGCTCCGATCTAGGTGAGAAAGGACATTAAGCCAGTGGTTTCTAGCATTTTGTGCTGGCCTCGCCCGCAAATGTTAAGTATGCAACCCTGGATTATGTATATTATGCATCTATTAATTATACCCATGTGCCACTGCACAAGTAAAAAATGGGCTTCATTAAAATATGTACAAACTGGAAATTTTAAGACAATTAGATAAATAATATATATTTATGTTATATATTAGCATATATAATATATTTAAATATATGCATCCATATATAATAATTATATGTTTGTATATATATTATATGATTTTATTCTACTTAAAGTATTTTTTAAAACTCTGGCTCTTGGTTTTAAAAAATTCACAGTGACAGCAAACCGACTGAGTACGGTTCACAGTTTTTGAAGATCTTGGTTTATCCCTTCATGATTCCTTAATTCACATGTCTGGCTGCACATTTTTTTGAAGTTAACTGGTTTACGAGACTGTCCAGGCTGAGATGTCAGACAGAAATGCAGGGATCCAAGTGGATCCCGTTAAGCTTAGGGAATAAAGTCGCCAGGTCTGCCCGCCTCACTGGCCCGCCCCGGACCGGCTGGAACCTGAGGAAGGAGGGAGGGGTCCCCACAGCCCTGTGCCCCGATGGGCTCCCGCCCATATAGGCTCACTGGCCGGATAGACGACTCGCTCACACCCAGGCTAAGTGTCAATGGATGTTTTTTCAATTTGAGATAAAGATCACAATGTTTTACACAGCAATAAATATAAATTCAGGTTCCTAGCTGTCCTCTCAGTATCAAAATGGATCCTCTTGGGCACCCCTGGGGGGCACGCATGCAAAGCCCCCCACAGGAAGACTGGTCACACAAGTAGACCCCCTCAGGGTGCGGGAGGCTGCGAAGTGGTAGCTTCCTGCTCACAGGTGTTCCACGTGCCCCCCAGTTGCGCTTCCTCACTTTTTTTCTCTCCGAGCAGGAAATTACTTCTGGCCCTGAGTCAGGGAAACCGCAGCTCCCCGCTCCAGCACACACAGAGGCTGCCCGAATTCCCAGGCAGGGGTGCGGGGGGGCAGGCATAGTTGGAGCCAGTGCGACAGCAAGTTTGCCAGGGGGCAGAGTGGCTTCCTCCGGGCCTGCTCTCCCACGACTCACCCTCTCTGGAATATGCCACCTCACGTCCCCACGACAGTGGCCCCGAGATGCCTGCAGAAATACGGGTCCCTCAGCGTCCTCTCCCAGTCTTCTAAGCAGTAGTAACAACAACAACAATAATAAAAAGGCAAGCCAGGGAAACAGCAGTGAAACTGCTGTTACTCTTATGTCAGAGGAAAAGTCACATTTATTGTGGCGTACACCGGAAATTCAGGCCCTGGCCGGGTAGCTCGGTTAGAGCATCGTCCTCATACCGGTACGCCGAGGTTGTGGGTTCGATCCCTGGTCAGGGCACATATAAGAATCAACCAATGAATGCATCAATAAGTAGGAAAACAGATAGCTATTTCTCTCTCTCCCTTCCCCTTCCTCCCTCTCCTTCCCCTTTTATTTATTGATTAAAACCAATAAATTTAAAAAAAAGAAAATTCAGACAAGAAAGTAAAAGTTAACTATCATATTTACATGTAACATGCTTCTAACACATTTCTGTACAATTTTATGTTTTTGAACCAAAATATTACTACACTTAAAACGTTTACTATTTTGTAATATCCTCCCCTTGCTAATTTAATCCTCAAGATCTTTTCATATTTTAAATAGAGCTCTACAGCCTCGTTCTGAAGATCAAAATCACCTTTTGCTGAATAGAGAGACTCCGATTCATTAAATCCATCCCTGTTGTTGGGTATTCAGGTTATTTCCAACGTGTTGGCTGTCAGAGTCACATTCTAATAAAAAAGGCAGCTAAATATTGGAACACATATGTGTTCACTTTCCTGGGATGTTTCAAAACGTAAGTGGTATTGAACCGAACGCTGTGCTTGTGGGTTGTACTTTCCACACTTGTTTTCAAGTGTGTGCATGCATGTGTGTGTGTTCATATGGACACATACATATAGCAATGTGTACACACATGTCTATTCATATACACATAAAAAAACTTCATCCAGGACACACAGTTCTACCACGCGTGCTGTTATAGCCTGTGTATTGCACGTTACTTTATCTCATCCTGGTAAAAAGAAATCGTTTCTCAGGGGCGCAGAGGGGGGCACGAACACCAGAGGCAGAGTGGCAGCGAGAGGGAAGAAGGGAGGTGGAGGGCGAGGACAGCACTTCCCAGGTAGACGGAGTAGGGGCTGGAAGGGGCGGGAACAGGCGGGGTCCCCGGCAGTAGCTCCGACCGACTACAGTGCGGATGCGCAGGCCGGCGGGCAGGAAATAGGAACAGAGACCACGTGGGGGCTCGAAATTCACACTGCGGACTTTCCACTTTGCAAACAGTACAGTGGGGCCATTGAAGACTTTATTTAAGCGGAGGAGAGAGTTTTCTTTAAAAACAAATAGACACCAAAAAGATCTCAGTGGTCACCAGGTAGAAACCTGATTGGAGGGACACGAGACTACAGCTGGGAGCAAAGTGGGGGTGCTGTTGATGTGACCCAGGTGAGGGGACAGTGGCCGAGCTGGAGGAAGTGTCAGGGCAGGGGGTGGGGACCCGGGAGCCGTTGGAGGAGCTGTTAGGAGGCGGAGTCGGCAGAGCGCCGGCCATCTGCAGGCCCCTCTGGGCCCTGGGCCCAGTGTAGGGGTTTTACCGGGGAGTGGGGTGGTGGGGAGTGGCGGTAAGTGCTGAGCAACTGAGATGGTCCCGTGCACGGAAGCCGAGCTCGCCGATTTCCCACCACCTCCTTCACCTGCACAGAGCAAGTGGGTTTTCTGCACAGTGCTAAGAATTATGTGGGCTCATCCTCAGAATAAACTGCGATGAGAAACACATCCCACCTTGGGTCGGCTGTTTTTAAGCCGCCTCCTTGTTCCGATGCAGAGACCGCAAGGCGGGCCGCACAGCCCTGGGTGCGAGGCCTGTTAGTGACCATTGGTGACCCCCGCAAGCTGCCTGTCGGTGATGTACTTCCTTGGCCCGGAAATTGTGACTTCTAGATCGCAGGTGCCTTTGCCTCGTTGGTTAGTTGCTTCAACTCAGTGTCTTCCTTTTTTGGCTGCAATCATGCTGTAAGATCTTGGACCTACCGTGGAAGTAAGGCAGGTTTCTCTGTGGTCACCACAGTGGTGTTTCGGCTCTCAGAAGTGCTGGATGCCTGTGCGTCTTCTTCATGCTGTGTTTGTCCCAGAAAGGACTTTGTGGGGAGCGAAACGGGTCCCTCCAGCCTGCGCTGTAGACACCACACCATCTCCAGGACTGGGATTTCCAACTCCAATGCCCAGGGGCCCAGGCAGGCCCCACAAAGGAATAAATAAGCAGACGAGTGTCCTCTGACAGTGGGGTGGGAGGACTGGGGGACCGAGTAGTCCTCAACTTTCCTTGCAGAGGCAGCTGCTAAAATGTGGGCCTTGGGTTGCCAGAGCTCTCTCTAGTTTTTTTTAGCTCATTCAAAAATATCTTTTCAATAGATTCTTACAAAAAACTGTGTGTAAAATAGATGCATGAATTATCAAGCATACCAATAAAAGGCACACCTCGCAGGCCACAGCCCAACGCACCAGGATGTTACAGACACTGCTGGGGTTTCCTGTGCAGCCCTCCCCTTCACGTGCGGCCCCCCACCTCACCTGCGTTGGGGGTTTAGAACCCCCTTGCTTTTCTTTGTAGTTTTGCCACAGGGGTTTACCTCCCCAAACAGGGTACGGTTTAGACTTGCTGCCCGTGTACAAGGAGCAAGGACAGATATTCGTGGCAACATTATTTGTTGTAGCCAAAAGCTAGAAACAACCAAATACCTGTAAGTAGGTATTTAAGGTCATTACGTTCTTTTCACACGCTGGAATACTACGCGGGCATGAAGAGGAAGGCAGCCCGCCTATGCGAGTCATATGACTGCGTCTCAGGGGAAAGCGTCCTCAGCAAAGCCAGTTAAAAACCGTAGCATGCGTCTATTTTCTTACGAAGTTCGAAGTGAGAACAGCTCTCCTTTTCCTTACAGAATTCTGGAAATTAGGAGTTATTGTGATTTGTATCCATTTTTTAAATGTCGAGAAGTAAGTTATTAAATTAAAAACTGCTGTGTGTGCCAAATAAAATGCTGAGGGGCTTCAGATGACATCCTTCCTGCGAGCTGTTTGCTTCTGACCTCAGCCCGGAGGCCTGAGGTCGCTTCCTGCCTGACCTTCCTGTAGGGGAAGCGGTCGGACCTGCCTTGCTCTGCCGTCTTTTCCGACCAGTGGGCTCAGGGGGGCGTTTAAGCTCAAGGCAGAGAATACGACAATAAGGAGGAGAGTAGCTGTGAGAGTCCGACACTCACGGGGAGGCTTCTATCTCCGTGGGCCCGCGAATCGAGACCAAACCCATTCGGGTTCCGGAAGCAGGTAATAAATAGCAGGTCACACAACGGGTAAGCTGCAAGTCAGGTTGGCCAGCCCACGGTCTAAGTTAGAGATGTTTGCCCAGTGCCAGCCGCTGCGCTCCCCAGGGAGGAGCTGAATGGCGGTGACGCCAGCCATTGATGTCTCTGATGCCCTGGTCCTGCCTCAGTTACCCAGAGTGCCTCGCTGAAGTTTCAGGACCACTCTGTGAGGCCGATAGCGTCACCAGCGTGAGCTGCATCAGCATGAGCTGCATCTCGTCAGGGAGGATACTAAGGCCTGGAGAGAGAGCGGGGGCGGTTTATTTCGCAAAGCCACACCCCCAGGAAGGGGTGCAGTCCAGGTCCGGACTCACGCAGCCCGCCTCCGGGTTTTTGTTCTTCACCACCAGGCTCAACCACTCCTTTTTGTCCCTTCTCTGAATGGCCGAGTTTTGATGAGGATGACATCCTTCCCAAGGTTTTCAGTTTCACTAGAAGTAGAGCACTGACTTAAGCAATAATCGACCTGGCTCTTGCCTAGCAGGAAATTCACAGTTTCATCTTTCAAAGAGAAAATTTTAACTCGGTCTGCCAAGAAGCCGAGATCAAACAGAGCCATGGTTAGCAGGAATCAGCAGAAGGTGTTCTGGGTTCCTGGTCAGTGTTTTATTCTGGCGACCCTCTACTATCAGGCCCATTAATTCTAACGTGATGCAGACACACAGGTTTTTTAAATGGGTCACAGTATACGAAAAGTTTCTCCCTCACATCAGCGAGCATTGCTTTTCTAAAATTAAAAAAAAAAAAACCTTTTTTTTTCTGGCTGTAAAAAGAATATACATACATCATAAAGAATAAGAAAGAAGTTAAAAATCACCCACGGATATCACCACTGTTAATTTTTGGACTGTGCCTTTTCAAAAGCTTTTCCCATACAGACACATAGAGATAATGTAGTTCTGTAGATGATATAATACGATAGAGTTTTACTTGATATTTACGGCACGTATTTTGCCATCAATAATAAAGATGCACCTAAGAAATTTTAGAGACATATAAATACTCCACTGGATGGATGCACCCTATTAACCCCATTACTGGACATGTCTTCTTTTTTTTAACTTTTTCAATTCTAAATAACACCAAGGTGAACATCCTTGTTTTCATATTCCTGCACACTCGTCTATTGATCTCCTTGGGACAGACTCCCAGGAGTGGATTGCTAGAGAGTATGCCTACGTTAAGGCTTTCGATGCTTCGCGCCAAACTACCCCAGGAGGGAAAATTTAGTGACTAGCACACGAAGGATTGACTGACTGACTGGGATTTAATATTCGCAGGCGCTGACGGAGCTCTCTCAGCCTGTCATCCCTGGGGCCTGGGGGACCCCTCGGATGTAAATCAAAACATTTGAATTAACAGCATGCAGCCTTGTCAGTCACCCACAAATTACGGCAGGCCTCCTCTGTCTTTGTCAATAACAAAAAAGGGAAAAATTACCCCAAAATGGCATAAAAATTAGGAACCAGACAAGTAGTCACGGCAAGAAGACAAGTCAGACAACAGTGAGAGACTCTCAGATCCGGAGTGGAGTGGCGCACGCAGGTGAGCGGGAGCCATCCAGGCTGGGCGGGAGAGGAAGGCTGGTGGCATCCACCGCCTGTGCGCCCAGGGCGCCCGGAGCCGGGCACAGAGAAGGCGCTGCGCCCTTGCAGGGACCTGAAACGTGCGCAGGGTTGAGATGACCAGCTACGTGGGCAGGATCCTGCTCCCCAGCCCTGGCAGGGTGGTGCTTTCACATCAGGCTTGCATCTCGCCCTGATGCCCGCCCTGTAGATTTTTCTCTGTGAAGATTTCTGATCGCCAGCGTTTGCATTCTTTAGCGTCACAGGGGCGCGCGCAGGCAGGACAGCACGTTCTGCAAAGGAAGCAAAGATTTTCAACGTTGTAGGCACCATCCTTATTCCTAAGAGCGATCCTGTTGTGGAGAGAGAACTGATCCACACCCACACATCAAAATGTGCGACTTCAACCTTTATAGGTTCTCTCAAAGAAAAGGATATAGTTACACCTCGGATGCCTACAAGCTGGTATTTCTAGAAACTAGCGTGGGTCCCTTTTTGTCCTGCTCCGATCTATCTGCTCTCTGCATCTTTTGACGAATTCGTCCAAGAGGAAACAAAGCACCCTTATCAGGCTAACGTCCAACAAATGTCAGATTCCAGACAACATTTCTTCGCGTCTCTATTTAACATCAGAGCGGATGGCTTTTTGACAGGTTTGTAGCTGACGAGTTCTATAGCCAGTCATGCAGGACAATTATGTTTGAGCTAATTTGATGAATCCACTTCACGTTCTCCCATAGTCCCCGTGGCCTTCGTGAACGTATGTGCTCAATTTTCTGCAGGAGGTCAAAAATAAGCTTTGAAACTTGGCTAATCCCATCACATCTGCAGAGCCGATCTGGTGGAATCCTGCTTGGACGTAAACCCTGACTAATGCCAAAAGTGGGAAGAACCCCTGGTAGCACCGTTAGGACCATCCTCCAGGCCCTCACAGGTTCTGAGGTCGGGTTCCAGAAGCCACCAATTGCCTCTGAGCCCTTGAATAATTTTGTGGTGAGGGAAGCAAAGAGTTCATTCTCGAAGCATTTGGGGATCAGACCCTGGGGGGAAATTATTTCTCACTGTTGGATTTGGTTTGATAGGGATTTGTGAAAACCGATGAGGAGGCGTGAAGATTTCCTGAGTTACTTTTCCCCACGTCCTGAGTCCGCCTTCCGCCCTCTGCCCCCTGCCCCCAACCCCAACTCCCCGCTTCCCGGAGGCCTGGTAGCAGAATAGCTCAGTGCATGGACTTGGGAGTGAGGCTGCCCAGGCGTAAATCCTAAATCCTGAGCCTGCTGCAGCCTGTCCCTGCACAGCAGTGGGTGTCACTGATTCCTCCGTGACTCACCTCATTCTGGGGAACTCGGACAGTGATCCTTTGTATTTCACAGGATCGCACCGGAGTGAAATCTCACAATGCACACAGAGCCACAGGCAGCGCCCAGCTTACGGTAAATGTTCCGCTACTGAAAACTGTTGACTGTAAACCGGTGACCTTTGCCATCTTTCCATTCCCAGAAAGTTACAGGACCTGATTAACCCAAATAAATTAGGGAAGTGGTATGATTCGCGTCGGCAGCTGTATTTCCTCCCAAATCGTCGGCAGAAAGGATATGTTGCCATCACATAGTGAAACCGATTTCTCAAAATGAGATCCGTCCTTTTTTTTAGCTGCGAGTTACTCGTCTACGGGACAGGCTAGAAGCAGGTGTCTCCTGCATCACACACCAGGTTCTCCGACTTCATTCATTCATGCGACACGCAGTTACTGAGTGCCTCCTACTGCGCGCAGGTGTCCACGTGCGAGGCAGAAATGGAAGCACAATGTGGAGACAGGCGAGCGCTGTCCCCCTACCTCGGTGAGGACGTCCCTTACCCTCTGCGAGCCTCGGTTTTGCGCCCCTCCGCTGAGATCAGTGTAGCTTGCCTCACAGCGCTGCCCGTGGGGATTAGAGGAGACAGCGCAGACAAAGGGCCTAGGTCAGCACCCCGCAAAGAGAAGGTGCTCAGCAAATGCTATTTTTATCCCAGGAATTTCCTTTCGTTTCCCTGTCCAGTGATCCAAACTCACTTTCCGAATAGTAAGAGGATGACTGTGGCAGTGCTGGGGACAGAGAAATCGGGGAGCTTATTAGCACAGGACATAGGACACGTGCTGTTCTCGATAAACACTTCTTGGATAAACTGGTGAAGAGATGATTTGCTCGAGATCAATTCAGAGTAGTAGAATGTAGGTCAGCACGTGCACGACAACAGATTGAGGCCGTTACGAACATGGACTTGGAAGTCAGGTGGAACCAGGTTCAAATCCAGGCTCGCCAGCACTAGCTAAGTGCTGGGACGGCTCACTTACTTGTCAAGGGCTCCGTCTCCTTGTTTGCAAATTGAGTGTAATAATAGCTGTACTAGAGGGTCGTTGGCCTGTAAGTGGTTGCTGGCTTTTATTATTATATTGCAAAATGAAGTGCTAGCCCTGTGCAGACAGTGCAAATCTACTTCTTAGGCATCTCCCTTGCGTCAGGATTTGAGGACGGAGACTTGCAGACAGAGGGAACTGCAAGCACAAAGGCCCTGAGCTGGGAGCACTTGCCCCGTGTCCTCCGCACGGCGCTTGAACAAGCCAGAGCCGGGAAGAGTGTGGCCCACGACGAAGTCCAGGGCGCTCAGAAGCCCTGCCCTGCAGGGCTGTCCAGGCCAGCATCAAATACTTGGTTTTGCAAAGTGGAAGCAGACTCATGGATACAGAGAACGGACTGCTGGTTGCCAGAGGGGAGGGAGCTGGGGCGACTGGGTGAGGAAGGGGGAGGCCCTGAGAAGGGCAGAGTAGTCACGGGGGTGTGAAGTACAGCCGAGGGAATACAGTCAGTGATATCGGGGTAACTATGGCATCAGGTGCCGGGAATGCTGGGGGGAGCACCTTGTAAAGTGTGCGATTATCTAACCATTAGGCTGTATATCTGCAACTAACACAAAATAATACTGAATATTAAAATAATAATAATTATTATTGAAATAATGATGGTTGGAGTCTGAATAAATACATACATAAGTAAATAAAATATTATAATCAGAGGGGGAAAATATTTGGGTTTTATTCTAAGTCTGATGGCAAGCCATTGGCAGGTTTTGCGAGTAGGTGACAGAGTGTGATTTCCTTTTCAAGGTCAATACTCTGGCAGGTGTGACAATTACAGGGCGGCAGGAGAGGTTGTGGGAAGATGAGTTACGAAGCTCTGTCCCGGGAGGCATGCTGGTTGCTGAGACTCAGGGGGTGGCCATGGTGAGGGAGACGTGAAGGGTGCGGACATGGGACATGGTTTGGAGGTAGAGACACAGGAGGGAGGCGGGATGCAGAGGGAGCAGCCCGCCTGGATGCTGCAAACCCACCGCTGGCAGCCTCGGGGACTCTGGCTGACATTTCTTATTCTCCATTGCTTCTGCCGTCTGCCCTGTGGTTTGCCACTGCTGGGGCGTCCTGTTCTCTGTCAAGGCTGGTCCTCTCTCCCCTGTGAGGCTGAGCTGGGATGTCAGGGGCTTTGGCTCTGTCTCCTGGGGGCTGGGGGGGGTGTGAAATCAGCAGTGGGTCAGGCAGAGAAGGGAAAAAGGCAACGTGGCAGACTCCGCTTTCTGGAATGAGTTGCTGGTTTATTTTTTCTTTGTTTTTGTTGTTGTAATTCAGTGTTTACATGGGCCCCACTTAGTGTCATAAAAGGTTCTAAGGAAACCTGCTGTAAAAATTCAAAGGATGATAAAATGGAATCCTATGAACATAAGATACAAGATGGGACCCGAGAAACAGTAAGTGTTTCTTCTGGTTTCTTCTGGTGCATCAGCTGAAATAGTATTTCCCTATAGGAATATTGTAAGAGCAGGCTGCATTGATGTGTTTATTCCCTTCGTATGTGCTGTTCGTGTTGCTCCGTGTGGGCCGTGGGGTGAGCAAGGCAGATAGGGCCCCTGCTCTTGTGAAGCTTCCAGTTTAGTGGGGAAGACAGGTACCGAAGAGACGCAGTAAAATGAGGCAAAGTCCCCTGATTTCACAGCACGAAGGCCGCCATCTGTGTGCCAGCAAAGTGTAACCGATAGACATGGCCGGACTGTTTGGGGTTTTCTGTTTTTTAGCATTTTCTTAAAGCTGTAAGGATTAGAGAGCATGCTTCAAGTCATTGGCATCAGATGGATGTCCCTGAGCTTAAGGCCATGTTTCAGTGGACGCTAGGTGTACCTAGTACTCACCGAAACACAAAACGTGTGTGCTAGTCCCTAGGAAAGACGTTTCACAAAGTAGTCCGTCAGTGTCGTATTTCCAAGTAAGTTTCTTCTCCAGACCCATGAAAAAATCCCACCTCTAGACCAGAGAAATAGGTTGCTTTCTGTTTTGCTCGAGCAGCAAACGAAGTAAAAGTTTACGGAGTTGTGTCTACTTAATTTGACCCACGCGTCCCTGGGTTCGAGGGAGGTTTGGGGGCTGTCTCTTCCTCGCCGAAACGACCCTGTTCTCTTACCCGGCTCGGTCTTTCCTCAGTGTCGGGAACGTTCATTAAGCACCTGCTCTGCACAGGAGACTGTGATTAGAGGAAGTGAACCATGTCCTGGGACGCTCTCAGAGACATTTAGAAGTCGGTACAAAGTAACTTTTGTTTTTTGTATTATAAAATATGTATCTGGAAATCTACGTGTCAAATATACCTTTACTATAAGTATGCCCATGTGCGTGTGTGTGCATTCATATATGGTCTGTCTCATATATGCACGTATAGAAACTTTGTGTGCGAATATACATAAAGTTATATGTGTATGCATACATACTAGAGAAGAAGAATGTAGATTTAAAATAAGTAAAAATCCACTGTATATTATATGGATCACATATATTATGGAAAGATTGACTTTATTGTATTATACATAATATTAATATTATATTACACATGTTTATGATGTGCACATTATATAAGTATATAATATTCTATAATATATAACTTATATTTATTATGTGTTGTGTATCTACAGAAATATGTAATACTACATATTCATATATGCTGCATAACATAAATTAAATCGTGTTGCATGAACTTTATATTATAT
This sequence comes from Trachops cirrhosus, assembly GCA_028533065.1. Classification (NCBI taxonomy): domain Eukaryota; kingdom Metazoa; phylum Chordata; class Mammalia; order Chiroptera; family Phyllostomidae; genus Trachops; species Trachops cirrhosus. Next base: position 86,847,146 of record CM052547.1, read on the forward strand.
ATGTTTATAGATAAATACACATCTTTTTAAGGGGGCCGTATTGCTTATACTTGCTTCATCTTTGCTGGTTCACTTACAGTTTCAGGAGTGTGATTTCAGTCATTAAGTCATCCCTCACACAGTAACCGCTGTCGGGTGTCCCTCCGTTCGGCCCCGTGGTGCTGGGGTGTACGGAACTGGAGTGTCGGTACACCGTGATTCTCCTGTGTCGGACACGGGAGTCACGCCTGTTTGCCCTGGTACTTCCTGTCCAGAGGGAGAAACATCTCGTTAGCTAAATGAGAGTTATTCTTGACGATGACCTCCCAGATTTGGCCTCTCGGGTCAAGGCTTCCCGAGTGTGGCCTTCACCTGTCTCAAGGTCACCCAGTGCCTGCTGATGAGGCCAGTCTGTGAGAGCTCAGTTAGTACAGGTGGAGCTGGGTTCGCGTTTCCTGTCGCTGTATCGGAGTCGTCTGCACAGATAGGGCTCTTCTGTAAGAGGCGAGACTCCCGAGTCGGACCCGGCCTCACCAGCACACAGACTGGCTAGTGGTTCGGAGTTCTGGCCCCATTTCCCCCTGAGGTTTACAAGATAGTTGCGTGGACCTAAGACTCCGAACAGAAATACATTTTCTTTGAAACTGAACAGCCCTTAGATCAAAGGAATTCTTTTAGATATTCAAATCATCTCCCAAGCACGCTATTTCCTCACTAAGTGTTTTCATACCTGCTTCCTTCAAGGCTCCGGGATGTAGTCGGGACCTACTTCTAGGGATGGGTATCTGTGGTCTTAAAGGAGGCAGGTTTCCACCTGCTTAACAGCAGGGGGTCATATGGGTGACTTGTCCAGCTGTGCATTCTACGAGTGAGGCTTTTTGCTCGAATAAAACAAAATTCCCCTCTCGCCTCTTGTGCGTAAATAGACTTGTTACGGGCGTGCCTAGTGTGGGCCAGTGCCCGGTGCCGGGCAGTCAGCTGCCAGCAGGACTCGCCTGTGCGCTCCGGGCCACCCTCCTCCCCTCCTAACTTCCTCAGGGGCCGCAGGGGCCCACGTGCCCCGCAGGGCGATCTGTTGGGGCAGAACGCATGGCACTGCCCGGCTGCGTCTCCCCAAACGCCCGCTAAGCCTCACTTGGCCGATAATGCTGACGTCCGCTCTGCTGACCGCACACGCGCTGGGCCCGGGCAGTGTGGTTTTGTTTAATGCGGGATCACGTCTAGGGAGAGAGTGGCAGTCTGCCCCGTACAGAACGGGAACTGTGAGGATTCTCATGTTGTGTTGACACCGACTTGATCCTTCAAGTTCATTTCTGGTCATTCCCACCAATAAGCCACTGAGTCGGAGAAGCAGTAACTGAATGCTCTGGCCAGCTGCTGCCTTGTGTCCAGTTTGGGTTTCTTCCCAGGGGACAAGTGTAGCGTCGCTAAGGTGCATGAAGTATCTACTGCCCACTAAGCACTGCGCTAGGCACTGTCTTCGCCTCCCCCTGCCGAGGGGATTTATCACCTCCATTTCACGAGAGAAGAAACTGGGTCTGAAAGTGGTGAGATAATGACAGCATTTACTTAGAAAATGATCCGAAGCCTTTGCCTTTGCTGTAGGGCCTCCCTGTCCCCACGCCTCGGAGTTTGTCCCCTGTCCATCTCTTCCTTCTTCTAGCCACGCCGAAGGCTTTCAGGTAGTCTGATAACCCAAATCCCTTCCTGCCCCAGGACCTTTGCATTTGCGGTTCTCTCCACCTGGAACCCTTCTTCTCCTTCCTGGTTCGTACCTGGTATAATGTGCTCTTCTCAGCATTTTAGCCACTGCACCTCCTCCTTGGGACCTACCTTGACCACCTCATTAGAAACCTTTTCCTGCTCTCCAGTCACCATTTATCACCCCAGAGAACGTTCCAGTTCTGAAATTGGGTGACTCCTCTTGTTCTTTCATTTGTCAACATGAATATTTCTCAGCAAGTGCAGGTACCCTTGTCTCTCTCAATCCTGTTTTATTAATGCCTGGCACAGGTACATGCTCAGTAAATATGTGTTAAACAACTAAGTAAGTTGGAATTTATTTATGAAGCACTGACTGTGTGTTTGGCACTGTTTTAGGCACCGGTGGTACAGCAGTAAACGAAACAAATAAAAGTCCCACCGCAGTAGGGGAAGACAGTGGTGAACAAAAGCATTGATGAGTAAGCTCTTGGGGAGAGGCACACGCAAGGTGGGCGATGGCATTGGAGTAAGACACGCAGCTTTCCGGTAAGGCCTGTCTGACAAAGCGACATTCCCAGAGAGACCTGGATGAAGCAAGGGAGCAGGTCATGCAGCCGTCTGGGAGGAAGGGACAGCCAGTGCGAAGGTCCTGGTGCGTTTGCAGCGGCACGGAGCCGGCGTGGCTGGCGTGGGGGAAGCGAGGGGCTGCGGTGGCGGGGGACGGGCAGGAGAGCAGAGGGCGGCACACACTGAGGCTCGTGGGTTGTGCTGGAATTCTCAGCCTCGATTGTAGCAGCCTTCATTGTAGGTGGGACTCCATTGGACGGTGTTGAGCAAAGGGGAGACATGGAAAATTTAATAAAATTGCACAGCTTGGGGTCAGTGAGGCCAGGAAAGAAACCGGGCTCTGCAAATCCACAGCTTGTTCTTCTGTGCTCCGCCTGTCCCCACTCACGCCTTCTTCCCTGGGCGCTTTGTCATCTCAGAGAGGCTGGTCCTCTCTCAGAAGCTGCCTGTGACAGCCCAGTGCTGAGCTGGTGGCAGGGCTTGTTGTGATTTCTCATCCTGTTTGCCTGGAGCACTGGTGTCCCCCCTTGAAGCTCATGACCCTCTCCCCAGGTGACGCTGGCCCTCTCCTGGCTGATCACAGAGCGGGGACCGATTGCATCAGCAGCACAGCCTTCCTGAGGTGGCAGCAGCAGCGTCTGCTCCCTCCCCGAGTGTGACACCCTGCAGCCTGGCCGGGTGCCAGGTGCGAGTAAATTGGGCCCAGGGTTCCTGTTGTTGTTTTCCATTCACACAGCAGCTGCTTTCATTACTGTGCCATGAACTTGATCTCCCAGGGTTGTCAGTCAGCCCTCGTCTCAGATGCCGGGGAGCAACAAAACCGGTTCATCTCTGCAGTAACAGAGCTCCCCGCCAAGACCCACCCCGCTGCTGCGGACAAACGACAGACAGCGGGCTGAAATGCACGCACGTTGCACTAGCGAGCACTCTGAGTCTCAAGGGACTGGCCAGCCAGTTGGTTTAAATCAAAAAGATTAATTGTTGCTCCATATTTCCAAAAGGCCACGGATGCCTGTGCTTTGGCCAAGTTGGATGTAAGGACTCAAATGGTATCATCGGCATTAGATCTTATTCTCTCCCTCTCTCCCTTCTTCTGGATGTCTCTGGTCTCAGGATGTAGCAGGATGCCAAGATAAGGTTCCATCTTAACACCTCGGTTACTTTTTTACTTTTCTCATGGGCATCTTGGAATTGAGTCTGGTTGTTCTGATTGGGTTGCATGGCCAGACCTAAACCAATCACTGTCCAGGACAAGGCAGGGTTCTGATTGGCCACTTTCTGAGAGAGGTGCTCAATAGACCAATCACTACCCAGGACAAGGCAGGATTCTGATTGGCCACTTTCTGAGACATGTGCTCAACCCTACACCAGCCTAGGAGTTAGTCCATAGAAAGGGTTCCCTTGGGGTCCCTTGAGGACCAGCACCAGAAAAGGGGTGTTTTCTCAAGGAAGATGGGGGTCCAATCAGCAGATGCTGCGTGGGCAAAACCAACAGTTGCCAACTCTCACTCGTTGTCTTCGTTCATCCTCAGGGAACCTGTGGCTTAGTTACTGTCCCATTGAAGAAGACGGCGAGGCCCAGAAGTGTTAAGTCAATTAAAATACATAGCTAGTAAGTGGCCAGGGTGTGTCTGCATGGGAATCTGCCTCTCTCCCAAGCCAATCTCAAGGGTGTCCTTAGACCTGCTTGCAGAGGAAGAGTGTTAACACGGGGTCACGCTCAGAAACCCACAGCCCTCACACAGCCCTACTGGCATGTGCCACTGTTTCAGTGTCTTTGGTGCACTGTGGGTGAAGTCGGAAGTCATTTTGCAGGTGCTCCGACGATGGTGACGCACTGCAGGCAAGTGCGGAGAGGCGTGCTCGGAAACTACCCAGGAAGGATGCACGTCTCTCCTGCACCTCACGTGTAGGGAAAATCCATATGCCCACGGCATTCTCTTACATAAATGTGTGGGGGCGTGTTTTCAAAGCATGTTTATTCATATCCTCTGTGTGTATGTATATAAATAGAGGTATTTATCTCTCTTCTGGATTCATAAGCACCCAGTGACTCAAACATTAATTACGATCTCCTTGGTGAGGAAAAATATTTTCCCTTCTATCATGTTCATCTGAAGTTCATCTTTGTAGCGGTCGCTAAATCATCTGGCAACACAATGTTCTTTAATTGTTAGATCGTGTACACCCTTCTGTACCTCCTACCCCCTTGCTTTTTATTATTAACAGCGATAATTAATTGCGGTGTGCTAGGCACGTATATAATCTCAATTAAACTCCAGTAACAATGCTTTGAAGGAGGCTCTACTGTCATTATTATTGCAGATCAGGAAAGTGAGACTTCAACAATTTCTCTAATGGAACTTGCAGAATACGGGGTGGGGAATTAAGACTCAAACTTGAGTCTCCTTTGCTTCAAAGCAGAGGTGCTCAACTTTGGAACGACTGACATTTCACCAGGCTGTTAACTGCTCCGCTATCACGGAAGTTCAGAAGGGACAAGAAATTGGACCTGTTAGTTTCCAAGGCTACCAAGGAGGCTAAAGCATATATTGGGAAATTTGTAGAGATCGATCAGTATTACAGTTCGTGCCTTTTGATCCAACAATGCCACAGAAATGCTGGTAGAAAAGAACAGTGTGCAAGGATGGAAGGATAAGAGTATTCCATGCAGTATCGCTTATAGAAGGAAAAGCTGGGAATACCTGAATGCCCATCGGTGAACAGTCGGTTAAATAAATGAGAGTACAGGAATCCAATGGACTATAGTGTTGATATTTAAGAGTATGCAGAAGCTCTAAATGGAGACTCGTGGACAGGTTAAGAAGATATATTTTAAATGAAAAAAAAAATGCCAAAGGACCGCATAATCCCAATTTGGGGGTGGGGTGTGGCTTTCAACCTCGGCGTCCATATGAGGGAGTAAAGGTGAGTGTGTATACATTGGGTCATACACAGAAACTGCTGAAAATATACAAGCCAAACTGATAAGAGTGGCTGCCTCTGGGAAGCTGTCCCCCGCTGGGGGAGGCATGTTCGGGTCCAATTTGTATTGTATACTGTGGCCCTCAACAGGGTGTAGCTTTGCCCCTCAAGGTGCTTTTGGCAGTGTCTAGATACATTTTTGACAGTGTCTGGATGCCGAGGGGGCAGCCACACTGCTACATAGTTTCCAGTGCACAGGGGAGCCCCCCACACAGGAATTATCCCGTCTACAGCGTTGACAGGGCCAAGACTGAGAAACCCTGCTTTATACCCTAATTGACTATTTGAGTGTGTTACAATAAGCATTCATTAATCTTACACTTTGGAAAACATCAATAAAACAAAGTCTCAGTTCTAATACTCGAATGGAAACATTGTTGCTGGTGCTTTTAAAGATCAAATCAAAGAGACAATGTTAGCATCAATAGTTTTGCCATATGGACATAATATACGGTACTTTTTCTTCCACTAGCAGAACAAATTTTCTTTGTGTAAATGTAGCATTTCTTTTTATTTATCTTTTTAAAAAGTTTACAGTCTTCAAGGAAAGCAATCCAATAATATTTGTTCCATTTCACAGAGTAAAAAACTGAGACCTGAGGAAGGCTCATTATTTATACAACCAAAGGATACCAGCTAGAACCTTGGTAAATTTAATAGTTTCTGGGAATATTAAGTTGCTTAATCTCAAACATCTGTGTCTCGTTTGAAAGCAAAGGTGAAAAGCACTATGAATTTCCACTTGTTTAGCTGTGAAACAAAGCAAGTTTTCTAAGTAATTCTTTATTCTCTATGAACAGAGTACTCACCCCATCCTTTCTTCCTCCAAATAGAAACACTTCCTTTTCATCGGGCACTAATGTTTCAGTTTGGGGATAAAGTGTCTCTCCTCTCATCTTCTGCTCTGTAGTGGAGCCTGGGAGCTCCACGGGGCTGCACGGTTACGTGACAGTCATTTAGGGGAGGGGACACCACACTTAGGGCGTTTGCTCACCGGCTCACAGGCCCTGCCTGGCCTGTTTCGCTGACCTGGAGAGTCAGCTCGGTCCCCGTAAGGATCTGGACGGGCAGCCCTCGGGAACTGAAGTCCAGTCTAGCAGCGAGGGTCCAGCCGTGGATGACGCCGCCCGGCTGCCCGTCTAGGAGAAACCCCTCAACGGCTCTGTGATCATGGCCATGCGGTTTGACTCTCGGTGCCCCGGGTCCCCCGGGGATGAGCAGAAGTGGGAAATGGGAATAAGAGCAGTAACCTCAGGGGGCTGCGACGAGGAATAAACGAGAACGTTCGTGTGAAGCACTCAATATGCCTAGGACAGAAACGACACCCCTGCCGTGTCACGGCCATTGTCATTGTTGTCGTCATTGTCACATCGTCATCATCTTCTTCTTCTTCCCAGAGTACAGCCCTGCCTTCACCTTTAACTTGCAGAAAAAGGGGTCACAAGGTCAAGGCTGATGTGGACGCATACTGCCCAGTTCTCCCTTCTCTGTGTCTGTTTCCCGTCTTATAAATCAAAAGGGTCGGACCAGAAGCTTTCGGGTCTCTTCCAGTTCTGACTTTCTGGGATTCCAAGACGCAAGGAGGGTCTGCAGATTCCTGCCCGGGCTTTCAAAGCATTCCCAGTGTGCGCCTCAGCGCGGGTCTGGAGAGTGTATCTGTCAAGGGGGCTGCTGGCGGGAGGGGGGACCGAAGCCAAACTATGAGGCAAGCATGGGAACAGCCGTAACCACAAGCTCTGGCCTTGAACCCATCCCGGGAACACTGACATGGGCCAACTGTGCATGTCTGATGATGAACCTTCCCAGGAAATGATGTTCTGGAAGCCTGCACAAGCCTGTGACCTCTGCCGCCAGCTTCAGTCACCGTCTGGACGCGTCTTTCCTTTCATGGCACTCGGTGGTTGGCCACAGGGCCCCCCGGCCCATGCGGGACGTCGGGGCCCCGTTTTTGTTCTGCAGGCGGCCTCACCTTTGAACAGTGCAGCGCGATGACAAGACATTATCACCCCAAGCTAAGCTGTTCACCAGTAATGAGACAATATAAACGGTTGCTACAAGTTTGTGCGCTGAATGCAGAGGAACCAAACTCTTAATTACCCAGGAAATCTTCTGAGATTCATTTAGATTTCTGCAAATGAGTCCACGCTTGATTCAAAAAGCAAAACCGGGGAGCTCAGCTCAAGTCATAGAGAAGGTACCAGCTAGGCGTTCAAGCTCTGGACTCAGACAGCCCCTGCCGCAGAGCCGTGACCTTCAGCAAGCTCCGTGCCCTCCCCCAACCGCATTCCCCTCGCTGCAAGGGGAGGCTGGGTCGTGCTGGCCCCCTGGCGTCTGGCCCATCAGCCCTCAATGCACATCAAGAATAGGGAGCTCAGCTGCACTCTCCCGTGCGTGCCCTCTGTGGAGTGACACCGAGGGCTCAGTCTCCAAACCAAGTACGTGCGGAGGAAGGTTCTGGACGGATACCACACGGCCCCTACAAGGAAGCATGTGGACGTGGGACAACACAGTCCCAGAATTCCAAAAGCTTCCCATTTTTCAGGAAGGATTTTTCAAGTCTAAAGCTTTACGTGAGATCTCCTGATTTTTAAATGCTAATCTGTATATTAAACTGGGTTCCTGTTTGGTTCCAGGAAAAAAAACAGAGTCCCTGCAAGGCCTCACACGCCACAAATGACGCTTTCTTCAAGCAGGATTTTGTTTCTGCCGCCTCTAAAAGGGCAGGCGGGTGGTTGAGAGCGGGCAGGCTCTCCTGGGTGTCTGGCACCCAGGCATTTGCTGTCTGGTTGCCCTCCCACCCGACACGAGGCTTCCACCTCATGGTCCAACATGGCTGCTGCAGCTCCTGACATCATGTGCCTATTCCAGCCAGCAGGAAAGGCAGCCGCTGAGGGCGCACCCCTGTCTTTAAAGGCATAACTTGGAAATCGCACTATCACATCCACTCACATCCCGTTGGCTAATACGTTGCCACACGGCTACCTCTGTGACGGAGGCTGGGGGAGTGTAGACTTTATTCTCGATGGCCAGGCACGCAGCAACTAAGACTGGAGATCTATGACCAAAAGAAAAAGGAACAAAGCCACAAGTAATGTGGGTTTTTTTTTTTAACCCTAGGACATCCAAGCGAAACAGATCTGCAGGCCACTTTGGAACACAGAAAGAGCCATGTTCCACTGAGGGTGTGGCAAGAGCAGATCATAATAAAGTGCCACATATTAAAAATGACTGTCAGCACCAACACCAGGATAGGTTCCAAGTACTGAGTGCGCACTATGGGCCAAAGGCGACGTTAGGTGCTAAACATGTGTGTGACTTTACCATGACCCCCTGAACAACCCTGCAAGGTACCTGTCACCATCACCTTCCGTCAGCTGTGGGAACGGAGGCACGGCGTGACATGGCCAAGGGCCTGTGGTTGGTAAGTGGCAGAGAGGGGATTTTACCTCGGGCCCGTCTGACACCAGTGCGCCCCGGAGTGGGATCCACGCTCAGCACAGGTCCCACTCGCCCCCCTCCCACCGGCCGTGTTCAAAGGAGAAGCCTCCGCAGCTCCGCACCGCCATCTGGTACCCAGGTTAGAGAAGGTCAAAGACAGCCCGGGACCTGCACATTCTGACTCCGGGCCCTTCCACTCTTCTTTGATCTTTGTTTGCCTAAGTTACAAATTCCTCCACCTACTTACATTTTGAAAAGAAGAGAGGGAGAAAGAGGGAGCTAATGACTCTGCGCCGAACTGCTTTTCTTCAAAATCACGAGTAATTGTTTTCGTGGTGTGTCTCGGAAGGCGTTCTCCTCTCATCTCCTGCCCGGGACTTGGCAGTCTACATCATACTGCCCCTCGCTTGCCTCTCTTCAGCACGCCCGTCCCGAGTAATCCATCATCGGAGCCATTATCCTGCTTCTGATCAAGGGTGGAATGGAAAAGCTCCCTCTGCCTTCAACAGCTACCACCAGCTCTTTGATTTGCCAGGCGTGGGCAGGGAAGCTTCCGGCGAATGACCTCAGCCCTCCGCATGCGGAGCCCACATCACCCTCCACACGGCACCTCATCGCCGCCCGTCTGGGAAGAGAGGACCCGGCGGCTAGGTCCTTATTCCCCTGTTGCAGCAAAGCTTCCCTCCTTCCCCTTGTGTTCACACTCTGTGAGTGGGGTTCCCCGTGGCCGCTCACCCGCTCCGGCCGCCTGCCGGGCTCGCACGTGAGGAGCACAGCCCCACGTGATCGGGTGGCTGATAAAGGCGCACCCTGCACCTCTTTCCATCAGAATTAAGTAGGTCAGAGGTTCGCTCAGCCGGCCAGAGAACTAGGACAGGGTGTCTCTCGTTGTCCACACCGCTGACATCGAGGGCCACTTCCTTCTCTGTGGCGCCCCGTCCTGGGCGCCGCAGGCTTTTCGGCCTGCGTCCCACCGGAGGCCAACAGCACCTCCCTCCCCGGTGTGACCACCCAACACATCTCCAGACGTTGCCACATGTCCCCTGGGGGACAGAATCGCTCCGGGTGCAGGACCTCGGATTCCTGGACATTAGTGCAGGTCCGCAGAGTGGCAGAAGTGTGGGCGCGTAGTTGTGCAGCCGATCTGCAGAGCTTCTCACCATGCACAACTGGAATTCTGTACCCACTCAACGTCCCCCTATTCTCCTCAGTCACCCCGCCCCCAAACCACTTCTCTGCCTCCCGTCTCTATGGATTGGACTGCTCTGGGTACCTCAGAAAGACAGCACCTGTCTTTCCGTGACTGGCTCATTTCCCCCAGCAAACTGTTCTCAAGATTCATCCATGCCCGGCATATGCCAGAGCTTCCTTCCTCTGGAAGGCTAAGCAGTACCCCCTCCATTGCGTGCACACACCGCGTTTCGTTTAGCCGTTCATTCATCCATAGATACGTGGGTTGCTCCCACCTCTTGGCCATTGTGAATAATTTTGCCCCTAACATAAATATACAAATATCTCTTTGAAACCCTGATTTCAATCCTTTTGGATAAATATCTAGAAGTGGTTTTATAACCTTTACATTTTTTAAATGGCCCTAATGAGACATAATTCACACAACATAAAATGTACCTTTTAAGGCACAAAAGGCAACAGATTCTGTAGTATAGTCACAGATTTGTGCAGCCACCACCACAATCAATTCTAGAACGTTTCCGTCACCCCCAGAGGAGACCTTCTACCCGGTAGCGACTCCCTGATCCTCCCTCACCCCAGCCCCAGGCAGCCACGAGTCTGCTTTCTGTGTCTGTAGGTGTGCCTATCTGGAACACTCACGTGAGTGGGATGTCACACAACACGTGGCCTGTGGTGTCCGGCTTCATTCACTTAGTGTGAATTTTTCAAGGGTCCTGCATGCTGCAGCATGCATCCGTGGTTTTCACCTTGTTATTGCCAAGTGGCACGCCATTGCATGGCTACGCCTAGTTCTGCTAATTCATGTGTTTGTCTGTTAATGGACATTTCATTGCCTCCACTGTACCTATTCCTTTTTTTTTATTTGCCTTGTGACTCTGCAAATCTCTAGCCTTGTGGTGTTCAGAATTTCCCTTTTTCTACCAGAAGTGAGCAAGCCCCTCTCAAAAATGTAGCTCACAGTACCTGTCTAGGTGGCAGACTGTAGATTCTCCACTCCCCCTTCTTACTCTCTCCAAATAAAAAAGGAAGAAAACTGCTTCCACTCAGCTTAAAAGCGATACATTTTTTTTTCTCCTCTATTTCTAATGGAATAGACTTGTGCTCTTTAGGGAAATCAATAGGAGGGGTAACAACTGATTATACTATGAGAAAGGAAATTTTAAAAGACTCTTTAGAAATGGCGCATACATAAAACATTTCTGAGCTATCTGCAAATGCAGGAATTGTCCCTCCGCGCAAGGGACCTGTGCCAAAGTAAAAGTCCGCTTGGGCACTCCTGCATTTCCATAGCAGTGGCAAGTTTGTACTCCAGTGTCTGTACACGCCTCTGCGTTTGGCCCGCGTTGCCCAGTGTCCAGGACTCAAATGCCACCTGAGGATGAGGCTACTCTGTCCAGTTGGTGATGGAGCACTAACTGAACTCACAGTGTTCTGTGTGTCAGAGCTCTTGGCCACGTGTCCAGCGGCATTTCGATCTTAGTGAATGCCAGCCTAAAACATCCTTAGGGGGCTGCTCACCCTACCTGCTCGCTCTGGACACGGAAAAGAGATCGGAGTCAGATCCGGAGCGAACGGAGGGACGGCTGACCGCGGGTCGGCCCGCCTCTGTGTGACAGCCCCGAGGTAGGGGGCCAGTTATCTCATTATTGGAGCAACCTGATGAAGTTGCCCCTTCTCACTCATCTCTCGTGGCAGCCGCCGTCCAACTTTGTTACAAAGAAAGTAGAGAGACTTGTCATTCGATTGATCACCGGCGTGGTATAAGACTTTGCCTGACACTTGTTTAGGATAATGGCTGAATTCTTCGGTCCTCAGCGCTGCTTGGCAGTTAGGATGTATTGGATTGCTCGCAAACAACGGGGAGAAATCCACACATCCTAGCCATTGTCAAGCTCATTTAGCAGATTATTCTAAGGGACGATAGCTTGGGCTATGAGTCCCTTAAGAAAATATTGCCGAGTATGAACAAAAGCAAATCCACAGAACTTTAAAATGTCACAGAACCCAGAAATCCTTCCGTCTGAAGGGTTTGAAAACTCGTGTGCTTACAGAGTCCAGGCAGGTAACAAAACAAAACAAAAAAAAATTAAGGAAAAGCAGCTGAGAGAGGTAGATTGGACCCTCACAAGAAACTAGCTGGGGTTCTGGTTTTTGTCACTGATAGTATGTTTTCATGAAATCTTCAAGAGCATGCTATTTAGCTCTGGTCGGTTAATAGGGCTGTAGCTCCCTCCAGAATATCCCCCTTGTCACACTTTCCCTCGTGTCTGGTGTTAGGCGGCATTAGCGTCTTCCCAGGAGTTTGTGCTCATGTACCACAGGTGTTTCTCAATTTGTAATTTCTCCGGTGGTATCAGAGATGCCGCAAACACATTGCGTTCGTAATTTTGTGATATTTTCTTAAAGACCAGCCCTTCCCAGTGTTGAAAGCTTCAGATTTCACAAGCCCGGCAGGCGAGGTGGGCAGGTCAGAGAGGGGGAGGTTTGCCTGGGCTCCGGGGGGCCGCCAGGTGGGGATCCGAGGGCCCGTGTGGCCAGGCCCCTCAAGTGTAGCCGGAAACTCAGACTCCCGTGTCCATTCAAATGCTCCAATTTCCAAATGCCGGTCACTGACCAACCAGACTAATCAGAAGGCCTGATTTGATCTGTGGGCAGTCTGTTTTCAGCCCTCGCTGTTCGTGGTGAAAAAGCCGAAGGAGCGGGTCTAAAAATACTGGGCCACCTCCCCACACCACTGCCTCCCGAAGCTTTTACATCGGAACGCCAACCTAGGGTTCTTCCAATTATTTTTCAATCATTCAACGAACGTTCATTGAGGGTTAACTGTGCATCTTAAGTAAATCTGGGCTTCCCCCAAGTTCAGTTCTCGACTGTGTCCAGAGGGGCCACGTCCAGGTTCAGAGGTGGGAGGCAGGGCCCGAGGTACAAGTGCACCTCCCTGGGCCGGGACGCGGAAGACGACTGGAGTTGGCCGTGACCCAGACCCGGTATCCAGGTCCTCGCAGAAAGAAAACCTGCAGACAGCAGGGCGGGGCTTTATATTCATGGGCACGTTACTGTAGCCCTGGGGTTCCAGGGAGGGTTTCCCCGCATGAACTTGGAGTGATTTAAAATCCTTGCGGGTAATAAAACTGCCCCCTCTCATTGTGAACATTGGCGTTCGTTTTCTCCACAGCCTCCCATGGTTTTTTTTTCCTCTCTAAGTATTTCCATGTCTGGGCCTTTCTCATCACTGAGATCTCAACTGACATGTTACTTCCTTAGAAAACCTCTCTGGGACCTCTGAGCTGTTAACCAGCTCTCTACCGAGGGGCTGGTAAATGACAGCCTGCCAGCCGAATCCAGCCTGCTGCCTGTTGTGCAAATAAAGTTTTATTGGCACACAGCCACATTCATCTGTTGGCATTTTGTCCGTGCATGCTTTTGTGTTATAACCGGAAACTTGAGTTGCAACCGAGACGGTTTGGCCCACAAAACCCGAAGTATTTACTATGCGATCCGTTATAGGAAACGTTTGCTGACCTCTGAGCGTTTCCCATTTTCCTGCTTATCTTCTTCACAGGAATGATTATTATCCGAAATTACTTAGCTTTTGTTTGCTTGTTTGTTTCTGACTTGTGTTAGCAGATAAGCTTCTTCCGGGTTGTATTTCTCTTTACCTAGAACCTAGTACACATTATATTTTGGTTGAGTGGATTCCGTAAATTCATGCTTTGGTCTTTCGTTAATGCAAAGAGGGCTCCTGAGTGTACTGGGTTCTATAGCATCGTCTCTTGAACTTGATGAGAAAAAGCCCAGATATAAAACCAGTGAAAGTCATCATGTATGCCATTTCACCCAAGGCCGTTGTCATTAACCAGAGCTCACTCTGATTTGCCAAGAAAAGGAAGGCTGCTCACCCAACTTACTTCTCAGCTACCAAACATTTAGGTTAACCCTATCTGACCAAAGGAATGAGTTTCTTTTTCTAAAGTCTTGCCTCACGTAAGGAAAGATTTCTTTGTTTTCCTCTGCTTAACCCTATCACCTTGTTCCATACCACCTGTGCAAACCTCACGTGTATTTGGCCATGGGTAACCTTCCCATACCCCTGTTGCCTCATGCATCATAACCAGCTGGAAATAAATATTTACACTCCATTTAACCTATCTCCCCCTTCACCTTGACATACTACTACAGAACTGCTTTTATCTGGTCTTCTCTCTCCTCTGCCTGGAGTTCCATACGTTAGGGTTTATTTAATATTCTCTTCCCTCCTACTACCATCTGGAAAGCAAGGACCATTTCCTACCTGTCTTTGTACTTCCCTCTCTCACTCCACTTGTGCTGGACCTGAATCGAGTCTTGAGGAAGCGCCAGGTCCCTGCCCCTGTGCCGCGAGTTAGGTCATACAGGACTGTTAACATTTCCCAAGAGCCCTAGAACCTCACTGCAAGAGGTCTCACACTGTGTGAAGTAAGCCTGTTAAAATGCACCCTCTTGCCACATTCAGAATGAGTTTTTTTCCTTTTAAAGAAAGCACTAACAGTTCACTTACTGAATCTACTGTTGGTTATGATTTTAAGTTTTATTTTTCCATGCATCCACCAATGCACGTTTGGTCAGATTGCCAAGGATTGGAAGGCCCTTGAACCTGTCCGAGGTCCCCGAGAAGCTGGCACTCGCTGTGCCCTGTGCCCCAAATCCCTGATGTGCGAAGCAGCCCAGGACATCTCAGATGCACCGGTGAGCACGACATGGTGCTTGTCCCTGGGGAGCCCAGAGTCCAGTGAGTATAAGGTGTAAGGAAGCGAGCAGCGACAGAAAATGATGGGAAGGTCTGTCTTGGAGGACATGCGGGGGGAAGCGAGACTTGAGGGGAACAGAAAGCAGAGTGGCATCGGGGGAGGCCTCCTGGAGGCAGTAATATCTCGCCTGAGACTGGAAGGATGCGCCGTCCCAGCCAGTCTTCCCAGACTAGCCTTGGTAGGTCCATCTGACCCCCAGACCAATTCACTCGAAGTCATGCCAGGCTCTGCCATTTGCGGGGCCCCTTTCAGAATGTCAAGGAGACAACAGCAGAGCATTAAACTCTCATGGGGTGGGGCTCTTCTGAGTGTGGGGCCCCGGCCGATGGCGTGAATCACACACCCACAAAGCTGGCTGTGACAGGTGTCCTAAAAGCGGGTCCAGGAGGAGAAAGACAGCAGGAGAAGGAAGCTCCGTTCCCCCAGCACCCAGAGCGCTGTCAGTGCTCAGCAGAGGCTGTTGGAAGAAGACGAGTTTCTCGTCTATAGGCCAGGTGGCAGAAGTCTGTAAGCAAACAGTTACTCTGGCATTTTCTTTTTCTGGAAGTTCCGTACAGACCCAGAGATTGATATCTGGCCCCGGGGAAACACGAGCAGTATGACTGCCTTCTGTCTCTGAGATGACTTGGGTATTATTACATTTAACCAGTTGATTTGGGAAAAAAATACATATATATGACCTTTTGGAAGAGATCTTTCTCCACATCTTACCCTGACAGAAAGATGATGATAAACTGACCTTAAACAAAAGTGATTTTTATTAAGGCTCATGGAGTGCATTTTCTGAGGCTGCCGCACAATGAAATGTATACATTTTCCTCCGGTCTATTAATCTGAGTAGTCTTGAATTGCCAAGTCAGGTAAAGTGAGTCCA
Source organism: Trachops cirrhosus (assembly GCA_028533065.1). NCBI lineage: Eukaryota > Metazoa > Chordata > Mammalia > Chiroptera > Phyllostomidae > Trachops > Trachops cirrhosus. Next base: position 86,862,674 of record CM052547.1, read on the forward strand.
TGGGTAGCTCTTAAATGCATTAAACCCCTGGAAATATAAGATCCTTCTCCAACAGATGAGGTTTGGTGGTGCAGCTCATTAGCATTTGAACAAATTTGTGAGACTTTTAAGGCATGTTGTTGGACTGAGCTAAGTAGACTAATGCAGAGAATTCCAGACCCTAATGGCCCCATTTATCAAGGGAGCAGGTTTTAGCAGAATGCATAAACCTCCCTCACATGGCCATTTTACTATGCATTTAATTCTATTGCAACATGGTGCTGCAGGCGGAGGAAATGAAGAACTTAAACAAGGTTAACATTCCGAGAAAAGACGAGGAAAAAATCAATACCTCCCTCCTTCCCCAAATAAAAGATGATTTACAAAAATGGAAATCTGCGTGGATGGCAAGGTCTGGCAGATGGAGAAAGGTGCCCGTGATGTTTTCCGACCGGGACTTGAGCTGTCATGTCCCCTGAATTCATGTCCACTTTCAGGGATAATGTTATCAAAATGTTTTAGTGGGATTAATTAAAGGTTATTGATCGGTTAAAGGCCCTCCTGCAGCTTTGAGATTTATTCTGAGGCCAGTGAAGACTCCGGTAGCCTGTCTTTATCCCGTCTCACATTCCTGTCGACGTCAAATGCCCTTCTTCCTGTTTACACGTGCTCCGGGGGGGCGGCACTGGCTGCCTCTCCTCCCACTCGGGGAGGTTCGCCAGAGTTTATCATGAAGCTGCATCTCTCTGGAATACCTGGCCGTTCGAGATTGTTGTTTTGTCTGTTAGCGGTTTCATAACACTATAACTCCATGACATTTGCAGATAGGTGTAGCATCGCGGTTTGTTCTACCAGAGCGGTAACCCAGGACTCACGACACGTAGTATCTTGGCCATTTGAGGTGGGGTCTCGTATCTTGCAGGTGACACGCAGGGGTAAGAGTAGGTAAGTGTACCAGTCAGCTGCCCAGAGCTACTGCACAGCGCGAATTTGAACTTCTCCGTTGACCTACATCCTCTGTGTGTGCCGGTGTTGTCTTAAAGCTGGGCGCACAAAACGGGTGACTCTTTATAAATGGCTTTTGGTTCTCTATTTATACAGCTAGTAAGAACCTCAAGAAGTCACTTAAATTTTTCAGATATACCCCACTGCATTTTATGAGGGAAAATATATGCTCTGGTAGCTTCATAAATTAAGGGGTTTTTTAAGGCTGCAGAATATATCTCTTACAAATGTCGAGGGTCTATGGTATATAACTTTTATTTTTCAGCAGATGTTACCCTGCTAGTGAGATTGGAAATGCTTTGCGACTAATACGTAACACACCCCCGCAGTTGCTTATTTCATTCACACCGTCGTCCAAAGTGACTTCCTTAAAAAGTCAAGTCTTCCCAATTTCCTGTTTCCTTCCTGAAAATGGGTTTCTATACGGTGCTTGGCAGGATCTGGGTATTAGCAGCAAGAGTTAAGCTAAGTGAAATCATAGCTCAAAGTAGACTGGATTTCCGTCACTCCAAAAATGTAGAATTGGAGCTCACACCACGAGTTTGGCAGTACGCCTCCTGCCTTTGGAAAACTCCAAGTGATACTCTGTGTAGTGAAAACAGGTTAGCTAACTAGTATTCCGAGTAGAAGGATGGAAGTGTCTAAAGGCAGTGTTTCATAAAGGTGAATATTAAAGAAATATTAAAATAGCCTTCACATACACAAAAATGTCCTTTACTAGTTACTAGAACTCCCATCGAAGCCCGGAATGAGTGGAAACCAACAGGCAGGCGTTCCTCCGTTCCCGAGTCGTGCTCAGCACTCAGGGCAGACCCCGCTTCCGCTCGGGCCTTTCCTGTCCTCCTCGCCGGGGCTGGTGTCTTTTACCAAAGCCATCCTGTGTTTCCATCCACGGTTTCAGGTGTGTGCTGGCCGCCTCCTTTCTTATCCGTATGCACCTTACTGGCAGAGACAAGGTCACGCCGACCTTTCTCACTGCGAAGCACAAAATTGATACAGTAGCAACTCAAAGAACATTGGCGAGTGAATTAATAAATGAATGACTGCATGCAAGCGTGAACCTTTTTTTGGAGCCTCAGACCTCTTAATGGAAACCAGAAATGGGTTAAAAAAGGTAGGAGTATGGTTGGAGACCTTGAGTCTTTCTCCAGCGTGTCCTTTCCAAAGGGACAGCACACACACCCAAGAGGGGGAGCCCATAATGTGGGTCCAGATATATTCACTGACCTGAACCAACCCCTGTTTGGACTCCCGCCTGGTCAGAGGACACCCTGAACCACACCAGTGAGGAGCCTGAGAGAGGGGGGGCGGGGGGAGGGGCAGGATCGGGAATGCCACCCCCCGCAGTCTGGACTTCCCCTGTCTTCCGAGTGGTCAGCCAGCCTGGGGGACTGGCTGTGCACAGCTGTTGAATGGGATTCGCTTCGTGGACCCTTCCCGTTCCTGCATGCCCAGTCTAAGGCTGCCTTCTACTGACAAGCTGACTGATTCTTCCTGTACTCCTCTTGTGGACTGAATTTAAACCATCACCTTGGAAGTTTCTAGAAAAACTCTAGGCTTCTCACTGCGATGTCCTCCAAATGGCTTGATTGTCTGGATTGGGCAGTGGAAAGAAACACTATTTTTTTTTGTATGAGTTAAGTTCAAATCCCATTTTGAAATCAGCATATGCGCTTCACTCATTTTCCTGAAACCTTGGAGAGCTAGTCCACTTAAAATAAAGGTTAACAGTCTTCATGCTTAATTAATCCCCAACATTTTCTGACGTCATTTCCCCAACTGTAGGGTCACATCATCTTTTAACCCCTATTTAAGTATGTTATTTGGGGCTGCAATTAAAAAACACACAAGCAAATATTAACAAAGCTTTTTAAAAAAAATTAGTTGTGTCTTCCCACAGGGCTGTCATTAGGGGAAAATAAGATAATCTACAGGAAATTGCTTGGCAAATCGTAAAGTTCCATATAAACATAGGAGATAATTACCAAAAATAGTAGCGTGTGAGGTTCTTGAGCACAAAACAATAAGCTAGAGAAAACCCTGGGATAATGCAAATTCAGAAAGGAAATAATAAAAGTGATGTAATAATAAAAGTGATTAGGATGTCACCATCCTAATAAGTATTTTGTGGCAGTGCGACTTCAGGGTATGAGGAGTTACAGCACACATTTAATTCGGGTGTTTACAACTCTACGCATTTAGCAAAACGTTTTCGTGTAAAATACTGAATAATAGTCTAAAATTCTGTTTCACACACATACATGCACATAACTGCAGATACTACACATTTTAACAAATATCGCATAGGAGTATGTACATAAAACAACATCTAACACAATTTCCGGCCAGTTTAAATATCATAAGGTAGATTTTTAACTCTAAATTTTTACTGTATGGCGAACTCAGCCCTTGGGGAAGATGGGACCTGCCAGCCTAGTTCCAGTTACTTAAGAAGGGGCTCTGGAACTTGGCCTGTCATTTCAAGGCTGGCATCTCGTCTTGTCTCAAACTCCTGCCCGCAGTGGCAAGTGAACGGAAACTGTACGTGGCAGGTGTCTGTGTATGCGGAAATCAAAGCCGATTTGCTCAGGAACTCAATTTAAGCACAAAATCACAGGCATGAATATGCAAGGCAATCTGAATGTGTGTTTATCAGCAACTGGATATTAGGCAAGGGGGGAATTAAAGGAGATTGCACTTAGAGCTGGAGGAAGGAAGGATAAACACAAATTTGCAGGTGAGTGTTAGCAAACAGCGCATACCTCGAAGAGGAGGACGCAGACCCATCTGAACTCGGCGGGGAATTGACATTCTGTTTGCGCTGCGTCGTATTAGAACTGGAAGCCTCAAGTTATGATTCTCAATAGGGACACGGCAAATTATTGTATCTACATGGCAGGCACTTGGCTCTTAAGAGCTGGCGAGATTGAGGGTTATTTGAGGCATTTAAAATAAAAATTTCAGATAGGATCAAATCAGTGTTATTTTTGGTCAATCAGCAAGATAGTCAACAAGCATTTATGACACAGCCACTTATCCGTATACTTTTTTAACTCTCTGCTGGGCCGGATTAGAGTCGGGGAAAAACCTGAAGCATCAGAATCGGGAACAGATCTCCCGCCCTGGCTTGAAAGGTCAGACGGTGCTCAACGAGGGCCTTGGAGGCAGTCACACGTGGTCCTAATTCTTAATGCCTCTTATTCTCTAAAGCAACTTCCCGTTTCACCTGAGGGTTAGGTTCTGAAGTCAGCCCACCAGGAAAGAGACAGATTATCTTTGAAATTTCCTTAAATCTTCTAACCTTAAGCCTTTTTTTTTCTATTGTTGAATTTTTTTAAGTGTTGAGCCCCTATCCCACTAGATTGAAATTCGCTATCAGTCAAGTCACACACGCAAACACACACACAAACAAGGCGCCATTTTTACGTCCACCAGCTTTGAGAACTGCTGAGCTCTAAAGAAAGGACCCAAAAGAAAGTCTGCATGCAGATGTGGGACTTTTGAATCCTCCTGCCTGGAAGACACGGCCAGATCCCCAGGGTGAGGGGCGGGTGGAGAGACTTCCCAAGTGTCCCTGCTTGCCTGCAGGGTTCACTCTGTTCCTTGTAATAATAACCTTAACACATGCTAATGGATTTATTTGATGTTTGAGGATTAAATGAAACGGTGGCTGGCATCTTTCTGGAGGGTTAGGTTAGACAACCAGCGTGTAAGTTGTGTGTACGATCGGACACTGCTTCCTGTGTGTGATCTTCGTCAGTGCCCTTGACCTCCTCGGGCTTCAGCCCTGTTCTCTGCGGTGCAGTGTTAGAAACGGCGCCTCCTTAAGGGGGCTATTCACTCTGCGTGGTAATGCAGGAAGAGCTGTTGGCGCACAGGTGACAGGAAAGGAAAAAGTAGCAACTGTTACTGTTATGATTCCAAACAGTTGTTGCTGTCGGGATGATGATGATTTTGCGCTCTGTGACTTGGGACTTGTTACCGGATCTCTGTGCTGTTGTCGTCATCTCATCTGTCAGAAGGAGCATGACCTCCCCCCTCCTACTCTGAACATCTGCAGAAGAGACAGAAAGAGATAAGGAGTTGGAGGAGCACTGAAGACTGTACAAGTAGAAGGCGAAAACAGAATAATAAAACGTAGTACTCAAATTCCAAGGAATCCCAGTTTCAGAGAGATTGCGAACCCACGAATTCTTAAGAACAGATGTGTGGCCGCATGGAGATACTCATGGGGCCCCAAGGACATCATAGATGGCCGAGCATCTATGCCTCCCGCCCCCAGGAAGCAGCCTGAAGTGCATGTTCTCGGGAAGGGGTCACGGACGCCTTTATGTCATTCCCCACAAACGCTACCCGAGGAGGAGCCTCACGCAGCAGGCATCCATGGAGAGGCCTCGAGCCCACGTGGCGAGAAACCTAACTTCATTTTTTCCCTGTAGCTGAATGAAATTCTCCTTGTGAGCACCTATGCCTTTGGGTGACAGAACTTAATCAGAGTCACATCACAGGACCTGGGTCCGTTCAGCCTCCTGGATTGTGTCCAGCCTTCAGGGGGCTTATGGACAGCCAAAGACTTGGAGATCGCATGTGGTCCTCAGTCTTGACTTTGTGTCCATATCGACCGCTGCAGAGATGGTCTCTGGCTTCAAGCCGCTTTGGAACTGCGGTTCCCGTCTCCAGAGGCCTCAGGCCCCCTTGCTTACTCACAGCAGGGCAGTATTTCTAGGCAGCTGGGGAGGCGGCCTTCCCACACAAGGCTTTGGGACGGAAGGCTCTGCTCCCGAGTCCCCAGATTCATCTAAGGGATTCATTTACACGCTGCCTCTCACACTGCCGACCCCGCCAGTGGCTAAGGATTCAGCTCAGCAAATACCAGTGGGGAGGGAGGGCCCAGTGCCGATGCTCTGGTGTGTAAGTCTGCAGGAAGGCTCCTCCTTCGCTCTCCTGTGCCGCACCCCTCTCCGCACCCAGGGCTGCTTCCCTTCTGGGCAAAGGGACGTGGGAAGTGGAGGTGAGCTGGACCTCTGAGCGGTCACAGTTTGCTCTCCTGAAGCTACTTCGTTAAATGCTAGGGCGCCTGCTGCTTGTGAACCCCCAACCCCAGACTTCGGTTCCCCGCTTCTGCTTTCTGCTCCAGGGCCGGTTCTCTGGGGCAAGGGCTGCCCCTTCCAGAATGGGGACACAGGGCAAAGGAAGGTGCCTGAAGGGGCGCACTGCTCATATTTCAAAAGCCTCGTGCTGCCAGTGTTTAAAAACAGGACCCACCGTCAAGGATTCCCGGAGGAGTGGCCGTGACCGTATTGCTGCAATCTGCACGGCTGGAGAGGACCAGTGAACGGCTTCAGTGTCAGTAGCTTGCCGAATTTGTTGACTATTCCCTATTGGACCAACTGACTCTTTGTTTCAGTCTTTCAGTCGTATCCTATTCTGCTACAGTCTCAAAGGAGGTGAGAAGTAGTTCTTTATGCTTTGTCATTCTTGAGCAGATTTTTCATTATGTAAAAAGCAATTATAATTCAGAGAAAAACAAGTCCATGTGCGAAGTGGAAAAATAATTCTAACATCACTCGAAGGCTCCAGTTGGGGTCTGCAGATCCCATCTCCGTGTGCAATGTAAATGCACGTGCCCAAGTTTGAGGAGTGCCTCCGAAAAGCACGCCCTCTCTCTCCAGCCCTGCACGTTCTCTTCCACGCCAGGAACACACATCGGGCAAATGTCCTGCCCGCGCCCCACTTCCAGACCCCACAGCTCTCCCCTCAGCTGTTTTGGGAGCCTCCAAGTCCCCACCCCATGTCTGACCCTCTCCAATTTGGCCATGTTCATTTTGCAGTCCTTTTGAACATGTCCCACATCGCTCCCCTCCTCCCTCCTTTAAACTCTGTCCCAGACTTAGCATTGTTCAGTGGCTTCCTGGGTGTATTAATTTCCTGGGGCTGCTGGAACAAAGGACCCCAAACAGGGCAGCTTAAAGCCACGAGAATGTGTTGTCTTGGAGTTCCAGAGGCTGGAAGTCCAAGTTCGAGTCGCAGGCAGAGCCAGGCTCTCTAGAGTCTCTTGGGGATTATTTCCTACGTCTTCAGAGCTTCGGGCGGTGGCCGGCAGGCCTCAGCTAGCAGATGTACCACTCCAGATTCGGCCTCCGTCCTCACCGGCATGGCTTCCTCCTCGGCATGCCTGGGCCTCCGCACGGCCTCTCTTCTCTCTGTGTTTGTGTCCAGACGTCCTTCATTCTGTAAGGACACCAGTCACGTCGGGTTGGGACCCACCCGAATGACCTCATCTCAACTTTAGCTCATCTGCAAAGACCCTCCTTCCAAACAAGGTCACATCCGTAGACTCCAGGGTAAGGACTTCAACCTGTCTGTGGGGGTGCACTGTTTGGGCCACAATACTGGGTTCCTTCAGATAAAATCCAGCATTTAATCGTCACTCACAAGGACTTGCAAAGCCTGACTCCTCCTCAGCTTTCAGTCCCCCCTTTTGTCCCTGTCCCTGCGTTCTTTTGTACCCCAAACTCACCGGCCTTGAATCCCTCTCTTAAATTGTCACGCCTCTTCCTACTTTAGGAGTTTTTGTTGTTGTTGTGGATTTTTTTTTTTTTGCCAAGTAATGCATTCCTCCGGAAGTGTCTGCCTCTCCGATTCCCTACCACGCGCAGCGCCCTCACTGCCCACACCGGCATTAGTCCTGCCGCAAAGCCCGCCTTGCTCGTCCGGATGAACTCTCATTCCTCCGTCATCTCCGGGAGTCCTCCTTCCGTGGAGTTCACCACGACTGGCAATGGGTTTATGTATGGGTACTTACTTATTTACGTGTGATTTATTTGTTGTTTATTTATGTGTGATTAAATAATGTGTGATTATCTAAATCATATCAATCTCATTTGCATAAGGTAGAGCAAAGGATGTCCAGGCCACAGTAGATGCTTACTAAATAATTATTGCATGAATAAATACGAGAGTCCATAAATACAAAATTAAATTATGGCGTTGCTGGTTAGTCCTAGGAGGCACTCACAGGACTTGTGATACTCAGAGAAATTGCTGGTTTCCCGTGATCTTCGGTTTTGAGTATCTCATCACTTAATTTCGACTGTACGAAGGAGTCTATGCAAGATTTCCTGTTGTTCGTGTTCCCATAACGACCGACAGGCAGTGACTGTGCCAACCGGATTTAAGAGCCCTCGGAAAAAAAAGAGAGAGAGAGAGAAAGTAGAAGAACAAAAGGGAAAGGAAAGCACGTGTGCGCGGTGCCAGATTTACGGCTCGGGGAAGCGTCAGGAGCCACTCTATCTCGTTTTGCGACCATTTAACTCCCGCACAAAAGAGACGCGCCCACAGCCCTCCGTGGGGTCAGGCATTAATCCTCATTAGTCACCCTGCAGTTGGGTGTGCTTCCTCCGCGCCACCGGAGACCTGCAGAGAGCCCTTCCCAAGAAGGATAAATGCGTTATCTCATAGTTCACCTACTCCGGAATACCTAATGGGCTGCGCTGGGAGTATATGTTGTTTATCACCGCTTGCAAGGGGCAAGCCGGTCCCTATTGAAGGCTACTAGACCATGAGTGATTTATGGTGCTTTTACCCCCTCAACTGTTGGGGGAGGCGGCCACATGGGTAGAATTCCATCTGTCCCATATGCAGCCCCTTTAATTAATGATTTATCTTATTATCTTCCTTCCTGAAAGGAGGAGGGGAAAAAAGGTTTTCCTTGTATCGGTTAAACTACCATCCACCAAACAGGATCATTATCTCAATCCCAGTGACAAACAAGTTGATGGGGAACATTCTGGGGAAGAAAAACCTAAGGGGAAACAGGTTAGCAAAATCCCTGGCTTCCCGAAGGAAACATTAGTAGGTGTTTCCTAACCCTGCCTATGGAAAGGTCAGTGCTTTGACACACCACACTCACACACACACCACACACACACACACACACACCTGCTCAAATGTCCATGGGACAAGAGAGGAAATGCAAAAAGACTCCACAGGATGAGAGAAACTACTCACCCAGTGGCTTAGCAGTTAGACGCTTGAAAAAAGATGACTCCTTATTAACATGCAATTGTCACCATGCTAATAATGAAATATTGATCTGTTCCTGCTTAATGAAAATCAACTTATTCTAATTTACCCCTGGAAAGAAGAGACCACTTAGGGGCTCCTTCCAACATCTTTGCATTGTCCATCTGTGAATTTTTCACAGTTGTATTTATTTTTCTTTTAGTGCCTACATCTGAGAACCAGGGAACAATTAATATCAGGTCAAGCAAATTCTTCTTCCTTCTTTGAATTTCAGTTATCTGATTTAGCAAGAAAAACCTTCACGGAGACCTTACAACATAATGGGCATTGGCAATTTTACGATTAAATGATTATAATCTTCTTCAGTAAAAATACTGTTTTATTAGGAATGCAGAACCTTAGGAAATCGCTAACCCGCCTAATCTATAGCTGGATTTGTAGCTCTTTACAACCAGGTGTGCACTGCAGTAAGGACAGGATTCTCGCCACCAGATTCATCCGTCTTAGTTGTGGAAACCAATTTTACACGGAGAAACTGTCGAATAGCCTGTCTTAATTAGCTGCCAATTTTGTGGGTGGTTCTGCTTTATAGTCCCCGCTTTTCCACTCGCTTATTTACCTGTGATTTTGAGACTATCTGTGAAGCAGTCTCTTTCGGAAATGCTGTGATGAGCCAGTGACTGCTAGCTCTTGAAAATGTAGCTCGTTTTGACTTACCATGTTAAATGTAAGTACTCTTGAGGTCAGGCCTCTGCAGAAAGAGTACTTTCCAAGTCAACACCTTGCTCCTTCACACTTGTTCGTTCATTACCAAAGGCTTGTACCCTGTGGGGTGTGTGCGGTGTGTTTACCAACATGGCGGCTCTCACCGCTTCTGCGAGGTCTTATTGCAAGCAGGTTCACGTAAACATTTATATAGGTTTCAGAAAACAGTTGTTACCGAGGAAGAACCTTCTTCTATTTACCAAAATTCAGAACAAAGAAACATTGCTACAGCTTCCGGTAATTGACATGTGGGCGTGTTTTTCAAGTCACTGACTGGAAGAAGTGAGTGTCTGAGATTTATTTTTGACAGGACTTAAATTACTGGTAGCCCGACACATTTTTGAACAATTACGAGACACTGAGGTGTTTAAAGTAATGGGTACTGTTTGTTTGAAGGATGGGGAAGTTTGGAAGCCGTTAGAACAAAACAATTTTCCATTTGGTTAGTAAGATGTTCACCGTTACATGTATATTACTAAATAGCACACACACAGTTGACTCCCCCAATGATGGTTTTTGCTCGGAATAAAAGTCATCCTTAAAGAGAGGAAAAACCCCTCCACTTGATGAATTGGCGAGGCACAGGAATTCGCGGCAGGAAGAGGCCTCTGCTGGCTGTCGGGTGGCTCCCCTCCCCGGGCTCTTCCACGTCCCCGAAGTGCACACAGCGCAGACAGCTTTGTCCTGCTTTGTTTCAAACGTCTCACAAACCAGGGCTTAACGCCCATTAATTAGTGACGATCTTTCAGGAGCTTCTAGGCGCTGTGAAACCAGCCATCTGAACCCCGGCTGGACGACTACAACGCGCACTCGGTGAGCTGCTCCTGTCCCCATAAGATGAAGGAACTGCAGCTGCCGTCACTGGCGGAGCAGCGACATCTCAAGTCACCCAAAAAGTCAAAGCCGTCCCGGTTCCGCCCCCTTCTTTCCTGTTAGTGCGTCAGATGAAAATCGGAGATTGCAAGGTTTCCAGTCCTCCTCCTTTGTATTTCCTGTGGCTTTAAAAGGGCAGGACTTGGAGGAGGGGCCTTTCTCTCAGACTTACCTGTTCTTGCAATTCTTAAAGGTGCAGGCCAGGAAAACCAGCACTGACTTTTTCTGCTCCGAACCCGGTGACACGGGGTTTTATCACCCCTCCAAGATTTTTTTTCTCTCCTTTTTTCACATGGATGTGTCCAGAGACATCCACGAATGAGCTCATGTCCTCTGATGACCCCTAGAGAATTATTTAGTACTAAGTAAACAAAAAGAAAACCAAAGATCCCCTTCACCTTTCTTTTTTTGTGGGAGACACAAAAAAAGTTTGCATTGCCAGAGCCTAGAGCATTTATTCTCAACGTGGCGTGATTTTACCCCCACCCACTGCCTCCAGAGGATATCTGGCAATGTCCGGGCACAGTCTGGGGCGTTGCTGCTGGTGCACAGTGGGTAGGGGCCAGAGATGCTGCTAAATGGTGCACAGTGCACAGGGCGGCCCCATAACACAGAACTGGCCAACGCTAAAACTCCGTGGCGCCAAGGCTGCGCAGCCCTTGTGGGGAGCAATGAGGTCACACTGGCCCACAAATGCCCCGTGCCGCGGTGCTGCTGTGTGGCCGGGCTGCGCCCCTGGCCCCACACCCAAACTGCAAGTATCACAAGGGCTGAGCTGGGCTGGAGCAGAGGCTGTTCCGGAAACCCTTCCGCCTCTATTAGGTTACATTTCCTTAAAGTTACACAGCCCAGGCTCCCAGCTTTAAAAAAAAAAAAAAAAAAAAAAACATGGTGTGCACATAGAAGCACAAAGAGCGTCCTCAGTACAGACAACAAAACAATAACGATGTAGCGATATTCACCACCACACGGTACACTTACTCCTTGTCGTAACCTGTGCGAGTGACTCTGAGTAATGTCTTACTTCCATCCTGTTTCCGAGAACCCATGAACTCTGTAAACTATCATAGATTTTAACGGATACCATGAAAAAATGACTGCTTTGGCTTCATTTTCTTCTTCTCTTCTGGGATGCCAACTTTAAGGGTCTGGAGATGGAGGAATTAAATATGTCAGGCTGAGCTTTTCCTCTGGCTCACTGAGGGCCAGGCAGGTGAAGTCGCCAGCAGGGGAGAGCGGTCATTAGCCTTGCTGGGGAGGGGAAGGTACTCCTCTGCCTATTTGTTCGTCTGGCCTTTCTTCCATCCGTCCGTCCATCCATCCTTCTGGCTACTTCCATCCACACATGTGGATGGAGACACATCAGAGATACAATTCAACCAAGGTTAGAGTTAGTCTCTGATGCTGGGATATTGGATGATTTTTAAACTGTCTTCTTGATCATTTTCTCTATTACTTAAATACAGTAAGTATGAGTCATTTTAACAATAAAATTAATATTTTTAAAAGGAAGGGAATGATATGGGATGAGCTAATGGGTGCTTTTCAACAGTCCAGGAAAGCTGTTTTGATAGCTGAGAACAGTGCTTCTCACTGCTATTAACTCTTTTCTGCCAAGTTAAAAAAAAATTGCTCTACTTTTAGTTGGGGGTCTAAGTTGATTGATATAACTTTTCATTCTGATGAAATATGCATGTTTAATTATAGTTTTCTACTGCCTTCAGTGTTTGTTATTCTTACTATACATTAGCCAAAAGTAGAGGCCATTTATCAGAAGGGTTGGTTACAGGATTTCTCTGGGTCATGATTTTGCTACATACCACGGGGCATCCAATGGAATGCGAGGTGCTTGTCCAAATTTTAAGGAACCTTCCGTGTGGCTGCACAGACAGTAAATGCAGGGCTGGTCTCTGCCTTGCCTGTTCTGGGCTCGTACATGACGGGTATACAACCACTTAAACCTTATACAGCCTTGGTAAGGTCATGCATCTTTTAAACCTATGGTCAAATGCCACCTCCTCCATGGAACCCTCCTTGACTACTCCTTGAGAAGGTAAATGTTTGCTCCTTTGATCGAGAAGTTAAATATTTCCATTTTTCTCATAGTGTTTGTTACTGGGCTCACTTATGAAAATTATTGCATTGCTGAAAGTATGGCCTTATACATGCATTCATTCCGTTGGACTTAGGGTTTCCACGGGGCAGGGGCAGGATTTATTGGTCTGTGGGTCCCCTAGGCTTCTCACAGGGCCTCAGTGATTCACCAGGAAATGAGCTGGCCAGTGTCAAAATCGGAGATTGTGTAAAAGGTGAAGAGAAGACTGCATTTCGCAAAGTCTCATTAGAAAGTTCAAAGAGACACAGACTAAACAGGCAGGCAAAACTTGGGGGGCGGAAAAGAACATATATAAGAGAATAGCGATTACTGTGTCTGAGTCTCAGCTTTATAATAAAGGAACGTTCAGATTTGGGAAGGGCTTCATGGAACATACAGAAATTAGTAATTTTGTAAATAAAAAATTAGGGAAAGTCTACTCTGCACCAGGGAGGGCACATCACTCCTTTATCATCAGAGGTAGGTATTATGGGTCCCATTTTACAGATGAAGCAGTCGAGGCAAAGGGAAGCAAATGACGGGTCTGAAGCCACGCAGCTCATGGGCCAGAGCCCCATCCCTCCCAAGGTATTTTGCCTTGAGGTCCAGCGTCCTTCCCACGCCAGCCCAGCTGTTTCTTGTCCTCTTATGTTGCTGACGTTCCTCCATGTGGAAAGCTTTGAAAAAGCTCCAGTCACATTTTGAAACTTCATGACAAAAAATTGAATGTCATCCAAAAGCCTAGTCTAGGATTTAAACATCCCTGTCAATCCCGGCTGTCGTCGCCAGGAGATTTTTATCCCAACAATAGATCACTGTGATGTGCTTGGCCTGAAGGGCCCTGGGCTGTTATAATGAGTAAGATCTGAATCTACTGAGTGATGCAAATAAATAAAAAAGAGACAGGTAGTCTCAGACTTTCCCAGTCCAGCCCTTTCTCGCCGTCAGGCTCGTGAACTGCTCCAAGCAAAACGTCTCCCCTTTTTACCACTTTAATAATCCGTGCAATGGGAGTGAGAGAGCTTGGGTTTTTCACGGAGCTGATATTTTAATCGTTTCAGTGCTCACCGTTTAGAGCATGTGCGTGACTAGAGTGGAAATAGGAAAATACAAAGGGAATTTGCAGCCAGATTGTGAAAGTGTCACATGCCAAGTTAGCGAAAGAGCCCCGGACGACAATTCAGGGATGCCGGTGTCTGACTGTAAACAGCCTCGGGTAGACGGGGAGAGGGGGTGTAGCAAATGCAAAGGCCCTAGGTGGGAATGAGTTTGGACCAGAAACAGAAAGCCAGCCAGATGTGGCTGCTGAGAATTAAGCAAGTCCCTGGAGCCTGGTAAGAGACGAGAGTAAAAATGAAGACAGAGCAGGGTAGCCGTCCATCCCAGATGGCCAGGCGACTGAGAGGGTTCTCGGGCCGTGGGGCTTTCCGTTCTGATGTGAGGGGAGCCGTGGGCACACAGGTGCCGGTTAGTCGCCCTAGGCAACAGCCAGGTTCCACCAGGCGAGGCAGATCCCTGGGAAGGAGTTGGGAGGTTCTTTCTGTGTACTCAGAGAGCATGGGTGTGTTTCAAGCAGGCAAATCCTCCAGGCCATTCTGCGTGGTTCTGTGGTCTTTGACGAGTCATCTAACCCCTCTTGACCCTCGTTTCCTTGTTTGCAGCAAGAGATGGTTACACCAGAGGAAAGTCAAGGTTCCTTTCAACGCTGAGACCCTAGGACTTGTCCCACTCCGCTCTGCAGGCAGGAAAGAGCCGTCAGGCAGTCCTGAGCAGAGGAATAACACGATGAGTTGTTTGTTTTAAGGAAGATCAATCTGGCAGTAGTTCACCATACTGACTGCTGCAAAGAGAGATCCAAAGAATCCCCTTGAGCTATTGCAGTAATCCAGTCAAGAGCTGATGGGAACCTGGACTGGGGTAGGAGCAGAAAGGTGGGGGTGGGGGACGTGGACAGGAAGGGAGGTTGGAGTGATATTAACAAGAAAATTGCAGGGCTTGGTGGGCCAGTGTCCATGGCTGATTTTGGAGCTGCCAAAGTATTCCATTCACCCATCCTATTTTTCATTCAAGCACACGTTCCAGGCACTGGGGGTGGAAAGATGAACTTGCTCTTGACTTCATGGAGCTCACAGTCTAGTGTAGAACGCCAGCATCAGACTGACTACTTCGGTGGTGCTTAGCGCTGTGAAAAGAAAGACGTGCTGGACACTGTCCAAGTGAGGGACAGAAGGACCTAACCCAGACTGGAAATCAAGGAAGACCTACCAAGACGAGAAAGGTTAAAGCTCGCAACTAACAAACGAAGGATGAGTTAGGTTGTTGGTCGGGGTCGGGGAGACCAGGCAGGAGCGGGCTGTGGAAGGAAACATTTTAGACTCGGGGACAATATTTGCAACGGACACAAAACAGGAAAAGGTTGGCACATTCAATGGAAAAGCCCTGTGTGGTTGAGGACTAGACAGAGGATCCTAAAAAGTGGCAAAGAGTCAAATTATAAAAGGGAATTGTAGACACAAAACCCATGGGAAGTCATTAAAAAGGGTCATTAACAGGACCCTAAGTGCCATTTCTGAGTTTTGAATAATTGTGTCAAGGAGAACAGTGGGGCTCCCAAGAGGCCTGGGGCTTGGAGGGGAGCGGATGGGTAAATCTTAGTGGGAAGGCAGGAGATGGGACGGGAAGTATGTGACCGAGTGGAAGTAGCCCCCTGGGCACTGAAGACTCGGGACCGAGAGCTTGGCAGAAAGATCAATGGCACAGGGGATGCCGTGGGGGCCACTGGTGCGGTGGAAGCTGGGAGAGTGAATCAGTCCTGCAAGCAGAGGAATTGGAGAGCGGAGAAAGGCTGGCGAGGGCAGAGCTTTGGGGCCCGTCCCCGTGTGAGGACTGGACTGGGGTGACCCAGAGGTGGACCAGCGGGTCAGAAGGAAGACCCAGCGGTCCAGGCACAGGGAAGTCAAGAACCAGTCGCTAAAAAGTGCGGTGGGGGCATCAGATGCAGCAGGAAGGTCAGAGAAAAACAGAGCCTGACGAGAAAGCCGGTGTGTGTGACGATTAATAAATCATTTGTTATCTCCAAAAAGGAGGCTAGTGACTAATGTTTGGATTACATCACCTTGGACAAAATTAATAACAAATTTCCTGATAGTCACTTGCAAAAATACAATGGAATTTGGCTGCTCACTCTGCCTGTCTTTTCTGAAGTTTCTCAAATTTGCAAACGTTCTAATCTCCTCTGAGTACTGCAGCAGAAAATTGAAATGGGCTCTGTGTACAATGTGGGGGAGTTTCTGTCATCCAGCCCCCTTACCTTCTAGGCATTAGGAATGTCGACCTCTCCGACTTACTCGATGCAGAGTCGGAGTCTCCATAACCCACTGCTTCCAAGGGGCCAGCCATCGCAAAGGTTGGGGGGAGGCGGGGAGAAGGGCTTATATCAATTACCAAGTCAATTTCAGGCTACAAAATCTGTGTGCTCGGGCTTACAAAGAGACACTCCTGTAAACCAAAGAGCCAAACCCCACATCTCAAAACACGTGAGAAGAGAGTTTGGCGATTAGGGATCCTAGTCAAAGCAGGGACTCGATGCGGATGTGAGAGTTCCGTGTCCATTGCCTCTCTTCCTCTGAATGGGTAGCCGGGCATTATTTTTTTAACTTTGTATTTCAAATAGTGCTCATTGTAAGAAATTTGCCAAGTCCAAGGACCTATCATGTTTGCGACACATAGTAGGTACTCATTAGCTGTTTCTTCAATGCGCGAGTGAATGAAAAGAAATAAAACAGTACAAAATAAAACGGAGTAGAGGGAATCTGTCATGTTTGGGATTTCGTTGGCCATGGTAACAATATTACAGTAGGTCTTTGAGCACTGGGGAGTTGCAGGGTTTTAATCAGGGTGTCACATAAACAAATCATCTTTTAAAAACATTGTCCCGGCTGCACAGGGCTAGATGAATTGAAGTAGACTGAGGACGGATACAGAGATGCCGATGAGGAAGGTGGGGAAATGGTCGCTAATGGCAATGGAGATGGACAGAGGTGAGTTGAGTGAGACACACCTAGGGGGTGGAATCACTAGGACTTGAACGTTTGTTGAACCTAGTACAGGATGGGACAGGTGGCGGGGACTGTGAAGTGTGAGATAATTGTGCGACGTTCGAGAGAGATGGAGAATGCCTTTGTGTGCTAATCGAGATCTCAGCTTTATGCTTGGATGTGTCAGCTTGCAGGTCCCAAGAAACCACATAACGAGTGCCACAGCGGCGGAGGAGCAGATTCAGAGAGCGAGTGTAGAGGGAGAAGGCGCCAAGCCCTGAGGGAGGCCAGTATGTAAGAGCCACAGAAAGACACAGACGGAGCGCCTTCAGAGAGGCTGGGAGAAAATCCAGGCAGGGGGATTTTCAAGATAGCAGGCAAAGAGAAGAGCGTTGTTCGAGAGGCAGTGAAGAGGCCGACTCCGCCAACAGGCCGGTGAGGTGCAAGGTGACAGGGCGCCCACTGGACCTGGCAGCGTGGGGCCCCTGGGCGAGGTTCAGGAAGGCATTCCCGGGAGAGCAAGGGGAGACGCCACGTCCGGCGGGCTGAGAGGAAGTGTGGACATCTCACGCGGTTCGCCAGGCTGTAGTGCCTCATGTTTCGGGCCTCTAAGTGCGTCGCTGGCAGGACAGTGCCGTGTATTGGGGACACAAAAAGGGGAACTCAGGGATGCAGAGTCTCCAGGTCTTTAGATACCAGGCGTGGTCTGTGCCAGGCAGTGTTGCAGACAGCTGGGTAATGTGCCAGGACACCTAGCCGTGTGGCTCTCAGCTGGGCCCACACCAGCAATGAAGTGACATTAATAAAAATCACCACCAGCTGGGCGGCGACTTTGTGCCTCATGCCATGTGAACCACCTATATACCCTGCTTCTCATTTGAGTCTCACCACAGCACCGGGCGATGGTCTTTCTCACCCCTCTTCACAGGAGGGGTCCCGAGGCCTTCCGAGGCTGCACCATGAGCCCCAGGACGCAGCCCTAAGAGCGGCCAGGATTCTGAGGGCCTGATGCCCCGACCCAGGTCTTGCCGTTGTGGTTGCCTGGTAAAAACTCGGTGCTTCCTTAGCTGGAAATCTGACCAAATTCCCAAACTTATTCAGCTTACCTCACCTGCTAAGAAGCATCAGGACTTGAAAAGTCATTAGGATGATTTGAATCTTAGATGAGCTCATACACCCAGAGCTCTCAGAGTACCAGACGCACAGAGAGCCTTGTGTAGGTGTTACTCCTACTTACGAAAGGGCTCTGGAGAGAAATCGGTCTGCCGATCTCCAGGGCTAGTCACACACCCTGAGCAGTGACACCAACTCCCCCCCGCAAAGGCAGCTGAACCCTTGCTCGTACAGAGTGGTTTTCAATTTCTACTTAAGGAAAAGGACGGTGTTTCCTGGCTTTGTTCTGAAACTCAGCACAGGAAGTGGTATTGTTGTAGGCAAGGACAAAGGTACAGCGTGGAAACATCTAACCAAGGCACGGAGTCATCTGTTAACATCGCAGGGGGTGCGTTAGAACAGCAGTGTTCAACCTCTTCCTTCTCGTGGCACACGCAGACCAATCGTCAACATTCTGCAGCACACCAAAAAGTTGTAGTTTTTGCCAATCCGACGGAAAGTAAATATAATTTTGACTCGGTCACACCAGACAGCTATTATTGTGTTGCCTGTTGTCACTCGTTTTTGTTGGTTTTTTTTTTAGAATCTAAGGGAAAAGAGGTCAGTGTCCCTGACTAAATAGTCAGGTAGTGCATGTTTTAAAAATTCTCGTGGCACAGCAGTTAAAAATTGCTGCTTTAGAGTTGTACCGTTTTTGCGGATCTAGAGCAGAAAAAAAAAACATCAGCAACCTCCCTAAATTCCCCCACCGTGAGTTTGGGGTGGACTCTGACCCCAGGCGAATCAAGGTAGCCATGGAAATCCAGGGACGATGATGCTTCTTGAGTGCCTACTGTGTGCTTCCCAACATTAGCCTATTTTATTTTAGAATGCCATTCCTTCTGCTGTGGCACTTCTTTTGACAATGGGAATTTGTTTCCATCTTGACACATGCCGCACGCACGCGGGTTTTCACAAGTGCGTCTCTCCGACTGCGTCTGTGGGAGGCACCAGGCGAGCCCAGGAAACGGCCCCCGGCTGAACTGGGCAGAGACACACAAAGGTGGGCGCACGCCTCGGACCCTACCAGCTGCCTCAGTGCGCCGGGTGCGTCCCGCGCCGCGCCCACCCATGTCCCAAGGAAGAGCTTTCTCCAGGAGGTCAGATAACCCTCCCCACGGCTCCACAGTAACCCACAGCTTCAACCCTGCTGGCACCCATCCACGTGCAAAAATCTCTTTCAAGGTAAAGTGCTGCATTTATCACAGATACTGTTTATGTCTTTGAATGCTTTGCTGTGTGTAAAGCAGTGTTGCCATTTTTATTTGGTGCCTCTTTTTTTGTTTTTTTCTTACTTATATAAGTACTGTGCTCCTAAGTCCATTTTTCCCATTGGCCGTATGGTTTTTATTGTGTGATTTGAAAGAGCGTGGTGCCCTTTAGAAACACACACCTGCCTCAGAGCAGAGCAGACTTTCGATAAGAATGGAGCAGATATCATTGTTCTTATTCCTTGTCCACAAACAGGACAATAAGCTCAGAGAAGATGAGAGTGATTTGGCCAAGGTCACCCGAACCAGCTTTATCATAATGGGAATAAAACTTTTCCAGAAAGACCTTAATTCAAGAGGATCACACAAGTATTTGAATTGCCTATGTATTTTTAAAACCAAGTAGGTGATCTCCTTTGTACAGACTAAATATGTCCCATTCTGCTCACACGTTAATAAATTTTTCTCATTTGTGAGAGTTACTGAATAGAGCGAGCGAATTGTTTTACCCAGTAGGCGGTGGAGCGGTAATGAAGAAGCCTCGTGATTAAGTGGGGTTGGAGTCTCTTATCTTCCTCACTGAGCGGGAGGCACCATTAGTAGTAAAAGTAATTACCTGTGCAGAACAGGCTGATTGCATCAAGTACCTGCATGCCACCGATAGCCATCTCAGTTTTAGAGCTTCTGAAGAGATCTTCATTTGATGTTAATTTTGCCTTTTTAGCAAAAGTGCATTATTTTTGGAAAACACTGTGTAGGCTGGACGACCTAATATTTTAAACCTCTAAAGGTCTTCCCGTGCCTGGATTATTCCCTCGTAAATGGCCTTTCCCCCAAAATGGCAGCTCCAAAGAGCGTGCTGGACAAAGGTGGAAATGATAAGCCATCTAAATGTTAGAGAATCTATTTGGAGAGGGCTGATTTTATGTGCGGGGTGGGGGAGGTGAAAAACCTGTGCTTTCATCTGTGAAACCGCGAAGTCCATTACGTGAAACTGCCGGGTACTTAAAGCAGTAATTCCTAAGAAATCGTTCGTGCCAAATCTTGTTAAATGTTGTAGTGGATAGGTTCACTAAACTTTCAATTCTCCTCTGATAGGAATATTAGAAGCAGGACGGTCTCGAATAGACTGAGGCCAGGCCAGAGATCTGACACTTAGCGGTGAAATTCAGGGGGGAAAAAAAGACCCTCGGCAAAGGGGTTTCAGAGACCAGAACATTTTCCCCGCCCTTCTGGCTGGCCAAGGGAAGCCCACAACGGCCCACTCCCTCCCCTTCCATCTGTGAAAGGAACACATCACGCAGGTTCCCCGTCGAAGTCCCAACTGCTCTGCAGCACACAGCTGGACTTTCACTTTGTCCGCGTTCATTCACAGAGAGGAGCCGGTGTGATAGACTTGTCGCTAAGTGGACACCATGCCCTTGTGTTTGGCAGCTGACCCCTAAATGTATACGCCACCTTCCCTGTTACTTGAATAGTCCCAAATGCCATCCTCCCTGGGCAAGTACATAAATTACAGACAGTCCTCGGCTTACGACGGTTCAATGTAGTTTTTCAACTTTACGATGGTGTGAAAGGAATACTCTTAATAAATTCCATGGGATAGTCAACACCTTATTATAAAATAGGCTTTGTGTTGGATGATTTTGCCCAACTGTAGGGCAATGCAAGGGTTCTGAGCACGTTTAAGGATGGCTCAGCTAAGCTATGATGTTTGGCAGGTTAGGTGTATTAAATACGTTTTCAACTTACGACATGTTCACCTTGTGATGGGTTTATTGGGACATAACCCAATCATACGTGGAGAAATATCTGTATCTGCAAGCCTGGAACGTGTTATTCAGCCTTGTATGTAGCTTCCAAATTAATACGCCTGCAAAAAAATTATTTTGCTGCCTCAGATTTGTTTGGCCCATATGCCTGAGGCCGGTGGTCTCTTCTTCACCACGTCCACTGTCTTTTCATTGCTGCCCACATCACAAGAGGTAACCGCCCGATGGGATCAGGCTACTCGAGGAAAAGCTCAAACAGGCTTCCAAGTCAGACAGACGCCTGTCCCTGTCACTTTTACCGGTTGTGGGACATCGGGCAAGTGACTCGGCCGACCGAAGAGCCAGCTCCTGGTCTGCACATCAGACACCACAGCAGGGCTGGCTCCGTGGGGCTGTTCTGGAGACTAACCTCCAATGGGAGAGCGTGCGGCCTTGTCCTTTCTGTTGCTGGGAGAAATCACTTACAAGCCCCCAGTTTCCAGGGTTACCTTTAAGGAGAAGAACAGGGTGTGGCTTTATGGTCTTTTATTTTTACAACTTTTCGTACCATTCTGCTTGAATTATTTAACCATAAGTATTCGTTGCCCTTTTTCTTTCTACTTTTCTGCTTAATGCCTTTTGATGGACCTCAGGTGAAATCATAGGCTCGCTTTCTTATTATTTTGTTCTTTAGACTTCTCTGATTTAAAAAAAAACTAATAAAATATTATTAAAAATTAAATAAGATAATATAGGTAAGGTGTTTTTCATAATGCCTGCCACAGAATAAACATTAATCAAATGTATCATAAGTAATAATTTCACCTGCATAACAATGAAAATCTTATAATTCAGGAAGAGCACAGAATGGTGGGATGCACAGCCATTACTCTAAAGATGCTTATTTCTGTCCTTCTGGTTCGTTTCAGGCCTTGGAACCCTGAACAAGTGTTTATATATTGGTTACAGTGCTTTATGACGAATTGCAAAGAACTCCTAAAATCATTTTTGTGCTGGAATTATATTGTAGTAAAGAGTGTTTAAAGCAATTTGGACATTCGAGTGGAATTAGTTTTTTTTTTCTTCTTCACTAATATTTTCCTTATTATTCACTAGTTGTGTTGAGATGCAATTTAAGAATACGAGGTCTGTTCAGAAAGTATCCAACCACGTAAAATGAAAAACAGAGACATTTATTGAAGATAATACAAGGCACCAGGAACATTGTACACGGGACAATGACGCCTCGGTCCCCTTCAAAGTAGGCACCTTGGGACCTCCCACAGTTCTCCCAGTTGCCATCAGCTGGCCCATCATATTTTCCTGAATTTCATCGACACTCTGAAATTTCTTCCCTTTCAAAAGTGATTTTAGTTTGGGGAAAAGCCAGAAGTCACAGGGCCCCAAATCTGGGCTGTAAGGAGGCTGAGTCACCTGGGTGATTTGATGTTTTGCCAAAAGCTCTGAATGAAACACGATGCATGAGCAGGCACATTGTCATGATGAAGCTGCCAATCACCAGTGGCCCATAGCTGTGACCTTCTGAATCATCCGAATAGTTTCCGTGAAGGAATGTTCAAGTTTAACGCAAAATCTGATGCAGGTTCATTGCTCTACTCACTCAGTCATCTTGAATGTGATGGCCACACAGGACACATGCTCACTCAACGGTGTCTACCGCCCCCACTGACCAGTACAGCGATGTCATCATTGCTCATGCATGCACATTCCAGTCCACTCTCCTCGGCTGCCCGGTTATATTGTTGTGTGCAAACCATTCTCCTTAGATTAACAATGCCTGGACTTTTTCTGGACAGACCTCAGGTATCATTAGCTAAAAAGTGAATGGTGCCGTTGTCCACACAGGGAATGCTTTTGTTGCCTAAACCTCTACCTGTTTGGTTAGTGAGGCGCCTGCCTCCTAATTGTAGGTAAGCATTTCTGAGCAAGACTAGCTCTTAATTTCATGCTTAAGTTTTTATTTTATTGATCTCTTTTTTGTTTTCATTCACTCATTCTTTTGTCTAACTTCCTTCCTTCCTTCACCTAGTAAACACCTATGCTCTGTTTTAAAATCACAAGTCAAGGTCTGTTCGTACTCTTCTTCAATGAATACCTTTGATCAAGACGAAAAGCGGGGCTTGAACTTACATTGAGCTTTTGCTAAAGCACTTTATTGAGAAAGGAAATTACCAGTTTTTCCTGCTCTACACACTAATTACCATTTTACTAGAATTTGAGAGCTAATGAAAGTCGTGACAGCCCTCTGGGTCTCAGTTTGCTTCCCTTTAAAATGGGACGATAATACCTACTTTATTAAATGTCTGAAGAATTTAGCCCTGTGCCAGATCACAGCGGGCCTGTCACCATTAGTCACAGCTCCCACTTGTTGCGGAGACGTGAGGCGCGGACTGTCAGCGGAGAACATGGGGGACAGGGGGCCAGGAGTGACTGGACAGTGGCTGTGCCTTGGTTTCTGAAGCTCAGCAAACCTGCGTGTCCAGTGCTGGCATTCACTCTGTGGCCAGACCCCGTGTCGGGAACTTTGTACATGTTACACAGTAGATGTTACTCTGTTACTCCCATTTTATAGATGAGGACATGAGGACATCTGAAAGAGGGCAAGGGCTTCCCCAGGGCAAGTGGCAAAGCTCCGATTTAAACCCACGTGGTCCAGAGCTCATGTTCTTAATCACTGAATCCCCCAGGACTCAGGGGCAGAAAGGTTAATTAGCTACCAAGTCATGTAAAGTTAGGGCTCCTTAAATTCTCCCTGAATAGCCCAAGTGATTCCCAGTGTGAGACTGAACCGACCCTGGTCAAGGTCAGGCACCCCTGCCATAGGCCTTGAACCAGAGTCCGCGCAGACCTGCCCGAGGGCCCGTCCGCGTTCTCTCCCGTTAAAATGAACCTGGCCGGCGTGCCTCCAAAGGCCTCGGGTCATTTTGCATGTGGCCTAGGCATGAGTCTCGGTCAGTCTGAGCTGCTATAACAAATAGCCATGAACAGATTGGCTTATCAACGGCAGGCATGTATTTCTCTTAGTTTTGGAGGCTGCAAGTCCAAGGTCACTATCGGCCAAGGTGCCATCATGGTCAGGTTCTGGTAAAAACTCTCTTCTGGGTTGTAGAGGGCAACTTATTCTACTTCCCATGGTGGAAAGAGTGTGAGCTAGGCCCTGTGGCCTCTTCTCATAGGGCACCGATGTCACCGCTAAGGCTCCATCCACCCTTGTAACTTAGTCACCTCCCAAAGACCCCACCTCCAGGTACCATCACATCTATGAACTGTGGGGACCACGTTCAGTCCGTGATATTGGTTGCCAGCTGGTCCTCGTCCTGACCTCTCAGTCTGGCATCAGCATCCCTGCGGGAGACCATGTCTTCTGGTCTCTTGGTATCTGTCCTGGTCGGGCAGTGGTGGGTGCCTGCCGCTTGTCTCGATCAGGGTTCTGTGGACCCTGAGGAGTAACCCACTTCGAAGGAATGTAGGCAACAAGGACTAAGGAGGACACCAGGACAGCGTGGCGAGGAGGCACAGACCAGGGAACGGAGGGCGGATTGAAGGGGCGTCGCGGTGCGTAGAGCCCGGTGTGTCCCCACGGCCCTCGCCTGGCAGACCTTTGGTTCCTTCCCTCAGCCGTTCCCCCTCTCGGAGTCCCCACCGTCCCGTTCACATGCTCGGGCCTCTCCTTACCAAAGGCTTGGCTGTCTCTGGGGGGTCCACTCTCAGTCCTGTTGTTTAGGGCTAAGGTGGAATTTGTTAGGGCTTCAAGGGCGTGGTTCTTAGAAACGTAAAGCGTGGTCTGAATGGATTATCCCCAAGTATGTGTGACACACTGGTCCCTCGTATGTGGTTGTGCAGGGTGTCCTGCCGGGAACAAGGCGCCGTGTGAAGGGCGGACTGCGAGGGGCCCCTGGGCACCCGGACCGTCAGGCAGGCCCATCTGTTCATCCACACAATCCCTTACAGGCAGCCCGTGGTCTTGTGTTAACTGAAACTGTGTGTGTGTGTGTCAACTGAAACTCACGCTGGAAACGTCTACGCTGTGCACAGTTCTGTGCCATGCAAAGTGAGGGGCGCCTGCGTTCGTGCCGACTTCGCGCCAGCCCTTTCTCCAGAAGCGGCGGGTGTAGCAGCGAGCCACATGATGAAACATCCCTGCCTGAGCGTGTTCACTTCGAGCCAGGGAGAAAGACAGGAAAGGCAGACATATAAAACTTACAGTATGGTGGGTGGCGGATGCTAAGGAGCAGGCAAAGCAAGAAGACGGCAGAGGAGGAGTCAGGGGTCGGGAGGAGGGCCGGTGCTGGCGAGGATGGCAGGGAAGGTGGCCGGAACGGGATCCCCTGAGTGAGCATGACGAGAGGAGACAGACCGCGTGGGTATCGGCAGGGCTAAGCCTCGTGACCTTTTCTGACAAACAGTTTCATATGCATGGAGAGAAGAATCGAGCTCAGGTGGGAAAGGGAAGTTCTTCGGTCCAGGGTCAGACGTTCTTCTGAGTCAACAAGTGGCTACTCTGAGGGATATTCCAAGGGAATGTTCACCTCCCAAGGCCACACCTGCACGTGTCCTTCTGAGTGTAGAGCTCCTCAAACACAGAGAATTGCCCACCAAGCCCCCCCGCAGTGTCTACAGCCACCGACGGACCGCACACCCTGACCCCAACCACCGGTGCTTTGGTCTGGCACTCGGCCCCCGGAGCTTCGCCTTCCCGAGGCGAGTGCTCAGTCTCCAGCCATTGACAGACTTTTTAAAGATTGTGGGTCGAAGTTTTAATTACGGCATCGGTGCCCCTCCCTCTACGGACTGTGTAGGCCGATTCATGACGAGCTTCTGAGTCGTGTTCCTTATAAAAGAAGGTTCTGGAACTGATACTTGCAAGTCCTTACAGCGCTCAGTAAAGCTTTTGGGGAGAACTTTCTCTTTTGTAATTTCTCATGCGTATTTTAACATTTTGGCCATCTATTTAGAGGGGGGAAAATCAGTCTGTTGATTTGGTGATTGGCAGGGAGCTAAATGACGGTAACGCATTGTCATAGGCTGTCTGCTTCCCTCCTGGCAAACTTACCGCGGGAAAGGTCAACGTGGCGGTGGTCGGCTTGGCTGTTTTGATAATAGGCCGCCTTGGCAATTTTTGGACTGAAGCTTCAGGGAAAAGAACACAACACCTTTCTGTCCCAGGCCTTTCCCAAGCTGTCTTCTCTGTCTGGCTTTACCTTGGAAAGTTCACTTAGACTCCGTCTGCTCTTGGAAGCATCCAGAACCCCAGCAAATCTGGTCCCCCCCCCCGCTCTTTTGTCTCACAATAGCAAGGACGTAGTGCTGCCCGTAGCCTCATCGTCCACCACCGTCCCCTCGTTTTCTTAGGTGTCACCTGCTGCGTAGGGAGGGAGCTTTGCGAGGGCAGGTACTGGGGCTTGCTCTGACTCATTTCATTTTTGACTTATTTTTTAAGTGACTTTTTATTGTATTTTTTCCCATTACCATTCATCTCCCCCGTCCCCTCTTCTACCTCCACCCCCTGGTCTCCCCCCTGGTTACTTTGATTCACTTGAGTCTGTATTGGAAATGACGGGCCAGGCTCCGTGTGCGGCTCTGGGAGTTCAGCAGAGAATGGACAGGCCTCCGACCTCGCCGCATTTCCAGCCCCTGGGGGTGGACAGACGGTCGTCGGCCCGGCAGAAACCGCAGCGGCTCCTCGGCTGCGCTCTCTGACGGACGCATCCGAGGACCCTGCTCGTGTCTGTCCTCAGAGCAGCGGCAAAGACGTGGCGGTGAATGACTGTTTGATTTGAATCGGATCGAGGAGTCCAACTTTAACCCTTCATCCCACTGCTGTGAACTCCCCATGGGTTTTAAATGTCAGGTTGTAGGTGCCTTTGTTCTGCAGAATTGACCATTTTGCCCCCAATGTACAAATGAATAACTGAATAAATTTTTTAAAGATTTCTATCTAAATGGAGATTTTACAGCTTTCAGAAATCTTTGAAACCTTCCCTTTGCCCCATGTGAATTCTGCTATAGATTGAGCTGTGGCGTTTTTTCGATGTCTGATTAATGCCCAGCAACAACGTAGCTTCCATAATTAATTGAAGACCCTAGCAGAGGAAGAGAGTGTTCTGGAATTGCCGAGGCCTGTGGAGTCCCCCAGAGCCCCCCACAGTGACTCAGAGACTCTCCCCCTGCCACGCACCTGGGCCAGAGTCTCCAGCTCTGTTTGGGAAACGCTGCTCTTCAGCTTCCAGGTTTACTGGGAGCCCGGAGTTCCCAGGACAGCGGTTAGGTGGCTGTGCACCCCGCCTGGCC
Organism: Trachops cirrhosus; assembly: GCA_028533065.1. NCBI lineage: Eukaryota > Metazoa > Chordata > Mammalia > Chiroptera > Phyllostomidae > Trachops > Trachops cirrhosus. The sequence continues at coordinate 86,889,879 of CM052547.1, forward strand.
ATCCCCACCTGGCCGGGGAGAGGGCCCCGTGACCGCCCATCACAGCAGCTGCTCATGCCCGCCGGCGAGAGCAGCACGGAGCTTCCCACAGCTCACTCAGCCTCCTCCTCCTGCCCCTGGCACTCAGCAATCCACTCCGCTCCTCGGAGAGACCTTTTTAAATCTCCCCATTATGTTCAACAGCATGTCAGCAGAGAGTTCAGGCTTACGAGATCGTGTCCAATGGGCCAAAGTGTCTAAAATAAATGTTAGCTCATAAAACATACCTGGCACCTCCACGGGACCCAAGCGAAGCCCACACAGAGAAAAAAACACGTTAAGTGAGCTTGTTTAACCCTGCAGTAACAGGTATACGGATGGGATTTTTTTTTAATAGAGTTCTTTAACTTCCAGGCAGGCAAATAAGTTGAAAATGGAATATACGTTTTGTACCATAACGGGAAGCAGTGCATCTGGATTTTTCCTGGGTTTGGAAAGCCAGTCTTCATGAATCCACTCATTTATTCTACAAATCCTTATGGAACCCCTGTTATATGCCAGGTACGGTGCTCGGCACTGAGGATGTTTTTTTTTTGACATTTTAAATATAAGCCTTGTGTTATATTTAAAGAAACATTAAAAATAGGTGGTTTTTTATAAATTATATCAAATACTTATAATTTGGGAACGTTAAGCATCACCGGGACCCAAAATAATCGCATCCATAGGATGGGTGCTGCTGTTGGCCGGTGTGAGTTCACTTGGGTCTGGCATGTGACGTAAGCTTTCCCCGCACTTCTTCCTAAAATTCAACGGCTGTTATTCCACATTATAAGGTTCAACGAGTCTTCTGTGGAATAGCCCAGGTAACTTTTCCACATGCAAATAATAACAGGCAAATTATAAAACCACAGATCAGACTGAAGGGCTTGGTTCGAAGGCAGTCCCTATACAGACTTCGGAAAGCACGCACACACACGCAGTTGAATATAGACATCATTCTGTTCTCCTGTAGTTACATTTAGGGCAAACCGCAGGCTTGAACGTGTCATTATTGTGTCCAAAATGAAGAGTATGTTGTTTTAAAGAAATGTCCTCGAAGGCGCAGGGGAGTGGCATGTGCCTGCATTGCGTGACTGAGGAGAGCTTTGCCGATGAGGGGCCACCAGCCGGGGTGGGGACACTGACGTCAGCCGTGTAAGCAGGTGCGTCGCTTCTCAGGCAGTGGTGAAAGCTACGAAGAGAACCTGTCCTGTCGCGGCGGGCAGGGCCACCGGAGAACTGTCTGATGCGGTGACATTTCAGAAGAGTCCCAAAGCGTGAGAAAAGCTGTCCAGATAAGGACCAAAGAAAGAACCTTCGGGGCCACGGGGGCAGCAAGTGCGCCAGCCCTGCGGAGGAAGGTGTGGGGACCTCAGGAGCCCGGAGAAGGCCACCCTGTCTGGGTTAGGGAGCAGGATGCGGGGGGGGGGGTGAGGATCGAGGACAGGCGTGCAGGTGTTTGAAGGCCGTGGTGCAGAGGGAGGAGTTCCTTCCAACGGAAAGGCTCTCCGCAGCAGGGCGCGGCTGTGCACCTCGGCTGGGATGGAATGCGGGCCACCTCTCAGGTGCCCCCCTGGCCCCACCTGCCGGAACGCCTGAGAGCAGCTTGCTTCCAAGGGAGCCAAGCCCACAAGCGCAGGTGTGCATTAGGTGGCTTCCTCAGCATCTTAAGATAACTGGTGGCAATTATTTTGCCTTGGATTTGCAGAGTAAACAAAGGCTTTGTGGAGCGAGCTTCGGGTTGCGGTAATAAGTCACTAATGCTGTGTTTGCACACTCCGCCGCCACACAGCGTGGACTCCCTGTGCGGCGCCACCCCACCCTCTGTGTGCTGGTCTGTCTGAAACCTGTCGTGTTCCCATAGAGCAAAACACACGTACACACTTGATCCTACTTAATATTTAATGCAAATGAAATGCTTACCATACCAAATACAGTGTTTACATGTGTGAATTTTTATATTCCCTCAGGAGAGTATTTTGGAAGGTACTCGAATCCCTGAGAGAACACAGTGGCATTTGAAATGGTACGCAGATAAACTTCGTAACAATTTAATTCTAATGTATTTGTTTTAATGCATAATGTTCATATAAAATGAGGGCCGAAGCAAACCGGCAATTTTGTAGCTATTATCGCTGGATTTTCACTGTCAGTCCCGATGTGAAACTTACCGTTCAAATACATTTATTTAAGAAGCGAGTTGATTTAAAGGAAGAAGAATGGCGCAGGAGGTGCTCATATAATGGCAACATTGATTAGGGACACGCCGATTTGCTGAGCCTTGCAAGACACAGTCCCCTGAAAGGAATCCTGTCATCACCAGGCATCTCTCTGAAGTTCACGTCCCCCTCTCAGTTTCTCCGGCGTGGAATGCCGGGCGAGCTGGAAAGCAAAGCCGCAGATTTAAGTGGCTTTGTTCAAAAGGTAGCTTAAAGCATTTTTTAAAAATTGGCCTACTGCTTGCATCATCCATTTATATTCTGTCTATTCTCCTTAATTACCGCGGTAGAATTATATCTGTGTGCAAAGCAGTCACATTCATTGGAAGATCCATCCATTCCCTTAACTTGGAGTTTTGAAAAAAAACAAAACCATCACGCCTTCCTTTCTGGGAGGAAAGGAAGCATCGTTGCTGTAAACACGGCGTTTCTACCTGCTGTGGGTGAAGCGCTTGGTCAGGCTGGAGCCCAGAGGGCCCGAGGCACCTGCCCATCCGTGGGAGGGCCTCCTGACGCCAGCTCCAGCTCTGGACAGAGGGCCTTCGTAGAAGCGGAAGCCGCCCTAGCTACCATGTCACATCCATCTCGTTGATATGTAAACTGAGTCAAGTCAGTGCCAACTGAAGCGTCGGCCATGATTCAAAGCCAGGAGGCACCCCTGCCTCCGCCCCGTGTGACAGACGGCGGTGCCTCTGTCAGCCCGGGTCTTCTTGGGCTAGGTGTTGATCCGATCTGTCCGACAAAGCAGGCGTGAGGGTTGCTAGTCTGTTTTCCCCCAGGACAGCCTGGTAAACACGGCGTCACCTGGGGAGCAGAGATCGGCCACGGGAGAAGGGCAGGTGTTCCCTTGGATGGTGCTGACTGTCACCTGCGTGTCCTCAGTTCCTCCTGAAACACTTCTCTCTGGGCTGTAATTTTTATATGGCTCTATTTTTTAAGTCGTGTTTAAGTCCCAGGTGAAAAACAAATAAAATACTACGTGAGGACACAGAGCAGGAGAAGGGTCTGAGAGGCCGTGGTGGTAATGACATTCTGGGACGTTGTGACCGACGGTCGGGTACCTTAGTCATGGCGCGTTCATTCCAGGCCCTCTGACTGGCAGGAAAGAACCTCCTGTCGCTGCGGCCTAGACCAGGGCTCGGAAAACGTTCTCTGTGAAGGGCCAGATAGCACGTGTTTCTGGCTGTGCATCCTCCGGTCTCTGCCGCAGTCACTGAGCTGGGCAGCAAATCGTCCCGGCTGCTTTCCGATAAAACTTTATCTACAAAACCGACGGTGGGGCACCCTTGGCCCTGGGGCCATAGACGGCCAACCCCTGAAACACAAGGTCAGCGTGTGACCCTCGGGGTCACACGGGCCTGGGCGGCATCCTGGCCCCGATGCTGGCGCGCCGTGGGCGCCCTGCCGTCTTACTGGCGCGCCCGTCAGGTTATCAGTCGCTGCTTTTGTAAGGCGGAGGTAGCACAGCCTCCCGTCGGGGGGTTTGCGGGGGACCTCCGAGTGAGAGGCACGGATCTGACGCTGTGAGCCCGCACCCGGGGGTGGAGGCTGCTGCTACCCTGTTGCTGTGGTTTGGGATTAAAAACCCTCACCCATTTTACCCCCACCCCGGTCCATTCCCCAAAGAAGTAAGAGTAACTGTAGCATAGAAATGAGCTCAAGTCCCTCTTCCACTTAAAGCCTTTCTGTGAATCGCATTTCCGTGGTTTCCAGCCCGGCCGTGCTGCCCTCCCGCACTCTCCCTGTGGGCCCTGGCCGCACGGTAGCGCCCCTGCCCCTCCTTCCATGCCCCAGGACCTTCGCACGTGCTCCCGCCTCTTCTCCGGAATGCTAGTCCCGTGGCCTTCCTCCAGGCTGGTTTCTTCTCGTCCCCTGGGTATTCGCGTGTGTGACCTGAGAAAAGCCTTCCGCATTCCGCTGTCTGTAACTATTCCCTTCATAGCTCTCAGCAAAATTAGTCGGGGACAGAGCGTCCCTCACTCACAGTTGAAATCACAGTGTTTTTTGTACGGTGTTCCGACACATATGAACACTCCAATAACACATGGCAAATAAAATAGCAATTAGCTGATTTCTCATCAGCATCCTGAGTAACACTGAAAGCGTAGGACCCAATACAGACTTCACCATGATTTTTACCGTATCCACGCACCACTTATATTTTTAAGAGCTTCTCTCTCTCCCTCTCTCTTTTTACTTGGTTGCCTACTGAGCCAGGGTTTAACAAATTACAGCCCTCTGGCCAAATGTGGCCCCTGCACCTGTGTTTGTAAAGCTTTATTGAAGCAGCCGCGCCCACTCATTACTGTATTGTCCACGGATGCTCCCACACTCCAACAGTAGAGTGGAGATTGCCTGGCCACAAACCTGAAAGCACCTGCTCTCTAGTCCTTTACGAAAAATGTTTGCTGACCCCTGTGCTGAGCAATGGACGTTACCAAACCCCATGTTTGTATGTTGGCATGTTTTAATTTCCATCTGTGTTAACAACAATGTCGTAACTATGAAGATTTCCAATACATCTGCCCAAGGACCCTCTGAAAACATCTTGCTCGCCACTTCTGGTCTGTGACCACACTTTGGGAGTCATCGGCCAACCCCGAACAGTGTCTGCTGGACTCCGCCCCGGCCAAGGTCCAGTGTGTATCGGTGTCAGCTGCCATGCAGGTTAGAATGTTCCCCTTCTAGAAGGTCCTTCAGGCGACTCGCAGGACCATCCCCAAACTGACCCAAGATGTACTCATCTGTACGCCTTCGTCCCGACCATGCTGGGCAGCCTGCCCGGCGTCCCCTTGCTAACTGTGCGCCCGAGCCGGCTGCGAGCTGACGCGAGCGTCTGCATTATGGATGTCATTATAACAGGCATCGAGAATGCCGCCGCTCGCCCAGAACACCTCGGCTCTTGACAAGACAGATGAAACCTGCAGCTCTCTGTACCTGACTTCCTGAAGTCAGAGCTGCCAGCTTCTTCCCGTGTCATGAATAGCCGGTGGCTGTTCCGTTAGATGTCCTGGTGTCAGGAAAATTCTGCCTTCCAGAATATTCCCTAGACTTACATACTGCCTTATGCAATCTCTTGTAGAGAATGCAAAAGGAATTTGCAGATATGCTTATTTTATTTTTGTGTTTCAAGGACAGTTATTTGTGTTGTCATTATCTCACACTGAAGGCTATTGGTCAGGCCTTGGAGGAGGCAGAAAATGCAACCCATGATGGCTTAAGTAATTAAACAATGTACTGGCTTGTGTAAGCCAAAAAACCCCAGGCTAGACCAGCTTCAGGTGTGGCTAGTTCAAGGCCTCAAATTATATCATGGAGGCTTGTTTTCTCTCTCTAAATTTCTCTCATTTGCTCCCGCCACGTTTTCTCCATCCTGAGGCCGTCTCTCTCCTCATGGTGACCAGGTGGCCATTAGCAGTCCCAGTATTCTCTTAAGAATAAGTCCAGGCTCGAGGATCTGGTGTCTCTCAGAAGTTCCTGTCACTGTAGCATGACATGTGATTGGCTGTGCTGCTGTCAGGCCCAACCCTTCCCTTTTGCCAGAGAAACGGGACACTCTGATAAGTCCAGGACAGTCCGTCCTGGAGCTGGGAGGGACCTAGTAGAATTCCATGGGCTCTGATTGGGGAATCCCTAAACAAGGTCAGAGCCATCATCTGAAGCAGAGCGAGTAGAGGACAGGGCAGAACAATGAAAAACAACTAATTCCCACTCTATAGAAAGCTGGCTTGCTCTCTAAGGCCAGCTTTTCCACGCTGCTTCTACCACAGGGTTTCACAGCCTCACACTGTTGACATTTGGGGCCAGATAATGCTTTGTTGTGGGGGTCATCCCGTGCCTTATAAAATCTTTAGCAATAACATCCCTGGCCTCTCCCCACTGGGCACGAGTAGTTTTTTTCTTCCCTGCACACCCAGGGTTGTGACACCAAAAATGTCCCCCGAGAGCCCCAGTCACCTGGGTTGAGGACCGCTGTCTGCCATGGCAACTTGAGAGTGGAAGGCAGAAAAGGAAGCGCAAAGCAGAGAGAGCGGTCTCTGGGGCCGTGGCTGACAGCTTCGTGGCAGAGAATTCCAAGTCTTCATCTGCCTGTGCCGTCTCCACGTGGGCCTGGCCGGGGAAGGCCTTCCAAACCCCACCGGAGCGCCCCGCAGACCTATCAGCGGCCGCACAGCCAGGCAGCGCGGGCCAGTGTCTGAGAGTCCCAGGCTCAGGAAGTGCTGGTTTGAACCCCAGTGTTCCCACATTCTTGGTCTGTGACCTTGGGCAAGTTACGCGAGATCTCGGAGGCCTAGTTGTCCCTCCCCTGTAAAACAAAGGCAACTTGGGAGTTCATGTGATTTAAAGGACAATGAAGGACAAGTACCCAAAGGTGGGCCTGGAATGATGACTCAGCGAATAGAAGCCTAATCACTTGTGTCATCCTGAGCAAGACCGTGATCCTTACCACGCAAAGCAGGTTTTCCTAATCTCCCACCGTGGCACTGGGGCCACATACTTTGGGAGGGAGGGGGGCCGTCTTGTGCACTGTAGGGTGTATAATTGTATGCCCAGCCTCTACACCCTAGATGCCGGCAGCATCCCCCAGCTGCAGCAAGCCAGTGTTCCCAGACATGGCCAGCTACCCCTGGGGGAGGGGTGGTGGGGAGAAGAGGGACAAAACTGCCCTTGGTTGAAAACCGTTGATTTAAACCCACTCGGATGACCATCTGGGGCAGTAAGAATTCTCTTGCTACATTTTATCCTCCAAGGCTGGTCCTGTAACTTTCCCAGTAAACATACAGGGAGGCCGCCCAGCCCGTCAAGGAGCAAGTTGAGGGGCCTGAACTAGGGCCTGGTGTGATGCCCACGTGACTGTCAGCGGCAGCTCCGATTCCCTGAGCCAGCAGAGAGAGCGGGACCGCCTCCCGTCTCCCCCGGCCTTTATCTCTCAGCACAGAAAAGCTGCCTCAAGACTCCCCGATCACACTTGTTCTATTTCCAGTTTCAATCTGGCCCAAGGGACCCATGCAGTGTGTCCAGTTAGTTGCTTAAAATGTGTCCTAATGTCTGGCTACCAGATGGAAAATCGTTGCTCTAAAAGTTGGCTTGCACGTTGTAATGAAAATGCTTGTTAGATTTAATGAAAAACATGGGTCCGACCAGGAAGAGTGTAGCTCTCTTAGATGCACATGCGTGGACGGGTGGATGTCTGACGCGGCCGGCGACGGGAGAAGGCTTCATTTTCCCGTGTCCCCCTGATACCGGTGTTCCTTGGACTCGGTGGGAAACTACATCAGGGTTGGTGGGAAACTCAGCTCCCAGCACCCTCCCTGCAGAGCCAGCCGAGCATGGGGGTAAAGAGCATAGAATCCGGGGTCAGGCCGACGAAATAGCTACTTAGTAGCTGTGTGTGCCTGACACAGCGCCGGTGCCCAGTACGCACCGGTGGACCGTCATCTGTCTACGAAATGTAGTCAGACCTACATCTTAGGTAGTGAAGTAGATAACCTGTGTAAGACATTCAGCACGGAGAAAGCACTCAGAAGTACAGTTACCATATGTAACAAATTCATAGAATTTCAAGCCATTTCATCCATCCTTCGTTCATTCACCCTGTATTTATTTAGTGTTTGCTTTGTGCGCTGCGCTAGAAATTACCAACTCAGCAGCTCAAGCAGACCGAGGTGAGCAGCTGCACTGTTTTTAAGTGCAGCAAACTGTGAATGTTTCACATGTAGAAAAGAAAGTTCTTTTATCCCGTCCGAGGCCATGTGTGACAAATCTCCACCAAGCGGAATTGTCTTCCATTATTTAACCTCCTCAGAAATTAGGTAGAAACTCCGGGGAGAATTTCCTTCTCAGTTCCTGCCACATCTCCACGGCATTCAATAATATTTTTTTAATTTCCAAAAAGAAGTGAAGTTTCCAGGCAAGTCACTGACAAGTAAGTTTAACGGAATTTATGGCAGGCTTATTCCTGATGTTTCCCCAGGGTCTCTGATTTATTTAGTTTATCCTATAGCATAAGAACATGGGTTAGATATATGAGGAATGCAGTTTGGAGGCCAGCGCTGTGGTTTTTCTGTGTCCTTGGATTGTTAAAATTCCCTCTCTGGGCATATTTACTTACTCTTATGCCTTAGCGTGATTTAACTGCCAATGAGCCTTTGCTGCCTGCTTGGACCACCTCCAATGCCATCTAGTCTGGGGAGCCAGTGGGTGACAACCCCCACCCCAGTGAGTCCGAGCAGTCATGAGACGGTGCCTTTTGCCTAGACACCAGCCAGAGGAGAGAGAGCCCCCGCCCCCTACCCAGCAGCACCCCTGAGGAGCCTGGGCAAGGTACGAAAGACCCAGCTGCTTCTCCCGGGGGCGGGCTCTCCGTAGAGCTGCTCTGAATGTCCCGACTCCCGACCTGATCACACGAATCACAGTTGTGCCTGGTACCATCCATGTCCGACGTTTACAGAGAGCCTTCCTTCGGCACATCTTCCGTCTGAGAATAGTGCTCCACCCCTTTCCTCGCTCCGACAGCTGCCCAGCCCCGGAGCTGCATCTTGGACTGGGCCTCCCTCGGGGAACCTTCCCTGCGCTCCCATATCTGGAAGAAACGCTGCCCCCCTTCTGACCACTTGCTATCACAACTGCATGTTTTATTTTATACTAACGGTACTGACTACTATCTGAAAACATCGTGCGTGCTTTTTTGTTGTATTTATTGTCATTTCCCCGGAATGAACTAGGCTGTCAAGTTCATGATAGCGAGGCTCCAGCAGCAAGTACGGGAAGGGGACCTAGAAGGGACCCACTCAGTGTTGGCTGAGTGAATGAACACGAGGTGCCCGGCACTGGGCGAGGGCCCTGCAGAGCACTGGCTTTTGGAAATTCGGCCCTTCCGGTCCAGCCCACAACTGCGGGGGGGAGCGCGTGTTATTATTATTAACCTCGGAGACTCACCGAGATCAGGTAACTCATTTGAGAGCCCACAGGGAGTAAACGACGTGTGCACTCTGACCCCGGGGCCCGCCCTCTTAACCCCTCGGCACGCCGTCTCAGACGCACTCCTGGTTCACAGGCCACTGCCCAGGTCCCACCCCACCTCCCTGGTTTTGCACAAGTCCGAATTCCTTGTTGGCTGTGGCCTGCTTTCCCCCGTTAGCATCCAGGGCCCCCGTTGCATTACATGGTTAAAAAGAAAAATAGAACATGTCATTAAACTCTTCAGTCATGGAGTCACTTCCTGTAATATCGGGAGATTCTACCACAGGATAACGCTTTCTGGCAGGGTCCTGTGTGAGCAGGAAGCCTGCAGTGGAGCAGCTATGCGGAGAGGGAGCGAGGGGCATCTGTTTGCCTTCAGCCTCTCTGACAGCCAGGACCCGAGGCTGGCTGGCGGCAGTGTTCCCGGGGCCGCAGCTGTGGTCTCACGGAGGGTCAAAGCGCACCAGCCCTGGTGGCCTCCTCGGGACCCCACGCCCAACCGTTCTCTCCCATCCCCTCGTCCCTTCTCAGTTAAATCAGATTCCAGCGCCTTTTATTGTATAATCTCCGGACAAAATACTCTTCCACACACACCTTGCTTAAGGCAAAGTAATAGTGCTACTGGCCAAGAGCCACGGACTAATTGCTTTACGCCCGACCCCGCCTCGCCCGAGGCACGCGCATGGCTGTCCCCCAGTTTTGGGAGGTTTCTGAAACAATTGGTGGGATATTAATTGGGAGGGAGATGGGGGAGGCGATGAATACCCTGTAGCCATTGGCACCTTCTACTTGGTCTATTTAAGCTATTGTTTTGATCATGGATAGCTGGATTTTTAATTTCCTGTAATCCAGCAAGGAATGTTGTTCCCTTCCTTAAGGACATCTGTGGTCTCTGCTTCTTTGTGTTCCAAAAATCCGAGCAGAGATGTTTTGTCAATGACTGGGTATTTCATTAGAAATCCAGAGATTCCCATTAACTTGAATTATTTTCATAGCTCTGATCAACTTTTAGGTTAATAATTCATGATATTTAATAACCTGTTCGGATCATCACCAAAATTATTGATTTAATAATATTTGGTCATTAATAATGAAAAAGGAGGGGGGAATGATTTTTCTTATCACTTACATCAATTTATTCCTTATTGCCTTGCAAATCTCGGGGACAGCCAATAATCTTAAGGGTTTTTAATATCCCATCATTCTTCTTGGGTGAAACCAGGAGAACGCTCTGCAGTTTAAAATATCTGTATTCTTAATGTTCGAAGAGTACAGTTAAGGCAAGTCCTTCGCTTAATCCAACCCCCTCTTCACTCTTGACTTTCAAACTTTCTGAGAGTTTGGAGAAACCACAGTTTCCCATCCTCTCGAGGTTCAACAGCACGGTTCAGTTGACTTTCTTCCTCTTCTTTATTATCTTCTGCTGAATCATATTGTAATCACCTCTTTTGTTTCTTTTGCTAACATACTCTGTAATTCTATACGAGGCCTGAGCTGAAAAATTCATCATCAATTTGTTTTGGCAACACAGAGTTTCAAGTAGTTTTCCCACTGAATTTCCTGTGGAGGTCACATCCGCGATGAGGTTCAAGCATTTCCTCGTATATGAAAAAAGAAATAAAAGTCAAATGTGTGAACCAGATATGCGAATATTGATCACTATTTTGAAGTTATTACATTTTAGTTTCAGCTTGAAAATAACCTCTTTGGGAAACTCATTAGCAAGTCTCCCTCGTTGTCGGACCATCCCCACGAAGGCGTCTCTTTGCAATAATAAATAACTAACTAAATCTTTTGGCTGGTTCCCAAGATGTACCTACTTTATCCCAAATTCTATTCAATACCTAATGGTGTTATGGCAAGTTTCCAGAACCTAACCTTCCAGGCAATGAGAAATTTCCCTCTAGAATTGCATTTTGATGGGAACTGATTTTCTGCATTAGATAAATAATGGACAATATGTGTGCAGCTTGAGCTCAAGAAACATCATCCGAAGTCCCCTACCTGGGGCTCTCTGCAGGCCGCCAGAACATCTGCATCAGGAGTGACTGAAGTTGGGGGGTGGGGGCCGCCATCGCGTCTGGGACGGGAGGCCAAAGCATCTGGATACTTGGAAGCATTCTGACAATCAACTCTGTGTTTCACTTTTTGTCATGGAAACCCAGCGCGATTTGGAAGGCAGGAGGAAGGGAGGGAGAGGGAGTGGAAGGAAGGAGGGAGGTAAAAAGAAGGAACAAAATTCCCCAAAAAACCATGAATAGGAAGTATGGCTACCACTTTCTTAACTGAAAATGAGTTTGGGGGTCCACACCAGTGTTTCTAAACCCTGGTGTAACAGATCCTTCATAAGTGACTCCCCCGTGGCTACTCCGTATGTAAGGCAGTAATTATGCTGGGACACAGAATAGCTCTGGGTGTGGGGTTGCGCCGTCCACGCACTTTAGGGTGGAGCACTGTTCTTCACCTCGTGAATCAAGGCCCGTCCCATTAGCCCAATCAGTTTTGTGGGTTATGACCGGCGTTTAAAGAAAATAGAATAGAATATACCTGAGTATCCTGGATGTAGAACAGGATGTCATATTTTTAAATAGTAGTTTCTTTATACATATAACCACATGTGTACTAGTTCAGAATATTATACGTGTTTCTTACTGTGGGTCAAGTACAAAAGAAGTTCAAAAGCCCTGGTGTAGCAGGCCCAACATCTCACAGGTAAGAGTAGAATGGTGTAACCTGACAACAAACTATTAGGCACCTCCTGTGTCTATCAAAAAACATCATTCTTTCATCGGTTTGACTTGCCCGTACATGAGCGAAACAGTATCTTTGTGTTCTCCCTCCATCTTTATTTCTCAACTGCTCAGCAGACAGCAAACTCATCAGGAATTCCTCAGGGGGAAAGAAAACCATCTGATCTGGTGGTACCTTTAAGGGAAAGTTCATAGATGGCCCTTTCACAAAATTAAAATATGCCAAACGCCTGATGCATACTTATGCATTGATTGCTTTTATTGGCGTGCAGAAGCCAAGAAGACATTGTTTGGGGAGAACGTTTTATCCAGTTTCTAGGAAAAGCAGAGATGCAGCCTGGTTTGAAAAGAGGGTGGAGTGGAAATGTTGAATAGCTTACGTTTGCAACCCAATGACTACCTCAGCTAAAAATCATCTCGCTTCTTCACCCTGCTGCCGATCATCCCAGGCTCACAGGTGGGTCCCCCTGGCCTCCAGGAAGCGTGTGAGGAGGCCCTGCCCTTACCTCCTCACAGTCAGGTCGAGTCTGTGCTGTTTATGCGAAGCCAGCAGCTCCCAGCAGCGTGGCCTCACGGGTTCAGATTCTGATGTTCCGTGATGAATCCAGCTCTTGCCACCTAGATTTTAATATTCATTGTTAACTTGAGGAGCTGACACGGATGGGACAAGATTTCATTATGAGTCTCTGAACTTACACCAGTTAGAGGAGTGGAGAAATAGATTTCACCCAAGAACATTCTTAATGTTATGTCAGAGCCCAATTGATCTGATGGACTTTTAATGACTTCGCTGATGATGAGGGAGATCATGACTTAGACCTGCTCCAACCAGTGTGGAAAGGTTGATGGCAATTTGCATGGTCTGATGGGATCTGAAGTGGAAGGAAATAGACTTCTGAGTTCAAAGAGATTGTACCCTGCAGAGGGGCCCTGATCCACGGGCGGCTGGGTATGCTGACCATTGGGCACAGGTGCTATTAATTCTGCACGTCCCAAGTCGTGCAAATATATCTGCGAGAGTTACAACCCATCAGGAAAGCAGTCAGGCCGGTGGCTGGCCTCACACTCCGGTGCTAGACAGCCTGGGAGAACACTGAATAAAGGCGACTGGGCGGGGAGAGCAGGAAGAGTTCCCCACCTGCAGACCACTTAGGCTGCTAAGAGCGCTCCGCGCAGCCCGCAGAAAGCACTTCTCACTTGCATTTTAAGCCAATAGGTGGTTGCGCTGGACATTATCACCTGGAGTGCCCAGTAATGGGTAATGGAGCAGGGAGAGGGGCCGGGCGTTTCTGATTAATATTTACCAAAGGCTTTGTGGGTTTTTTCCTCAAATGTTAACGCCAGATCCAGTCGAACAAAAAGGACACTGTGGGTTGAATTATGGTATTGTGCCCATCAAATTCTGCCTCCTCTCTGCTTGGCTTATGATGAATACCGTGCTTTAATAGCAGACTGGTGTTCGTGAAGAACTTATTACGGAGGCTAAGAGGAAGCCAAGAATGAAGGAATGCCCGACTGGCAGCGATCAATCACTTCCTTTTAAAGATGAACTGATCCTTCTTTTTAAAGTAACAGTTCAGACGAAGGTCTCAAACATAAATATGCAAAGCATCAGAGCAATTACGGTTGCCTGGTCCTGTTAGCGTTTCCGTGCATGTTTGGGGAGAAGATGAATCCCACCCTTCAAGCCGAGGTTGCCTCGAGGAGAGGGAAGCCAGGCTCTTCTCCAGGGAAGGGTTCCTATTACACAAAGGTTAATTATTGGCACCGGCAGAATAATAATATCCTAACACAAAGGGACAAAGTCACATCTGGTTAAAGATGCCTACACTCTGGGAGGCAATATTCAAAGTGGAGTCACTCCAGGAAGAGCTAGTTAATGAAAGGGAGCCTGGGAAGGAAGGGATGACACGACCCAGAGCCCGTTTCGGTGGCCTCGCAAGACGCGCAGTGCGCTTTTCAGTTCGCCTCTGTCCTTGTCATTCCCTGCACAAAGCCTCCAAAGTAAACTTTCTCCATCCTGACCCCTGGGGCACGAACATTCTTTGCTGCGGGGCTGTCCTGTGCATTGCAGGTTTAGCAGCAGCCTTGGCCGCTACCCACTGCGGAGCTGGAGGACATCACCTCCCCACACAGCGACAACCAAAGATGTGTCCAGATAAGGCCAAATGTCCCCTGAGGTACAAAATCGGCCCCTGTAGAGAACCACGGGTTGAGAGACACCTTGGTGCCTGGAGAAAGCCCCTCCTCTCACAGATGCCCTCGGGGCTTGATCCACCCGCCTTGCTCAGGCAGGGACACTAACATGCTCTTCCCGTGTAGACCCTGAGGTCCTCTGTGCCTAGAACAGGACCTGAACCATAGGCACTCACGTGACTTGACCCTCCCCCCACTGGTCTCCACCTGCCCAAACCCGCTTTGCCTTCAAGATCTAGGCCCAGGGTGCTCATCTTCAGAACCCTTCAAGTCCATCACAGTGACTGAGATCGTGAACTTCGCAGCTGTACTGGGTTCCTTCCCCTCCGCCAGGCAGAGGGGCTCCTTCCCCTTGCCAGACCTTGGGCAAGTCGTGTCAGCCTCTCGGTGCCTTGGTTTCCTCGTCTTTAAAATGGACATAATGGTGGACCTTGCTTGTGAGGATTCATGAGAAAAACCCCTTGCGTGTAAGAAATGCAGCCTCGCCTGTGTTAGCTGTTAGGAGGATCTCGTCGTCTGAAGGTCCCTTCCTTTTCTGCAGGCGTGGCGTGTAGTCTGTTTCCCTCGTAGCATCCTTTGGTAGGCTACGTTTTCTGAACCAAAGTCATAGGACAACAAGCCAGGGATCTGGAATGTGAGCCTCCGGAAAAGCCGGGGCAAGTGGTTGTCAAAATTATGGGCCCTGTGTATGTGCGCATGCACACGCGTGTGTGGGCCTCGCACTCCTCCCGACAGGTCGTGCGTGGGGGATCACATCCTCCTCATTGCTGGTGTGCAGGGAGCCCTTCTCCGAAGATCATCGATTTGCATTCTTCTCATTTCAAAGGAGGAAAGTCTCTCCTCTCTCTTTATGACGCCCTAAGTCTCCTTTGTCCTTCAGTGAAGGAAAGTGTGGCCTTTGCAAATGCTAATTTCTCAAAGCTAGGCTCCTCACCTCCTGCCAGTGAGATTCTGGATGAGATTCTTGTTCTTCAAAATGTGTAGCAGAGTGCTTGTAGAAAAATAATTTAAGGTCCACCTGGGGAGCTGGATTAAAACAGAGCTTTCTAGACCTTGGCTCACGCTTAATGAAAAATTCTGACGGTGGGGCCTGAAAATCTAAATTTTTAAAAGCATCCCAACCCATGTGCCTGTGCCCGCTGACTTTGAGAATCACAGAGTTAGAAACCTGCAAAAAGTGTCGCCTGGCCTGGCAGCTTGGTTAGAGCATCGTCCCACACACACAAGATGGTTGCAGGTTCAGTCCCTGGTCGGGGTGCTTATGGGAGGCAACCAGTGTCTCTCTTTCTCTGTCCCCCGCTTCCTCCCTCCCTCCTTTCCTCTCTCCCTTCCTCTCTCCCTAAAATCAATAAACATATCCTCGGGTGAGGATTTTTTTTTAAAGTGTAGCGTCTCCCTGACATTACGCAAAGCCTCAGAGCGCCTGAGCTTGAGAATGCTGCGGAGTTTATGCGGAGAGTAAGAGAAGTGTTTCCCACTGTGCTGCGTGTTGCACTCCGGGTAATATAAATTACACCCGGGGAGGGGCTTCCTTTTTTAAAAGGGAGGATTGCATTCTTTTTGCATATTCCACAACTCTTAGGAGCAGGTCTCCCTGAGGCGGAGGGCTTGGAGTTTGCAATCCCAGCTGGAAGGGGGCATGTGTTATTGGCAAAGCAAAGGACAGCAGGGACAGTTGACAAGTTCTGAGAATTATCTCAGAGCATCGAGAGTGGAGACTGACTTCAGAGCATCCTTTTTGGGACGCCTGTGTGACCAGGTGCATCCAAAAGGATTCCATATGGCTCCCGCATGCTGGTGGAGCTGGATGCATGTTTGAGCATAACCCAAAGATAGGAAATAATCCATCCTTGGTTTATTCATGGATGATTAATCTCTCCCCGATCCACAAGCCCTGTCTTATGATTCATTTAAGTTCTCCCACGACCAAGAATCTGTGTCATATCCTCGAGACAACAGAGCCCCACGTCCACTATGATTTATTTAAGAAACAAAAAGCAAAGAGGCTGTGAGTCTCTTCCTTCGGTGTCCTTGTTTGCCAATAATTTCATACCATTGATTTCTTTCCCTCCCTTCCCTGTGGTTTCTGAAGGAAACACAAGTCTCCCCTTCGACGCCCGCCCCCCGGGAACACAGGACAGGACGTCCGTTTGGATTCCTGCATTACCGTCGTCCAGCTCCTCCAGCCAGACCTCCGAATTCTCACGCTACCCGCTCCTCCCCCCAACTTTCCCCTTCTCCTTTCAAACACTTTCCCATCTCGGTTCTAGTAAATAAGTAGATAAATAATTAAAATGCCTACATGCATTTCCACTTATGCCTCAGTTTCCTCATCTTAAATGGGTGTGAATATGGCATCTCCTTCACGGGGCTTGGGAGGATTAAATGAGTGGAGAGCCAAGGCTTTTAGGAAATTGCAGGTCATGGGAACAGCTCACCTGCTGCCAACTAATGACTCCGTGGGGCACATGTCTGTCTCAGTTACGTGTCATCTGTCTTCCATCTGCTTTTCTCTGCGCACACGCTTCCTTTTGAGGCCGCCCTCACCTCTGTCCTGTCCTTCATTACCAACCTCTCAGGCAAAGCCCCCCTTCACCCCACTCACCCCGTCTCTGCCCATTCTCCTTGGCCATCCCCAGCATGTCTCTCATGACTTCCTAATTGCGTCAGCTGCCCAGCGGCCTCTCTTCTGTGCTCAGAATGTGCCGCCATAGTGCACGTGACCTTGGATCCCTCCTGTCCTCCAGCCTCAGGTTTGCCAGGGAGTTACGTTGGCGTCTCCCCCTTTAAAAGAACTGTTCTGTGGCTGTGATTGCTGTCATTTTGCTGACTCCGACACAGCACAGAACCTCGGAGCCCTAGCAATGTGCTCCGACGTGTGCTGTGGCTCAGCGTCAGCCTCCTTTCCCGACTGTGTGACGACACTTTCCTCTGCTCTTCAGGTGACCCCGTAAATGTCATGGCTCCTGAGGACTCTGCCCTGGGTTCTCATCTCATGCCTTCTCTTTAGACCCAGGGATCTCAAAATCACAATCTGCCAGCAGGAACTGGCCCACGGAGATGTTCTAAGTCTCACTATATTTAATTTTAAGAATTAGTTTTGATTTCAATTTTTGCACCTAAAATCCCTATTTGTAGCTTCCTTTGGAAAATCAGAGCATCTCACCATACTGGACCTAGTTTCCATGTGACCATGACCTGAAGGTACCATTCCCTTCATCAGGGTACCCCCAAGTTCGCCATCGCTTACAGTCAGCTTCCCTTCATTCTTCTGATGGCCTGGTCTCTCCGGGTAGTTGGTGTGGCCATTCCTAGTAAGCCGTCCGTAGGTAAGTTGTGGCCCCCCCAAACAAGGACAGGCGAGTTTGTTTCCCGTTCTAACCCGGCCCTTACCCCACAGCCAAACTTCCGTCCCTGTTCCAGGAAATCCCAGATCGCTCCGGTCCAGACATGCTGCCCCGACTCAGCACAGGTCTGTCCTTCCCTAGTCCTTCCAGCACGACCTTCAGAACTTAGTGCTCCCTCTGAGCGCTTGAATCCAGAATTGGAAAAGGAAAGAAAAAAAAACACACGTTACACAGTAATCAATACTTGGTGGCATGCTAGTTGAGAATCATTGTTCTATAAGAAGGATCTAGTTACGTAATAAAAAGTATAAAATCTGATGTTGTAAGCAAGGAAGGCAGGTCGATATCCGTTAGCGCCGTTAGGACACGAGATACAGAAGACTGGACATGACAGAGGTGAGCTGTGGACACTGAGGCCGTAGTGAGCCCAAGAGCTATGGCAGAGGGAAGCGTGGGGACAGATGAGACGAAAATTCAATTTTCGAAAGCAGATGCAAAACCTAAAATAAAGCTACAGAAAGAGGCTGAGGGCTGAGATGGAGGCAGAGACTTGGGGAATCATGGGTGGTTCTGGAAGGTGATGCTGTGGTCCATTTCGGGCGCGTTGAGTCAGACGCCAGCTGACATCCGAAGAGATGTCTGTGCACCTAAATAGGTTGTGTACAGCTGAAGGTAAGAGATGGAGAGCCGAAGGGTGGATCTGAGCTGCAGTTTTAGAAGCCACCCACAGACGTGTGGTTTTCAAAAAGCTCTCTCTGAGAGGGAGACTGAAGAGCAATCGGAACCTAGGAAAGAGGAAGGAAAAGGGGGAGCCCGTGAAGGAGAGAAAGCCCGTGAAGTGCAAGGTCAAGCAGAGACATTAATTAAGGCATCAAGGTGACAGTTTGAGATACACGGGACTGTCTAGCACGTCCACTGACTAAGGGCAATACATCTACATAAGACTTGGACTTGACCGGGAATAGGTCACTCATTCATTCAATAAATACATACTAAGCATCCGTTCTTTTCCAGAAGGCCTGCTGGGGAGAGCCATTCAATGTAAGGGTCTATCCATCAGCGGAGCCTGGGTTTTGCTGCAACAACTCTCAAATATCTCTGTGGCTTAAAATAGCAAAGGCTTATTTCATACACATGCCAGGGGCTCTGATCCTTATCACTCTCGTTCTGGGCCCAGACTGATAAAGCAGCCACCCTTTGAAACGTGGCAACGAGAAAGAAAACGTGCATCCTCCCCAAAGCTTCTTCACGAGGGCACCCAAGTGCAGTTCAGGCGAGAGTCTGCAGAGAGGCGCATGGGGGCACTTGTGCGCAGCCCCCGTGGCTGCCCCGGAGACGACTTTAGGGAAGGGTGGACGAAATTCACAGCCCTAAATGGTCACACTTTATTTCCTTAAACCAAGGATAGCTTCACAGTGTTCAGGGTCCAATGCAAAATGAAAATGCTGGTCCCAGGCCAGGGCCAGGGAAGTGCATCTCCCTTCTCTCAGGACCACCGCCCCAACCCACAGTGAACAGGCAGCCCCCAAATGATCGTACCCTCTGCGCTAGGTGAACTCGCCAGGTGGATCACGGGTAGGCAAGAGACCCCCGCCAGCCACACTTTGGTGCTGCCCATGGAAGGGACAGCACCACCAGGTCCCACCCTGAGATGCTGCAGAGCATGAGTCTGCCCCTCCCCCACCCGTACCCAGGCCCCCACTGGGAGCTGAGAGTGGTGGCTAGAGGTGGGCATCCCCATCCTGTCAACACAAGCTAGTCACCACCCCAGGCAAACTGGTGGCTGTAACAGGGCTGAGCAGGGGAGGAAGAAGCCAGGTAGGACCTGGCAAGCAGAGGGCAGGCAGGGAGCAGCTGAGATCCCTTCCCAGGGACGGTAGCCACGCCCACGGGGCAGGGCTCCAACCCCCCTCCCCCACCCCTGAATGTGTGCCCGGTGTCTCAGTGCCCTTCACTCGCAAAACTCAAACTCAAAGATGAAATTATGGAGGCGGCGACCACAGAGCCCCTTCTGAGAGCAGGGCCCCATGCGCCAGCACCGCCCTACCCCCCGCGCTCAGGCCCTGGTTTTGACCAGAAGAACACATCTTGGCCCGTCACCTGTCCTTTCTGCTCCTGCTTTTCATAACAGTTGCCCTTGAAATCATATTCAGATTAGGGGTCATCCTAACAGGAAATTCATTTTTAACAGAACATAAATCCCCACCGGCGGAGGTCACATGAATGCACTTGAAAATAACCTACTCTGTATTAATAGTCTTCTTCCAAGCTATTGGACTCTGTCACCCTCACAATTGGGACTGGGAAAGGGAAGGGCAGGGGCGTGGGGCACCGTCAACTCTGCAAGTTCCATAACTTGCAAGTATGAGATTTACTGGAAGCTGAAGAGTGGCAGCTTGCCGTGACACGCGCACTCGGTAAGCCCGCAGAGGGGGGCGGGCCGCAGAAGCCGGGGCTCCGGGCAACAGAAACAGTTGGCCTTGAAGTCCTCTCCGGTATTGTGTCCGGTGGTGGAGAACAGCTTATGGCAGATCAGCACACTCAGCGTACACTGAGACCGCGGTCCGAGTGATGCCTGCCGACATTATCAGCAATTCCTGGGGGGCGGAGTTTTCTTACTTTTTCCCCTCTTCTTTCTTCCCAGAATTTGTTTATTGGTTGCCCTGTGTACCTGGCTATCGTTTCTCCCATTGCTGTTTATCTCCCTGAAATAGTTGTGTGTATCTAACCATATAAAATCCACTTATTTATTGTTTGTTTATCTCTGTTTGGTGTGGTGGATGTTTATTTATAAGCCACTCGTGTATCGAAAATGCGCCTGATTGCGGCCTGCCTGTTCCGTGCGCTGGCATGTGCCCGACAGGGCTGCGCGTGTATTTGCGACACTCAGATAATAGAAGTCTCTTGGCAAATATAACTGTTGGGAAGCCCTAAAGAGAGGTTCAGAATATCTAAGAGGCAAATAAAACATGCCTCTGTACCCAGAAGGTGCCATAATACACAGGAAAAAAAACTGTGCCCTAGCACTGACTTGGAGTGTGTTTTTGAGCAACGACGAAATCTGGCAGTCCTTGGGAGCAGGCTAATCCCCTCTCTTAACTGCTTTCAATACCCTGCTCCTCCTCTTGTCGCAGATTGGCGACTATTGGTGTTTGTGCAGAGCGGCCTCCCCGGAGAGCATCCGCATTCCAGAGCCGGTCCGGGACCACGTGAACTATCTGGTCCTCATCCAAGATCGGCAATTGGACACTCACCACAGTCCTGCTGGGCAGGCCCGTGGAGGATTCCTAAGTGGGGGGTGTGTGCCTGGTTCCCTTTGACTCAGGCCTCTTTTTTCTCTCTTTTCTTATGAATTTGTGCCCGGGGCAATTCACACTGGCCTACCTGTGGTCTCTGGACAGGTGTGTGCAAAGCATCCACGAAGGCGTGGTCTCAGACGAGCACCCAGAAGCCAGGCGTCGGAGCCAGGCACACCTGTGTTGTACCTGGCCTTGAGCCTTATTAGTAGTCCAACCTGGGACATGTCAGCAAAGCCCTGAACTCCCGCCCCTCGTCTACAAACAGAAATAGTACTGGAACCCCTCCCTACCCCACCCCCAACCCCGCTCGGGGGCACGTTAGGAAGACGGAATGAGGTGATTAAAGCATATCGTTGAGTAGACAGCAAGCTACAATAAACAGCAGCTGCCACACTGCTGTTCCCACCGCCACGTGGCCCGGTGAGCTGCGTGGGGCACCTGGGTCAGCACATCAGGAAATGCAGCTGCCCGGTGCGCGCCTCCGCGAACACTTCTGGGGGTGTGGACTCTGTCGTCATTTCACCGTTCTTTCCCAAATTGCTGCTCGCGCCTGGACAAAGACGGGCCTGGAGTTCGCGCAAGCCCCGCCTCCACTGAACTCCCCTGGAGTGGAGGCGGGGACAGTGGAGGGGGGCGTGGTCACTAGGGCCTTCTGTTCCCATTGTTCCGTGCCTGGGTGTGTGTTCCCGTCCTTCAGCAAGTTCAGAAGCTTGCCAGTGCACGTGCTCACCGAGTTAGAGTTACCAACGTGTTAAAATCGTGCCCGGCAGTTCTGAGTCTGGCTCCGGGGAAGAGGCCTGAGTGGGGTTTCCCACACGATAGTGTCTTCCTCTCGGGCGGGTGACGTCGATTCTCAGCGATCTGTCCCAGGATGACGGGTCCCTGCCGGGGCCAGGTCTTATGATTTCTGTATCCCGGAGACCCCAGGAGGCTTCCTCATTCGTTCGATTACGCACTCAGCAAAGGCTGACGGAGGCCCTGCTCTGGGCCAAGCCCTGGGCTCCATTGGGGAACACCAACAAGGTGTGTGTGCTTGTGAACCTCACCTCCCAGCAGAGGGAGGCCACAAAGAAGTGCCTGGTTTTAGGTACTACCGAGGGCCATGACAGAAAAAAATAAAGGGAGGCAGAGAAGCAGAGAATGAAGGGGGTGGGCCTTGCGAGTATTTCAGTTAGGTGGTCCGAGCAGAGGGATGCGAGGACACGAGTCCCAGGAGACTGAGGCAAAGCGTGTCCCAGGCGGGAGAGTCGCAGGCGCCCCGCCGCTGGGGGGCCGGAGGGGCGTGAGTGAGGGGCAGTGATGGCAGATGGGATCTGAGCTTTGGACACAGGCCAGGCCACGCCGGGGCTATGCCATCAAGACAAAGCAGTCTGGGCTCCCATGGAAAGAAGGAGGATGGAAGGAAGGAAGGGAGGGAGGAAGGAGGAAGGGAGGGAAGGAAGGAGTGCAGAAGTGGGGGAGGGGCGCAGCCCAGCCATGGGGAACCAGTGGGGTCACTGTGGTCATGGTCCCAGGGACACTGAGCTGCTGTGAGTCAGGCACTGCAGGGACTCAGCCTGCGTAGCGTGTGTCCCCCCAGCCCCCGGCCTGACTGGTGAGCGAAGCATCGTCAACAGCAAAGATAACGGAGAACTGTTTGGGGGCGGGGGCTTCAGGTGGCCCGTGCCCCTCTGTCTTCACCCGGAGCCGAGCTTGCTTCCCGGAGAGGGAGACAGACAGGGGTGGGTGTGCAAGACAGCCAGCCAGTGCTCACTGCTGCCAAGCACATGAGGTAAGGTGTGCGTGTGTGTGCGTGTGTGCGTGTGTGTTAGACGTTAGAGAATAACGAGGAGAAAGCAGCAGTATTAGACTGAGCTGAGGACCAAGTGACACGTGGGCCAGCCACGCAAATACGTAGGAGAACAGCGTCCCCAGAAGAGGGACCGGCGAGCGCAAAGGTCCTGAGGCTCAGTTAATGGCACTGGTCGGTCACTTTGGAGAAAGCTATGGCCATGACCATTGGGGTGCCGCTGGGGTCCCACGGTGCTGCGTCCTCCCGTTCTGGCCGAGCCATGAACTAATCCATGTGGTTCCCTCCGTTTAAACACGGCTTTCCAAGATTTCCCTCAGTCCGCCTGCCTCCCCGTTCCCAGACGCCAGCCAGGTAGTATGAGAAGCACGTGTTTTCACGACGTCGCGGGGCACTCGCATTTCAGCGGGGCCACGTGGAGAAGTGACAGAATTACCACCCACGAGAACCGCAGAATTGCGCGGTCGTGGATTGTGCTGTCGCGCACGACTGTTGGAGCTGCACGCTCAGAGAACCTCATGGCGCGTTCGTGGGTGAGAGGCGTGTCCGAGGAGAAGAGCCGGGTGCCTCCGAGGGTTTCTGCGGTACTGGGGAACGGTTCCTATGGAGCAGCGTAGTGATTGGTTGGGGCTAGCAGAGAAAGACATTTGGGAAAGGTTTTGTCAGCAACAAATGGTTTTAAATGTTAAGGCAGTGGGATAGAAGAATGAAGAGTTAAAATACAGCAAGAAGGAGGAGAGGGGGGAGAAGAATGAGGAAGAGGAGGGGGGAAATGCTAACGTTTGGTTCGCTAGAAGCAGAGTCTGAGGCAAGGGTTTGGGTGCCATTGATTTTCTGGGGGCGTGGTCTGAGAAACAGCTGCCCGGGAGTAAGGGACGGGACTGCAGGACAGGGCTAAGGGAAGGTGTGGTCCAGGTGAGGTCTGACTTTCATTTGAACCACAGACAAAGGACTCTGGAGCATAAACCCCAGTGGCGGTTTCCCCCTTTGAGGCCAGGACACTGGACTTCTGCATCCCAGTGTCCCCGATCTTCGGGTGTGCATGTTAGGGAAGTGCCAGCCTCCCAGGTAAGGGGGCACCTGCCCGCCCCTGAGGACGGCTCCCCAGACGTGGGCAGCCGTGAGCAGCCAGCAGCTCCCACCCAGGACAGCTGTGAGATAGTGCTACCAGGAGGGACTCTCCAGGTGCCTGTATACTCTCCGGCACCTAGATTCTGCCCCCAAAGTGTTTGCCTTTCCACAAAAGAAAATGCATCCATTCGTTCATTTAATTATGTTTATTGAGCACTTACTATGTTCCAGTATTACAACAGTGAGCAAAATGGACCTGTTACCATTAATCACCAAATTTAAGGAAATGAGAAAGACAGAACCAAAAAAACCGTTGTGAGAAATGTTGGTAAGTGCTATGGTAAAAGATACTAAGTTTTGTGGGAGCTCTTATTAGGCGCCCTAAATGCAATCTAGGGGAGACCAACTAGAAACGTGCGGCCCGGTATAGTAACCACAGACCCACACAGTCACTGAGCCCTTGAAATGTGGCCACTCCCAAGTGAGATGTGCTTTAAGTGGCAGATACACCTGGAATTTCAAAGGCAGTGTATAAAGAAAGAAGACGAAAGATTTCATCAATAACTTGTTACATTAGTTACATGTAAAACTGACAGCATTTTGGATACTTTGGGTTACATAAGACATGATCACAATTATTTTTCCTTGTTACTCGTCACTGGTAGCACGTGGCTCGCTTATGTTCCCAGTGGAGAGGACAGCCCGGGTCTCGGGGCTCGCCGAGGCTCTCGTTCGTACCCTCAGCCCCACGGGGGAGCCTGCTGACGGGCCGCCGGCTAACGTGCTGTCCACTGTCCATGGGGTCCCCTCGTGATGGTGAAGGTGTAACCAAGTTGCTCCCAGTTTAATCCTGGGCGTTTCCAGTCGTTTGAGACCACTAGGTTTCATTCTGTCTTGGTTTTCCTAAGCCCCTCGGCGTATGGAGTCTTCTTGAGGTCTCCCTCCGATACCCCAAGGCTCGAAGAAACACCGATCTCCCCCAGTCCCACGCTCCCTTAGATGATCGAAATCAGACCGAATGGCGTTTCCATCCGCCACAGCTCCAGCTATGCCTCTGTCGTCCCCTTTTCCTCCTCCCTGCACGGAGCGGGCATGACCGCAAATCTACAGACTCAACAGTGAAGAGGCGGAGAGATATAAATGGTGACAGTGAGTCTTTTTCCAGTACCTTCCCGCACCTAGGAAGATGTCAGTCCACGGGAAGTTTCGCAGCACAGCCACACTGGCAAGTGCGGTAATCATTCACAGAGTAATTGAAAGATTTCAAAAGTTGAACTGGAAGCATTTTTTGTCAGGGTTTATTGCACGTATTTGTATCTTTAAAAAAAAGTTTATGAAAGTTCTATGACAAGAAGATAAATCATGGAGCTGTAAGAACAGCGGAAATAAATGGATTCTGGAGACTGACAAACAGGGCAAATGACGAGAGCGTATAATTTTAGAACACAAAAAAAGGTAACTAAATTTGAAAAATTGCATTAGTATATCATTTTCTGTATATGAGCCATTAGAGGGAAAAAGTGGAAATTACACCCTGTAACAAAGTAAAAATGTTTTCAGTGTTTAAAGGTAATTTTGTAATACTGCTACTATTACTTAAACTCTTACCTCTTATAAAAATCCAGAGACAGGACCCCTGGTGATATTTCCTGTGTCTTAGGCAAAGAGCAACAATTTGAATTCCATTCAAATACATTTGTATTTTGCCAAGTGCTATCAAGCCCCGAGTTGCATAATTTGCCACATAAGTGAAATAGATACTTTTCCTCCACACATTTATCACTCTCCTGCGGGCTTCATTACTGACAATCAAATCACAGAAGATGTACGAAATTGTCATGATGCACTTACTTTTTCATGATATTCGATACAAATAGTACTCCTTTGCAAATGGCCTTTTTTTCCCTCTATCTGCCACGACATTTTTGCTGTCTTTTCGGGATTTTACTAAAGTTCCAGTGATTCCATCCCCCGCACCCCCTGCAAATATGCAGGGTTCCTTCAAAAACATATGCCGGGCATTCCTATTGAGGGGGAGTTAAAAGTACTTCAGACAGAGAAGAGCAATATTGCTCACAAGTAGTTATTTAACTGCTGCTCCCTAGATTGTGCGCGCGTGTGTGTGTGAGTGTGTACCGTGTGAAGGTGTTTATGAAAACTATAGATTCCGTTTCAAGTTCTCTCTCTTCCGAAATCCTATACATCCTGCCACCAAATTATTTTAAGGATTAAATTTAGAGTCACACCATTAAATGCCCCAAATAGAGTCAGAAAGTGGAAATGAGGTAGTGGGCTAGAAATGCATAGCCCACTTTGTCTAGCTTTCACTTTTTCACCTTTGAAAACGTCATGGGTACAGAGAAGTTTTAGTGTCCCCTAAGAGATTCAAGAACAAGGACAACGATAACAGGCAGTTGTCACTCCACATTTAATTGGCAAGACTATAAGGAATAGTGGGGAGTACTGTAAACTGAAGGACACACGCTGCCTAGAGGAAGCAGCTGCTCCCCCGCTTCCAGTTTCGAATTCCATAAGAGATGCTAACTTAATTTTTATTTATTTCTTATCGAGAGAAGCCAGGCCCCTGGGAGAGGGGGTATTTCCTGATTTTTAAAGGTTGATAACATTTTTTAAGTGTGTAAACCTTGAGCGAGCTAAAGAAAATACATTTCCTGGCCAGACACAGCCTGAAGACAGCCCGAGTGTGACTTTTGTGGAGGGGTCTTCTCCTGGGGTCCGGGCAGCTGGGTCACCAGGTGAGGGTAATGCAGCCAGTCCTGACCCTCGTTACCTCCCTACTCTCCCTCCTACGATTGATCTGTTGAACACGAGGCCATTTATCGATACCTGTTACTTAGAATGTCTTCTCCTTTAGCTGCACTAACTCCACTGCTCTTAGCAATGTAGGTGGTATTTGGATCTTAAAAGTAGTTACTTCCCTGATCAACAACCATCAAATCATCATCATCTCATGAGTCTGAGTCTTAGGGCAACAAACTGAAGACCTACAAGGAATGTCTCTTTCATTGTTTAGACCGCAAGTTCACTTCCGTTTTCAGCTAAGTGAACAGCACATTTTAACTCCAGCTGGTTGCAGTCTAGCCCGGTAAAGTCGAACTGGCAATCCAGAGCCTATGCCAACCCCAGATGTGTGGCAGGACGCAAGGGCCAGCTCTCTGGGAAAACGGATAGCCCTCGGCCCACCGAGACACTTCTGTCATACTCATGGAGCTCTCGGGGGCCTCTGGACTCTCTTTCTGCAGGGCTGCCTCTGACGTCCTGGCTGCCCAGACCCACCCCAGCCAACTTTCCTTCCTCCCTCTTCCATCCTTCTCCCAGCAACACTTCTCTCTTCCTTATCTGGGATGGGGTGGGGGTGGGGAAGGGATGGGAGAGAGGAAGACCCACCCTCAACTCTGATCCGGACAAATCCTTCTTCATTTACTTCTGTTACAAATCCTCCTAGTTTCTCTAGGGGGTTAGGAGGGGGAAGGTGTGCCTCTGTTCCCTTCTGCCACGTCCCTTCCCTGAGGCAACAAAACTACGGAACCAGATAGAGACAGGACCCCGGTTAATCTCTCAGGAAACAATTCTAGCGCTCCAACCGCCTCTGCTTGTCGGACACCAGCTTCATGCCGCAGGCTTGCTAGGTATCTTCTTCATCTTTCAAGACAAGCCTGCGAAGCAAATATCATCTGTATCTGTTCTCTATTGACAGGACAACACTGCATAACAGATGTCCCCAAACCTCAGCGACACAAAGCAATACACATTCATTTAGCTCACCAACCTGTGGGGGTCCGGCTGTTTGGGACTAGGCTGGGCTGAAGTCAGCTGGCCCCATTTAGAAATCTGGGGTCAGCTGATCTTGGCCGGGGTCACTCACCTGCTCGAGGACTGTCTAGCTGTGGGCTGACACAGGACAGCCACGGCTGTGGTGGCTTGGATGACCGGGCCCTGTCCCCGGCCTCTCTCATCACCCAGCAGGCTAACCTACGTATTTCCTTCTTGTAGCAGTGGCAGCGTGGGGAAGTGAGCAAGCTGGGTCATGTAAACCACTTTCACTTTTCTGTTTTACATCACATTTGATAACATCTAACATCTTGATAGACAAGTCACATGCCACGCTGGAAGTCAGAAGCGGGGACACAATACCGTTAGCTGGCTAAGGTCAGCTAACGGAGGGAGGGCCGAAATAGGGGGCCCAGAATGCAAGTACTACCCCATCTCCTGAGTCAGAAGCCTACACTGAGACTATTGAGCCGGGAAGGAAGGGGGCTGAGCTTTGAACCCACGCACCCCTGATGCCAATGCTGTGCTCCTAACCACAGGATTCTGCTGCCTTCACTTTAAGGAGCTTATAGAAAGGATTCTCCATGTTCAGGCAGCATCTTCCAGGCCAAATGGAGTGTTGAGTAATTGCCTGCTTAATATGGTTGATAGAGAAAGCAAACTCCAAGCCAAAACACTCTAATTTTCCCTAAACATATGTAATCATCTTAATTTTCTCTTTGCCTCTGCTGACAGAGCTTGGGGAAGACGACTCCTTCTTAGCACCAGCCAGTGTTTCCCTGAGAAGCAGCGTGCTCGGGGGTAGGGCTGGCTTTCTCTCCTGCTGAAAAACCCGCTTCGTGTAATTCCACATCTTCCCTGGGCCGGCCCCTGC
This sequence comes from Trachops cirrhosus, assembly GCA_028533065.1. Taxonomy (NCBI): domain Eukaryota; kingdom Metazoa; phylum Chordata; class Mammalia; order Chiroptera; family Phyllostomidae; genus Trachops; species Trachops cirrhosus. The sequence goes on from CM052547.1 coordinate 86,918,200, forward strand.
CCCTCCCCAGGGGTCTCTTTTGCTTGACACTGTTCTTTTACCCCACGGGTTCAAACTTCAATCCCATTTGCAGTGAGGCTACTGCGTCTGGGGTGGCTGGTGGTCCAGGTACATTCCAATAGCCTGCTTCCATTGGGGGGCTGAATTTTGTGCTTGGCGAAAAAGCTGGCTGAGCGGCGCTCGTGGGCTGCGCTGTCCTGAGAGGTAGACCTAACATCAGGATGAGTTTCCTCTGTGGGTGGACATGACCGGAAGTCTCCAGCTTGACTTTCTGGGCTGTTCAATGTTTTCGAATACAATGCGAGTTCCTAACCACAGATTCAAATGAAAGTAATAGTTGTAATAGTAAGTTTCCTGAACTTTTAATCATATGTCCAGAAGTGTGCCAAACTCTTTGTGCAACCCCACAACCCTGGGATTGTGACACCACTGTGTGACCATTTTACAGCTCAAGACACTGAGGCTTTAGGTGACTTCCTTTCCCAGGGCCACTTTGCGGGCCAGCGAGTGACAGGCACAGCCAGGAGCTGAGTCAGCTCCTGATGGTTAAGCACAGGATCCGCCAACTGTGGAAAGAGCCAGGGAGCAAATAATTTAGCCCTTCGTGAGCCACTGGGTCTCCACAGCGGGAGACTCAGCCTTGCCATTGTTTCACAAAAGGAGCCGTAGAAAGCGTGTTTACAGATGGGTGTGGCTGCGTGCCAATAAAACTTTACTTACACAAACAGGCACAGGCTGTATCACTGCGAGGAATTTACCAAGCTGCTCTTTAACCTCAGTTTCCTCATCCAAACAAGAAGAACAGCAACCCTCATAATACGGCCTTGGTGGGGTCGTTTTGAAGACCACGCGGTTTTGCCCACGAAGCCCTTGTGGCCGGCACCACCGACGTTGTGAGGGGCAGCAGAGGAGCGAGGAGAAGGGCACTTCCCCACTGCTCCCCGCCGAGGGTCTCAGGCAGGGGACAGCACGCCCGCGTCTCAGACTCCTTTTTGGCAAATCGGAGGGAAACGGGACGGCAGAGCTCACAGAGCGCTTTATAAAGATGAAACGAGTTTAACTCGTGCAAAACATTTCGAGCAATGCCTGGCACCTGGCAAACACGATAGCGGGGCTTGCCTTACTATTATTATTATTATTATTATTATCATTATCATTATCATTATTATTAAATAATGAAGATTTGAGCCCGGCATGCCTGACTTTCCCATCTCACGCTCTGGCAGTGTTCTTCACTGACCCTCAGTGATCTGGAGGGGCCTACGGGTCCCTCACTGGCCTGCTGTTTTAGCATGCATACAATAAAAATATAAAGATGACCGACCCCTAAAAACCCCAATTATAGAAAAATGCAGTTATCAAAATATTTTCAAACAGAGGGTGATGTGGGCATGAATGCACTTCTTTATTAACATTTAGGTAACACTATCAGGAGGTCTAATAATTATTATACTATAATCTTGAGACAGTGATAAATGCCCACGATAGTTCCTTATTTCTGCAGCACCTGTAAGGTGACGTGGCAACACCGTACCGGTGCTGAAGTCACAGGTCCCCTGCTTTGGTGCCTGCGTTTACTCGTATGGTTGAGGAAGTGCTAAGTTTCAAGTAAAGGTTGGTGAAAAAATTAATTCATATTCACGAAATGCCTGAAGTCCTGGAACCCGTAAGGTCCGTGGGGGTCTCAGGTCAAGACCCTCTGTGCCCGCTGCCTCCGAAGGAGCCATTTGGGAGAAATAGTACACCGAAAGAAGTGAGTTGTCAGGAAGGTGAGAGCTCCTTGCACGTGGATTCTACAGCACACACACACACACGGACTGTGCCGGCCAGAGAGGGTGGCCGCAGAAAAGGCTTCGCGCAGCTGTGCGGGAGGGAGGATGGGTCCGTCCTCCGGGATGTGGGTGAGACCTAGGGAACGATTCTGTCTCCTAATCTGATGTCCTCCGTGGAAAAAGATTGTCACTGGGACCAAGCCAGTGAGGGAAAATGGAAACGTGATACCCCTGACCTCATCCAAATAAAAAAAAATAGCTATTGTCACAGGCCAGAGATGCTGAGAGTATTTGTAGGTTTGGGGAGAAATATATTTGTTAGTGAAATGGAGCTTACTGTGGAGTGAGTAAAGGTGAATTATTTGTCAGATGGCTGGAGGAGGTTTATGCAATACAGTATTATTGAGCGGGGCTATTAACAGAGCGAATTGCTATTGTGACATGCCATTAAATTGTTTTTAGTGTCCACAAAGGTATCATTCAGGAGCTGGCAGGGTTAGTAACAGAGTTGTATTTTTGGTGGACAGCAGCAGATCTCGAAACAAAATAGCATATTTTACAGAAAAGTAAAATACGGTCCAAGCCGGAAGTCTGCCGGCAGTGGAGACCGGGGTGCTCGGTTGCAGCTGCCTGGCAGGAACCCCGAGAATCGGCATCAGAACAGGCTCCGTGCGCCCCACTGGGCGTGCAGCTGAAATCCGAAGGACCCGTCAGAAGGGGAAAGCAAGCGGGAGACGAAGAGCATGATCCGAACCAGGGCACTTCCAAGGGGTCCTGTCTTGTTCGGGAGTGTGTCGCCAGCATTTGCCAGAGAGGTCAGCTCAGTAATTACTTGGCAAGGAAAAAGAAACAAGGGAAGGGAGGAGAGGATGAGGGAGGGAGGCCGCAAGAGAGAGAGAATAAATAGGAGTTAGCCATCTGAGCTATTGGTGGGATAGATGCACATATATATCCATAGGCACATGAACATTTATTGATTCATTTTTTATTTTTCTTTTTTCATTGTTATTCTATTGCAGTTGTCCCATTTTTTTTCTCTTTTGCCCCCTCCACGCAGACCACCCCTCTCTTCCATAGTCGATCCCCTCTATCCGCTCCCTGTTGTCCATGTCCATGGGTCATTCATTCATGTTCTTTGACTAGCCCCTTCCCCTTCCTTCCTCCATCCTCTCCCTCCTGCCTCCCCTCCTTCAGCACCAGTCTCTTCCATGTTTCCGTGTCTCTGCTTCTACTTTTTCATTAGTTTAATTCATTCATTAGATTCCAATTGTAAGTGAGATCATGTGATGTTTGCCTTTTGCCAGTGGGCTCATTTCACTTAGCATAATACTCTCCACTTCCATCCATGCTATTGCAAAAGATAGGAATTCCTTCTTTCTGCTGCGTAGTTTTCCATTGTGTAAACGTACCACAGGTTTTTAATCCACCCATCTACTAGTGGGCACTTAGTCTGTTTCTAACACTTGGCTATTGTAAACAGCACCTCTATGAACATTGGGGTGCATAGGTTCTTTTAAATTGGTGATTCTGGATTCTTAGGGTATAATCCCAGCAGTGGAATCACTGGGTCATAAGGCGGGTCCATTTTTAGTTGTTTGAGGAAATTCCACACTGTTTTCCACAGTGGCTGCACCAGTCTGCATTCCCACCAACAGTGCACTGGAGTTGCCCTTTCTCCACAACCTCGCCGGTTTGTTGGTTTGGTTATGATGGCCATTCTGACCGGTATGAGGTGGTATCTCATTGTGGTTTTAATTTGCACCTCTCTGATGGCTAGTGATGCTGAGCATCCTTTCATATGTCTCTGGGCCCTCCGTATGTCCTCCTTGGAGAAGTATCTCTTCAGGTCCTTTGCCCATTTTTTAATTGGGTTGTTTGTCTGTCTTCCTGGTGTTAAGTCATATGAGTTCTTTATATACTTTGGAGCTTAAACCCTTGTCCAATGTGTCATTGGCACATGTGTTCTCCCATACGGCCGGGTCCCTTTCCATTTTGATGATGGTTTCTTTAGCCATGCAGAAGCTTTTTGTTTGCCTACTAAGTGTCAGCCCCTGTGCCAGGGACTAAAAATGTGTGCTTAATGAGACAGAAAAGATTCTAGCTCTCAGATAAATTGCATTCAACTGAGAGATTCAGAGAACAAATACAAAATCAAATTAGCGCATTGCAGGATAGTGCGAGATTGCTGAGTGTTATAAAGGAAACAACCAAACCCCAAAACACTGCAGTGAGGTCAAGGGCAGCTAGACAGAAGAGGCTGCTTCGGGCAGGGCGGTGACGTCGGAGCTGAGACCTGCTTGGTGACCACGAGCGGACCGTGGAAGGATCAGAGGAGACTGCCGTTCTACTGAGGGCGTCCCACCTGCCAGCCACGTACTCGGGGCTCGGCCCCCTCGTTTGCTCTACTCTCACATCAACACTGAGAAGGAGAGAATATTTACAACCGAGTCACAAAGGACAAGGAAGGAAGGGAGGCTCAGAGGGGCAACCCGAACTCGCCCACAGTGAGGGAGACCCAGGCAAGATTGAAACCCGGCCCCTCCGGACCCCAAGCCCCCACACTGCCTCATGGTGAAGGGAGATGCCACACTCGTGACCATGCAGATCAGAGAAGCCTCATCCACTGTGGCCCGTTCTTTGGTCTGCAAACAGGCGCCGTGTTCAGTACCCTCCTGTGACTCTCCGTGGGCCGGTGGTCACCTGGCTTCACTCGGGAAGCTTGCTGGTAACCCAGAGAGCGGACTGCATGGTGAGCCTGACTCATAAAGGAACCCCAAGAAAATGTACATTTTACCCATATGGCTGAATAACTGAGGCATCTTCCTAAATTTGATAAGGGAGGGGGGAATGGGACACAGAGCTTAAGGAAAACACATTCTTCACTCAAAGGAATGGTTTCAATTCCATTTAGGACACATTTTCTCAGAGCTAGGATCTTACGAGCTAAACCGTGTCAACTGTTAGAAAGACGGTATAATTTTAGCATCAACCAGCCACTCACGACCCCACTTCTGCCTGGGGGCGTTGGTTTTCTTATTGGTGTCCTTGTCAGTGTGCACTCTGTCCACCAGGACGGCTGGAATTCACGTTTCTTCCCATTGTTCTCTCTTTGTTTTGCTCGGGTGTTAAGACAGTAGATTGCTACTAAATGTCGGTGTGTGTATATGAATGTGTCTTTGTTGGTTACTGAAGCAATGCGGTTTAAACCACAAAGTACCATCATCATTGCTACTAGTATTATTATTTTGGTTATCGAGTCATTAACGTATTTTTATGTTAATATCCAGCATTGGGGAGTTCAAGAGCAATGGGCGTGAGCCCTTTCACGTCATCCAGGAGGAAGTTCAAACTAGTAACAGCCTCCAGAGAACATCCAGGTGATACATCAAATGCCTTTGAAGTGAGCCTGGCCCATGACACAATAATTCAATTTCTAGAAATTCAGTAGGATGTGCACTAAGATATATGTAAAAATTATGTCCGGTGAAGTATTTATAATATAGGGAAAATTAGAAAGGGGCTGGTCATTTTAAAACGTGGTCAAACTTCACAGTAGGTTGTCATCCAGTATTAAAAATCCATGCTCACAAAGCAGAAAGTCCCCAGCATATTAAATAGGGCGAACAAAAGGCAGACTGTAAAATAGAATGCACACTATGACTCTATAGTGTGATATCTGTTTGCAGCTGTACCATACCAAGAGACAGATGAAAGTACAGATGAAGTGATAAAGGTGGTATGTGTATTATTATGTAATATGGTTATATCATCATGGTATGATTTATCACAGGTCTTTTTTTTTCTTTATTTTTGTTTATCACTCCCACATTTTCTGCATGGAATGTGATGTATTGTTACAATCAGGAACACACACACGTGCACACACACAATGCATGAAGGCCAGTGTTTAAGGTCCAGGCTTCGCCGTCATTATCCCCAGTGCGGTCGCCTCCGAGGACCGCAGCCCTCTGTGGGGTGACCGGTTCCCCACCCCCAGCTCTGGTCCTGGCTTTCTTCTGCTTGCCTTTTGCTTTTCCACATAAACCCCTGTCCTGTCCCTGTCCCTGCCCTCTCTGGGCCTCAACTCCTGGACCCGGTGGCATGAGAGGACAGGGTGACCGGGGCCCTAGAAGTATAAAGAGCACGGGCTTCGGAGCCTGGCTGCCCAGGACCCAGTGCGGGCTCCACCACTTACTGTATGACTTGGGCAGGTCCCTCATCCTCTCTGGGCCTCAGTTTCCTCATCTGTAAGCTGGGGCTGTTGAGAGGATTCAACGAGATCATGTGTGTGAGGATCTCAGCACAGGGTCTGGCCATGGGAATAAATATTATCACAGTTACCCGTAAAAAAAAAAAAAACAAAAACAACCAGGTGCCCCTGACGTGTTGCATTACTGACCCCATGTCAACAGTATCAGCAAAGCTCTGAGCTAACGCTATACTCATCTCCTTCTTGGAAGGGAAGCCACCAGCAGGAGGTGGCATCCTGTCTTTTGCTAACGCCCATTGTGGGAAGGGGGCGGGACACAGAAAGGAAGAAGAAGGCGCCCGGCTCACTCTCACTGCGAGAGGCCTCATCCGTGGCGGTCAGTAATTTTCTAACACTGGATGCAGGGGTGTAAATGCGCGTAAACCTCAGAAAGTGGTCATGGATATTGAATGTGAGCTCCGTCTCCTTAAAAGTGAAAGAAACAAAAGAAAAGAAAACGAGACTCATGGGGCAAGGGAGAGCTAGAGCCCAAAGTTACCTTTTTTCTTTTCTTTTGAAGTCCCAGGGCTGACTGGTTTCAGAGGAATTTGTCAGTTGAGGAGCAGTGTGGTACACAGAGAGGATCTCAGAGTACCCTGGTGGGAACCCGGCCCCACACCCCCCGGCTTTGCTACCTCGACAGTGTGGTTCCTCCATTAAAACTTGCTCTCAGCATCCAGACACCCAAGTTCTAATCCCAGCTCGGCAGTTTCTAGCTGTGTGACTTCAGGCAAGTCACTCAACGTCTCTGAGCCTCCACGTCCATGCGTGCAAATTGAGGAAGTGCTCTCTTCTTCACACTGGATAAGGAGCAGTAAGCCCAATGATAGATCATGCTTCCCAGGCAGGGACTAATAACATCACCCTAGACGATAACGATTTTATTCTATGTATACCTCTCGCGAAGAGGAAGAAGAAAACAAGGAGATGAGAAGGGGAAAAGAGAAACCGGCTCGGCATCGGACGGAGCCCCGAGCCTGTGGGGTTGTTAGGGGTGGTGTTTTTCGTGAAACAGAAGACCGTCACCAGGACATCTGTGTCGGCATGTGTGTGCTCTTCTGCCTATTAGATTACATGTTTTAGGACAATAAATCAGCGGAAGAAAAGCAATAAATAATGCATGCCGAAAATGTGATCATGTTTATTAAGAAGCAACAGCCTTGTCATCTTCATTTTCTTCTTCAGTGACTCTCCCCTCTGAGGGTTTGCTCTGCAGGGACTCCCTGCAATTTAGCTGGAGGCCGTTCTCTGATTCTTGTTTGCAGAGATACCTGCTATGCAAAAACCAGTTAAAAGCGGCACAGCCGCGGGCCCTCGGAGGAGCCTCCCATCAAATCCACCCCATCGTCAGGGATGGCTTCCCCAGCAGAGGTCCAGCTTCCTGGGTGGGTGTTTGGCGCTTTCCCACACTCTGTGCTCCCCCTCCAGTCCTTCTGTGTCGACTTTTTAAGAAGTCTCCCTAGGTCTCTGGATTTTGGGAAAGAATGAGGAGTGGGGGGGACGGCACTCACTTTCCTCTTCCTAGTAATTTGCAGCTGCTAAAACAATAGGTTGACATTTGTGGGTCGTGACACCCAACGCCTGTCATTGGAGTTGCACTTGAATGACCCTAAGAACCAGGGACCACGCTGGCAAGCCGCATCTTCCGGGTCTGGGAGGACAAAGCGGCGAGTGTGCTGTGTACTGAAGAGAAAGAGAGAGTGGGAGCAAGAGCGGGCGGGAAGCTGGGAGCGATGGAGAGAGAGAGAGGCTGGGGAAGGAGGCGGCAGGAGAGAGGGGTGACACTGAGAGTCGAGAGACCAGGGACGTACAAGCGGCCCTCGGAGCAGCCTGCTGGCTGGAGGGGCAGGCACCCTCGCCCTGCTGTTTGGCCGCAGTGCTCTCTGGGTTTTGGAGAATGGAGTGATACATGGGACCTTCGCATGCCCTTGTTCTGCGAAGCTCATGACTGAATGTCATTGGCATACCCTTTGCTTGAGTGTCTTGAGGTCCGTGTCCCACATTCTGGGAGAGGGTGCTGTCCCTCAGCAGTGGCCCTAGCTTGGGATTGAAGGCAAGGGTGGATTTATTTATATGTCTCCGAAATCGAGATGACTTCTGTTATGCTTTCTACCCTGGTGAGTTGTCATTAATCTCAAGTAAAGAGCTTCCCCTCCCTGACCTCGAATCTTTAAAAAACAGAATCCCCCTCTATTTCTCCCTTTCTCTCTACTTGGACATGTTATTTCTATTCCTCTCTATGTTTTTTTTTTCTCTCTATTCCCCTTACTAGTGTCCTCACCGCAGACATGCCTCATCTTGCTCCAGGTGTGCATATGATGACATTTTGTCGTCATCAGGTGCCAAGCCCGACGCGACTTAAACAAGCTCACTAACTAGGACTCTCCCTGCGCACACACTCCAGGTCTCATGAGCTTGCTCTGCCACACGCTATCTGTCAGGATTTTGTGTTCACCCTAATTTATCCCTGAAATGCGTTTCAGCTTTATTTGTTGGCCCATTGCTTTTCTCGCCCTTCCTCTCCTATTCTCTTTCCACTCACTCTCTGCATGGCACTGGGCGTGTGCCTTTCCCTCACCCTTTCTCCTTCCTTCCTCTCCCTGCCCCTGCTGGCGCTTGGTGACGTCACGAAAGCAGTAACCTGTGGTTTTTACGGCTCTCAGTGCATCGCCCGTCTGGCCTCTCGCTCCCCCCCAGGGGTGAGTCCAACCCCAGAATTCTCTGGCCAGTGCCCGCTCACCCTGTGGGCCCTGAGACTTCACCTTCTTCCAGCTGGGCTTCCCTGCCCTGTGCCTTGGCCACTGTCACTGTCGACTTTGACTTGACCCCCATTTGCTTCTCGACCTGGTCCCTTCAGCCAGAAGCTCTGCTCTGCGACTTCCTTGCCTTTGATGTGTCTCCATTTCCTGTAATTAATCTCACTGTCCCCACAGCTCAGCGGTCACACGGGCGGCTGTGAGGATGATGTCCCGGGTTAGCGCGGCTCCAGTATCTCCTCAACTGGTCTCTGCCCCTCGAGGCTGCGGACAGCCTCGCCCGGGGGTAGGGTGGACACAAGCCCTGCAGAAAACACAGCACCAACTTCTGTTCAAAGCAAATCAGTCTGACAAAGACCGAGGTGCTACCAGCAGGCGGGGATTTAGATCCTGAACACAGAGCTCCGTTTATAAATAGTACTTTTACATTTTTACTTACATCGAGGTCTATGTATAGCCTGTGTTCTTAGGAAAACCAATAAAAATCAACTGAACAGCCAGCCATTCCAATAAAGCCTATCACATTGCCAAATATAGTATTGGAAAAATTGTCCTAACTCGGTGCATTCTGTATCAAAGCCAGTGGCACTCTGCATGCTCGGTTTATCCTTATCAACATTCCTGACGCGGACGGCGGGCGTTTTCGGGACGCAAAGGTCTGTCTGGCCGAACCCCGGGCCTGCTGGAACACGTGGATTTGAACAGTCTGTTCTCCTGACATCTTTTATAAGAATGTTGTCCTTGCATTCTTTGATAGATTTGTTTCTCTTTTTCTTAAAAAATTAGGCCACATTTTTCACGAGCGAGTCCTTGATACTATCTGGAGGCGCAAGCACCTGTGAAAACACTTGAAAAATTAAAAACATTCTGTTCGTATAGAAGGTCAGCCGTGGCTGGCCGTGAGCCTCAGTGGTCCGGCCTGTTAGGTGGGCGGGACTCACCAGGCCAGGCTAATACGTGAGCTCTGGGAAATAACGCATACGGGGTGCTCTGGACGCCCCAGGACATGCTAACATGCAATGAACACATTGTACAGCAACCCTCATCTCCACCTGGCAAATGGAGCATATTATTATCTTTTCTCTGAACCTGTCCACAAGGAGTGTTTGGGGGGATTAGCCAATTAATGTTAGCAGACCATGTTTCAGTATTAAATGGAAAGGTTTTTGTACCAAAGAGAACAACTTTTTTTCCTGACACGGCAGAATCTCCAGTGTTTGTTTTACCTGGAGCATAACATGCCTTAATAAAGATTGTCTGGCAATTGAAGACTTTACAAACTGAAATCAGAAGGCAAGAGCGTGTTCTCGTATCTCAGCGATCGGAACCGGCCTGTGTGGGTCTTCTGGCGGAGACGCGTCCTCTCCACGTGGCCGTGAAGCCTGCTTTTCCCCCCCGCTGACCTGGCACAGCCAGGCTCGTAGTTCCATTGCCACTGACTCACCCCTATACCACTGTCCCTGCGCATGTGGGATGATGTTACATAAATAAGACCAAAGTACAGGAGCCTCTCTCATATTTTAGTTGCTCATTTTTCCTTTTTTCAATGCTTGACTCTCCCATTCCGGCTTCCACCCCACCCACAGCGCACCTACCTGCCCCGCCCCCAGCCCGTAATACAAATCAACAACCTGGAGGGACCCCCACCAGGCTTCCATCATATACACTGTGATAGTTGTCCTCTTTCTCTCTGGTTCACACGCACATGCACACACACAGATGAGTTGTGGCATTGTGTGCAGGGTTTTGGGGGTTTTTTTGGTCTGTGTGTGTGACATGGAATGCATCCTCCAAGAAGGAAAATTTGATATTTGTGTTTGAATGCTTTTATTGCATTTTAAATTATCAGACAGTAAAATCGACTTTTCTGATGGTGTACAATTCTAGAATTTTAATGCATGGGTAGATGTGTATTATGACCACAAAAATTAGCTTAGAGAAGAGTCCCGTCCCGTCCTTTTAAAAATTCTCTCCCCCTCCTCCCCTCTGCAGTCAGGCCCTCCCCCGCCCCTCCTCCCTGTCCCCACTGCCTTGCTCTCTTGCACCGCAGATCTGTCCTTCTGATAGTGTCTTTAGATAGAAGCCCACGTAATGAACCTGTTGGGACCGGCTCCTCTGGCGCCGCACACAGCCCGAGAGCCCCCGCTCCCTGCTGCTGCCGCACGCGGCTCGTCGGTCAGCTGCAGGAGGGTCCCCGTGTGTGGACCGGTTGCGTCTGTTGGTCCTTGCTCCCGGGAGTGAGGACTTCGCAGTGCTCCGTCAGCTCCTTCGGGTGTTTGCATTGGGATTCGAATTCTCGTGCTTCAGGTTTAGGTAGAGAGTTGACATTAGTGCATGAGTTTTGCCAGGTTAAAATATTGAGACACTGGGGGAACTTAAAATTAACGTGAGCCCGAATGGCCGATGGGCCACCAGGCGTAATAAAAACATCAGAAGCCCTGCGCCGGGGATTGGCTGCTTCCTCGCACCAGGCGCTCCCGGTCCAGCCAGCCTCCTGAGCTCTCCCCAAGCCTGAGGCAGCGGCACTCCCACCCATTTTCAGGAACAGGGGCCCGAGGCTCCTGTGCGTGGCAGCCGAGGCCTCCAGAGATGTTTCCTACCCACCCTGCCTCCCAATCGCTGGAACTTTCCAGAAGCCTGTGCTTCTCTTGGCTTTAGTTAGAGTTTCAAATCTCTTTTCACTCAGTAGTTTAGATAAACTTGATACCATAGTTTCCTTTCATTCCTTTAAGTGATGCAAATTGCTTTACCCAAAGAAAAGCATCGCATTACACCATTACATGAAAAAAAAATGTACAGAGAAAGAAAGAGGATGAAAAAAATGTTTGAATTCCACCCCCCCCCTTATTTTCCTTTCCTGCTGATTAAAATGACTGCTGGATTTTTTTTCTCCTCTCGTGTTGAGTGAAGATACTCAGTTCTTCTCTACAGAAGCCAGATGAAGGTGAAATTGGTTCATCTGGTTGAGATTATTTATGGGGGGCAGGGGCATGTGGGGACGCGTCGCCCCTTGTCTGTGGCCCATACCACCAAGTGGGGGACGATGGAGCCTGGGCTCCCTAAAAATATAAATACGGGAAGTGAACCAAGTGTATGCTGTAACTTCCTAATGCGGCTATGGTCTGGTGATTATTTGTTTGCCTTTATCACTGATGATAACTTTTCCATAACTAAAAAAGAAATCAAAGAATTAGATTTACAAAGTACAGGGAGAGCTGCCAGACGAAAGTTTTCTCCCATTAGCTTCGCGGCGTCTACAGCTGGGCAGAGCGACACATACACAGCCGCGTTTCTTTCTTCCCTCCTTCTTTTAACCCTGAACACTGGGTATGGAGTCGTCTTCCTCAGGAAGGAGCCGTCTGGCTCTGGCTCTGTCACCGAGAACTCAGCCCCGGGAGCTTACATAACCGCACTCTGGAGAGGGAGCTCCAGGTCCTGGCTTCTGCAAAAGGCTCCGAGAGAAAGGGAGTCAGTTTCTAAGGGGCTGTCAGGAGCCGCCCCTCCACCAAGGAGCCGATCTAGGCCGCCCTCCCTCCCTCCCCCACCCACCTAATCTGTTCATAGGAAACCTGCTTGGCCTACCTCTGCAATGGCTCCACCCCCAGCACTTCCCTTCATCCGGGCCTTAGCCAGCTTTCGGGTGCGTTAACCTCAACACCTCCTAGGGTCTTGGTGCTCCAGCCCCTCTAATCCAATCTTCTTATTGACTACAGAAGTGTCTGTAAGGCACTCTGATCGCACCAAGTATTTCTTGAAAGGCTCTGGGTCTCAGAGCTGCAAACAATGTTTCCAGAAATGCAGAGTATGATGATTTGTGGGTCATATACAAATGGATACGTTTTATTTGAACAGTAACATATTTGTTTTGAGTTATATCTTATTCACCGCCATCCTGATTTTCCATGCGCGATGCTGACTTGATAAACCTCCTTTTCGAATAAATTTAATAAAGTGTGTGTGTTTTTTTTAGTGGGATGCTTTAAAAAGCCCTGAGTCAATGACTAGCTGTGGCAAAAACCATGAAAGTGGTGTGCAGTGGCTGAAGTTTGGAAACCACCTGCAGAGTTGGGACGCGCACACTCCTTAGCCCATCTTTAAGGACATTTACTTCGCAGTCGGTTCCCTCAAAATAGCAAAGGACGGCGTTGCTGCCTACCCGTTCCCTCGCCCCACCAGCTTGCTTCAACGAGAACTTCCCCCTCACTTTTAGTTCCATCAGACACTTTGCATTTTCCAAACATATTAAGGCTCTCGTATCTGTGCATTTTCTTTTCACAGTCCCCCCTGCTCCCAAATAGGTTCCCTTTGTCTGGATTGTGTTTTCCTACCTGGTGGACTTCTATACAACCTTCAAAACCCAGGTCACATGTGCCAATCTCTGTGAGCTCTTCTCTGAGTTCCTCAGGTCAAACTCACGAGGCCTGTGTGCTCCTGCTCCTGGTTGCTTCCGACACTCAGTCGTCTAGCTCTTTAAACAGGGTTCCCTTTCACCCTCAGAACGACTGAACCCCATAGAGTTGAGCCCAAACCTCTGTGTCTCCACCGGCCAGTGATGGGCATGGCACCTGGAAAGGGCTCCACGGTGGCCCAGAGGCAGAGCGAGCTCAATAGGCAGATTCTCTCTCCGTGGGAGGGGCTCCGCGGGAGGGTGAGTTCTCGCACACAGCTCACCTGCCTGGAGGAAGGAATCACACTTCACACCCGCCTGGTGAAGTGCGTCTCAGCGAGTGGTGCTGAGTGTTTCTCCAGCTCCTTAGCTGCAGTGATCTTTTCTTTCTTACTCCGTGACATTTAGCCTCAGCAAATGGCGACACCACAGCAGGTGCCTTCTCGTGACACTCGTGAGACTTATTATAGAGGCTTCACCCCACCCCTCCTCCTCCCAGACTCCCGGCTTCACTGGGACAGAGACGGCGCGTCTGTTTTGTTCCCTGCGGCGCCCGCCCCGGGGGACAGGGCCTGGCCCAGGGCAGCGCCTGCTGCTTCCCGAGTAAATGTCGTGTGAATACTCCAGCTCTCGGGCCGCCGGGCTGCCCCCCGTGTGTCCCTGCAGACTGGAACCGTGCAACGAGAGAGGGCAGGCTGCAGCCTCCGCGGAGGCCCCTTCCGCGCAAGGGCCTCCCTTTGAACAGGTCTTCCGCTCGCCTCGCTCCGCCGTGTGGGGGCGCCATTGCCCAGTCCGAGCGCTCTCCTTCATTCCCGGATTCCCACGTCCACTGAGCACGGATCCATCTAATTCCGTGCACCCGGCCAGCACTGTGCTTCCAGGGGCGCACGCGCATCCACGGGGTGCAGACATACGGCCCTAGCGTCGAAGGAAGGGCTTAGCCAAGGAGAGGGCACGTGGCCGGGCCCCCAAGACGCTGTTAGAACTTGCAATCATGTGTCATTCTATTCACATTCCTAATGCAAACGCGTGTCAAGTGCACAACGTCCTCTTGTTCTGGTTCCTTGGACAATTTTATTTCCAATCGTTAATCCATCTGACTGTTTCTTGTGATTCCCACTCAACCTCACCGTGGGTGCCCTCAAAAGCATTTTTTCCTTTTTCTTTTCTTTTTGCATTTTTCTCAGCATTTTATCATTGTAGGACCCGTACTACAAAAGTCATCTACCCTCATGCTTTTCATTTTCGCACAAGCATGTACTCTTTATCTGGCCATTTTTGGCCCAGTTGGATCTCAGGGTTCCTAGTTATTCATTCATTTGTTCATTCATTCATTCACTCAATAAATAACTATTTACTGAGTCATCTGATTCTGCATGGCCCCGTTCAGACCGGCGAAGCGTGGGACAGTCATGAACAGCCCTTGCTCTCATGAAGAGTTTATTCAAGTGGAGAGACAGACAGACAAAGATAAGAAAAAAAGAGAAGACACAAATCTATCTATATAGTATTAGTGCAGCTATAATATATTACAGTATGTTAATATGATATAATATGACAATACAGGTGTGAAGCAAACCGGGCATAAAGAGTGGCTTTGACCTCAGCCACCGACGCAGGGCCTTCCTGGTTTAATTCCTCATTCTGCCCACCCCCGCCTGTATTTCCTGGGTTTGCCGGCACCGAACCAGACTCGCCTGTCCTCATCACCCAAACCAGCTTCCCATTGGCCTGTGCGTGTTTCCAGTCTAACCAACCCCAGCGCGTCCGTCGGTGGTTCTGACTGGCACTTCACTTGGGGTGCAGAGAGAGCCCTCAGGGCAAAGCATGCCGGGAAGACTCAGCCTGAAGAAGGGGATGAGTTGGGAGAGCTATGGAACACCTGGCTGGCCCTCCAGGCTCTTTCCTAAACCCCTCTCTGCCACAGCTAACCGGCAGTGACAGAGCCTCGTCTATCTGCGTATCAAAGGCATGTCGAGATTCCTCCTTGCCCCGTGGGAAAGTTATTTAGCACGTCATCCTCCATGAAGTAGGCGGTATGGACATATTGGCTGAGCATGTCTGTGGGACCATTCGAAGCTAACCATCATGGGGGCTCTGGGAGCTTAATTCCATCGGGGGTGACAGTGCCGTGGTCCTCGTGGGTGCCTCCCGTGTGCCCGCGGTGGGCATGGAGACCGGCCGAGCTGGAGCAGACAGCAGAATGAGGTCCAAGGAGCCAGCCTCCCGGAGTCATCCGACTCCGCACAGCCCCACTCAGGCTGGAGAAGGTGGGCAGCCGGAGGCATCATTAGGACCCTTCCATCACTTCCTCATTAGTTCTTAGATAGTGTTCCAATGACAGCCGCAGAGACCTACATCCGGGCCTCCTCCCATTTATGATCCCCGCTGTGTTAATGTGCACTTAATGAGAAATTCTTGTCTTGCTTGTAAATCCTGTAGCCGGCATTCAATTTATTGACAGATGTTTGCTTGGATCTCTTTAAAATTACTTCATAAATCTTGCAGGATAAAAGGCCTCAAGTTTGGTTATTAAGACAAGGCCTTGTTGACAGTTTCATATTTAACTGTTTAGAAGTCAGTTGTCAGGGCCGCGAGTGGCGGGCAGCCAGGGGCCACGGGGCCTGAGCGTCCCCTGTCGTGTTTCCCCCACCTCTCCGGCCCCTTGCTGGTGAAGTGTGTCTCCTGTCCCTTGTAATCCCTTCAGTTAACTTCCCGGTGACCTCCCCTTGCTCGGCACTTATTCATTTAGCGTATCAGCGTGTCAGCGAGACGAAGTGTTTCTGCTGATAGGAGCTAAGGGCTGAGCGAGACACAGAACCTCCATCAGCAGAAGGGGTGTTGACGGGAGCCGAACACGGGGGCAGCATCCGCACGACAGCCACCGGGCACCAGCTGCACGCCCGGGGGCTCCCCCTCCATCCTGATGCATGTGATGGGGAGGGGCTCTGCTTGGAAATTTTAAGACCATACTCATCCTTTGGACCTTTTCAATGCCATCTCTGACTCAAGACTTTTTTTTTCTGTTGCTAGTGGCAGAAAACTTATCTCTAAGTGGCTTAAGGCAAAAGAAAAAGGAATGAAAAGATGGTGAATTGTCTCATGTGATTGAATTGTACAGGGTTCATTACCCCTCAGGCCTGGTTTGGTCCAAGGGATGAAATAATTCTTTTACTTTCTTTTTTAGGGTTTGCCTTCCCCTGTGTTTTGTTGGAGGGTGGAGCATTTTTTAAATTATATTTTATTGATTATGCTATTACAGTTGTCCCATGTTTTCCTCCTTTGACCCTCTCCACTCATTCCCTCAGGCAATCCCCGCACCATTGTCTGTGCCCATGGTCATGCATATAGGGCCTTTGGCTACTCCATTTCCTACACTGTACTTTACACCCCCATGGCTATTCTGTAGCTACTGATTTGTACTTCTTAACACACTCACCTCTTCACCCACTTCCCCAGACCCACTCCCATCTGGCAGCCATCAAAATGCTCTATATCCATGATTCTGTCTCTGTTCTTCTTGTTTTCTTAGTTTGTTTTTAGATTCAATTGTTGATAGATATGTGTTTATTGCCATTTTATTGTTCATAGTTTTCATCTTTTTTTTCTTAAACAAGTCCCTTAAAGGGAATATTAAATATTTCATATAATAATGATTTGGCGATGATGAACTCCTTCAGTTTTTTCATTATCGGTCCTTCAATTCTAAATGATAGCTTGGCCAGGTAGAGCAATCTTGGCTGTAGGTCTCTACTTTTCATGACTTTGACTATTTCTTGCCAGTCCCTTCTAGCCTGCAAAGTTTCTTTTGAAAAATCATCTGACAGTCTTATGGGAGCGCCCCTGTAGGTAACTCACTTCTTTTCTCTTGCTACTTTTAAGATTTTCTCTTTATCTTTACTCTCTGGCATTTTAATTATGATGTGTCTTGGCACGGTCCTCTTTGCATCCATCTTGTTTGGGACTCTCTGTGCTTCCTGGACTTACATGTCTATTTCCTTCACCAATTTAGGCAAGTTTTCTTTCATTATTTTTTCAAATAGATTTCCAATTTCTTGCTCTTTCTCTTCTCCTGGCACCCCTATGATGCAAACATTAGAACACTTGAAGTTGTCCCAGAGGCTCCTTACACTCTCCTTGTTTTGGGGATTCTTTTTTTTACTCTTTTTTCTTCTTGCTGTTGTTCTGATTGGTTGTTTTTTGCTTCCTTATGTTCCAAACATTGATTTGATTATCAGCTTCATGAACTCTACTATTGTTTCCCTGTACATTTTTCTTTCTTTCAATTACTGTATCCTTTGTTTCTGACTGGATTTTTTTTGTTCTTTAGGTCCTCACTAAGTTCCTTGAGCATCCTTATAACCATTGTTTTGAACTCTGCATCTGATAGATTGCTTTATCTCCATTTTGTTTAGCTCTTTTTCTGGAGTTTTGATCTGTTCTTTCATTTGGGCCATGTTAATTTGTCTCCTCATTCTGGCAGTCTCCCTGTGTTTTCTTCTATGTATTAGGGAGAGCTGCTTTGACTCCATGTCTTGGTAGTGTGGCCTAATGTAGTAGGTGTCCTGTAGGCTCCACTGGTACAGCCTTCCTTATTACCCAAGTTGGGTTCTCGAAGTATACCCTTCGTGTGGGCTAAGTACACCCTTCTCTTGTGGTTGAGCCTTGCTTGCTGTTGACAGATCAATGAGAGGGATTTACTCAGGCCAGTTAAGGGCAAGGACTGGCTGTGACCACTGTCCACCAACCTCCACCCTCTGTGGAGCATCAACTGTGCAGGAGTAGGGTGGTGTTGCGCCAATATGGTATGTAGCTGTCCAGTGGGTGCACAGGCTATAGTGTTTCCTGGGTGGTGTAGGTCAGCATCAGCTCCCACCTGTGTTCTGCCCGGGGCCACCCTGAATGAACTATAATGCAATCTACAGGTGGCCGCTACTTGTGCTGGGCTTGGAGGTTCCCAGGCAAAGACAAGCTGTGAATCTAGGCTGGCTGCTGCGACTGCTGAGCCAGGGGCCACTTAGCAAGAGGTACGGGAGCCAGGGGCTTACTGAGGCCAGCTGTTGCTTTTTTGAGAGGATTTAGGAAATTGTGGAGCATGAGTCAAGACCAACCATTCCTATGGAAAAGTCACTGTTAACAGCTTGGGCAGGATGGAACCTCACGGGATCTACAGGGCAGGGCAAACAGTATTATCCAGGTTGATGGGGTCTCAGATAGGGCGTCAGCCTGCGGGCTCTGTGGCTCTGTGGGGGAAAGTTTAGAAAAGTTTAGAAAAGAGGTCTCTGCCTACTTTTCTATCTGGGAGAAAACTATTCCCCAGCTTTTGCCTTGATGCCAGACACTTCAGCTCCTCCTTATGCCCCTGGGGCCTTTCAAGCTGCTACCCCAGTGCTGGAGCTTAGAGGGAGTGAGTCTGAGTAAGTCTGTGTGTGGGTTCTTGAAGAGCAACTGCTTGGGACTCAAGAAGTTTCTTCCAGTGACTCAGTCCCTGTAGGTTTTTGCAGCCAGAAGTTATGGAGACTTATCTTCCTGTCACTGGAACCCTGGGCTGGGGGGCCTGGTATGGGGCTGGGACTCCTCATTCCCAAGATATCCCTCCTGAATTTTTATATACCTCCTGTTAATGTGGGACCAGCCCACTCCACATGTCCTCCCCACCTACCAGGCTGGACAGATGTGATTTCTTAATTCCATAGTTGTCGGACTTCCATTCAACTTGATCTCAGATGGTTCTGAGTGATAGATGTTCTATCATTTAGTTGCAATTTTGATGTGGTTGTGCAAGGGGGTGAGCTGTATTTACCTAGGCCGCCATCTTGATCAGAAGTCTGCTTTCCCCTGTATTCACATCACCCTCAGAATTCCTGGGGTGGCCTCCAAAGGACTTCTGAGTTCAGGCCCAAGAGAAAGAATACCACTCACCTCTCTAACAAATGCTTAGGGTAAAGAGGACTTATTAGGTCTCACTGGTTCTGATCAGGTCATATGGCCATTCTTTAACCAATCACTGTGGTCAAAGGTAGGCTGTGTTTTCATTGGTTAGGTCTGAGTTACATAGCAAGCCACACCTACAGCCTAGATATTAAGACAAAGGAGGAAAATGTTCTAAAGTTCAAGTGAGGTCTTATTACCTAAAGAAGGAGGAGTAGAGCCAGGCAGTATTAAAACAAATGTTCAGATGTCCCCATCAAGTTCCGAATAGCACCCCGCCTTGTGTAATTCTAGTGTTTCATTCTGAAGCATTGTTATATGTCAGCAGCCTCTGTGCTCACCAGACAGGGTTGCAACCTACCCCCTTGGAGAAGGCTCAAGAAGCTTCAAAAGACTGAAAATTCAGAAAACAGTAGAGAGGCCGGGCCAGTGAAAGTTCCCTAAAGCCAGCCACAAGCTGATAACAGAAACAGGATGAAAAAAAGAATCGCTCCACTTAGTACTATCACAGATCAGCGCTTTTGCACGTAAGATGATAATGAGCATTCGGGCCAAAAATAGAGTGTTTTTTGCTTACTTGCTGGTGTCTTGTCACATCGCATTGCTTGAATTGTGTCAGATCGCGTTGGGTCCCGTCACCTCTGCCCGGCGCTGACGTGACCCGCTCTGCTCAGTGACACTTAAGACGGGTGTCTGGGGGTTCTTCCCCCCAATCCAGCTTTTCGCATAAGTGCCGGCTACCAGATGGGGCACTTGGGGATATATTTAGAACTGAAAACACACCCCCATGTGAGCCCACATTTACGGAGGTCCTTGGGGAAAGAAGGCCCTCGAGTCACCTCCTCTGCACCCCGACAGGCCCAGCCGGGGCCCTCTCCCTCCACCAGACTCCTCCAC
The DNA here is from genome assembly GCA_028533065.1 of Trachops cirrhosus. Lineage (NCBI taxonomy): Eukaryota > Metazoa > Chordata > Mammalia > Chiroptera > Phyllostomidae > Trachops > Trachops cirrhosus. The sequence goes on from CM052547.1 coordinate 86,938,192, forward strand.
ACTGACCGAGGTCTGATCGTTTCCTACGTGGGGACTTCTGCAAAGTTTAGGCTGGCTGCGGGGCAGTAAACTTGGCCTTGATTTTCTCGATGACCAGCTGCCCATGGCCCAGAGAAGCATTCTTCACAGAGGCGACCGTAATGGTGTTGATTCAGATTCCCCTTGTCTGGGCAGCAGCTAACACGTGCGGTGCTTTCTCCACGCCCGTTACTGTTCTGACCACTTTACATGCTCTACATGGTCTAAGTCCTCTGAGCCTGCGGGGCCCTGTTCCACCGGTGAGCCACCGAGAAGTTCAGTCACTGGCCCGACGGCCCGTAATTCACGGAGCTGAGGTGTGAACCCGCAAGAACTGACTTCCAAACTGTGCTCCAAACACGATGCTATGTTGCCCATCCTCTGAGGTTGTACGGTCCAGTATATCACCTCAAGGTTTGTGGTACTAAATGACAGTAAATGTATAAAAGACAAGTTAGAATTACATGTGTAATATTGTATATAAGACAGCATGCATTAATATATAATGTTTTTACATGTGATCATATATTATGTAACATTATATATGGGGTATATAATGTACATACCTTATAATGGTTTGAAAAAGATGAGACAAAGAACAATGGCAAAATTAAACTTTATTACAACAATAAAATGAAGTTGGGAGAGAAGGAATTTCACGGGAATGTATGTGGCTACAGTTGGAGCAGAAGCCTGGGCCCGAGCCTCCGAACAGACAAAGCCCAAAGGGAACACACTAAAGAGTTACAGTATCTGTGACACCCCAGGGGTCCAGCAGCCTTATGCCTGGGTCTCACGGCAAGGCCAGGCGGGCATCCAGTGCAGGCCGAGATGGCCAAGAGCTCCACTAGCTTTGGAAGGGAAGGAGTCCAGGGCAGGACCAGAGAAACCCCTGCATGGATGGGGAGAGAGCAGAGCAATTCGGGTTTCTGGGGCCAGGTTATTTAGTGCGGCCAAGCTGGTTTTCCGGCCGGTACGAGTGTGCTGTCTTCGTATGCGTTCCCCAGGACGAGACCCGGAAGCAAGGATCTGAGTACGAATACTTCATTTGGTCGGACACAGTGACAGGAATGGCGAAGTGAGATGAGGAAGGGAGACAGATTAGTGAAGAAGGATGAGGGGTCCAGCAAGTTGTCCCTGGGGGCAGCCGAGCTGGATGCTGCTGGGGTGTGTGGGAGCCAGGAAAGGATGCGCTCCTCGGAGTTGCCCCGAATGAGGGGAAGGTGTCGGGATACATTCCCCCCAAACCTCCTTCCACCCCGGCTGACGGCTCCCTCCTGACATGTCTCTAGCGGCATTTCCAGCCTGCCCTCCGTGTGAGGCAGACAGTTGCCCCCGGCCAGAGAAGCACAGGCGTCCCCACGAAGCCTGCTTGGTAGGGAGAGGCACCTGCCTGGCAGAGCAGGTATAGACCGGGCACCATCATCAAAGTCTAGTGTAAATAATAGCAGCATCTGCCTCCTAGGGCTGTCATAATGAATGAAGGACGTAATGTGTACAGTGCACCTGGAGTGCTGTCTGCTTTCAGTGAAGGCTTCAAAGTTGGGAGAAACCATATTGGCTCACATAACTAAAACAATATATATATAGGAGAAGACCTGGAAGCTTCAGGTAGAGGTGGATCCAGGTGCTCAACTGTATGGGGCTGAGCGAAAGCATGGTGAGCACGCAAGACCTGTGCAAAAGGGTCCAGAGCCTGAGTGCTGCCCGGTGGCGGAGACCATGTCCTCTCTTTGGTCCGTTTCAAATCCGGCATGCGAAGCAGATCCACTCCCAGGGACTCAGAAAGAACTCAAATATGCAGTCAGCGTGGCGTGGGGAGCGGGGTGGGAGGGGGCGGCTGAGTGAGTCCGGGCCGTTGGGCGTCACGTAACTAAATCCGCCGGGCGTGTGATGGACGGTTTCGTTTCTCCACGGGCTGTTTTGGCATTGTGTAGACACAGCCTAAATTGGCGCCCCCCCACCCCCCGCTAATCACGCTCCGCGAGCGAGCACGCGGGGTTATTGAGCTCCCCAAGCAGCACTTCGGTGTGCACACTATCTAACGGCATCAGGAGATGGAGGAGGCCTTTGAAATGAGCTTTCGGGCGTGAGTAATGACCTTCAGGATGTGGCGCAGGGATTGTCTTCTGAAACTGGTCTATCTTGATGGATGATTGAAAAGCTGCTGTCTCTGGTACCGTTTTCGCGGTTTTATATTTGGGAATGTGTAATAAATAAATGTGTAATTGCCCTCAACATGATGCAAGACCAGGAGGTGAGGAGGAGACAGGAAAGTCCTATAACAGCATAGAATTTTATTAGGATTCCCGCTGATAGGCAAGGCAGTGCTGTGAGAACAAAGGGTGGTCTGCCTGACGTTGGCCAAGACAGAGCCCCAGATGGTGGAGACCCAGCTCCACCGGCGGCCCTGCGGGCAGGCAGGGTGGGGGGACAAAGGATGGGTGCGCTCGTTTTTAACATCCTTGTGGAAGTCGTTCTGGTACCTGTATTGATAACAGCAATGACAACCTACACGGTTTACCTTGGATTTCTGCAGGTCACACGGTTGTTGCGTGTGAGGCGTCGGCAGTACTTCCTCTGATTGGTGGGAGCGGCTACATTTCACAGTGTCCGCTAATTCTTCTTAATTCATTGAGATCTGTCCTTCTTTTTTACAGTTTTTAAAACCTGTTTATTCTTTGTGATCACAGCTCAGCTTACTATATGTACTATGTATAGCATATATATTTGTATATATTTTTAACCTGCCATTACGATTCCGGTTATTGGCTTTATACATAGACATACTTATCTGTCTTCCCAATTAATTTGGATCTCTCTTGGTGACAGTTGATTGGTCAAAACCTTATATTGTAAGTATGGTGTCTGGAAACTGGGCTCAGCTTTCTTTTCATCCCATGGTTTAGCGAGTAAGTCGAAGAATGCTTTCAGTGTCGCTGTGTAAACTATTAGAATTTAGAAGATTTGCGTGTTAACGATCGTTGTGCTATCACCGACAAAGAAGGCACAGGCACAAGAGTTCAAGTTCAGTCCTCCCTCCTTCAATCCAATTCAGAGCCTTAAATGTTCACAAAGGTTGACTGACATTGTTGAATACGTGATAATTATCAACGTTTTAATAACATCTTCGGAAAAGAAAAGAGATTTTTGATTGTTGGTTGCCGTCTCCCGCTAGTATTAATGGGATTTGTCTGAAACTAAGATTTCTTTCTTTCTTTTTTAAACCTGCTTTGGCCTGTAAACATGTGAAGTCATTTCCATGCACAAGACGTGCACAAAGATGCGGTGGCTTTGTGCCTTGTAACGAGACTTACTTTCTGTTACCCGGCTTAACAGGGGCATCTGCGCCAACCGGATAAGTACGACTCCGTGGGGAAAACCCCGACATTCCGATAGCTTGCATCTTCTGTGTCACACTATTTAGCATTTCATTGCCTACCAACTTCAGTTCTCCCTCCCCCAACCCCACGAGGGTTATTTTTCTTTAGAGGTTTGATTTCCAACTTCCAGAACAGTGGTTCTCAACAGGGGGCAGTTTTGTTTCCAGGAGACATTCGGCATTGTCAGGGAGCGTGTTTTATTGTCACAACGAAGCAACGTGGGGGTGGGATGAGGAAGCTACTGGCACCTAGTGTTAGAAGCCAGGGACGTTGCCGAACAGCCTGCCGTTCCCAGGACAGCCCCCAGCAAAAAATTATCGGACCCAGGCATCAACAGTGCTGAGTTCGAGAAATCCTGCATGGAAAGAATGCAGCCAGTACTTACCAGTTGCCCATTTTGGGTCTAGCACAGGCCTGACACCGACTAGGTGCTCAGGTTTAATTTGATGATGAGACTGAGTTTGCTTTGAAAATTAGCAGCCCAAGTAGATCTAAATACAGAGTTTTTCAATAGGGAAAAAAGTGTGTGTGTGTATCTGTGTGTGTGTGTTTAAATGCAACATGTGTGGCTCTTGAGGTAGCAAGGAAAGCAAAGTGTGATACAAAATAATAAAAAAATGAAGAAAGAGAAGCCACTGCTTGCTCTTTCCTGTGATAGCCATCAACATAAAAAGGCACAGTTGTTAATCACTTGGGGACAATCTTTGTATGCAGGAGTTGTGCGGGGGCGGGAGGGGTTGGGGCGGGCACTGGGGACTTTATTGCTTTTCGTTGGGGGCCGTGTAAAACTTGGTACTTTAGTCTTGACAAACAAATCTTGACTCGCTTTTTTTTTTTCTGAGGCTCCAGGAGAAAAACAGAATTCTCCCAGAGCAGGGATCAGCCTTTCCCTCCATATATCACTGGAGTAGGTGAAAATTTGGCTAATGTCCCGGACACCACAAAGACATACACAATGCCCCGGCAGTCTGTGGCTGTCGCATGCCAATTTCTCCGTAACTACCTATTTCTCCTGTTTCCCTCTCATATCCTCTGTTTCCCTGAACTACAACTTTTTCAGTGTCTCAGTTTGTGTCTTTGGTGAGGTCTTTGGAGCAGGACCCTGACAACATCCTGGTCGGTCAGCTCTTTTAGGTTTTTTTTTTCCCAAAAAAAAAAAAAGTTGATTTCCTGTTCTGGTGGGCCATACATCACTGACGTCCCCCGTCTGTGCTCCTTGTCTGTGACAGAATGAGAGGTGTCATTTATCACCAGGGCTTGCGGAAGCTGTGGGAAGAGGGATTGAAATTTTTTTCTGGAAGGCCTCAGTGACTACCGGCTGCCAGATCATTAAAAAGGGGGCTTTCCAAAGAAAGCTGTGTGTGGTGTGATTGCACTCGCTGTCAAGGACAGGCTAAAAGAGAGAGGAAACATCAAAAGGGAGCGAGAGAAAGAGGGAGAGGAAAGAGAGAAGTTTCTGCCAGGGGCATTTCAAGTTCTCGAGCTGTGAATGCTAGGCTCCGCTGTAGTTCGGTTTTAGTATGTGCATGCTAAATAAGTCCTTTAGAGATTCCACATGGCTCGAGCTGCCAGCGAGGAAACCGAAACTGGAACCCCTCTTGAAGAACGTTGTGTCGCATCGCACATTATGTAGGGCACGGAGACAGACTCGCACGCCACGGGCCGTGGCTTGCAACACAATCGTTGAAGAGCTGAGGCAGGAAAACCTATTTGAACAAAAGCAGAGGCTCCCAATAAATCATGAGGCAAAACTGAGACCTACTGGCAGGCGCCTTCTCCAAAGAGACATTTACAGCATCCTGTTTGCAGAAGTGCACTCGGAAAATGCCCAAGAATATCTCCTTACAGCTCCTCTCCTCTTGGCACCAAGTCTGCCACCAAATGGATCTCCGGGGATCCGAGAACAGACTCTTGCTTATCATTGCTTTGCAATGGGAAGTGTCCTCCCTCTCCTCCCTGCATTATCAAAGTCATAAAAATAAGTTGACATTTACACAGTCCTGACTATATGCCAGGCACTGCGCTAAGTGTTTTACTTATAGACTCACGTTAATCTTCGTGGCACTCCTATGAGAAGGGTACTTCTATTTTGGAGACGGGGCCACTGGCACACGGAGAGGTTTGGCAACTCGGCCAGGGTGGGACATTTATTGACAAAGCTGGGATTCTGATCCGAGTACTTTGGTTCCAGAGTCTATAGTCTTAGCTTCTGATTGAGAGGGCGAGGGATGGACATGGCCCTGTGATTTTTGAGCCTCTGGATCACCAATGTCATTGCGTCAATTTAGGAAATGAACTGCTGGATGGTGACCTAAAGCAGGGGCCAGCGGCTTCCAGCCGGGGGCCAAAGTCAGCGTTGCCTGCACCACCTCTTATACAACCCGTGAACTAAGAATAATCTTTACACATCTTAAATGGTTTGAAGATTTTTGCGTAATTTGTTTTCTTGTTAAATAAGTACCCGCGCAACATCTTCGGTTTTGCCTCTGGTCCTGTAAAACCTAAAATATTTACTGCCTTGCTGGTGAGAGGAAAATTTGCTGACCTCTGCCCTCAGGTAAAATCAGCTACAGAAAAAAAAAGAAAAGGGAAGGAAGGAAGGAAAGGAAAGAGGGAGGAAAGGAAAGAGGGAGGGGTACAGAAGGACACAAAAAGAAGAGGACTTCATTTAAAAACAAATAAGAAAGCTGAGATTTCCATCAGTGCAGCATGAAGCCAACAGACACGCTAAAATCGGACCGGCTTACGTATCCCTATGTGGGGAGGCCGTCCTTTCAAAATAAGTTTTCCTTCGCTGCTTCTCCACAAAGCCCGCTGCTGGGAGAGACAAATTAGCTATTAGGTAATCTAGCTAATTGACAAGTGACTTAACTAATTACCCTAACATGCTTATTAAATGTTACCTTTCCCATTCTCAACACATTGTTAGAGCATCAATTTATTTAAGGCCTTATCATATCACTCTCCCCTGACAGCACACTCCTATTAAAACAGAAGAGCATGGATTGTGCTTTTTCTATCATTACCTCTCTCTCTCTCTGCGGTTGGAGCCGAAGGAGAGAATTAGGAGCCAGCCGTGTGAGGACCATCCCTATTCTGCGCCGATGCCCAATTAGACTCACTCGTGGTCACACAGATGAATCGAGAAAGGACAACATGCAGAAATAATGTGTGTTATCAAGCCTCCCCTAGTGGGTGGAGCCACAGCTGAGGGAAGAACCTATCGTGACTTCGGACTGGAGTCTCTCACAGCCGGGAGGGCTGGCGTCCTCATGCCCGCATCTCCGCAGATCCCGCATCTTTGGGGCAGCTGCTTTTTGGAATTGACAACTTTTCAGAATTTAGAGAGAGAACATGATACACATACCGTATACAAAAGAACACTCCCAGTGAAGTCAGGAATGGCATTCTATACTTAAATATATAAATAATCCTGCAGTGACACATGAGTTACTGAGATTTTTTTTTTAAGCTTTAAAATGTCTCAAATAAGTTCAGGTATGATGTTTCTGCTAAATAAAATATGGTAAAAAACAAACCTTGGTTTTTATAGATTTCAGGATTCTTGAATCTGGACAAAGGATTCTGGGCTAGTGCAAATATTTTTATAATGTATGGCTTTTCTCATAAACCTCTGGTTACTGTATAAGTTGAATGTTGGTCATAGGTAATGCACATGAAACCGGTGGCAACTGTTCCTTAGAATAATGTGAGATGAAGCACAAGATATAGACAGATATAGATATAGACATGTAGGTGTATATAAGCTAGATAGATCATCTATCTCAATATATATCATAACATATGATATATACATGTATGAATCATTCAAAACTGATGCTTCTATAAAATGTGATTCAACACTAGAAGGTTGGAACAAAATACAAATATTTATTTCTATCTCAAAAAAAGTCAGAGCACAGAAATGCTTCAAAAGACGCGAACCATCATTAGGCCCAAGGCTGGCAAACTCCAGTTTCCATGGGGCTTAAAGAACCCTGGTCCAAGCTGCCGAGACGCTCCCGTTTCCGAACACAACACCCAGGAAGTCAGGGCACCCACCCCGCCTTTCCCGCGCCGTGACGGGATGGCGGCCTTGGTTTTCATTTTCTTGACCGTAACAAATGTAGCGTTGAAAGCACCGTAAATTCAGCTGAGACAGGGAACCCATTTCGACCTGGGGAGGGAGCTCATGCTCCATCTGTACGGAACACATTTCATTGAACCCTGACCCTAATGCTCACCCAACCCTAACTGTAACCCTAACCCTAACCCAGATCCAGCCCTGACCCTAACCTAACCCTCGTTCAGCCCTTACCCTAACCCTAACTGTAACCCTAACCCTAACCCTAACCCAAATCCAGCCCTGACCCTAACCTAACCCTAGTTCAGCCCTTACCCTAACCCTAATCTGGCCTTGACCTAATCTGTCTGGCCTTGACCCTGACCCTAACCACAATGCAGTGTTGTTGTCTGCTGGTTGCTATGCAGTGTTGTCGTCTGCTGGTTGCTACGCAGGAAACGCAGACCCAGGGTGACCAGTCTTCAGATCTTTTGAGAGAAGCTGGAAATCCAGACGTACCGTCTCACAGTGTTGAAGTGTTGGCCACTAAGTGATCATTTCCTAACCCTGGTCAGCCCTAACAAGGCAGGTCTCTGTGTTCAATCAACTCCTAAAAAGTTTTCATGCGTCGACTAACCAAGCTCCCTCTGCTGATATATTGCATAGGCCGTATCTGAATCCAGCGTATCCGACTCCTGGGGTTTCGGTTTTGATTATTTGGGATGTGGGAAGGTGTTCGTGTGAAGGGATTTTGGAAGCACAAGTCCGAAATTCAGGAAACTCGCAGCACAGAGGGGGAGATATTCGGTTAAGCAGATGTTTAAAGCGCAATGTAACCGCGTCTGTAATGATGTTTATGAGATGGCGCGATGCCGCGAGGGGCTGTGAGGCCCCGGAGAAGGGCGGTGGAAGCCAGGCCTTGCTGGGCAGGCGGGAAGGGATGCTCTAAGAAGGTGCTCGGGTGCGGAGAGAGGAACGGCAGGACAGGTGGTAGGACCATGTCAGGGAGAGGAGGAGAGGCTATTCCAGGTAAAGCAAACAGCTCGTGCAAAGACCCAGAATAGCTCATTTTAACAGCATTTCCCTCAGCATGCATTTTTAAATGAGATTCCTCATAGCACAGTGTCCTTTGCCTGGAGTGTCAGAAACTGCCCTCCTCCGTGTCCAGCCACCATGGACGCAGACACTGCTCCAGGGAGCCAGATAGATGTGGTCCAGGCGTTCTTGACTCAGATGTCAGCTTCTGGAATATGTGAGGGAGTTGATCAGTATTTACTTCTCTTTCTGAACCACTCACGGACCCTCGTTTCTTTGAAACCGAACACACTGAGATCGAGTGGGAATTATGAGGCCTGTGGTTGGGTCCTTCTACGGTCACTTGCTTCGCGTGTGACATCATTTAGCATCTCTACACCTTAATTTGTCCATCTGCAAAATGGGTTTAGAAATGTAACTACATCAGAATGTTGTTGTGAGCAGTAATGAAACAATATATGAAGAGCGTGGCATAGAAACTGGCGAATAATAAGCATGTAACAGCTGGGCTTTGCTTGCGTTATCATTGTTTTATTATTGACATCCCTGTGGCTCCTCCACCCCTCCCGGAATCCTGGTATCTAAACCTCACCTTCTCTATTAAAAAAAAAAAAATTGCCCACCACCTAGGTTCAGGTTGGAAAAACTTTTAGTTAATCTCTATTAGACTTTTGTTTCTTCTGAGAGAGGTGTTAGAAAATGTATCGATATTTTGAAGGTTTCAGTGACTAAAGCTTAATCTGTTTTTCCGGTAACCATTTACCGAGGGCTTCCACAAGGCCTGCTGGGCGAGCCCGCCTGTGGCTCTGAGTTGGAATCGGGCCCCGACTGTCCCCCTCACGGTGCACCGTTCGGATGACTGGTGGTGGGAAGTTTGGTCCTATCAGCTGGTGACCAGGCAGGGGACACCAGACACACTCTGCGGGGCAGTGGGAGGAGAGTCGAATAAAAGGACAGCTAGAGGTAGAAGTGGTTTGTCAGGAACCCAGGGACATGTCAGTGACCTGACACTAGTGGCAGAAGGGAAAGGAGGGAGCAGTTTCCGGAACCTGCTGAGGTCTCTGTACAGAGAGGAGCGTCCATCCCAGGAGCGGAGCACAGGGCTCATGGCCACCTGCTCCAGGTGCCCACCCCTCTCTCCTCCCACCTTGCCACCCCCTTTGGACATACCCAAGAGGAAGCCGGGGACACAGGACCCCAGTGGCCCGATCCCAGGTCTGCCTTCCAGGGCACAGGCTGGGGGAGCGGGGGACTGAGTGGATGTGCCGGGCAAGCAGGAGCTACCAAGATCAGATCACTGAACGCCGAGGTGGCGCAATGCACCATGTCCTCTCGCCGTGGGAAGCCCTCACTCAGAAAAGGACCTGGGCCCAGGAGAAATGGCGAAGGGCCTTACCACCTCCACGAGCAGGTAGGGTTTGCGTGTCCAGAGAGCTGCTGTGTGGGCCGCAGGCAGCACGAAGACATGACCCTTTGGTGTAGGAGAAAACATGCAACCACAAGTTGTCTGGGTCACAGACGTGTAGCCCACAGGCAACGCTGACCCCACGTGTGTCTCCCGTGTTTTCTAGAGCTTAGTAAGTAGCTTTTAACCAAACACTGGAAGGCTTTCTCCGTGGCTCTTCGTGCCGGGCTTCCCTTCAAGCTAGGAAATGTGGTCCGTGAGCCCCGCTTTCTCACAGGGACAGGGGGCTCCAGCTGAGCGTGTGTGTGTCTGCTGGCCACAGTCTCACGTCCTCGCGGTCTCTGATTGGCCTGTTCCACGTACCCTTTGTCGTTTTATTGTTCTCGTACTCTAAATGTTATGCCGTGTTATACCCATAGCCCTATGAACAGTGAACAAACAAGCTAGTTCAAGAGGGCCGTGTGTTTTGAGTAAAATTCAAGAAAACGTGTCTGTGCCAGAAAAGAATCTTCCTCCACTTACATATGCAAATGAGAGTGTCCGCAAAAAAAGGGCGGTAACCCAGCGGCCTCCCCTGTTGATCTTACTGGCCCAGCTCCCTTCGGGCCCCCCGCCGCACTTGTAGCCCCCGCCCACGCAGAGCCCTGCACCTTCAAACCTGAACCACACTCTCCAGCAGCCGCACACGCCCGTGAACAACATCTCACTGAAACCGCGTGATAACCTGGTGAGAAAGGCAGAGCTCCGCTTGGCACCTCCCATCCACGCAGAGGCTCACACGGGCTCGGTGATTTTCCCAGAGGTGCCCAGGAGGCAAGCGCTAAGACTAAATAAAACTCAGGGGCGCATCACACAGTGCGAAACCCCGTGATTCCGAGAGAGGGCCGGGCTGCTGCCGCCCGGAGGGAAGGACTGCTGGTTTGTCCTGCATTTCCGGAGGGACAAGTAAGTGCAGGCCTCGCCGCACCGTGCTGAATTCGTGCTGGATTCCCTTGATTTTTTTTTTTTGCCTATCCTGGTGCCCCAATAGGGTATATCCTAGAGTTGGCCAAAGATTGTGTAAGACGACACTCCCATAAGCAGGAGAGACTGAGAGCTGTTGAGATGACCTGCGTGTCGTCTGCACTTCCAGGGACAGATGCCATCTTCCCGCTTCTATCAGCCTCAGGGAAGTCGAGAACCCCAGACTCTGATCAAGCGAACAAACTTGAGACCTCTCCGTTGCTGGATACCGTCTGATTACCCGGGACTCCTCGGGACAGACAAGAGTTACGCAGCGCGAGCTTTGGGTGCGCGCCCTTTGAAACGCCTCCCCCGACCTGCCTTCCCTCCATTCTCCATACTGCTAGAATCCCACCTCTGTGAGAGAAGAAGCTCGTTTCCCCGCTTTGCTCAAAATTTAGGGTTTCGAGGAGCAGTTCTTTCTAGCTTAGATCCTTGTGGGTATAAAACATGCTGATTATGTTTAAGAATTCTACCTTTTATCTAGGTCTCTGGTGGGTTTGAAAAGAATTGCCTTCGTTTTGCAGCTTTCTAGAACTCTCTATAGATTTATCTCACTCGGGCTCTGTTGGACAAGTTCGCTCCGCCCACAACATTGAGCTGATATTCTCAGAGCAGTGGTCCTTATCACGAAAAGTTCACCTGTGCTGTAGGAAGCACAGGTTCCATTTTGACCGGGTGCTGCCGAGTGAAACTAGTATTACCCCTAATCATACATGTGGACGTGTTCGTTCTGTCTGCGGTCGCGGGGCCGACTGGCTTCTGCTTCTGGAGACGGGGAGATGAATGCATGACTCCTAGGTGGCCTGCAGTCATCGGTTTACTCAACACACAGGTGCTGGGCACAGCTAGCGCGTGCCTAGTCGGCTCTGGGCTGTGGGGGGTGGGGGGGATGAACAGACTGCTGCCCCCAAGGAGCTTGCATTCTGACGGGAAACATGAGGAAAGGGGTGGGGGATCGGGGCATAAACCGATGAACACCAGGCATGAAGACACTTTGAGGAGGAGAAAAACTGAGGAACTCAGGCGGGGATTTGGCCCGCCACTACTTCGGATGGGCCATCGGGATGATCTCAGCTGCGGAGGTGACGATGGAGCCAGGCCTGCGGGGAGTCAGGAAGTGAGCCGTGCGGATGCCTGAGGGACATCTGAGGTCCCGGGCAGGAGCAGCCACAGGAGCCAAGGCCCTGACGTCACTGTGGGCTCTGGGCGTCAGGGGACCCGTGGCTGGAGCAGGGGGCACAGGGGAGAAGGGATGACGTCACGAGAGGTCAGGCCCCTGGAAAGGACTTTGGACTCCTTTCAGAGGCCGGGGAGCAGCATTTTCTGACTCGTGTGTGAGCAGCCTGGCAGCGTGCCGGCTGGGGAGTGGGCTCCAGGAAGGGGCGCTTGGGCGCTGGCAGACGAGCGGGGGTCTTGCAGCAGCCCTGGGGAGAAACGGGGAGGGCTTGGATGTGCTGGCATCGGCGCGGGCTGTGAGGGATGGCGGGCCTGTGGGCGTGTTTGAAGCCCGAGCTTGCCAGCGAAAGGGCCTCGGTCTCTTAAACAGGTTATCGATGTCCCCAGAAAATGACTCCTGTTTTTCCTCCGTCAACATCCGTTTCCCAAGAACCTTCTCGATGCCTGTCAGTGTGTTGGGCCACGGAAATCCCCAGGTAGGGCAAGGCCCTTGACCTCCAGGAACTCCGGCCAGTGAAGGGACAAGCCCTTCCCTCCACCTCGCATGACACTTAGTCAGGCCACCGCTGCTGCCCCGCTGGGTTTCCTGCAGTTCTGTCTCACACAGCCGCCTTGACGCCGAGCTCCTGCAGCCTGGCCTCCACACAAGACTCAGAACAATCTTTCCTCCACCTTAAAACATGCTGTTGGCTCACTCTTTCCTCCCACAAACATTAATTTTTCAAAAGTAACTGTGCACCGTAACCTAAAGGGAGAACTTGTATGATAAGGCACAGGTAGAAAGTGGACATAGAAGCGGCATGATTAATGCAGACCGGGGCTGTTCGGTTTCTGGCTTCTTCAGTTTCCTCCTCTTCGCAGCCACGCTTTGTTGGGGTGGCTGCTCCCATGTGACACAGTGGTACGCCGGGACACAGAGAGACGGGCCAATATGCCAGAGTTTAAACGGCAAGCCAGGGCCTCGTGCCACATGCCTGCCCAGGGTTAGATGCCGGTCTAGGTGTCTGCCTTGGCCTCCCCACCCCCATCTTCCATAACAGGGACCAGCAAAGTACAGCCCGTGGGCCAAGTCCAGCCCAACACTTCTGTTTGTTAATAAAGTTTTATTGGCACACAGCCACGCTCATTTGTTTTCACACTGTTTATGGCAGCTTTGGTATTGCAGAGGCAGAATTGAGTGGTTGCTATAGAAACTGTAGGGTCCTCAAAACCTTAAATATTTCTTCTGTGGTCCTTTACAAAAAAAAAAAAAAAAACTTTGCCGACCTTTGTTCTGGAAAGAAAAAAATAAAGTAGATCAAAGTGAATCAGTTATAGTTCACAGAACACACATAACATCTACCTTCCCAAGCCAGTGACAAAGTGTCAGTTAAAGAAAAGTAAATGCTTCTGGAATGAATGATTTTAAAAATCAGGAGTTACACACAGGTAAAGGGACATCAAGTCAATAAGTTGGTTGTTGTTCGAAATATGAATTTCTGTTATGGCTTCACTCTTTTAGTCCGTGCTGAAAGTAAATGTATTCATCCCATTTTTCCATTCATTTAACAAACGCTCACCGACTGTCTGCGCCACACGAAGCCAGTACCTGTGATAGCAGCAGCCCGTCCCACGCTGAGCCAAATCTGACACTTTCCTGCCAGAGCAGAGCTCCCACTCCAGAGACAGAGGCAGCTGCTGATCAAATAATGGTAGCACTAAACCTGGGAAAGGGCCGTGCAGTGGAGGACGGCATGTTCGTGAGAATGCAACGTGGAGGAGGGGGTTCCTAGCCAGGCAAGTCGGAGAGGCTTTCCTGACGACACCACGGGTAAGAACTGAAAGGTGAGCGGATAAAGAGGAGAACGAAGACCATCTCCCCAGGAGGAGGGACCAGCATATGCAAAGGCCCCGTGGCAGCAGAGAGTGTGGTAGGCACACTCAAAGTAAGGTGCTGGGCATCTGGAGGACAATGAGCAGGTTCGAGGGGAGACTGGAGGGACAGGTGTTTCTGGCCTTTTGGGGCTCAGAAACCCATATTGAAGAGTTATTCTGTCTCCTAAGAAAGCGGGAGACATTGAAAGGGATTAAGAGGGTGATGTCTTCTTAAGAGATGATCTTTCATCCTCCTGGGTACGGGAATCAGCATCAAATCCCTTAGGGTGATGCTAGCTCTAATCATTGGTCGTGCATGGTACCCCTGCTCTGTATCCGAGGGTCACCCCCGTTTTCAAATTCAGATACAGTATCGCCACTGCAACCACGTAGACGAGGCACAAGGAGAGCACTTAGCCTGCCCTGTCGAGACCAACTGTTGCTGAAACTCCGTCCCTGGAAACACTTTGACCCATCATCTCCAACACGGTGGGCCCGTCAGCTTCAAGTTCACCTCTTTGTCCGGCTATCCCTCACCCTTAATCTGTTTCCTTGTAAGTTGCTAAGAAGCTGGTGAACCTTTCCACTAAAGTAGATGAGGATCAGGGACAGGATTGAAGGCCAAAGTCATGAAAACATTAACAAGTACAGTTGGGCTTGCAGTCGAAGGGGGCAAATGAACGGAACAAAATATTTTTTCAAGGAAATCGCTCCCTGACTCCATTAGACTTCTCTGATTACAATCACCGGAAGCTAACCCTGGTTCACTTCAGGGCAGGGAGGGGTTACAGAAGGCTTTGGAAAGGACCGGCCAGCCAAGTGTCCTCGGGAAGAGCGATTTAGGTCCTAGGATGGGAGTGAGACACCACCGGGCGCAGGAGGGAGAGCCGAGCAGCGAGCTGGCGTGCAGTGAGTGTGAGGGAGAAGCCGATTAACTAGGGCTTTGTACTCAGCGAGGAGTCTTCGCCTCACTCTCTGGAACAGGAAGCTCTGACGGAATTTTAAGCAGATGAGCGAGACTATTTGAGTTACGGCGGAGAAAGATCACACTTTAATAAGCAGTCAGTGCATCTCAGGCACCGTATCCCCACTGTGGGTCATCGTCTTTGATCTTCCCTCAAGGAGGAGGCACAGTCAGAGCCCATTCTCAGACCAGTAAACGGACCTTGGGGAGGGAGCGTGGCCCCAGGCCACCTCTTCCGCCTCCAGCTCCTGGCTCAAAACACTCAATAAATGTTCATTTTGTTGCTGTTGCTTATTTCTAACACTTTCAAGAGTGTTTTGTCAATTGCGTTATTCTTTTCTGCTCAACTTTTATAAATAAAAGATTAGCCTCAGAGTCATAACTGAAGGGAAAAATAATAAACTTGCTGTTTTCTCTGAAGAACTGCATGGACACTAGCTCAGAATAATTTGGCCCGGGGCAGGGGGAGGGCTGGCTGCAGTGCTTTTTTGGGTTCAGCCGTCCCCCCGTCTGTGAGCATCCAGAATGTTCTTTGGACAAAGGATCAAAGAAGAGCTGCTTCTCTCTGTGTGGAGACGTGGCCCCCTCGGCTTCTCTTTTTATCTTTCCTGGTAACTCTGTTTCAGTTTCTCTGATGGTAAAGAGATGAGATCAGCCACTGGGGACTGGGGAATGGAATCAGGTTGCAGTCATCAAAAAGTTACGTCAAGTGCTAAGCATCAGTTACCCTCCGTTGCCAGTGTCAGCCTGCGACCTGGCGGCAGAGCCATCAATCCCGGCTCCCCGGCCCCGGTGGACGTGAAAATATAGGTACTCTGGGAATTTGGCAGGAGGGCGTGTGGGAGGGGAGGAGCTGAGCTCCGGGAAGGAGGGAGTATGGAGAAGAGATTTAGATTCTAATGATCTTACCTAACACAACTAACTACAAACTGCAGGGCATCAGTTTCCTTTAAAAAAAAAGGGAAAAAAAAAGTTGATTTCAGAGGTACAAGTGGATTTAAAGTGACCATCAGTTATGACTATAGCACCTGCGATTCTCAATAGTTTTTTTCAATTAAATAACATTGATTGAGTGCTCCCATCATAATAATTGTAAAAACAAATGTTCCTTATTGGAAAGCAGTAAAAGAATATGGAAGAAAATGACACCATGTTCTTATCATTAAGACAGAGCTGTAGAAAAGCTTCATTTTGTCATCTGTCTGTCAGCCTCTCTCTCCCTCCCTCTTTTAAATCTCGAAGCCACTCCTTTCCAGTGTTTCAAATGGCGTGACTACGTGGTCCACACGATCTCTGTGAAAAGCAGCCTCCGAGGCAGCTCAGATGATCCCCGCCCGCTGGGGTCCCTGCCCTTGTGTGATCGCGACCCCTTGGGGACCGATGACCTTACTGAGTCATCTCTAATAAGCAGCGTAGGGAACGTGTGTGGGAACGTCACTTCCCAGATGAGGCTGTAAGAGGATGTGCCTTTGCTCCGTCCAGCAGCAATCACTTCTCAAAACCGCACTCGTGAACTTGGCCGTGTGGACCCGCCAGCCCCAGGCCGCGGTTTGACTGCAGACCTGTGACAGACCCTGGGCGCCCGGCCAATTCGCTTCCAGACTCCCGAAGCATGGGAACTGGGAGGGAATACATGTGTGCCATCCTTGGCTGCAGACCTGGGGGGGGTTCGTTACACAGCAGTAGACACCTCCCAGAATCTTGTCTTCGGGTTAGTTCCCCTGTTAATTCCTTCTTACGTGTCCAACCAATTCATTGCATTTGATTTGTAACAATTATGTTTAGGTAACAACATCAATTATATGTACCATTGTCTATTTAATCATTCCTCTATTCTAGGACATTTACCTTATTCCAGTTTTTCTGCTTTTATAAACACCACTGTGGTGAACATCTGCTTACACAGGGCTCTTTCTGTATTTTCGGCTATTATCTTAAAATAGATTGGGATTAGTAAGGGTTGGAAACCAGCGAAATTACTGGCTCCAAGCGTGAGAATGTTTGTATCTCTCTTGATCCTTATCACACGACTGCCTCTCGGTAGGGAAAAATCATTACACTATCACCAGAAAAGTATAAGAATTTCCATTTTATTTTACCCCTGTCTTTTGTTTGATCATTGGCACTGTGATAGGCAAAGTATTTCGTTGTTTTACAGACATTAAGAGAAAGAAGTCATTTCCACAGCCAACTTCTCTTCTTAAAGCAGCAGAACTTACAGAAGGATTGACATACTGAGAGCAGGAAGTGCCCCTCTGAGGCAGCGGTGCCCGAGAGGACTTTCCGTTGTGACGGCAGCGTCATTGGTCTGCCCCGTGCACCACAGCAACCACTGGCCACCGGTGGCTATTGAGCACTTAAAGCGTGGCTAGTGCAAGTGACATGGCGAAAGTTTTATTTTATTTTATTGAAGTGTGGGGTTATGATATTGGAGTGCACGGTCTGAAAGGTTAGATAAAGGACTAGCCTTCTGTTAGAAGGAAGAAGTTGACGTTTGAGACACTAAAGTGTTCACCTGTCCAGTACCTGCCCCTCATCCCTCTTCATTCCTGTAATTGAATTTCCTGCGGGGATGACATTTAAATCATAGTAATATCTACCTCTATGTGGCCTTCCATCGAACTTGTTGCATGACGTGGGAGGCTGAGGCTAGAGGGAGCGGGCATTGTCGATGTTTGGGGCGTGTGGGTCCTCGATTGATGGTTCTGTAGTCACCCCTTCTGTTTCATCCCTGACATCTCTAATGTCTCTTCCTAGTGGTCTCCCAAGTGATAAGAATTGTTGTGGAGGCTGGAATGGATGGATGGATGGATGGATGGTGATCAGAAGGATGGATGGACAGACTGGTGGATGGATGGACAGATGAACAGTTGGAGGGACAATTGGATGGATGGATGGATGGATGGACAGACGGATGGACAACTGGAGAGATGATTGGATGCGTGGGTGGATGGATTGACGGATAAAAGTTATAATAATAATTAACACTTACAGTGTACCTGATAAGTGTCAGAACCTCAGTCCAAAGTTTTCCTTGTAACATTTCATTTTCATTTCATCGTCATAATGTCCCAAAGAGGAAGGTGCTATTTTTTTCCATTGGACACATGAGGAAAGTGAGGAGATCGTTAGTTCGTGGCACTGCCCGTGTTCGAACCGTGTGTGTCTGCCTTCAAGCCGTGTCCTCCCCATATCCCGCATCACACCGTGTGGGATGTCAACACCGTGCATTATTTACACCTTGTCACACGTCGTGGTAGTGGCTGAAAGTTTTTCCCCTCAGGTGGCTACAGATGCTGGGGGGGACATGCTAGAAACTGACAGGTACCTCAGTTCTCTCCAAAAGTGGCTCTTTCACTTTTCATCGCTGACCAACTTCTAATGTGTCAGTGGTATACTAATGCGGTTAACTGTTTGCCTGGGGCAGAAAAATAAAGCTTCTGGCATGCAATTAAAACCTCGTCTTGCCCAATTGGGCAACTAATGGGATCAGCAAGAATGGAGGCTGCCTAGTTAAGGCGTAGTTTGTATCTCAAATCCATTTCATGGGGCAAGTGACATAGTGGCAGAGTGGAGTGGCCTGATGGTTCAATTTGAAACTTAATTAGGGAGGCCTCAAAGCCACCCTTGACTGCCCATGTGCGGTCACACGCAGGCTCGCACACCACCGGAGCCGCAAGCCCCTGCAGAGGCACAAAGACGCCGTGCCTTTCTCTGATTGGCCCGCTCCACTTCCCCGTCACCCTGCACTCTGGCCCGGAAGTGGAAATGCAGCGTGAGCATTCTGGTTCCGCATGGTGACATGTGTGCAGTGGTCCCAGATCTGAGGACTTCTCCAGCCTGCAGTGATCTATCAGACATTAATACAAGTGAGGGTTTGCTCAGAATGGGGTGCAATAAAATCCAGAAGTCTCTGCCCTTTCAGGATATCGCCAACATCATAGAGCCTGTGCTAACGGTCGCCGTCCCTGGTTTTGTTATTAAGAGATGTGTTGGGACAGTTTCAACAAATTCTCCTGAGTCAGTTTTAGTTCAGTTTATTCAAGAAGTGCTCATTAAAAACCAACTGTGTGGGAAACAGTCCAAATGTGGTGTCTGCAGTCATGGAATAAGACAAATTCCTTGCCCGCATGCAGCTTACATCGGGGGTAGGATAAAAGCAACAGACTAGTGACATGTGGCGAAGATCATTTCAAATGGTGATAAGTATTACAAAGAAAATAAAACCAGTAATGCAATAACGAGTGACCGAAAACGGCGGTAGGAAGCAGCATCAGAGACAGGGGCCAGCGGAAGGTGACATGTAGGCTGAGACCAGAATGCCGAGAAGAGTTCAGCCATATACACGTCTGGAGGAAGAAGGGGGGGCATTGAAACAGAGCGAATGGCGAGTGCAAAGGTCCTGGGGTGACGGTGTGTTGGCTTTGTTCTTTCTGGGACAGAAACATGGCGGCTGGACCTCAGAGAGGGCAGACGAGCCGGGAAGAGGAGGGCAGGGGGGAGGGGAGGCACATAACTCTGTCCTCCGTGGAGAAGGGATTCATCGCAGGTCCGTAAATGACCGCCCTTACTGTGAGCACTAAACTGGGCACTGTGTATGCACTTTCTGTCTTTGATCCTCACATGTACACGTGAAGCAGACACTGCTTTCTCCGTACAGGCGAGGAAACGGGCCCCCAGACGTGCGAAATAGCTTGCTCAAAATCACAGACGGCAGGTGGGGAAACTTGTATTTGTCCGAGCTCACCGCGCACTTTCCGTCACCGGGCTGTGTTCTTCTTACACTTTGCAGTGAGGCATGGTGTCCTGGCACAGAAAGTTGGGGGATAACTGGTGTGTGTTCCACAAAGGACTTCTTGGTGTTCCCAAATCATATCAGCTGGGTGTCACTTTAATTCATAATCCCTCAGATGCTGTGATCTAAAACGGTGCGGTGTGAGGAGCGTGTGTGTGGGAGGGGAAGAGCAAGTGGGGAGAAGGTGGCCGAGAGCCAGGCTCTGCAGCATCGCAGGGCGCACTCTCACTTGATAGGGTGCCACCTCTCCCGAAAGGATGACGAGGGTGGTGTAAAGTTATGACTTTACAAGTGTGATTTTTGCCGGGCCTGGTGACAGCAACACTAACTCTGGAATGAGGGAGGCAAAGTCGAACATGTGAGCGTCGGGGTCCTTCAAGCTGTGTCTTCATGTCCAGGCGACAAAAAGTCCCTGGAACATTTCCGTTTGTCTTCACGCGTGGCAGAGAGTGGCGGAATAGTCGGCTTGCCGGGAAGGGGCAGTCTGATATGTTTGACTCCTGGTCTTGTCTGGTCCAGGTGGCCACTGTCCACTTGGACATGACGGGTTTGCGATTCTGTGCAGAAGGCAAGCGAGTCTTAGTCCCCGAGATCAAGCGTTGGCCTTGGTTTAGGGTTTCTCCACCTTGCCACTACAGATGTTTTGGGCTGGATAATTCTTTGCTGCGAGGGGTGTCCTGTCCCTCGTCGGGTGTTTAGCCTCTAGCCTCTAGATGCCAGTAGCACCCCAGCCCCACGTCCTGACGGGCAAAAATGCCTCCAGACATTGACAAACGTCCCCTGGGGACAAAATCTGCCCAACCCCATTTCAGAATAACCGGCCTAGTCAAATATTTCAGTTTATTGAGAATGGAATCTATTCTTGGTTTAACTCCAAAAGAATAAAAATACACTCAAATATACCAACTCTGAAGCTAAAAATAGCATCTATGGCTATTTAAAGACTTTGCCTTAGAAAAAATTATGATGACATTGGAAAACCTACTTGAATTTGTACGGATTCAGTGACATACTCAGAAACGTATTTTTGGTTTGTTCTCTCTGTATCAGTTATAATAATTAAGGGTAACCACTCTAACAGACAACCCCAAAATCTCAGCAGTCTAACACAGGGAATGTTTCCCTTTCACGCACACAGTGTCTGATTCTGGTCCTCTCCAGCTGTAACTCGGGCATGACCTTCTTCATAAGATAGCTGTACCATCTGGAACATCTGGATTTTAGCTTCCAAAATCACTGAAGAAGGTGTGGGCAAGTCCCGGAAGTGACGTACATTCTGCCCACATTTCATTGGTCAGAATCCAGGTCACATGGCCAAAATCAAACCCAGAGGGAACTGGGAAATGTAGTCTTCCTGTAGGAAGAAGAAAAGGAAACAGGAGGTGACATTACCTCTGCCACAATCCCAGATATCAGATTTTTAGCTTATTGAATAGTGGTCAAAATCCTATTTTGTGTTGCTTCTAGAATTACAACTAAATGATGTTTATTGTAGCCCAGTTTTCCCTAAATGTGCCCAGCATCGGAATTGCAAAGTCTCTCCTCTCCCCATCACATGCATCCTGATTTTAGTAACCTGTAAATGGACTTTAAGAATCTGTGATTCTGCTGGTCTTGGGATCAAGTTCAAACGTTTTATCATCTACCCAAAACACCCCTTTCCTGACTCTCTTTTCAACTTCATCCCCAAGGGCCAGTGTGGTTCCTGACAGGGGACCCTTCAAAAAAGCCGTGAGTGAATGAGTTTGTAGAATGCGGTGACTTGTGTATATATGTAAACATACAAAGGAAGTACTATAAAGACCCCTCCCCTATTTAAACAGAATTCAGTTTGTATCGCTTCTCCACGGTATCAACAACTTAAGTCGTCCGAATGGTGTCTATTTTCATGGGAACTTGCATATCACTTAACTAATTTTGCACATGCTCATACCCAAATACATGCTTATATATACATTGTATACTATAGTTATGTAAAGGTACTTGTACATATAGTTATTTATGTCTGCATTGTGCTATATATACACTTATATATACAATTGAAAATATACTGCGAATGTGTGTGCATGGTGCATATTTACACACGTGCTCATTTTTTTCCTGATCCTCATACCACCGTGGATGGCAGGGATGCTGTAATTTCGAAACAGATGGGAAAACTGAGGCTTGCAGAGAGCTGACTAGAGCAGAGTCTCACGGCGCAGAAATGCAGAGCTAGGCTTTCAGTGCAGAGCCATCCAAGCCCAAAGTCTAGACCTTCGTTTTGCTATTGTTACACTGCCTATCTGGCATTAGGGTGCTTCTTTCATGCTAACAGTTGTACTGGAAACAGAGGCACTGTTTCTCCTCCGTAAGCAAATGCAGTTGACATCTAAGCTGCAGCACGGAAGACTGCAGCCGGTAGCTACTGTGATGCCATCTGAAAGATTTTGACCGGTGCCTCTTAGGATACGGACGGACGGCTTTGTATTTCCTAGCAGGCAGACACCGAAATGGGATCAGTCTTAATTAAAAGAATTTGGCATTGTTTCTTTTTTTTTTTTTGTATTTAAATGGAAACAAAGTGTGGTCAGTCCTGCAGATTTCCTCAGGGTCTGCACTTACACAGTGAGAGAATGCATGTGTTTTCCTTGTTTGCAAAATGGGTTGAACTCATATTCTCTCTCCCTCTCGCTCTCTCTCCCTCTTCCCCTCTCTCTCTCTCCCCCCTCCCCCTCTCTCCTCTATTCTCTCTATCTTTACTGGGTTTTTCCAACCTCGACATTATTAAACTAGGTAATTCCCTGTCGTGGGGGGACTGTCCTGTGTGTCGTAGGATGTTTAGCAACATCCCTGGCCTCTACCCACTGGGTGCCAATAGCCTCCCCTCCCCCATGTCGAGCCATCATTAATGTCTCTAGATGTTGCCAAATGTGCCGCCGATGGAAAAAACCCATGCGTATGGTGTTTAAAAGCTTTATGATCAAATGATGGTGAGTTATTCTTGCTCTTGAAACAGGAGACCTTTATCTAATTGAAGAGTATCGGTTTGGCTTCCTCAAGGTGAAGGATATTGGGCATCAAAATACCGGGGGCAGCGAGGCAGGCGAGTCTTGGCCAGGCTCAAACCGTAACCAACGACCCATCTCTCCGGTTTGTCTTTCTCTAGCCCCTTTCATGAGGCTCCTTTGCAAAAGAGGGCAAGATAATTTTAAAAACCGAAAGTTAAAAAAAAAAAAACATAGTTTCAAAATTACATGGCCTTACAGTCTGTCCAGCTAATAGAATTATGCACCACAGCTTAAATTTAGACGTTGAGTTTTATCTCTTACTTAAATGTGGCTGTGTGTTTTAACAGGAACATTCAGCTTTGCTTTTATTAATGCAAAAACATTAAGGCACCAGCCCTCGATCCGAAAGCCTTGAAGGGCTGTTTCCAACAGAACCTGTCATAAAATGTGCTCTCAAGCGTGTCCCCTTTAAGAGACTCCAGAATTAAATGTTCCCGTATGTGAATTTTATTTTGTACAGCACATTTGCTTTATGGCTACAATTAAGTTAGATGTGCCGATAACAATGTCTGTTTTCCATTTTAAATCGCACATTTCAGACAGTGCGTATTGTTTTATTATCTAATCCACATGCTTTTAATTGCAATTATGGTCCCTTATGAGTCCCCTGGGAGGGCATGATTGCAATTAAAAATGTAATTTAAATGTTAATTAATTACATTCATTTTCTAAACTGGGAAAATTTCATTTATTATTTTCATGTGTTCTGCACTTACCCTAAATGCATTACCTTCTAAATGTTTTTTTT
>CM052547.1:86962187-86978043 GCA_028533065.1 Trachops cirrhosus
GGTGACGTCCCCTCCAGCCACCCTTGTCACAGGCATTTCTTTTCAGCTCCTTTGGTTGTCTTTCCTTCTCTCCTTCAGAGACCCCTCCAAGCTCATTTCCTCCAAGGGGTCTTGGCACTGTAGCTTCTGCGGGCTGAAATGACCATCTCTCTGATCTTGCTTCGCCGGACTCCTCATCCCTCAGTTCTCAAGCGCAGACATCACCTCGCCAGAGATGCCCCACCCGACCCCTGAACTAAGGCAGTATGATCCCAGCCTTCAGCCGGTCACGATCCCACACTTCATCCTGCTTTGTTTTCTGCACATCGGTTGTCAATATCCCAAGTTATCTCATTTATTTCATTATTTATCTATCTACTTATAGAGCCCACAGGTATAGTAATAAAAAAAAAAGAGGTAGATTCTCGAGCCAAGCCACCTAGATTCAATCCCAGGTCTTCTTCCTCAGTCCGTGACAATGGGCAGATCACATCACCTCTCCGTACCTCAGTTTCCTCATCTGTAAAGTGGGAACATTGGGGATAGCACAATATAAATGTTAGTGCCACATAGAGGTATTACAAGGAATTGAATATATTACTATCGATACAGTCCATACAAGAAATATTTGTAAAGTGTTTGGCACAATACCTGGCACACAGTAAGCATGGTATTAGAAATGGTGATTACTATTACCATCATCATCACCACCATCATCATCACCATTATTACCATCATCGCTATCACCATCATCATCACCACCATCACCACCATCACTGTCACCATCATCATTACCATCAGCACCATCGTCATCACCATCAGCACCATCACCACCATCACTATCACCATCATCATCACCATCATCACCATCATCATCACCATCACCATCATCATCACCATCACCACCATCACCACCATCACTATCACCATCATCATCACAATCAGCTCCATCACCACTGTCACCATCATCATCACCATCAGCACCATCGTCATCACCATCAGCACCATCACTATTACCATCATCATCACCATCACCAACATCACCACCATCACTATCACCATCATCATCACCATCAGCACCATCATCATCACCATCACCATCATCATCACCATCACCACCATCACCGCCATCACTATCACCATCATCATCACCATCAGCACCATCATCACTGTCACCATCATCATCACCACCATCACCACCATCACTATCACTATCACCATCATCATCATCATCATCTCCTGTGTCAGAAATGTAAGGGCCATGCGAAAAGAGATGGTACCTCTCTTTTTAAGCAACACAGAGTAACTGCTCGGGAAATATTTATAGAATAAATAAATGATTGACAGGAAACTTTGAAGAGCCAGTACAATACAATATACTTATCACTGCACAATTAATTTCCCAAATACCCTCTCTCTGTGTATCTCTGTCTGTGTATGTCTTTCTGTATAAGTGCCTCTAACTTTTCCTCCTGTCCGTTCATTAAATTAAATTAAGGGTGCGGATAAAGGGCCAGGAAGCTGGCAAAATGGTTCAGGAGAGGCTGCCCAGCCTGTGGTTTCCTCGCGAGCTGATATCCAAATAATAATCCCCAACCTGAGCCCTGCAGCCC
Organism: Trachops cirrhosus; assembly: GCA_028533065.1. NCBI lineage: Eukaryota > Metazoa > Chordata > Mammalia > Chiroptera > Phyllostomidae > Trachops > Trachops cirrhosus. The sequence continues at coordinate 86,963,780 of CM052547.1, forward strand.
CGAGTAATAACTTCTGCCAACAGGGTTCAAACACAGGCCGAGGCAGCGGCCGCGGCAGAACCGCTCCCTTCGCACTAATGATGCGGGGTGGTGGTGCCTCTCGCTCCCGGGCAGAATGGAAAATGGAGACGAAAGCCCCGATCGGTGTGCGGAGATGCCGCCTTCAACAAAGAAACCCTGCCATTCCAAACTGTCGAGACCTTTAAAAATAAAAGATGTGCTGTATTTCCAGCACTGTTCAGTATTCATGAGGCTTCGCAGCCCGTTGTAAGGCAAGATGAAAACAATACTCAGTAGATTTTCATAAGTGACATGTAACTGTAAGATTGATAGATGATGCAGTTTTAATGTATGTGAAGTTCAAAACCAACATAAAAGCTGCAAGCTACCTGAACGCTGGATTCCAGACCCACGATTTTTCCAGTGATGGGCCCTCCTCCCCCCTCCCCAACTCTTCCGCATCTATAAACAGAAGGTGATATCACCCCAAGAAGGGGTGACTTTCTACTGAACCTCCAAGGACAAAGTGTTGGGGTCCTGGCTGCATTTTCCCCTTCAAATTAGTGTGATGAGTCATGAATGGTTAAATATCACTGTCTGCTTCTGCTAATCAGTGCCAAGGAAAATGGTTACTTATGGCTCCTCGGGGTTCAGAGAGCATATAAGATTAGCTCTGTTGCTGTTGGTACCCTAAAATGTCCTGGCTTTGTATTCATAGCTTGTTGGCCACTGTGGGTGTGTTCTGCATTTTATACACACACACATATATGCACACGGTTATGTAAGATATTGCATATCAGGTTATATGTGTAATGTATATTATGTATGCAGCTCATCAATTACATACATTATCTCTAACTATGTACCGTACAGTGAATGCGGGGTTTTAAGGACTTTCAGGGTCAGCCTCAGTCAAGCAATATTTGTTGCTACCTGTCTCCCGTGAATGCCCCCAGATGAGATCTCACAAAGAGTCGCACTGCATGTCTTCATCACTGACCCCTTCTTTCCTTTGGTCTTACCACTTGTTGCTTTGCACTGATTGAACATCGGGACCTGTCAGGTCCTGAACAGGAAGCACCGTGGGGAAGTCTGACTCCGACACACAGAGACGACACGGCTAACAATGACGACACGCACACGCCAGTGGGCACGGTACCCATGCAGTTGTGTCCACGGGGACAAGGCTTCCCTTCTTACTTCCATTTCTTTCTTTCACTCTCATTTTAGGGGAGGGGGCTTCGGTTCCTGTTTTCATTTTGCTGTGGTTCCAGTCTAGTTAGCTCGAAATGGACAAGGTTAGAAAAAGAAAATAAAAAATATCGCCATCACGACAGTGATTTTTGTGAGGACTTTCTGTAGAATAGCCAGTGCTCAAAGTACTGCATGCAAAACAGGCCTACAAATTGGTAATATTATTAGCCCTGTTCTGAGTGGGCGAACTGAGACTCAGAGTAGTTATTAACCAGTTTGCACAAAGTCACATGACTAGTAAGTGGCAAGAGGTTGCTTTCACTGTCTCTGTTGGATAGCCATCAGCAAGATGCACGTGTCAGAATGACATGACAGACCCTTCGGGGGTCAACGTTGTTCTCACCCTCCCTCGGTTAGAAAACGTCATTTGTGTAGGCCAAGCAGGGGGGCTCCCAGACAGGGACCCGCCCCTGTGTGTTTGGTATTGCCAGTCCCTAGCACGAGACCTGGCACAGAGCAGAATGAGGACAAAGGGTGTCACCTCCCAGTGGGTGTTTGAGGACATACATGGGAGCTGAGACATAAATGAAGTTTTTGCAATTACAAGGTCAACACAAAAACAAGGACAAGTGGCCGACTTGAAAAATAAGACGGTCTGATCCGTGAATTGGCCATCCAGAGAAGGGGACGTGCAGACGCTAAAGACCACACGTGTTCATACACAAGGGGGCACAGAGGGCGTTGTGGAAGCTCACACGCCGTAGTGGTCATCTCCGGGCGCCCCGACAGGAGACAAGAACATGAAAGCTCAGGAATTGAAGGGACGTGTCCCCAGGCGCCCGGCTTATCCTTGGCCAAGGTCGCATCTGAGGAAAGCCTGGGTCCTTCTCTCACAACTTACACCCAAACCTCCTGATTTTCACAGCTGGGTGGTTTTTCCATTCTTTCTGTTATTTCGACTGGCTCTTGCTGAGAAGGGTTTTTTTTGTTGTTGTTGTTCTCAGAGATAGAATAAAGATTCTTCAGGTTGAGACCGGGCCTAAGCCACAGAGGCTAAGGTGTCACTGAGTTTTTCAAAGTAGGAATCTTCTAGAATCTTAGCTTGCAGACAGATCCACTGAGCCAGGTGGCATATGTGACAGTGAGGACAGGTGAGCCCTTTCATGCACCCCACTTGTCTGCGGGATTGTGCGGAGGCCCCCCACCAGGCACTGACCTGCATGCATTGTCTGTATAGAATCATGAAGAGCTTTCCTCCTTGGGGTGAGGGGTTTTCTAAATAGGTTTAAAAAATCACTGCAGCTGGTTCCTTGCAGTTCACAAAAGGATCACATATCAGCTCCCTGAGATTTAGAGAAAAATAAGAACATGTTTCCAGGCTCCTCCTTCCTACCTTCTTCGCCTTGTCCCCTGCTGCTGGGCCTACAAAGGCTCGGGAAACATGCCCATTCACAGCCGTGGGCACAGCAGTAGGTGTCCGTAGGGCCCTCACACCCCGGCGGTGGCACTAACACTTTATTACTTCCTTTGCACCTCAGCACACCCCTTCTACACCAGTCGTCATATGTGTTATTTCTTTCATTTATTTGTCTATTTATGACACAAGAATCTAACTGAGGACTGGGACCAGATCTGTCTCATTCGTTACCATGTTCCCCAAAACTAACCAACAATGTACCGAAGACATAGTGGATGTTAAATATTTTTGTACAGGATGAATGAATATAGGCACCCACCCTCATTTACCAATGCTCCTAGCTTAGGAGCACCACCAGGGGTGTCCAGCCCATGGCGCATGGATCACAAGAGACCCAGGATGGCTATGAATGCAGCTCAACACAAAATCATAAATTTACTTAAAAGCTTTTTTTGGCTCATCTGTTTTCATTAGTGTTTGTGTATTTAATGTGTGGCCCAGAGATGCCAAAAGGCTGGACACCCATGGTAGAATTCCGCAGAGGCACAGTAAATATTTGTTGAAGGATCCGGGAAGTACATCCCAGATGGCTTCCACCGTCTCCAGCAGGAAAGCTGCCCTCTTCTCAAGCTCAGAGAAAGCCCATCTTCAGTCAAGGGTAAGAGAGCATCTGTCTTCCTCCCTGAGCCTGGGGAGGGGCCATAACTTTCTCCTGTGTCCCAGGGAATGACCAGGCAGATGAGCGACCCGAGTCTCCTTTCCCTCCCACTCGGAGCTCTGACTTTGGAGCACAAGTGACACAGTTTGACCTATTTGTGTCTGATGACTCGTTTATCTGATCGGGTGTTTTCCTGATGAAAACACAGTCTGTTGGATTCTGTGCGATTGATTTTATCCTCTTGATATTTGCCATTTCCGATGGCCTTCCGGGAGTGTAATGGTGGACTCTTGACCAGGTGCCTTAAGCTCTTGTTTTGTGTTGTTTTTCGGTATGTTTGCTTTGTTGGGAGCTTGGTGTTGCTCACGATGAATGTCTTCTGCCAGAGGCAGTGACCATCTCGAACGAGGCCCAAGCCCTGATTTGTGATCTCAGAACGCAGCCTCCCAAGCACTGGGCTCTCCCCACCGAGGTGGATACCTCGAGTTGGCTTTTTTTAATTAAGGCTCCGCATTGTAACTAGTCAATGTACATTATTGGGAGAGTGAATGTCAATGCCACTGCTTTTTCTTTCTCTCCTTTATCTTTGTCAGTGATTCAAAGACATGATTTATGGTTAGTCTCCGACTTTCAGCATCATCCATCAAGTCCTGGTTTCACTACAGGGCTCCACGTTGTAAATCATGCCGAAGGGCTGTCACTCATTCCCCTTAACCCTTTAGGGTTGTGTTCCAGGGTCGCTCGCCAAGAAGGAAACCTTCTAAGAGGGCAGTTGAGGGGGCTTGTGGAGCCAGTGGCGTGAACTGCTTGGCCTAACGCGATCATTATTAACACCTGAGTACAGCCTGGGCCCAGCTCCACCCGGGCCACGCAGGATGAGGGAGTCACACCGGGTGATGGGCAAACACACAGACTCCTGAGCCAGCTCTCTCCGGGTCTGACGCGTCCGCTCTGGATGTGAAGTGCTGAGTTTCCCTTCGGAATCCGTCACGGGCTCGTTCTGACTATGACCTTGCAAAGCCCCATTAGCAGCTGCTATTTCAGACCGTGTGAGTTAACAGTCCTCCCCTCCCGCTCTGTTTTTCCCACATCTGCATCGCTCCCGAGCTCTCCGTCCCTCTCTCACACCCGGGTGTGGGGAGTGATGGCAAGGGCTGAGGCTGAAGCCTGGAACACGTAGGCGGACGAGCAGGGCCTGCTGTAGAGTCAGACCCAACCGTCTGGCTGGTTCTTGGCAATGGCCACACTCAGTCCCCTGGCCTCAAGCCTTGGAGAAGTGGAACACTTTGCGAAGGCCAAATCCAGAAAAGTGGCATTGAACAAATGGGGGTGCTCTCCTATCAGAAGTAACTGACAGTCATTCATGGAAAAAAACAAAAAACAAAAAACCAGGGTGTGGCACAAATAACGCCCCTTTCTTATTACAAGCCCTTTTATTACAAAATCGTAAGCTTGTAATTCTGTAACATAACAATACCACACTCAAACACACCCTATGATATTTAAGGTGAAATGTTCAAATTAAAACCAGAAATTATCACACCCACACTCAGCAGGCGTTACTTCTGCCAGACCCTGTATGTGGCTGGGATATATCCATTCAGAGTCTGCAGCCAGTTGGTAGGCAGCAGTTTTATGCCTGAGTTATGCCTAGCCCTGTTTTACCTGGGTAAGTGATGGAGACAGCAAATACATTGGCAAAAGATATACAGGTAAATAAACTGAAAGGCCGTAAAATATGAATGTTCATTACCAAAACGGTGCTACTCTCCTCCCTTGGAAGATGAACCCTTCCTTCCACGGTGTTACAGGGGCCCAGGGCCTGGAGGCTTTCAAATGCAACGTGTTAAATGTGCCCACCTTCTTCATTTTTGCAAAAAATCGGGCCTGTTTCACCTGAAGGGTTAATGCACCTCTGTTCCCTAGAAGAGTGACCCTCAACAGCCCCTCCATTACCTGCTCTGCTCACATGCCCGCGTACAAAATGGCCAGTCTTATTATTTTATCTTTCTTGGAAAGAGCACAAGGATCTTTTCAAACTTTAAATGACCCAGAAGCTATTAATCCTCTTAACAGCCTTGGAAGGCAGGTAAACTGTTGCCGAACTAGTATTTCACCGAGAAAGCCTCTCCTCCCGCCCACCCCCCTGCTCAGAAATCAGATTTATACGGTATACACAGTGTCTGCAGACCTAACTACAGGTGACTGAGACACGGGAAGGCCGCAGATTAATGTGCCCATTCGGGATGATGTATTCCGTCTTTTTGTGCTGAGAGCAGCGTGGATGGCCTGCTGCTAAGGCATCGAGGAGGCCAATCCCGTCCCCCATTGCCGCCTGTTACGGAAAGGGCTCGTGCCGCTGTGAAGTCAGCGCCGCTCTCTGAATTCTGTCGATAAGACATCTTCTGTTTATGCTACATGGATGTCATTACGCCCCTGATCCAGAGGCTGTTCAGGGCACTGGCAATAAGGAGGAGTGTTGTTCAGCTCACAGGATTAATAGACAACTTAAGAATCGTGTTCCCTCTCAATGAGTGGGGAAGGGAGGGGGACGGTTCTCCTCTCTCCATATGGCCTGTCCCTGGAATCATTATAAATTTCTGCAGATTGTATTCAGACCCAGAGGCAGCGTCCCAGGGGCATCAAAAATTGGCCGCTCAAATGTGCTTTCAACAAATTAGAATACGCCACCTAGTGAAGCTCTTAATTACCATGCCACCTCGGATATAAAGCTAGGAGGCCCAATTACGGCCAACTCACCGAGACCTCTTGCTTGAAGGTACCCTGCACTATATGCAAGGCTCTGGAAACAAAGGAGAAGTGTAACGGAATTTAAAATAGTCCAGCTTTCTGTCCGAACCTCCTAGCCCATTGGTGTGAGACCTGGATGTCTGGTTTGAAGCACTCGGAATGGTGAATTACCCACCTTGTAAGAACAAAAAAAGCAATGCTATTCAGACAGCATGTAGGTCAGTGTTTTCTGGTTAACTTCCAGGCAGTTCTAATCTATTCAGCTCTGAATGGCACAGATTGCTGAGACAATTCATGGATTGGATGACCCAGATTTGCCAGATTTGCCGTGGTGGCAAATTTAAATGAACTGTCCGCATGCCGACACCGCAGCCCACTGTTTGGAAGCCAGGCACGGGCCGCTCAGCCCTTGCTTCGGCAGGTGCAGCCTCCCCGGGGCCCTCTCTCTCTGCAGAAGCTCCTGGGCTGTGTGTGTTCCGGCCCAGAAGTGGCGCCCCTGCTTACCGCTCCCTCCCTCTGTCTCAGTTATTTTCCCTCCCCTTCCACCCCACTCTCTTTTTCGTTTCTGTTTTGTCAAATAACAGTGTGACTTTGGCTTTGACATTAAGCAGTTGTATATACTTCTAGCAGAGTTTGTTTACTCCATCTGTATTTGCAATCAGCGAGCAGGGTTTACCACAGTGGTTCATTACTGATTTATTTATGGTGTATTTAGATAGCAAATATGGAACTGTCAGAAGTTGCTGGCTAAACAGTGTTGACAGACATTAATAACATATGGTGTGGCGATGAAATTGTGATTTTTAATTTTTTTTGAAATTTTGATCCTCAACGTGCAATTTGGGGTTTTGTGCCTCTTAGGGATATGGGTGCAACAAGAAAAGACTTTTAAAGGTTTTCTTTTTATTTATAACCTTTGGGGTTTCGTAGTGGGGAGGTCAACATCTTCTGTGTCTCTTTAGCTGTTTAATTTAATGGAAGACCAATCCTCCCACAGATTTAACTGACCCCTGCAAACTGAAATCACTATATTCACACCGCAAGAAATGGCCCTGATTTCCCCAAACTTCAGTCACCATCAAGCATATCATTTATCTCTTCCCCCTTCAATACTTTCCTCATTAGAAAACAAAATTTTTGATATTTAAATGTTACCAAGGTCAAATGGAGGAACCTAGTCTCCCGTTTCAGCAAAACGCTGTTGCAGGCATGGCTGGCTGTGCCTGGCAGGCGCCCAGTCATACCTGCCCGAGCAGACAGACGTTTGAATTTCCGACCTTCAGTTAGCCGTTCCTTTGAACATACATGGTTTTCTCCAGCAACAAGAGGGGCGATTGTCGGGCTCAAGGAGGAGCAGCTCGTATACCTGGGCTGCGACCGAATTCAGCACATCTGCTTTGAAGTAGGAAAGCACATTTCGGCTGGACAGTGACCCAGCAGGCAAGGGAGTTTCTCTCTGGCCAAGACTCGTTCTGTGGTTCTGCAAAAAAGGTCCCATCCTCCAGAATCCAATCCTGTCTCTTGGAAACAGTATCCAAAGGGCGCTACAGTTCATGTAAGACAAAACCAAAAGTTCTGCAGTGAATGGCAATGGTGGAGCCCCACGGGGAATGTGGCGAGGCCAACACCTTCTCAGACCACTGGCACCCAGGGGTGGCCTGTAATTTCAGGGCTCTGGCTTCCCGGAAAGCCTGCCACTCCAGGCAGGTGACCCAGTTAGGACTGAGCAGTCATTGAGTTCCTACCTGGTCTTCTTTGTGTGTGAAGACTGAGTGTTTGCCCTTGTGTTCTAAGATACGGATGGGAGACGAGGTGGGCCAGGGGTCTCATGGACTGAGCGCCTCTCGTGCTCTGTCTAGAAGCTCCTCTAGTGTCTGAAACACTGGGCTTTCAGAGCGCCCTAGGAATCAGGTATCATCCCCGCTTTTCAGACGGGGAAGTTGAGGCCCAGAGGGGTAAATGATTTGGCTAGGGTCACATAGTTGTGGGTAAAGGAGCTAGTCAAATCCAGTTTTATTCCCAAGCCAAGTCAAATGGGGGATTTCAGTTAAAGCAAAGGAAAAAGAGAAACTTACTATGGTTTTTACTATTTTAGAACTGTAAAGCGTTTTGGACATTTTCCAGTGCAAATCCCTCCTTTTACATATGAGATAACTAAGCCCAGAGGAGCTCCAAGACTTGTCACAGGTTAAATGGTTAGGGGCTGAGCTTGGGCTGGCTTATCCTGTCCCCAGATCCAGCTTTGGTTCCCAGTGTCACATCATTTTCTTAATGATCGCAAAGGTTGAGCTTAAATGTGTTCGTGGCTGATTTTGAAGTTTTTCCTACACTTGGGGCCTGTTAATGATACTAGAGGGTGAGGGTTATAGAACCCATCTCTGTCTTAACCCTCATGTTTCTACTGCTAAAACTCACGAGAAATAATAAGCTGTCAGGGCACGTACCGCCTTATTTCTCCGTTCGAATCCCACCTCTGACACTCACTAGCTGTGTGATTTTAGACGAGACCCATTTGATGTTGTAGTTCTGCCACATAAGTGACTTCAATGGAAGATTCTAGGCAAAGGCACCGTCACAGAGCCTGGCACAAAGCTGTTGTTCATTAAACGTTAGTTTGCAGAATTACCCTAATTATGAGAGTACACAGAACTGAAATCCAGGTGTACGAATATTGCATGTTCAGTTCAGACATCTTCGAAGCTCCCCCAACGCCATCTCCAAAGTCAGTCGGGGGAGCTTCTATGAAAGTCTCTTGTATCACATCCTCCACATGCCAAGTATCTGACTTCCTGTCTCTCACCCGTAGGTTTAAGGGGCCCATGAGTTAGGCCAAGCGCCCCAGATGATCTGCCTACTTTAGTCATCTGATTTGGCTCTTAATTACACCTGAAAATCCTCTCCCAACAGTACCTAGATTGGTGTTTGATGTAACCTAGATAGGAGAAGGTGTATATAGTATATATACATCAGGGGCCGGGAATCTCATGGACCATTTTAGGATTCCACCTACCACTTCAGTGTCCTAATCCTTGAGACAGGGACGAGCACTAATACCTGCGTCACACGTGTTTGTAAGTCACTTACCGCAGTGCCTGACATAACACACACGTGCGGTAAATTGCAGCTCTGGGTTCCTGGAAGGGAAAATAAGTCTTGGACAGGGAGGGATTTACCAGACTAAGGGAGTTTAGCCCTGATCCATCCATCAGCAAGAACATTGTGCCGAACACCAAGATACTTTGCTGGGGATTGGGTGGCAAGCGCCAGAGCCATGATTGAGGGAAAGGCAGAGCCGCTTCCTGGGGGAAGAGGAGCGGGGACGCAGAGCACGCCTCATCTCCTGGCGAGTCTACTCTCTTGCCTCCCTTCCCTGCAGTAGCTGTGATGTTTGAGCAGCGGCCCGTGAGAATGACAGCCAGGGGACAACCTGGGGGCGGGCGCCCCGGGCCACGTGGACAGCCAGTGCAAAGGCCCTGAGGTGGAAGTTCGTCAGAAGGGCTGAGGAGCACCAAGGGGCCCACGCGGTCTGGCGCAGAGGGCAAGGAGGAGAGGGGAGGAGACTGAGCCGAGTGTGTGAGCCACTTGGAAATCGGAACTTTGAATAACTGGTGACATGAAGGGATAATTATTATTATAATTTGGGGGATGTGAGAAGGATTCTGTTTCAAATAAGGAGAGATCTTTTCTTTTAGAGATATATACTAAAACTTCTCTTTGGATGACATGATGTCAAATCCGGGGTTTACTGCAGAATGATACTGGCGGGGACCACGGTTGGAGGTTCCGATGAAGCAAGTCTGTCCATGAGCTTGTAAATATTAAAACTGGGCGGTGGTGCGTGGCGAGGTCTTGTTCAGTCGGGTCTGCTTCCGGATGAGTTTGAAATTAGCCGTTTAAAAAGGAGTTGTAAAAGAAAAGAGTCAAAAGAAATGGCAAGAGTGGGATGGTAGAGGGCCGCGGAGGGACTTAAGCAACGTTTTTCTCTAAGAACAGTAGAAAAACCACCCGTGGTTTTGAGCGGAGGAGTCGCGTGGCCTGCCGTGGCTTCCAGGGCGCACATCCCCGCTGTGTGCAGACGACGGTAGAACACTCGGTTCGAGTCCTAGGGCTGCTGCGACGAGTGACTACGATGCCCTGGGTCAGCTCAACGTAAACGTGTTACGGCACAGTCCTGGGGACCGGAAGCCCACCGTCTGTTTCCCCGGGCTGCCGTGGAGGTGCGTGCAGGGCTGCATCCCTTTTCAGAGCGCTGGGAGAGACTCCGTTTGCTGGTCGCTCTCCGGCTTCTGAAGGCCCCGCTCCTGGACCCCGGCTCCTCCTCCACCTTCAGCTCAGCAGTGGCATCACTCTGACTGACCCCCACATCGATTGTCCCGTCTCCTCTCTGATGCTGACCCTCCTGCCTTCCTCTTATCAGGCCCCTTCCAGGCCTAACCCTTGGGCCCACCTAGAATAATGCATGATAATCTCCACATCTCAAAACCCTTAATTTCATCCTATCAGCAAAATTTCTTTCCTAACATAAGGTACCAGTCACAGATTCTGGGATTAGGGTGCGGGCATCTTTAAGGGGCCATTTTTGCTCAATCCCTCCAACCCTCTCTCCCCACTTAGTTGCCATCCTGCTCTCTATCTATGAATCTGTCTCCGTTTTGCTTGTTAGTCCAGTTTGTTCATCAGATTCCACATATGAGTGAAATCACATGGTGTTTGTCTTTCTCTGACTGGCTTATTTCACTTAGCGTACGTAATATTCTCCAGGTCCATCCTACTGTCTCAGAGGGTAAAATTTTCTTCTTTTTTATGGCTAAATAGTATCCCATTGGGTAAATGGCCTCTAGTTGTTTTATCCACTCATCTTCTCCTAACTCCAGCCTCACTGCACCTTTGCCTCTCGGTCCTGGGAAAGGGACTTAGCCGGCCTGTCGGCCTCCCCTCTCAACCAAACGTCAGACTCCGTGCCGGCTAAGTGCTTTGGAATCCTTGCACGAAAGAAATAAATCTGAACACGAAGACTTTGTAGGTTGGTATATGACTCCCTGTGGCGTAGCTGTGTAGCTACACAGTAGTAATCATTTTATACGCTTTCTTAATCATCGCTGACATTTACTGAGCACTTGCTATGTATCAGGCACTGGGTTGAGTGTATACGTATTATCTCCATCTTCAGAGCAACCTGAAGAAATAGAAGCTACTATTAAACCTGTTTTATAGATAAGGAACAAAGGATGGAGGGAGGTCAAGGAGCCCACCCAAATTCCCATAAAGTAGACAGGTGACACGTTTCAGGACTGTGTGGAGTCTAAACCCTTGCTCTTCGATTCTCTACCCTATCGCCTCCCCTCCAGGCAGCCTAGGGTGCTTTCACTCAACAAAAGAAGTCAGCTGCAGCATCGGAAGGCTTAACCATTTTCTTGATGGCTTTAGGCTTGGAGTTTTGATGTGCGATACAGCTTCTAACACTTCCGGCCTCGGGAAGGCAGGAGGAAGAGGGCGCTCTATCACTTCTGGAGAGCGATCGGCCACTCCCTCTCCGTTCACCCTGCCCTTTTCCGCCGGCTGCGGTGGCCCTGTAAAAGTCATCACGGATGAGTCATACCTAAGCAGATCAAGGGACACACTATGAGCTGTTTGGTCTCTTCCATCCCTCTCGATATGAATCATTGTCATGTACTGTCCTCACATAACTTCAGCCGCTCCCGTGGGTGAGTCCAGGGGCACAGTTAACTAAGACAGGAGGAGCACAGCTTCCCCAGAGTGATGTACGGAACTGGTCCGAACAGAACCAAATTTCAGTTTCTACTCGGGGCGGAGGCAGGGGGGGATCATTGGTTTTGGGACAGGAGTCTCAAACTCAGAGTGACAGGGGCCAGGCAGGTGTGGTAATTAGCAAAGTGGACACCGCACCCCCCCACCCCACAGAGACAGCTGTGACTCAGTGCCAGGTGGGACGGGGCCTGCTGCCAGATTCAGGCTTTGCCGAGAGAAACCAGAAAACTGAATTTGTATGTGCAATCTCCCGACCTTTAAATCTTGGTAATCATTTGTTTTAACTGCATGGCCCAAACCTAACCCATCTAGAGGCTGAATCCAGTCTGTTAACTTCGCCTTGGGGGTTTAATCTGACTCTCCGGGCCCCGTGTGGCCATCGAGCACTTGAAATAGGGCCGGTCCAAAATGCACTGTGCTGTGAGTGCAAAACACACATCGGATGTCAAAGGCTTCGTCCAAAAAACACCGGAATGTAAAAGATCTCATTAATTTTTATATTGATTCCATGATGATAGGATAATATTTTGGATATATTAGGTTAAATAAAATATACAGGACCCAGCACCAAAAAAATGCCCCTTTTTATTACATAAAAATCTTTTATTACAAAATCATAAGCATGTAATTCTGTAACATAACACTATCACACTCAAGCACACCATGTGACATTTTAGGGGACGTGTTCACATTGCTGTCCACCTCGTGCGAGACACTCACGTACCCAACGACCACACTCCACGGCACTACTTCTGCTGGCGCCTGTATTGTTAAAATTAATCACACCCGTTTCTTTGTCATTTTTTAATGCGGCTATTGGAAATTGAGTCACATGTGCGGTTCACACTCCGTGTCCATTGTGGAGCATTGCTGGAGGCCTGTTGTCACTCTCCACAACAGACTAACAGAATGATGATCAGCACGACCGGGCACTTACCGGGCATCCCTGTGAGAAGCCCTTTTGAGGTTTCTTTTCCATAATCCTCCAGATAAACCTTTGAGTTTACTCATGTTATCACTACTCTACAGAAGAGAAATGAAGGCCAGCTAGAAGGTTGAGTAGCTTGTTGAGAGTCACAAAGCTAGCACGTGACAGATTAAATTCTGGATTTGCCTATAGGCCTTGCAGACAGTTAAACCCGAGCAATTAAGCGCTATGTTAACCAAAACATGAAGATATACCATGTACCTGAGCTTAAAATAGCATGCAGGGCCACCCACGAAATGGTCTGTCTGCGTGTAAATTCAGAGGACGGAAAGCACGTCCGTGTGGCTGTCCTGCGCTCTGTGCAGAATGCGCGTTGAGCGCGGACAAGCCGATGTGACTTGGAGCCCATTGGAAATGCACAACAGGGGTTCCAAACGTGAAGACGCTATCCTGGGTCCTTTTAATGCTCAGATAAAAAGATCTGCCTCTTCATCCTTTTGTAGATCTGTGCTCCCGCAATCAGTGTGGTAGGCTTAGACCTTGACCTACTGGATTTTCCTGGACAGGAGACCCAAGTGTACTTATCTGGACCTGATACTTGTCTACATTTTCCATGCAGTAGGTTCATGGGCCGGAGGACAGGGTGAGGGAGGGCCGTGAATGGACACCCATCCTGGTCTGTTCCAGCTCCTTCATCTGCTTCCAAATATATTAAGTCCCCGTGGGAGCAGGCAGGGTGGATCCATGTGAGCTTTGGGGGCAGAGAGTCCTGGGCACAAACCCTGATGGCATCCTTTCTGAGCTGTGACCCTGCTCCAGGCATTTAAATTCTTGGAGGCTTCGTCTCCTCATGTGAGAAATGAAGGCAATAACAGTCGCCACGTCTGATTGTCTCAAGGATTAACAGGGATGGGGTCTGAAAGCGCTCAGTGCCGACGCTGGCACACGGCAGGACCTCAAATACAGTCGCTGTTACTATTAAAGCATCGCCACCACCACCGTCCTCCTCCTCCTCCTCATCCTCAGCCCACTTTTTCCTCAGCTCTTGCCTCTGCTTCCTTGACCCTAAAACTCAGGACTAAACTTTATCAAAAAGTGGAGACACATAGGGAGGCGAAAATATTTTATCTATGAACCCCCAAGGTCATGGGTACTCGGAGGAAGCACTTATCTCTTCAAGGCCTTGCAGCTGGGTCTTTTGTCTCCCGGCCGTTTCGAACGGTGTGTGCGAACGTGCAGACATTTGAAGAGTGTCCAGCACTTGGCGGGTAGCGGCCGTTGCGAGAAGCCCAGTCCATTTTTCTACCTTTCCCCCTGTCGGTGCACAAGACCTTGGGATTTTTATAATCCAAATTGATACTCTCTAGGAAATCTCTTCCATTCCAGCTCCCTGCACTGGAAAGATTCATTTTCCTGTGGGCACTTCTCCAGCGCCGGGTGGATAACGGTGACCGTGGGGGAATGAGTAACCTTGCCTTGACAACGTTCGGGTCTTGCTAATTTGAATCTCTCCCATTTTGCTCCCATCCACCTGCTGCTGTTTGATG
>CM052547.1:86978543-87000199 GCA_028533065.1 Trachops cirrhosus
CCAAATTGATACTCTCTAGGAAATCTCTTCCATTCCAGCTCCCTGCACTGGAAAGATTCATTTTCCTGTGGGCACTTCTCCAGCGCCGGGTGGATAACGGTGACCGTGGGGGAATGAGTAACCTTGCCTTGACAACGTTCGGGTCTTGCTAATTTGAATCTCTCCCATTTTGCTCCCATCCACCTGCTGCTGTTTGATGGATCTGCACTTGTTTGTGGGCTCACTGATCACTTTCTTATTACTCTTCCGCCTCCATCCATTTCGGTTTGTGGAGCCTTTCGGGTGATTTCTTACGCCGCCCCTTCGCCACCTGCTCCAGCCTGACAAATTATCAGCTCCAACTGTTGCTCCTGACCTGGCATGGTCCCTTCCCAGGGATACAGATGATGCCGTTCAGAGGGATAATGATGCCCTAATGAACATGCAGTTGTTCCTCTTTCCGCCTGCCCTGTTTGAAATTCAGCGTGGCACAGCCATCGCTGCTGCCCCAGCTAAGTCAGTGAGAAGGGAGAAAGGGAAATCGGGAGGCAGCTGGACTGGCTGAGAAATCCACACACGTCAACAATGAGACTAGGGAACGCACAGAGAGCAGTCCTCTTGGGGGGCCAGTGCCTTATTTTGCTGTGGTTTGGTGGCAAGGGGCTGTGGGACAGGAGGGAGATGCCCTCAGCCGCCTGCCTTACCCTGGTCACCAGTTTTGACCCCCCCGCAGCTTTGTCCAATGCCACATGTTTGGATATGAGCACCCTAAGATCTTTTCAGATCCCAGATTCTGGTTGTAGTGCTTCTGAGTGACGTTGTGACTCTTTGCTAGAGGATCAATTTTTTTTGAAAAGTCAATGAAACACAGATGCAAACAGCCCTGACCTTTGAACGATGCCCTTTGGTGGGGTCGTTCTAGCCCCTGTTCCCCGTCAGCCAGCAGTGCAGGCATTAGCCCCAAGACCACTTCCTATGGAAAATGTAAATGCTTATAGTTTTTAAAAAGACAACGTGTAACCAAGATTAAAACCAGCCCAGTGTTGAAGCTGGAGACCACCCGCATGCCCTTCCATTCGCAAGCTCGCCAGTGGTGCCCGTGAGGGGAGCCTTGCCAGCCCGGCCGCCTCAAGGCGAGAACTCACATCACGTGGCTTCTCTGGGTCAGGCGTTTGCCCATGCTCTCGCTTCAGCCTCTGCTCAGTCTTTGGGGCAAAAATAATGAACGGTGACACGTCCATGAGGGAGCTGAGATTTGGTAAAACAACAAATTCCCCAAGTGTCGGAACTTGGTTCAGTGTCTCCGAGTACACGTTGTCCTCTCGATGTCGCTGGAGAATGACGCTCAACATTTACTGTGCGTTGCCCAGGCGCTAGGCAGTCTGGGTGCCGAGTAGGGCACAGTGTCAGCCCTGGAGGGTTACCATATATCTCAACAACCCTATAGGGTTGGTGCCACTGTTATCCCCATTTTACAGACAAGGAAATGAGCTCAGAGCAGTCAGCCGGCTCCCCAACAGTCACACAGCTAAAAGGTGGCAGATTCTAGAGTCCCCTGTACTGCACCCCCCCACCCACTATCTGTGCTACCTCGGTTGTTCCTTTGGTTAATGTCCTTATCTCAGCAAACACAGTAGGTGACACTGAAGGGCTCTGACATCTTAGGGCCCGCTTGGCTGCTTTGTAGCTGACCCAGGACAGTCTCCAGATTTCCGACAGTGCCCTGCCTTTCCTGTCCCCAAGAGCGTCACCCTCACGAGGACACACCTGTCACTCGTTCCCCCTACCCCCTTT
This sequence comes from Trachops cirrhosus, assembly GCA_028533065.1. Classification (NCBI taxonomy): domain Eukaryota; kingdom Metazoa; phylum Chordata; class Mammalia; order Chiroptera; family Phyllostomidae; genus Trachops; species Trachops cirrhosus. Next base: position 86,980,317 of record CM052547.1, read on the forward strand.
GGCCTGGCTTGAAACCAACTCCTCCAAGCTGTGAAAAGGGCATTTAAAAACAACAATGACATCGTGACAATAGTACTTACACACGTTAAAATGGCCCACCTCATCAGGGCTTTCCTGGGGCCATGAAATCTCAGAAACCGTTCTAACGCCCATCATTGGAGAACTAGTTACATAAATTGAGATACGTCAGTACGACCTAGCCGCCAGTAAACACTGACAGCTCGCACTGGAGTGTCAGGGTTCAAGGGCTCCAGAGAGTCAGGAAACAATGCCCAGTGGCATCGCAGGAGCTGCTTTGCTGTGCAAAGCTCGCCTGAAGCTGAGCCCAAACGGGCTTCCTCGTATTTTCCCCTATTCATCTGGGTTATACTTGAAAAAAAACACACACACAGAAGATGGTGAGATGAGACTGTGGAGCCACAGCCTTGCCCAGGAGCCCCCGGCCCACATGCACCTGTGGAACGGAAAGCTCTCGGCGGGGAGGGGCGGAGAGCACAGCTCAGCTTTCTCCTGCTTCCCAGAGAGCGCCGGGGGCCACCCCCTGCAGGAAGCAAGCTGATCCCTTCCCCAAACGTGCCCCGACTCAGAAGCAGCGCCGCAATGTCGAGTTAAGTGAAACAGGAGCAAGTTAATGAGACAGAGTTATGACCACAGTCAAACCGTGTGTGTATGTGCATGTGTGTGTGTGTGCGTGGATCCACACCAAAACTATTCACGGCGGTTACTCCGGACAGCAGGACGACAAAACGGGGTGTGAAATTGAGTGTCTACTTTAAATATTTCTGCAGCCTTTGGATTTTTCATAAGACACATTTCTTTGGTAATGAAAAAAAGAAAGGAAGAGAAAAAGGGAGGAGAAAACCAATGGGCAATTACACTCCCGGAGAATTTGGGGGGAAGTTGTAAACACAGCCGCGGTGGCGGTGGTATGAGCAGCTGGTACTTATAAGTGATTTCCATGTGTACCAGACTCTTCTAAGCCCATTACTTCAATTGAATCATTTAATCCCCACCACAATCTCTGAGGGAGGGATTTTTATTATGCCCAATTTCCATAGGAGGAAACAGGCCCTGAACCTTTAAGTGGCCTGAGGTCACTAAACAGTTATCCAAGATCTCCATTTAAAATTAAACCTCTGATGAAAGATAAAAGCTCTTTTTATATGAAACAAGGAAAAGCAAAACAGGAACTCCATATACGACCTCCACCCAGGGCCCTGGGCTCTGTTTGGCCTGGTAGGTCTGGGGCCTGTAAAAGTGTCTTAATTTCTTTTAAAATCAGAGGTGGGGAAACGAACCTTTACGGTCAAAGAAAATGTTTTCTTTCTCACATCAGAAAAGAATGAAAATGTTAGGTCCCGTAAATTTCACTACTAAATTTCACTTGAAGTAGAAATTTCTATTCAATTTCACTTCAAGGAGAAAACTTGAAATGTTGAAACATCTAAAGTAATATTGGGATAATTGTTAATATTGATATCCTCATGGTGGGAAGGATCCCCCGCCCCCCACAAGGCAAAAGGGCAGAGCGCCCCCCAAAGTTCTTACAGCCATCCCGCGCCCCCCCCCGCACCGCCCACCCAGGTTTCAGTCCCACCCCGGTCACCTCAGCGAGCGAGCGTGAGGTCATTGCTAATGCTCACCGCGGTCAGGGAGGGCGTGTTCGCAGGACGGGACGCCCACAGCACGCTGCCCTGTGTCTAGTTCGGCTGTCACTGTCCCGGGACCCCCCCATGACCCTGAGGCAGGCGGAGCACAGAAGCGAAGCCGGAGTGACTTGGCAGTCATTTGACGGGTTACATGAGCCATGACAAGCCACTGGCAGACACTGGAGCTGCTTCTTCAGGGGGAAAAAATGTTTGGAGAAACCTTCTTCTTGTGCCGCACTTTCTTTAACGATGATACTAGTTTAGGGTAGTTTCCTGTTGAAGAAAAGCGGGGGCAAAGGCTGTTGAATCCTCACGGGAAAATTCTTTCTTGTAGAATTCCTCACCAGAACACAGGGTATATTTTCAGATAAAAGTATGGTAGGCATTAGTCCTTGCATTTTGATCCGCCAAGTGGAACTCTGAATTAGTAGGACACATTTCAGGGGACGTAATTTATGTAATAATCAGGCCTGTTTCCATTTCGAAAGACAGAAAGCCCAACTCAACTGGGCATCCACAGCGACTTTCTTGGGTCTTTTAACCCAGCAGCCTGTGGGTGGAACTGGGTTTGGGAGTCAAACTTCTTTCTCTGATACCAGCTTCGTTCTCAGAAGGTTCTCTAGTCTCCTTGGAGGTGGTCGCACGAACTCAGAGCCCACAGGAAAGGAAGGACCGCTGGCTCTGCCCCAGTGATTCCAGCGAAATTCTGCAACTGTTATTTTTCCGGACTGGGTCAGAAGCCCATCCCTGGACCACTCGCTGCAGCTGGGAGGATGGAGCCAGTGCCCTGATGAGCTGAGCTGGGGTCACCTGCCCCTAAAGGCTGGTTAGGGGTGGGTTAGCATCCCCTGACTCCCGCAGACTGGGAGTTGGGGTGGGGTGTGTTCTCCAAAGGAAAATCCACACCAAGGCATCAGTCCAAAAAAGAGCAGTGGACACTGAAAAACATTTTTAAAAGATGCCTAGTGCAAGAAGCAATTGATGGTTTGGAGGCTAAAACCTCAGCTTCCATTTAGGTATAGGACTTTGCAGTGCATTGCAAACAGCCAAAAAAAATGCAAAAACAGAAACTTACAAATACATGTTTTAAATGGCAGCATCCTAGCTATTTAAATGGTTAGCCATGGGAGAATCCTGGTTGAAAGTTCGTCAGCATTTCCTTGCTCATGCCTTTAAAATCCATGCAAAATTGCACATTTTGGCACAGTGACAAGTCGGCAAATACGGCCACGCAGCTCTCGGTGCCTGAGCTGAGCTGACCGCGTGGCTTGTGCTGTGGGTTTTCCCGGAGCACGAGTGTTGCCGTGTCCGTGAGTCAGTCAGTTGGAAAAGCAGACCTCTCCGCCGTGAGTGAAACAGGGCTCCACACCCTGGCGTTCGATGGAGAAAGATTTCCCGCAGAAGTGAGCCTTCATTTTTTTATAACCCTGTTATTTGGGATACCATTAAGAATTTAATCAACAAAGTAATTGGACTTTTTTGCAATTTCATGCCCATGAACACTGATAAACCAGCCTCAGTGGCTGCGCTCCACGTGTGAGATTTGAATAGTACCTGAGAAAAAGAACCAAAATAAGCGGCTCTGTCGCTTTGGCTTCTAAAGGCAACACCACCCCTCTGAAGAGAACAGCCTCTGTAGTAGCCTGTGGCTCCCCTGTCTGCAAGGATGGCTGGACTCGGCCAGCGTCCCCCACGTGCCTGTTCAGGGTGGGACACTGTGCTCAGCTGGACAAAGTGCCAGGTGCTAGCGATGTTCCGTGCACAGGTGAGTCACCGGTGTCCGCCTTCCATTGCTTCAAACCTAGTGTGAAGACCCAAACCCCCCACAGCAAAGTACAGGACAAAGTAGAACGTGGTAAGCAGCCCAACTCAAATGGAATCATTCAAATTCGTATAATTGAATATTTGTTTAAATACAGTGGTCCTTCTTATCCTCGGTTTCCCTTTTCGTGGTTTCAGTGACCCTAGGTCAACAGAGGCCCCATCATAACAAATGGAAACTTCCGGAACTAAACGATTCATAAGTCTTAAGTTGCGCACCGTTCTGAGTAGCGTGGTAAAAATCTTGTGCCTTCCAGCTCCGTCGTGCCCGTGATGTGAACTGTCCCTTCGTCCAGTGTCCACACTGTCCACACTGCCCACCTGTCAGCTAGGCACTGAGTCGCTGGCTCAGTCAAGAGGTAGACTGGTGACTGTCACGGTGTCGCCCTGTGTGTGTTCACGTCGCCCTGGTTGCACGCACTATCAGCCCAGAGCACGAGAGCCGTTAGTGGCGCTGGCAATGCGGACGTACCGAGGGGGGGCTGTCACGTGCTGCCTTCCAGTGAAAAGGTGAAAGCGTTCAGCATAATAATTGAGACCACGCTCACGTAACTTTTATTGCATTATATTGTTCTATTTTATTGTTGGTTCTTGTTGTTAGTCTCTCGGTGTGCTTTCTTTATAAGTTAAACTTAGCACAGGTATGCACATATAGCAATAACACAGTGGAGATAGGGTTCAGCAGTTTCAGCCATCCACGAGGGGGGCAGGCCTTGGAACGTATCCCCTGCAGGTAAGGTGCGACGACTGTATCAGAGCTTAGACTACGTAACAGGTCTGCTTCAAAGACCTAAGGAAGAAACAGTGAATGAAATTCATACAGGATCCCTGCTCTCACGGAGTTTACGTTCTAGTGGGGGGCGCAGGCGAAGGACAATTAAGTAAATTGTACGCTATGTCCGATTGTTAAATGCTGTTGATGAAAAATACGCAGAGCCGGGCCGTAGTTGGGGGTGAAGGGGCGCGCACTGTCAGTAAGAATACTCGGGGAGCTTTCTTTCCAAGCTCGCGCTGGAGAGAGAAAGGGAGGAACCCAGGGAGGGTTCCTAAAGCGCTCCGCACGCCCTGGCACTCAGTAAACACTCCGCAAACCCCGTTGTTCTCATCACAGTTGACCGTAGTGCTGACGAGCCCTAAATGTGAGAGGACATCGTAATTGCATTGGCTGGATGGAAGGGCTTTGTGGGGGACATCTCACCGAAACCTGAGTTTGCGGCCCTCCTGAACGAAGCAATGAAATCTAACAGCACCGAGCCCGCCTTTCCACCTGGCAACCGTTGCTCTGGACTGTTCCGCCGCAGCCCGCCAGCCCCGACCCGGGATGGTGACTCCGGCTTTGAGTGTTTCCGCACATTGTGCTAGTTCGTAGCCCGAAGTCACAGCATGTTTGGTGGTTAAACGCCATAGGAAAGGCGCTCCCACTTCACCCCTCCACCGGTTCAGCCGTCCAGGGTGTCTCGTTGCTGCTTTGGTTCTCATTTCCCAGGATACGGAGAGGTTGAACAGCTTTTCTTAGCCATTTGTCTTTTTTCCCAGAGCGACTTTGGCTTCAGCCTACAACCAGGTTTCCGTAACAAAGCCATTTTCTCTTCAAGAAGGGAGAAGTGGGGAAGAGAGTTTATTAAAAATACAGGAAAATGATGTCGTAGGGGAGAGACCCAAGGGGCTGCACAGGGTCTAGACCTAAGGCCAGTCCTTCCCCTGGGGCTGAGTCCCTCCTGCCCCTCCTTCTTCCTCCCCAGGACCCGATGCCGGTCTCTGGGGTCTGACTGCTCCTCTCCAGGGCTCTCCAGTCACCTCCCAGGGACTCCGGCCTGAAGGACAGCAGACCATTAGCTCTGGTCTCTCGGTCTTCTCATTTCTGGAGCAGCATCTGAGAACAGACTAGGAGACAGCGGGGGCCCCCATCACTGGTGTCCCGGGTGATGCAAAATCAGTATCACAGTGATGCCACTGTCACTGGTTCTGGCGTGGCGGTCACGGCTCTGTCATCTTCCCCCAGCCCCATGCACTCGCCCTTTTACCAGCCCAGCCATGGCTGGCTCCTGAGCTTCCCGATTCCTGATGGGGGAACAAGGCAAGGAGTCGGGGGAGGCTGCAGCCATCAGTGTAACGGGGGTGGGGGCAGCAGGAGGTCCCTGGCAAGCAGCAGAGGACTCAGAAGGACAGGTAGGCCGGGGCCAGGTTACACAGGGCCGCGCACGCCTCGCTACAAAATGTCATTTTCTGCCTGGCACTATCAGGACAATCAATGGTTCTCAAGTATCCGTGTGACCCAACCAGCTCTTCCTGGCCACCGGCATTTTTCTGGTGTCAAGTTCAGCCCAGAAAATGCTGTGCAAGAGGCTCACCTGTGCTATTTCTGCCTCCCCGGGGCTCGCACCTCTGAAAGGTGTGTGGCGTTCCGGTGTGTCACTCCCAGATTCGTCACCCGCGGAAGACAGCTCCGACGTGTTGGGCTGCTTTAATCTTTCCCTATAAATCAATCCTCTCTCCCCTTAATCATTTGGCTTGCTCCTCTCTGAACTCGCTCCAATTTGTCTACATCTTGCCGGGACCGAGTTGTCTAAAAGTGAACACGCTGTTCAAATGCAGGGAGCTGGCCCCGCAGGCTCTCTCCGCCGTCCAGAGACTTCGCGCAGGGCGCCAGGGGTGAGCCGAGCTGAAATCGGCCCATCTCCCGTTTTCAAAGGTGGGGGAGGCATGCGTTTCTTTCTGTTCCACAGCAGAGTGGTTGTTATTTTTAGTGTCTGATTGTCAGGCCGTGCATTAGAAAACTTGTGGTCACATTGCATATTCCAGAAAGTCACATTGCTGGTGACGTGCGGCCATATCGATAGATGAGTAATTGCTCGCTGTCATGTGCACTCTGGGAAGCTGCGTCCTCCCCAGCTGTGAAAGGCAGGATGTGAGAGCTCCTACCTGTCCAGCTGCCTTACCTGTCTGCTCCCTACCGGATCCCTGCACCTGCAGCCTTTTGTACCAGCGCCCTCTGCTGGCCGGATGCCCACAGGCCAGGAGCGTGGGGAGTAAAAGGGGCCTCACCTCCTCACCTGGTAGCATTCTCCATCCCATTTTAAAGACCAGATAACTGAGCCCCAGAGGAGTGTGTGACTCAGAATCAGTAAGATATCGTGGGTGGAAAAGAATACCAATAATCAGAATGAAAACCCAAACGGATACTGGCTAGCACTTTAGATTTCCCAATGCCAGGGACCGCAAATTGGACTGGCAGGCAGGTGATGGCAGGGGGTGTGTGGGGACCACAGCTGACCCCTCCAGGGACCACAGTTTAAAGGGGTCAGCAGTGGAACGGCTGTGCTGGGCAGCTGGACAAGGACAGGAGTGTCAGAACCTCTTCGTCTTCAGGAGACGGACCACATCCACGCTGAAGTGTGAAATTGTTCTAATTTTAGAACAATGTGTAGGCCAGACCAGCATGTGGAAGGGCTATCTCCATGGGGCCCCCACAGCCAGCTGGTAACCCCGTTTCTAGGAGCTGCCCTGTGTGTTCGTACCCTAAAGGGTTCCAGACTCCTGAGATGTCGCTGCTAGCTATATCCTCATTTTTGCAGACCAAAAAAAAAAAAAAAAAAGAGTTGAGAGAGGCGTTATACAAATCTAATTAACGTTGGACAGAAACCCAGACTCGTGCCCCAAATCCGGGTTCTCTCCACCGAACGGCACGGCCCTGAATTGTTCTTCGGGGAAAACTCTCCTTTTTAAGGAGAAGGAAGTAGAGGCTCAGACCAGGGATGTGCTCCGGGCAGGCGCACTAGGTCAGCTGTCTCAGGTCTGGGCCTTTCAAGGCACAGTGTTGTCTTTTATTGGGCACTGAGTTTGTTTTCTAGAGACGGTGTCATTAGGCCCAGGGCCTCTGACCTGTGTTTAGAATATTTGCTTTGAGTAGCTTTGCAGTAACAGCCCTGCGAGTGCTCAGCCACCCACGGGGTCTCAGCTGGCACCTATTATGATTCAAATCGGGAGAGGAGAACCATTGAGAGGCTGAAGCGAGATCAAACTTCAGAACCATCGGCCAAGGGGCCACTGAATTTGATCTGCAGACTCATTTTGTTTGGGCCACATAAACACTAAACATTAATAACGATAGTAGTAATAATAATAATAAAGCAAACACCATTGGTAATATTTAACAATTAGGAGACTTACTCTAAAAATCCAAATTCCTGAGTTCTTTGGCCAAAAACAAGATTCTGTCACTTTGGCTGTTTATTTGTGCTTGGCAAGATGAGCTGGGGCTGGGTGGGTTGTTGCGGGGGGGTCCCCTTGCCCCCGGGGCAGGCACTCAGCAATGCCCCCCAGTCCCCACCTATTTCTGTTGTCCCCCAGAGGCCAAATATCAGTAGCTATTTATCGTTGTGTTGGTGTCATTGTTTTCATAAAGAAAACGAGGCACCTTCTGTAACAGTCTCTCTTAAACGTGAGGAGACAGACTGAGAGCGTTTGCAAGAAACACGGGAGAGCATCTTCCTTTGTGGAGGTGAAGAATATTCTGTGACGTGAGGTAGGGCTCCTTTCCCGGTCCCTGTGCCACCGCATTTTAGAGGCGGCCCGCCACAGCCTGATGGAGGCGAGCCTAGCAAGGAGGACTCCCCGACACAGACCTCAGCCGGCTTGCCCAGCACATCAGCTGATTGAAAACAGGACCGGCCGCAGGGAGAGCTGCAGCCTGCGAGCCTCCAGCTCCGTGGCAGGTGGCGTGTTCATCAGGAAGCAGCTCTGGAAAAGGCAGGTCTGTGTCCCTCCCTCTGCGGATTTCCAGAGAGCACCAGTGGCTCATTTCTGCACTGGCCCAAGACGTGCAGGTGAACAAAAAGTCTATTTGAAATGCTGGGATGCCCCCCCCCCAAAAGCTGGCGTGCCAGCCATCCATTTCTCTATCCCTCCCTCTGGCTTTTAAACATGAGAACAATCTCGGGCAGGTTATCCAGCAACAAGAAATAAAACCTGTGAAGCTTCACATCCCCAAACAGAAAGCAAGTGTTGCTGGTGCTTTTTTTTCCCCCTGTGGTTATGAAGCGCTGAAAATGGAATGTTCACCCCCACTTCTGCTTCATTCTGTATTGGATTTGTAACTGAACCACCGTCAGCAACATGACACCCCACTGTGCTGACCAGCTCATCACTGTTACTGGTCCTTGAACTGACGGGGTTCGGGAGACGTGATGGGTTGGCCGGTTGTGATTGCTGCCTTTACTCGGAGGGACCGGAATCCCACAGGCTGAATTCTAAAGGAGACCTTATAAACTCTCTGGTCTTTGGGTTACAGACTCAAAGGCTTATCAGGACAGGGAACCAACGTGGGTGAAGCGAGCCTAGTGAAGAACTCGTAACGATCGAAGAAAGTACCTACACTCAGCCCAGCCAATTAGATACAGGGAGGAATATATGTCCAGTCACGCTAGATCTTCACATTGCTCCCCCAGAGGAGCCAAAATCGGGGTTTTCGTGGGAAATCTTTTGATTTCCCAAGGTCAAAACTAAGTCATAATTTGCTTTTAAATACTCTGGGCCAATTAAACATGTGTGCAGGCCAGAGGTGGCCAAAAATTGCCAGGTAGACACCTCTGCTCTGATTTTAACTCTCTTCGTGTTTGAAAAAAACATGAAACGGAGGATCTGCTAAGGGAGGCTCAGGAGACAGTCAGGGAAAGAGAGTCCCTTTCATGCCCGAGGCAGTTAGAAGGCTGGGCTGCAGCCTGCCTGTGAGATACGACAAGAAAACTGTTGCCCTCCAACGAAGAACAGCGAGTCCTCCCGGCTTCTGTCTCATCGTGACAGTTCGTGCTCAGTGGAAGCCTTTCTTATTCTCACAGTCAGAATACCCCATCTTAGCTAGTTTTCTAGGAAGGAGCAGATTCTGAACTCTGCATTTTCTTGGAGGAAAGTCTTCTGCAACAATGACACCCACAGCCAATAACTACTAGGGGTCCGTAAATATTTGTCAAATGAAGAAGTTACATACACGCCGTCCACACTTGTATGGATACACCCACACATGCTCGAAGATGTTGCTTTGAGCATCTGGACTCTGCCGTGGGAGGAGTTAGTTCCACATATATTGAAAGTTCTCTGTTGATGGGGAAAAACCCCTTCTCTATAGGGTTACTGTTTAAGGGGTTGGCAAACTATAGCTCATGACCCAGCCCGTTTTCATAGATAAAATTTTATTGGAACACAGACATGCCCATTCAGTAACGTATCATTGATAGCTGAGCAGTTGCAATAAAAACGGTGTGGCCCACGAAGTCTAAAACGCGAACTAACTGGTCCTTCACAGAAAAGCTTCGCCGAGCACTGCCAGGCACTATGGGTCAGTTAACGCACCCCCTGCCTCACTGTGGGGCACAACCAGTGTCTGTGTGTGGGGGACCGGGAATCAGACACGCCAATGACTATGGAGGAAAAACCAACACGGGCCAGGAGAAACCACTGTAAACGGAAATGCTCTCGCTGCATCTCCCAGTGATGGCGTGTACCCAGACCTCGGGACCGTCAGCCGGCGGGAAGGGGGGCCCAGTACTGGCCAATCTTCGGACTTTTTAGGAACATCCGTAAATCTGGATTGTCATGTGAAATCTCCATTGTTTAAACATTGGCGACTACCTTGAAAAGTAAATAAATATTCTGAGGTAAGTAGGGGGGCCTCCTACGAGCAACATCTATCGTGGCCAGCAGGGAAGATGAGGTGATCTTTCTCATTTCTAACAGCGCGGCAGGAAAACGGACTGATGGGGAACTGAGCCTCTGTGACAGACTGGTAATAGGAGGGACTCCGATGGCCGAGGGCTCATTACCGGGTCTGTTTTAAATGCCAGCACCTTCCGTGTTTGCCTTCAAACAACGCCCAACACCTAAATCACCGCAGTGAACACAGATAGAAAGAGACGGGAAGGTTAAAAGTCTGCTCATCAGCCCCTGCTTTTTCTCCCCTCCTCACCGTGTACGAGAGCAATATTGTTTCGTAAAAACAATACGACCCCATTTCTAAAGCAATATTCATGCTAAGCTAGTCAGCTGTTAAATATACCCAGCAGTTTGCATTATGATGAAGCTAAGCCAGAATTTCAATTATTTTCTGGACACATTTAAAATTATAATACTTTACTGGGTTAGTGTTATAGTTCATCCAAATTACTCACAAACTATCATATCAATCTCTTGCAACTGCTAACGCCTTACAGATCTGTGAAGTTAGGCGAATTAAGAGACTGGCCAGGGTAACGACCTTCACGCCAGTGCTGTGTTTTAAGGGGTGCGTGTCTTCGGGAGTGCATTTGGCTAATGGCCAAAAGCTAGCTTTGGCCGCCCGTGCGTGATATTTAGGCTCAAAAAAATAAAAAGGTGATGCAGACCACTCTTTTCCCTATTTCCAGAAATCTACCTGACTCTTTGCAAAAATGCCCAGCAGTCCATCCCACCCCACCTTCCCGTGGTGTTACCACTTCTGCCAAATGACTTTTTATAAGTCAGCCCCCAAGTACCCAAAGTCGCCATTGCTATTTTTTCCCTTCTCTGTGACCTGATGCCAGCAGCCTCTGAAAACTCAGCCTTCTTGCCTCTCCCCGGACACTCGGCTTTCAGGGATGCACCTTGTTCAGACCCGTGGTGCAAGCTAAATTCATCAAGAGCAGGTCCCGTTAATCAGCAAGAATTTATGAACGTCTCTACCAGCAGTTGCTAGAAATGCGCACCTTCCTGCAGAAGGCATGCCACACCGAGTCGCCCATAATCAGCAGGACCTTCTCACGCCCTTTGCCAAGACCACGCGCGACACGGGTCTGGCTACATTTAAGACAGCAAGTCCCAAGGCTTTGCCACTGCACCCTGTGTTCTGAGGGACACCGTGTCACTCAAGGCGGGAACTGTGGGAGCAGTCCCCCTGGGCTCACTCTGAACGCTCACTGGGATGGAATGAGGGCGGCCAAACGGCCAGGGACAGCAAGGGTGTGCAGAGAGCGACGACAAGGCTTAGCCACAGCAAACTTAGCAAACAAGGAGCGAGACCAACAAGTAAGCCCATGCGAAGGCTGCTTTAAAAGATCTCAGACTTTTCCAGGTTGTCACTGCACTGACAAAGTGAAGTATAGGAAAATGAGAAATGTATCTACTCCTCTTGAACGTTCTCCCCTTAATACAGAAGAGTCGCACTTTCCCACAGTGAAGCCACTAGCCACCTGTGGCTATGTAAGTGTAAATTTGAACCAATTCAAATGAAATGAAATGAAGTTTTTCTTTCCTCGCTGGCACAAGCTCAGCAGTGACAGGAGGCTGGCTACGCGTCGGACAGTTCAGACACGGAACCCATGTAAGTCACCGCAGGGAGCTCTGCTGAGCAACGCGGACCCGGAGAGTCCCCTTGGCCCACCGCACCTGGGGCCACGTTCTCTGTGTCTCTCTCGGCCCATCAGGCGTCACACGGGTACTGGCGGGGTTTCCCAAAGTCGGTATGGGTGTCCCTGGTAGCACGCAAGGTAATTTTAACATGCATAAGCTTTTCTTTTTTAAGTTCTAAATGTTATATAGTTAAGTTTAGGGTGACTTTCAAAATAGATGACAAAAATGATGCTGAGCAAAAAAAAAAAAAAAAAAAAAGCCAGCCTCCAAAGCTTACCTATTCAAAAGCTGACCTGCTCCATTTATTTATGCAGCATTCTTCCATTGGCTAAATTACAGCGAGGGGAAGCCGGTTAGCGGTTGCGGGGAGGGGGAGCAGAGAGGGAGGTGGCCGTGGCTGAATGGGGTGCACAGGGGTGCTTGGGATGAAACTGTTCCGTATTGTGATTGTCACAGAGGCCCCTCAAACGCCGTGACAGTGCGTGCACCCGCACACAAGTGCCAGTACACTGGGGAAACCCGAATAGGTTGGTGGACTGGGTCAACGTCAGTTTCCTGGCTGTGGCACTGTCCTCCAGTTAACTATACATGGGGTCATCGTTGGGGACACCGGGTTAGGAGTACAGGGTCTCCCTCTGTATTCTTACAATTAGTTCGTACAATTACAATGCATGTGAACCTATAATTATCTCAAAAGAAAAAGTTGACAAATATATGGGACTATAGTACATCAAATCCAAGTTATTTGAACGTAATCTCCAGGAAGCTAAAGAAACAAATGCTGTGGCAATCCCTTATTCGAGGGAAAGAAAAATAAGTAGCAAAGCACAGTAAAGGGGACGTGACCGTGAAGATAAATGATGAGGGTGGCACCTGAGAGGCTGAGGTTGGGAAAACTCCGCCCTCGCAATTGAGAAAACAGACTCTGGAATGAGAGAAGGGCGGGATCAGGTCACACGGACGAGCTGTGTAGCCTTGGGCCAGTTAACTAACATCTCCTCACCTCGGTTTTCTCATCTGCAAAATGGGGACAGTGGCAGCCCTATGCTCACGATGCTGCTTTTGAAGCCGTGGTGGGAGACTCTGTAGAATGCCAGCACTCTCCCCAGACCACGCTGACGTCCTCCTGTCCGGCTGCCGTCATCGGATTGCACGCCCCTCATTCCGAAAGAGTCGGGGACGATTCATTATCCATGCGATTGCTGAAGTCGGGGTTGGCAAACTTTCTCCGAGAAGGGCCAGAGGGTAATATTTTTGGCTCTGCACGCCATATGTTTTCTGTCGCAGCCACTCAGCTCTGCTGTTGTAACGCGCAAGCGGCCGCATGTACACAAACACATATGGCGGCGTTCCAACGTAATTTTATTTACGAAACAGGTGGCCGGTCAGGTCTGGCCTTCGGGCCGCAGATTGCCAGTCCCCGGCGAAATCATCTCTCGTTGAACTTCGAGGGCAGCCCCACTCTGCTCTCCCCTCCCTTTCTCTTCCCACTCCCCTCCCGCCATGCTCAGGGGCCGTTCCATTACCAAGCCAACCAGAGGTCAAGTCAAAATGCGCTTGCTAATTGCCCTGCCACGTGTACTTCTATTGACGGGAGCCCATCACAGGTCCCCTGGGTCTTGTACATAGTAGGCTCTCAATAACTATTGAGTGATTGATTGGTTGACCCATTAACGAAGGGAGCTGAGTCCTGACAAAGGTTAACGGGGATTGGACGGCCGTTGCTCCCCCAGTGACTTGGCCCTGACACAGGGGGACGCTAACGGCCCCGCAGCCCTCACGCTGATTTAACACGATGGAGGCGGCAGGGCGTTTTATTGGAGATGACGTCATTCAATCATTCGGATCTTCCCAGCGCTTCTGTGGCACGTAGCCGCAGCTTTGTGTCGTAGCTGAGGAAGCTGAAACTTGGAGAAACCAAGTGGTTTTCCTAAAACTGGGTGGTTTACTGGTCCGTAGAACTGAGACTCTCCCCAGCTGTCCCAGCTCCCGATCGTCAGTCCCTTCCAGTGATGTCTCAACAGCCGCTACGGAAACGTCAGCGAACGGAGGGGGCCCCGGATGCCACTCCAGCGACGCTGCAACGCAGACTCTAAATGGTAAAAAAAAAAAGGGGGAGGGAGTAGGTTTAAATACCCTGAACTTGAAGTTGTTCGGAACTTCAGCGAAACATTCCCTGGCAGGAATGGCCATGATAGAATCCTTTTTGTATCAAAGCATATGTAAGGCCATGAAATTATAATGCGTAAGAAAGAATATGTGTGACATAAAGAATAAATACACGGACATGATAAAGTACATGTGTACACACACACACGGCAAACCTCGAAAAGGATGCAAACTGGGAGTTTGAAACGGAGGGCTCGCAGGCCGGATTTAACATCCCGACGCCCTCGGGTTGGCCTGCCACGTGTTAATGAGCGTGGATGGGTTGCTTCACACAAGGCCAGTGCTCCTCGATTTAGTCCCGTTCCCATCACTCCTCAGTGGTTTCCCCGTCCTGCCCGTCTAGGACCTGAACGGCCCACGTGTTTTTCCTTAAACCCGGAATGACTTCCTCCTGGAGGTGCATTAGGGAGGGGGCAGGTGTCACCCGGGCTCTCGGTCCCCGACCTGCAGCCTGGCTGGGTCAGGCCCCACCACCAAGCCGTCTCCTCCCGCCCGTCCCACCTCTTCTGTCCGAGGCAGACGACCTGGCTCCCTCCTTTGCCTGACACTTCCCAGAATGTCTCTGCAGCTCTGTCTCTCCGAGTCGTCCTCCTAACTTGCTGGCTCAGAAGAAAAAATAAATTTCTTCTAACCAGCTGACACCCCATCTGCTTTGGCAAGCTTACCTCTTGATCTCTCTCTCTCTCTCTGTTTCGTTCTCACTCTTGCTCTCACTCTTGCTCTCGCTCTCCCCTTCGTTTACGTGACCCGCAGTGACTCCCTTTCTCTCTCTGCACACGGGCTTACACATCTCCTCCCTCTGAACCCCAAATTACTGCCACAAATAAACAACCGGCCCTGCGCGAGCCTTCCCCCGGCCTTTCGTCTCCGAAGGTCCCTAAAGCGAGGTGTGTCCTCCTTTCTGCCCCGCCCCCCAAGTCATCTTGGACTTCCTGGCAGGTGACAGGCACATGGTTGGCGTGCTGGCCTGCAGGCAAACGCACGCACACTCCCAGCTTAGCGGTGAAGAAGTCTGGTAGCCCTGGGAGCTTTGAAGACAGCCCCGGGCCGGGGTCCCCGATTTCCCATAGCCACAGCCTAACAATGACCTTGAGCAGTAGCCCCTTGTCTGTAAAAAAGAGCACACCGCAGTGTTTTCCCGACACAGGTGCTGTGAAGGTAAACTGAGGTACTGTGCAAAGCACCTCTCACAGGCCATGGTAACTAGCAGCTGCTGCTACCAAACCCATATTATGTAATGTGCAAATATAATGTATATTATACATATAAAACCTCTCCTTTTAATTAGAACAGTCTGTGGTCAGCAACCATGTCAAATCCTCACTGCTTTTTCCAAAGGACTTAGCCTTGTAAGCTTCACTTAGAAGCTCTTTAATACATGCGTGTGAAACCAGGGGGCGGTTGAGAAGTTAGGACATCATATTAATAAGGCTGCTGTTATTTGAATAAAGCTCAAGTGTTCAGACGGCTTGTTCAGAGCAAGGCCTCTCGTCCTCAGCAGGACTGCCAGCGGGGGGCAGGTGATTCTGTATTGCGGGCCGTCCTGTGCATCGTAGGGCGTTGAGCAGCATCCCTGGCCTCTACCCGCCAGATGTCAGTCGCCCCCCACAACATTCGCACCCCACCCAGGGGGAAAACAGGCCTCCAGATATAATTGAGAAATGTCCCCAAGGAGGCAAAGTTGCCTGTTCCAAACCCTACACCCACCCAGAGGGATCTGAAAACTCCTCCTCCTCTGAAATGTAAATAAGCAGCAGTATCCTTGTGTAAGGGACTGAAGCTCCAAGGGACAGAAAAGCCAGGTGAGGTTTTGTAGTCACAGAAATGTCAGTTTCCGAAATGCAATTTGCTCTCATATGCAGAATTCTTTCCTCCAACAAAGGACTTTCGGGGAGAAAATGCTGATCTCACACTGGCTTTCTTGAATAGAATTTTGCAAGCTCCAGGTCTACCTCCGTAAATCTTCCAAAAGAGAAGGCCAGTCACTCAGCGTTCTGAGTCTCACCAGGTAATAATATATGTATGAGGTCCCGGGTAACCTGCGCATTCCTAGGAAATACTTCAAAGTTGTTCTTTAGCATCAAAACAAACAGGGGTCAGCGGGTCTCCCCAGCAGCCTCTGTCTATCGGTGATTATATTTTGTGTGAACATATTTTGTGACCGCGGAAGAGACTTCACGGGCACACAATGGCAAGCGTTCTTCAAAACTGTCTTTAATTATTCATTTGGCTGTGCGATATTTTATGTGTCTTTTCATAAATGTTAATCTTTATTATTGCCCTGTGGAGGGGAGGGGAAAGCACCCGCTCGCTGTAATACCTGTTATTAAATGACCTATCAGAGTGACATGGATAAATATTGGGAGCAATTTAATTGTTTTCTATCTGCAGTTTTCATACAGTTTCTATCAAACTGAAGGGTAATTTTTTTTGTAGCTGCTTATTTTAAATGTACAAAACCCTTGTGTGTGATTCCATTAGCTGCCCTACAGCATTGCAATCTACAGTTTCCCTGAGGCTGTTGTGAAATATTGATGAAATCCTTGCTTTTGTGGCTTCCTCTGATACACTAAACATTTGTCTGATGTTAGTTGAACTTGAATGGATCTGTTCAGAGCTATATCAGTAGTGACTTCAAAGGGAGTAAGGCTGTTACAGTATTTTTTCCTCATTTTTCCTTCCTCCCTTCTTCCATTTTTTTCCTCTTTTTTTTTTCTTTTAACAAACTGAAGTTTCAAAGCTTTACCCTGGTATACTTTATAAAAACAAAGTTTACATCAAATGGTTCCAAGGACCTGGCAGATCACTGATCTTTATAGTTGCAAATGGTTGTGTGTTTTTATTTCTGCATCTAATCAGTTGCTTGAGTCACTTTAGATACGTCGATATAGAGGTGACACCCCCCAACAGTACACACCTGCACACTCACACACGCTCACATCCGCTCACGCTCACACACACACAGAAGGGAAGGAGGATGTGAAACAATGAACCTGGCCTTGTAAAGTCTAACGCGGAATCCTGTGCCTCTGGACGCCCGCCTCGTAGGGGTCCCCTCCCCACCTCAGTGAAGGAGCACCATGAGGGAGAAGAAAGATCATCTGTAATTGACTTTTTCCAGCCAAAGCTGTTTGCATTGAACTTCACAAAATTCGGGACTAGAGCTCATCTTTATCCCCATGTTTTCCGTTCAGGTTGTGAGTTATACCTGCCGAGGTTTATTATTTTCTGAAATGATATAGCAATCTTTTAGGATCTCTGAGCGGTAAAATGGTCTCTCAAGCAGGATTTTCTCAACTGTGGGCATCGGAAGCCTGGAATTTCTTTGTCGGGGGGCCATCCGGTGCATCGTGGGATGTTTTGCAACATCTCAGGCCTCTACCAGCTGCCAGTAGCCACCCCTCCCAGCTGTGACAACTAAAATGTCTCCAGGTGTTGCCACATGCCCCGTGGGAAGACAGAATCGCCCCACCCCCATTCTGGTTCAAGAGACAGTGTAACACTCGATCATTCTTCAGATTGATTTTTCTAGAACAGTTTGGACCCGTGCTCGGGGGCCCAGGAAGTATCTGAACCTTTGCTTTTTCAGTTCCCTCTGGAAACAGGAAGCAGGGCATCAGCTTACTGTCTTGAAAACAAAAACCTTCAGAAACCAACTGGCAGGCTCGACCTTGGGCTGGGCAGCACAGGGTTGAGAAGCATCCTTTATCTGCGAAAGCTCAGGAAACCGTAAGAGTGATCCCCAAAGTGACTTCCATCAATGTTTGCCCCATAGGCCGCACCCCACAGAGGCACCGCTGACCTGGGAAGTCAGCTTTGCCCTGGATCACTCAGCACAGCTTTGCAAACAGAGACTCCAGGGATACCGCCTCGCTGGCGGCCTCTGGCCCAGCTTGGCAGAAACAGCAATAGGATTCCGTACCCACAGCTGACCCTTCGTGATGACCCATTCAAAACCGGATGATGCAGCGTACCCCTAACTAATCAATTGCCAGATAATACTTAATTAATGTCATCTCCCCTGAATAATCTAATCTCCACATGGTTAGAACACACAGATCTGCTCCACTGCCCAGTGCACACAGTAGGTGCCCAGCTTTTCCATGAAACAATTAATTATGTAACGATGGGGCTAGAAGCACCGTCCCCCCCACCACCCATCACCCATCACCCATCACCCATCACCCTCTGTGGGAGCAGCGCTCTCTTCCCCTCCTTTGAACCTAACAATCTGGGGGAAGTGAAGGAAGTGACAGTGAAAAACTAGGGGCGGGAAAAAAACCCTCCATCTCTCTGGTTTTGTCCCTGCCCCTGTTCCATCATCACCCTCCAAGAATTAACGTCATTCGCTCCTTTCCTTTTTTTTATCTGGCAATTACAGTTGACGTTTGCTCATGTTTTATATTCATTTCAGGGGTTCACCATAGTGGTCCGACATTTCTATGCTTTGCAAGGTGGTCTTCCCAGCAAGTCTGGAACCCACCTGGCACCACACGTGGTCACTACAGTGTTACTGCTGTGTCCCTGTGCTGTACTTGACATCCGTGTGGCTGGTGTGTAACTGCCAGTCTGCGCTTCTTAATCCCGTCACCTTTTTCACCCCGCCCCCCACCCCATACCCGTTCACTTTTCCCCCAGCATTTCATACTCGCTCCCATCCTTCGTATATCGATTTCTTGATATTACTTCCCATACTATGCTAAAGGGGGCCCAAGCAAACCCCACACTTAATGTCACCACTACAGCAGAAGGAAATTAATAGGATATGAAATTCAGAATCGTGATTGGGTCACTTCCCCTGAAGTAGGTTACTTAACTTACTGTTTGAAGAACGGCAGGTTTATTTTTTCCTTTTCCCTCTCCTTGTCACTCCATGGCACCCCTCCCCACGGGCATCTGCACAGTAGCCGCCGAGTGGTGGCCGTGTCTGGGGGAGGCACAGACGGAGGGGGTCCTGTGTCACAGCTGGAAGCGAACACCTGTCCCCTCTGTGGGGTGGCACAGAGGGCGTGAGTGTGTGCCCACCTGCACGGGGCCCCCAGCAAGACAGAGACTCAGTGCCCTGACTCCTGTAAACAGGCCGAAGGAGGGGGAAATCGATGTCAGCTAAATGAAAAAGAACAAAATCAATAAGAGAAAAGAACAAATATTTTCAAGCTCCTACAAAGAGTCATGGAGATTAAAATTAAATTAACCGTAGAGAGTCAAGGTAGAAAGCGGTTGCTCGGGTCCTGAACCACCCGTCTCCTTCGAGCGTGGGGAGGCTGGCCGGTCCGTCTGCCTGGCTTTCTGGGGAGGAGGAGGACATTTGTCAAAGCAGCGGCACCGTCACTTCGTCTCCATTGTCAGTGTATCTGGAGTTGAAGAAGCTTATTTTCTGCAAGTGCCTTCAGCCCCAGACGTGTCGGCAGTCTATTTATGCTGGGCTAAAACAAACGGAGCGAACGGTGGAGAGGGCATCACTCACATGGTGACGGGAGGGGGAGGGCAGGGCATCCTTGACATCCTGCATACACAAATCATTGAACGTCTTCCCAACCAGCTGCACCTGTAAATCAATCCACGCCCGTCTTCGGAAAGACTCCGCAGCAAGGCGACTTGACTGCAGCGGGCAACGGATGAACTGGAGTATTGCACAGCTGTTCTTCCTGGGTTACGTACGAAGTCGACGTTCGTGTGTTGAGCTGGACACACCAAAGATCACTGGGAGCCACCAAACCCAAGCCTTGTAGAGTTTTTAGGCTCTGGGGGCTGGGGGCTGGGGTGGGGCAGGGCGGATGCTCAGCGGAGTCTGTGGAGCCACAAGAAGCAAAGCAGAGGCAGAACGCATGGTGGAAGCGGTCATCGATGGGGGAGTCGTGATCTTGACAATGATCTTGACCCTTA
>CM052547.1:87000699-87047804 GCA_028533065.1 Trachops cirrhosus
GGGGCCTGGGGCCTGTGGGCGGGGTTTCAGACCCTGCCTCTGCCAGGTTCCACCAGAGAACCCCTTACACTTCTTCTGTTAGCCTCACCTTCCTCACCTCTGGGTTGGAGGTCAGCATGCCAACTCATGGAATTATTTCCAAAGTGAATGCATGCCAAATATTTGCACTCTATCAGGCACACAGTAGGTGCTTCAAGAAGTTAAAGGGAGGCTCTTCCTTCCTATCTTCTTCAAGAATAAGAGGTTTCATAAGGTGCTAATTCCATAGCCTGGGAGATGTGTAGATTTACCGTCTGTACTGTAAGGTGGTTTGCTGGAGTAATGAGTTCACCGTGAAGAGTTTGGTGGTGAGTCGTCCAGGATTTTAGTAACTTAGCCGAACGTGAAGGGTCTTCGAGGATGAAATATGGAGTAAAGTCTGCCCTGTTACAGCCCATACTTCTATAAAGCAGACAAACTCATTCCTGGTTGGCGCATCGGTCAGCGATGCGAGTGTCATGAGGATGTCACATCATTTCACGTGTGATTTTTTCCTGGCATGGCACAGTGTATCACACTAGTAACAGCAGCCTACATTCAAAGTTCGCCAGCGCAGGTGAGTGCCCGAAGCCGCAGAGAATGCGGTCAGTTCATAAAAGGCCCATCGGCTTCTTACCTTCCTCTCGGCTCAGGCGGTTGGCCTCGGAAGTCCCTTGTCACTTCTCCCTGACCGCTTTAAATTTTGACCTGTCTATAACCCCACAGTTTCGCCACACCCTTAAACTCCTTCCTACCCAACTACCATCTCTCCTTTTTCTATGAGACAAAGTCCTTCATCTGCTGTAGCACCCCTTTATTAATTATGAATTTAACAAGTGGTTTTAACTGGACCAGTATTTGTAGTACATTTGTTCTTTCATATTTGTTATGCTCTGGGTACCTAGTTGTTTCATTTTGTTGTAGTCTCCCCTAACCTAATTTTTCCTAGAAGCACCATAATCTTAATGCAAGCTTTTGCAAAGTGCGAGATTGGTCGAGGAACGTACATTGCATTATAGCAGAGACACACCCACATCACACACACCAGAGCAAAGCACAGTTGAAAATGAACGTGGCCGTGAGTATGGACGAGAATATGCAGCTATGAGAGGACTCTCTGGCTCTGGAGCCTCACGAGCTCACTTCAAAACCAGATACTACCGATACCTGAGTAGGTGACCTTAGTAAAGTTGTTTAACCTCTTGAAGCCTAAGATTCCCCCGTCTTTCGTAACGGAACTATTAATACCACCCTCACTACTGGAGTGCGGCGAGGCACCTGGAAAGCACTTACAGGGTGGTAACCATTAGAATGTTGCGTGCATAGAAGCTGCTTATAAACAACCAGGGTTCTGATGAAGTGGTTTAGAATAAGTCGTCCTCACAGCAGAAGGAGGCCGGACGGAAGTCTCCAAATCAATGCCTCGAACTGACGTCAGCAGAACCGTTTTTGTGCGTTGGGAGCCCAGCTTAACCTCTGAGTCACACACAGCTGAGCGATGGGAGAACCCCCCGTGCCCAAGTGAGAAGGGACGTCCCCCCTGGGCTCGACTCCCGACAGCTGGACGCCTGGCCCAAGCCCACGTGGCGTGTGCAAGATGATAACCGGCACACGCGGGTGTTTGGGCTCCTTTCCTCTGCATATGAGAAATACAGCCGAGAAGAAGATAATGCCCCCACGGCCGGGGAAGATGAGATCATTTGTAAGTGGCTTGTTAAGGCACACACATCATTTTCCTGATCAGCGGTAGCGAGGCTGCATCCAGGGGCTGATGCGATTCATCATGTTATTATATATTTAGGGGCTTTTTGAAAATGCTGTTATTTACTCAGCCGACTGTATATCGACTATTTAAAGCAGATTTTTGACCCAGTAGACTGTACCAGCCCCATCTATTGTCTCAATGAGCATGTGGGGACTCTTAAATATGCAGATTAGTGACACAATAGACGATGAGTCCTGGAAACATGCTCTAGCCGGGTACTTCCCAGTCATCGGGGATGATATGTTTCTGAAAAGCGATTCTAAGGCAGACCCACGCGCATAGCCAGCTCTCTGGGAGAAACATCCATCTGCACGGAGCAGACTCTGGCTTTGGAGGGAAATGTTTGGTTCTGGAAATAGGATGCTCTTATTAGCCATGCTTTATGGTCTCTCTATTTATCTCTGAAATTATTAACTACCCTCTCCTGGATGCCAAGCAACGCCACCAAGAGCTTAAGCTTGTTCTGTTCTAACACGCAAAGGAGCCATTCTGTTAGAGGTAGTACAATTGCATTCTGTGATTTAAAGGATGGCTCGAGCATCATCTGTTTGACAATGAGGTCTTTGTCTGCAAGCAACAAATATTATCTCTGGCTAACCCGCATCGAAACAAGGGATCTGTTGGAGGGAGTGTGGAGTAGTTACCGAAAGAGAAGGAGCCCATAAGCCTCTGAGGGGCCACGGAGCGGAAGCAAAGGATGATCTCTTTCTGACCTGTCATCAGGATGGGTCCACCCCAGCCATTTCCCTTCCTTGGGTCACAGGGTCAGAGTTCAAATTCTATAAAGCAAGAGTCTGATTGGGCAGGATGAGTTCATAAGTCCCTACTCAAAACAAACAAGAACACCAAAAATGGAAAGAAACGAGAAAGTTCTCCTGTTTTTGTTGTACCTCTTTGCTCTTTAAACAGAATATTAGACATTTAAGCGCACACACGTTGTGTGAATCATGCCGGTTAGAAGACAGCCCAGATGCGCTGGGGCCTCATTACATCAACCTCCCGACGACCCGAATCTGCGCCCCGCTGGCGCCTTCCCAGTGTGCCTGGAAGGGAGAGGACGCGTGCGGTCTGCCTCTGACGGCACTGTCCTTACGTCGGCCCCAAACCGACCTTGTGCCTGAGAAATTAAAATCTGCTAAACAGCCCACTTTAGCACGAAGAGGGAAGATGCTTTCCGTTATTAACTCACCCACATCGCAAAAGCCGAGGGGACAGTGGGCAAGGGCGGGGCACCCCGCCCCGGCCCCACCAGGAGAGCCCGCGGTAGAGAACAGATGGTCGTCTGCCTAAAGCAGCCGGTAGTCCCCTCAAGAGCTGTGCTCGGCACCGGGGATGAAGCGATGAGCGGGACAGACAAGCCCCTGGACTCCTGAGGCTCAGGGTCACACTGGAGAGAGAGATTTCCCGTGCGAGGTCTCTCAGCCTCGGCGCGGTTGACATCTGGGGCGGATCACTCTTTGTCTCGGGGGCTGCTCTGCATGCTGTAGGGTACCTAGCAACATCCCTGACCTCTACCTACTCGATGTCAGTAGCATCCCCACCCCACCTCCCCACTTACAACACTCAGTAGGTCTCCAGACATTGCCAAATGTCCCCAGGGGACAAAATCACCCCCAGCTGAGTCATCAGCAAGGTGTGTGGTGCCAGCCGGGAGGAGAGGTGGGGCCCCAGGCCTGTCTCTGATTCGGTGAGCACGTGGGAACTGATCCATTGTGCACTGGGCCCGTCTTCGGGTAAACGTTGTTTCTGCTGTTCCATGCAAGCAAGAGCCTGAAGTGCTGTGTGCCAGCCCCTGTGGAAAGTTGTAGAACAAAAAGCGGGAAAGGAGAGAGGAGAGCATTTGTGCTAGAATCCCCAGGGGCGGGGCACATGGCCATAAACACCTGTCGCCTACCTGCTCCTACAGAGCTTACCGTCTGGGGCCTGGGCTCAAGAATCACAACTTGATTCGAGCAGTAATAGATATGGGTCAAGTCCTACGGGTCACAGAGAAAGGGAGACTCTGTTCTCAGAGTTTGAAATGGCACATGTGTAAATAGTAAGGAATTAGGTGCTTGCCTGGGAGCACCAATCCCAGATTTTAGAGTATTGACTTTCTTATCATAATGGATGATTATTGGACAGAATAGCAAAAGGGGATTCCCTTATACTTTGTCAGACAAAAAAATTATGATATTTTGCCATCATAATTATTAGGGACTAGTAAATGTACACACCAAGGAATAAAACAAATGCCTCATGCAATGTACATAGCCAGGCTAACATGCAAGCATTTATAAAAATGTATCTAATTTATAAAGTAACAGCTATACAAAACTGTGAACTGTGCCTAGACCAGTAGATCTGCCATGAAGCGCTCTGTTGCAAATAACCCATCCCGGAGTATCTTAAGCAGTAAAGGGGATCATTTGCTCATGAAATTCTAAAGTACAAAGACAGTCAAGCTTCAGGTAGTGTTGGATCAAGGTTCTGGCTTCAGTTTGTTGCAGTTTTCTGGCCCCGTGTTCTTGTGTATGTTCAGGCTGCCTTCCTCCATGCTAGCATGATTGCTGTCAGCAGTTCATGGGATTATATCCTCATGCACAAGAAGGGTGCCTGTCGTCTTAGGTTAGCCCTGAATCACCTGTGCGAGCCACTATTGCCAGGCGATGGGCTTAGACAAGCTGGGCGCCCCCCACACACACACACCTGGGCAGTGCCAATCCCACACACGTTTAATAGATAGGGGACCGCCATTATCTAATACGATGTAACCTGGAATACTGATGATCTGTTCAGCTTTGCCCAGGAATTAGCAAATTTCATTTATAAATGTTCTAAGTAACAAAAAATTGATGAGACCCTGGGAAGGCCACAATGTCCTCATTGAAA
The DNA here is from genome assembly GCA_028533065.1 of Trachops cirrhosus. Lineage (NCBI taxonomy): Eukaryota > Metazoa > Chordata > Mammalia > Chiroptera > Phyllostomidae > Trachops > Trachops cirrhosus. The sequence goes on from CM052547.1 coordinate 87,005,354, forward strand.
CTTTATCTTTAGGTATAACTGCTAATTGTCTCTGTATCTCGTAAGAATCATTCAAAGGTGTTACCAGCTAGTAGAAGAAGATGCTTTTCTGATCATGCCACCCAGGCCTCCAGGTCAGAAAGCTCTTTTTTCATGATTCCTCCAGGAAAAGAAAAATATCTCTTACAGCCAAAAGCAAATTCACTAACCAATTAGCAGAACACAGCCTTTTTCGTTATTATTGTTAAGGAAAAATACATACATATATCATTATTTTGTTAGGAGAATTCAGCTTTCACAAGAGGAGTTTGGGAGCTGCCTGAGAACAAACAAAAAATTTTTTAAAGGAAAGGAAAATACATAAAACAGCAAAAAAGACCAGAAAGAATATGAAGGGCCAGGCCGTGGCTGTGTTGGGAACCGTCTGTCAGTGCTCACTGTTGGAGGGTGTCAGGTCACCAGCTAGTCTTCCCACCCTCCCTGTCCTCTCCTGAGACAAGAACCAGCCGATACTGGGAGAGGGGCGGGCTGTGCTGATGTAGTGACCTCAAGACTTTCCCTATTTACCCATATATTTTATAGGTAGGGACAGAGGAGAGATGACAGGCTTTGAAAAGAACATTCTTAAAGTAGCCCTAACCTAAAATCAAAGGGTCAGAGACCCTGGAGACTTTTCCATTAGATTATTCAAACCAGCGATTCAAAAAGATCGAAGACCTCTGTCGCTCCCAGAATTTGGGCCATTTCCAAGAACTGCTCCGTCCAACTGTCCAGTGTGGGTTTGGCCTCGGATCCGACTTGCTCTTTTATATAAGTTGCCTCTTTTAAAAGCTAACCTCGTTCATTAAGAACTGAACCAGGTCAGGCTTTATTTGACAGAGTTACTGGAGTTACTTGGAGATGCTAATCCCTCCCGTCGGTACCTCTTTGTGTTGTTTGCGTCTTGCCCTATAAAAACACTCAGTCTGATAAGGGGATTTAAATGAATCCAGAAGGGATTGATTGAGAATAATGCTAAGAGCCTGATGGACTTTATTTTTTTCAGAGAGCACTTGAAATTCAAATAAATTCTAAACATCCCGAGAAAGCCCCGTGATGTTGCTGTCCACGACCCGGGCTTTGCGCTTGTCCTCACGAGCAGAGGGCCTTATGACCAGCATTCTGAGTTCCTCCCAGTTCTCTCAGTTGCACAGTCGTCTCTGAGGCAGGTGTGTTCTCATCTCCAATTTGTAGAGGAAAAGACGGAGACCCACAGAGGTCGTTAGTACACGCAAGACGAGGAGGTGAGACGTGGCAAACGCAGACAGGTCTGCTCCGGACCGTGGGCTTTTCGATTGTGCGTTACAACACCGGTATAAGTGACGCACACACTTTCGTTTCTAATTTTCCTTGAGTAAGAGAGAGTGTTCTTCTCCGTGCAGCCCCCTGCGTCTTTGCCAGCTGGACAAAAGATGAGTATCGCCCTTCCTCAGCGCCAGGCCCGACAGCTGCAGCTGACCTTGACTTGGCAGCGTGTCTCAACTGCTGACATTGGGGCTAAAACAATTCTTTGGTGTGTGGCAGGGCGTGGGGCAGCATCCGTAGCCTCTCTTCCCAGTAGATGCCAGTAGCACTTCTTCTCCAGTCGCAACAACCAGAGATGTCCCGGACATTGCCAGATGTCCCCTGGGACACGGACTCACTCATGGTTGAGAGCCACACTGGGTTACAGTGTGACAGTGACCCATCTCGCTCGGGGACCATGTGTTATTTGATTGGATCTAGCTGCCAGGAAATGATCCTATAAACTCATCTGTCCCGCAGTGCAAAGATAAGAAAATAAGTCTACATATTTTTATAGAGATGAGTTCTTGGTTTGCTTCATGCCGAATAACCAAAGGTCAAATAGTGGGGTGTGAGGCAAAGAGAAGCAGAGTGTAAGAGGCATCAGAGTGGAGGGAGGGAGGTTCTTTTCGAGGACCCTCAATCCGCACCCCATCTGACCCTGGCCTCCTTCTCCCGTCTGGCAGACTGTGCAGACACCTCAACCATTCAAAGGGATGCACGGTTGAAAAGGCTTTTTTGTTGTTTTCTAGGGCTTGAAAGCAGGTTAAGAGACCAATAAGTAAACCCTAAGTTTCTCAGCTAGAGAAAACCGTGTTTTACTGATGCAAGCACTCACTCACCCATTTATTTCTTCCTACGTATGCGACAAATATTTGAACAACTTGTGCCTGGATAGCAGGGGATATAGCGGTGAACCCGATAGATGGAACTTGCTTCAAAGAGCTTAGTGTCATACCGGGAAGACAAATAATCAAGTGAAAGAGGAAAGAAACAATGACAAGTTGAGATCAGGACTATCATGAAAAAATGGGGGGGCAGGGCTCTGAGATAGAAGACACCCTTGGCAGTTAGGGACTGGGAGAGTGAGCCCGAGCTGCAGGGATCAGGGACAGCCCCTCTGAGGACGGGCATTTGAGCTGAGCCTCACAGGGTGAGCAAGAATCTGACATAAGAAAGCAGCAAAAGCTTCCACGTAGGAGAAAAAGAATTTCAAAGGTCTTAAAGAAGGAGAGAATGTGGTGAGTTCAGGCCACAGGCATCAGCATTTTGGCTCTGAGCCCTCAGCAGAGAGGACAGTGATGGGACGCAGGTCTGAGATGGAGAAAAGGCAGGGCGTTTCAGGAAAGCAGACCAGAGGGGAGCAAGGCTGGCCACCGGCGAAGAGGCCGCAGCATCTGCCACGGAAGAGATGTTGGCAACCTGGACCGGGACGGGGGCGGGGGGCGGGCGTGGAGATGGGTGATAGCGTGGAGCGTTCAGATTTATTTTCAAATAGCATCGACATCTCCAACTGATGACTTAGATACGGAGAGTGAGGAAAAGGGATGCCTCCAACATAGATCCTAGTACCCAACAGACCCAAATTCAAGTCCCAGTTCGGCTGTGTGTCTCCCGAGATGGAATTAACATTCTCTGCCAATTCAATTTCATCATCTCATGCAAAGACGGGATTTGAATGACGCACAGAGCTATTGTGGGGATCGAGTCATATAACAGGCATAAAGAAATTAGCCCCCCAGCTCTTACACATATATTTGCTCTCAATGGCTGGTAGCCATTAGCTCTTTTTAAAGTGGAGAATAAGCTCCCTCCGAGCTGGGAGTTCCGGTCGCTGAGGACTCCAGGGGTGTGTTGAGTGGCTCCATAAGTGTTGATAAAGGGATGAAAGCGCATCCGGAAAGCTGGAACTGAAAGTTCTTCCCAGCCCTGAGATCTGATCGGACTGTACCAGGGTGGGAACCCTGCTCCGCTCCCAGGTGGGAGGGAGGGAAGGAATGTTCTGTACACTGTGGTCCTCTCAGCCAGGCTGTCCCCAGTGACGGTGCCGCTGGAGAATCCACCACGAAGGAGAAGAGCTGCGAAGTCCAACATCTGTGCTGTTACTCATAGAACTGAAGAATGCCAGGGCAAGGGGATCCTTGCCTGGCCGGGGACTTCACCGCACAACACAAAGGGTCTTTGCACCTCCGACTTCTGTGACCGCAGAGACAGCGGGGACCTTTCACTGAAGAAGAAGAGGCCAGGTGCCTCTCCAACCCTGCCAGTGTTGCTTCTCTGAGGGGCAGTGGTCTTTTTTTCTCACTTTCCTTCTTTCTTAATGGGAAGTGGTCACAGCCACGAACTTAGCAAAAGAAGCAAGTTAAAATGTGTCCATTCTTGGCTAATGCAGTTAGACGTTTTCGAGAAAAGGCAATGAGAAGCGGTCATTATCCATTATCTGCATGAAATATTTCAGAGAAAGAAGCAGCATTTGCCAAAAAAAAGGGGGGAGGATAGAAGAGACAGAGAGGGAGAGAGAAAAGATGTTTGACTCCAAGCCAGGCAAGAAGGAAAGAAGATCACCTTCTAGCTCTGTGGGATGGCTGTGCTAATGATGTTATTTCAAGTAAAATGGGAATATCTGTCTGAAAAAATACAGATGGTGCTCCGGCCTCAGATACTTTCTGAAGGTTGTTCTGGACAATGATTCACTGTCCCTTTTCTTGGCAAAAGAAACCCTCCAAACTTCCCAGTCTTGGAGAAAACTACATATGTAGTTCCCCCCTATTCAGGGAGGGGGGAGGGAATGTATAGAAAACCAGTATGCATATTTTGCTAAAAATAATTGCTACAACTTGAAAACTCGAAGCCTACAACTCGAACTTTGGTTGGAAAGTGTCAGTCCTACCGAGTCGTTCCTTCTTCCCTGTTTCATTTCCCGTCGTTTTATCTCCTGCTTCTGATTTATGTGTCTCTCCGTGTGAGGATAATGTAAGGACAATGATTTCTAAACTGGAATGACCACAGAGCTTATGACGTGGCCCTCTTCTCACCCTTCTTCATGAATATTTTCTCACTCTGCTTTTTTAAATTGTCACCAGGACATTGCCAGGTAATAATACACACCGCGCTGAAATTCTACGTAGCTGAGTACGAAGCATTTTTCCAGGAGACCTTCTGCTTTGAGCATTAGTCATCGCTCTCAGCGCAGCCCCCAAGGTCTCTAACAAAGCTCTTTTCCCTCAGATGGTGGGTTACTTTATTTCTTGGAGATTGCAGACATTATCATTACGGGTAACGACCTAATAACTTGCTCTCCGATGTTTGCCCATCACTTCTGCAGAAGTTCCCAGCACACGTACCACTAGCTCCTTGCAGGAGTGATTTACCGTCGAGTAACAAACCCCAAACTGGAGGAAACTCTCTTCTTATGCATGACACAGACAAAGCTGGTTCATCTCAAGTGCAAATATGGTCGGAAAGCTGTTGGCTTGGAACAGGAGTTAGGGATGACAGAGACTGCCAAGGTCAACTGATCCCAGCCATCTGTGGGTTCGGGCAGCGATCAGGATGCGCGGTGTTTATGAAGAGCCTAGGACAGGCTGGGAAGTCAGGAGGTAGTCCTGCAGCCTTGGCATCCTACATACTGTATCGTATGTGGTACTCCCACCTATGCTGGAAAGCAAATGCTATTTTCATGTTCCTTTCATAGATGAGGAAGCTGAGCCTCTGAAAGTTCCAGAACCTTTCTGAAAATCCCATTTCAGCAGGAATTGGCAGATTCGAACCAAGGCCAGTAGGCCATCCTATGAGTCCATTAACTGAGCAGCCCTTGAATCAGTGACTTTTGTTTCTCTGTTGCTCAGTGTTGCCCACCGAAAACTGGAAGCAGCTGTCTCAGCCACAGGCGTTTTGCCCTTTGATCCCCGACAGGAAAGAAGCTGCAGCTCTCGCAGTCGGACTCTCTTCCCACGAAGCTGGCACCCACACACTCGTGTGAACCCAGGCAGGGGGACGTCAGTCGGCTGACTATCTTCTACTAATCACAGTTTTGCCGTGTACAGCAGGCTGCTCAGCCTCTCCTGAGCGTACGAATCACCCCTGGGTTCTGTTTCATGATTTCTAGGCCATAGACTTGGGGTGGGACTGTGGGTTTACATTTCCAACCAGCTCCCAGGTGCCGCTGCAGCTGCTGGTCCAAGGACCACCCTTTGAGTAGCGAGGGTTTATAGTGGACTTCCTCTTCCTCTTCCTCCTTGGCCCTGCCACGACCCTGTGAGGTAGGCAGCTTGAGAGGCTCACTGCTATTTGGGATTGGCAGATGGCGATCATAGTCAAAGAGCTGGTGTGGGAAACCACCAGAAAAGCACACCCAGTCTTCCATCTCTTGGCCTCACGTGGGCCCCTTGGTGCGGGGTTTGCAGATGGGTGGGCCCCAGTCTATTTGGTTACATCCACATGGTCTGTCCAGACAAAGTTGTTGACAACCCCAGACCACCCTGGCTGCTCCTTGAGCAGCAGCTGTACTCTTCCAGGGTGGCATAAACTTTCCAGTTGCCTGGAGCCCCTCTGTGTCTCTTTAGCGGCGTGCTAACCCTACTCGAGTTCACAATCGAGGATTGTCTTTCTCCCACCTGACCTGCTTTGCCCATTTAAGTTACCTGCCTTCCTCTAGTAATGTACGACCTTTTTCCGTCTCCAACCCTAGTTCTTCCCATAACTCACCTCCCTCCCCTCCTTGGCCTTTGGAAAACCGTTGTGGTAGGAGCCCCAGTGAAATGCAACTAAGGCCTTTGGCACTTGCTAGCTGCATAATATTTCTTGATTAAATGAATGAACAGATAGATCACTAAGGTAGGACAGCGCTTTCCCTTCCTGGGACTTAAACTAGCTTAGTCCCTTTTTGCTGATGACCAGGACGGGGGAAAAGGCGGAAGGCTTGATCAGAAAACAACTTTATAGTCCCAAGAGCTGTGCCGATGGCCCCAGGAAAGTGCCCGCCCCGAGAGCACATCAAATAAATGGACTTCTGGTTTCACACAGACCCCACCTGTTAGGCATCCCTCGTGCCTGTAAAATATTCCAGTTAACTGGATGGTCTGCAGGAAATAATAAGAGAGATGTTGTTGTCACTGGTGGCTTTCAGAAAGTTCTCCATCTCCACCGAGCACTCACGGGGTCAGGAGGAGCCTCCTGCCACTGCACCCTGTGCATCTCAGACAAAGAAGTCACCTGCTTCCTGCATCCGGACAGAGGGAAGGAGCTCTCCTCCCTCACTCGTGGACAAGCCACACTCGTGTCCGGAGTTCTGTATAGAGGTGTGGCGGGAATAAAAATGCGTGTATCGTGAATGTTGTTTTTCCAGTGCAATGTCCCCCTGTTTAGAAATGCGCAGGAACCTCGACAATGTCTTTAGACAGCAGGGAGGCTGAGCCTGGGCTCGCGTACCTGGATTCTCCATAAAGCGAAGTCTGTGCTGAGGCACGGTGTCGGGGATACCCCCAGCCCCCCAGCCTTATCACCTCCTGAAACACAAAGCCAACGGGTGCTCCCCACGTGGCCCTCCAAAGGGGCCCCGCTCAGGGCCCAGCCACCGCGGCCCTGCGGCTCAGCCTCCTCGGACTAAATCCTCCGTCTCTTTACTCAGCCTGCCAACCAGAGTGCCAATTAGTGCCAATAATAATAGACGTGTTAACAGATTTCTAGACCACAGCCACCAAAACACGAGAGACTCGTGACAGGGAGACCTTCCTCCCCCGTGTCATCCCTTAGCGTACCTACTGGGCACATGGCAAGAAACCCTTGCGATGCCCTAATTTACGTCTGCCCTGCACACTGTGGAATCTTCGTGTGATTTTAAACTGTCATTTAGTGGGGCAGATTGGCGAAAATGATCCTGTCACCACCGGATATGTTTTTAAATGAGGGCTTGGTTGAATTCGGGTCTAATGTTTGAAAATCAGCCTCCTTGAGCTTTATATTCTCCGCGGGTTCTAACCGTTCACCTCCGCTGCAGCCTTAAAAACTGTCAGTGTTTTTACTGTAAACACTTTACTGTGGATTTTCAAGGCAACCACAAATATGTATGCCTAGCAAAAAATCTGATGCCTAGCATCAGGCCACCCCTGAATTATTTTGCACAATTTTGTTTAAATCATTTTCTGGCTAGACGTTTTCGGAGCAACTGAGGTGGTAATTTTAGTTTAAACTGTTTCTTCTTTGTTTGGTTTTAACCTTTGACATAAGAGGTACTTTCTAAAATTTAAGGGTTGATTTCTGAAATTCAAAAAATGTGTAGCATGTGTATTTCTCCAATGCGTTTCTTCTTTTTTTCCAACCAAGAATTTCGGAGCAGGCCCCCCAATATCCATGTAGCACGCATCTTGGAACGGCTAATGCCCTTGATCCATGGCAGACTAGTCCGTGCTTTCAAAGTTCCCTTGTGTGAGTCTTTCTTGGATGGAAGTCCGCTCACACGAAGAGTGCATTTTCTGATGCTTTGCAGCCTTGATGCTTATTTGCAGTCTTCCCACTTAGAAGTCTAAATGCATAGCCCAGGGATATCTAGCAACAAGAAAGTTGGCAGCTGAGTGCTTTCAAAAAGATGACTTAACGGAGTTATTCTGGATTCCTCATCGAATGAAGTTGATCGGAGTGGCTGCAGTTCACGCCTGATCTCTGTTGGGGGCGAGGGACTCGACTCATCCCGGGTGCCACTGCCCGGCTGAGAAGCAAATCCCGAGTTCGCCCCTGGAAGAATCCCCTTTCCTTTCGTGCGCTGGTCACTCATTTGCTCAGAGCGTTTATGGACCGGGGTGCTCCCTCTGTGCCCGGAGAAGCAAGTTCTCTGTCTTCACGGGCATAGACATCTTCTCTTTACATTTACATTAGGAGACGATCAAAACCAAGCAAGATTTCAGAGCATGCTAAGTGCTATAGGGATGTCAGTAAGTAAGTTGATATCATCTAGAGCCATTCGAGCTGAAACCTGAAGAATGAAAAGGAAGCAGCTAGGGCAGGGTCCAGAGGAAGAAGTTTGCAGGCAGAGAAATCTGCAGTTGCCAAGAACCACCGCCAGGTGAAGGGTTGGCGGGTGAAGCAGGAGCAAGGAGGCTCGGGTGCCTTTGCCAAGGGCAGCAGGGAGAGAGCCGTGAGGCTCTCGTGAGGCACAAGGAGAGGTGTGCCCACCTCTTGCACGCTCCTGCGCACTGTGCTGAGGGTTTGAATTTTCTTACACGGGCAGCAGGAAAACATCACAGGAGCTGAAACAGAGCGGCAGCGCCACCTAATAGCTTTCACAGAGGATGTTCCAGCAGCTCTTTGGAAAGCGGACTGGAGTCACTGACTCACCCTAGTGAACAGAGGAGGGACAGAGGTGATCTCTTGTGTCGGTCATTTACTCACAGGACCGACGGGGTTTGCTCATGATTCGGCTGTGCTGGGAAGGGAGAAGCTCCCGGTGGCCAGCCGGGCCGTGGGTGGTGAGGGACGAGATGGGAAGTTCAGGTTGGAAGGGAAGATGTTTGGCCTTTTTCACCCGCGGTCCCGGAGGCTGTGCAGACAACAGGCCTTTCTCATCGTGTCTTGGCGTAATTGCGATCATCTTCTTCTGCGAAATAAGTATTCATCAGAATAAACTTGCCACTCATCCGCTTCACCAAGGTTCACACATGAAGCAATCTTATTAAACAAATCATCGATAGAGAGAGAGAGAGACAGATACTCATTATACAGCCAGATCAACCCCATTCTGGCTGTATTCCCTCTCGCCTCAGCTGCCAGTGGCAAACAGAAATCACTTAAGTCAAGTGAGCAGTTTTAAATGTATAATATTAAAATGTGTTTTTAAAAACTCTTCGGAACCCTCAGCCATTGTTCAAATACACTGGTTTTTGATGGATGCTTTGGCACTTTTTTTAAAAAAATAAGGCTTTTCAATGCGCTACCTTATCGGGTGCATGCGATTTAGTCTGTTCTGCAGAAGAAAATAGACAAAAAGGGTCTCTCAGCACGAGTTACTCTTCTGTAAAGGTTATAGTAAACATGTCAATGCCTAATTAAGCAGAAAATTTTATCTGTATTGTGGGGGAGGCGTTTGCTGTCTCCGACTTTTCTTCTGGGGAATCCATTTAGAAGGACAAAGTAGATTTCGAAGTTGAGCTGGTCAGGAAAGCTCAGCTTCCGAACGTCAGCGGAAAGAAAGGACACTTCTCTTCTCCTTGTGCAAAAAAAAAAATGACTATATTGGCTGGGCAGTGTTGTGTGTGCGGGCAGTGTTTTGTGTCTGCGTAAACGCACCTGTATCTTTCATCAACACACACACACAAAATACCACGAATCAGTTCCCACCTCCTTACTCAGTAGCAGACCCTGGGCTAGACACTGGAAATACCAAGATGAGTAAAGCCCAGCCACACCCTTAACCCAGTGTGAGGACAGAAAGCCCCCTTTTTCTCCCCTGTGTCTGCTCGCGGCTGTGTGCGTGCACGTGCACACTCGTTTTGCCTCGTTGCTGTGATGGCGTTCCCGCGAAGTGTGTGACGGCGCGGCTGTGCCTGGAACAGCGGCCCTAGCCAGTGTGTGCTGTCCCGGCGTGGGAGTGCGAAAGCCCTTCTGGTTCTCCGAAGTGACCCTGCTTGGTTGATAAAATGTGCCTGATTCTTTGAAGCGTTTTGCTTGGCTCTGTAACAGTGTCGTTTATCGATTTCATAATAGGCGCTCTCCTTGAACTTGATGATAGGACTCCTTTCGCAAACATATAAATCAGTCCAAGAAAAAGAAGATGCAGTGAGGATGAGGGGGGTGGTCCATTTCAGTCATTCAGCTATTTTAACCCGGGGTTTTCTTGCAAGTGGTGACCACTCGTTAACGGTTGTTTGACTGGATTGAGCAGCGTTTGCTTCTTCAAATGCGTTTATGGAACTAGAAACCAGCACACCTGTTTTGTGGAAAACCCCCTTGTTGACTTGCTAAGAAACAAGCACGCACCACCAATAGCAACCAACAGCTGTGAATCTGGCGGCTAGACTGAATTTTTACATTTCTTCTTGTTTGATGGGATTCTGCCCTCAAAATTGAGAGCTCTGGCCTCCAGCGTTCCCTCCGAGGTGGTTTTCCACTTAGCGACATTTCAGGGACATGCCACTGTTTAACCTTGAACCTGGGGGTCTCTGCCACGAGTCCTTATTCATTGGTGGGTGATGGAAGGAGAGTGGCACCCTCTGGTTAAGACCACGGGTTCTCTCATCAGTTAGACTGGGTTCATGTCGTGACTCCCTGATACTAGGTGTGTGGTCTGGAGCACATTCCTCAGCCTGAACGCCTCCGTCTCCCCGACCGTGAAATGAAAATGGTGCTAGTCCCTACTTTGTGTGGGTAGTAGATGACCTGAGAGTATGTATGCGCAGGGCGGTTAGCAGAGTTCTTGGGATAGGGTGATCGCCCGCTCAATATCCCTCCGCAGCAGCTGTTTGCCCCCACCCGACCCCTTCCTTCTACCCCTCTGCCTACCTACGAGACGTACCTCTGATGCTGATCAGCCTTTTCCATTCCCCGGTGAATGGAAATAACAGCGCCGCCCCAGGGCGTCTCCCAAGTGCCCACCCGCACTGAGGGGGAGAGAGAAGCCTGTAAGGACAGCACTGTATGGCCACCACACTGGTCTTGCCGACCTAAGGCTGAATCGCCCTTGCCTGGGTGTTTCTTTGGTTGCGTTTATCCACTTGGCTCTGAGAGGCCAGGTAAAGAAAATGAGCACATGGGCATAGGTAGTCCCATCCCTCGTCTCCATGGATGGGTGTTTGCCCACTCATTCCCTTTGCGCCCACTCTCTCATGCCCTCATCTTCCCTATGCAATTACTGGTCCTAATTCCTTCCAGAGAGGGGAAAGCAGGCGTCCCCAGTAGCATTTTGCATCTACAAATCAAACATGTAACGGACACCTGGTGACGGGTGACTACGAATCACAGTGCATTTGAAATGACAGGCACAAGATCGAGGGGGAATTTTCAGCCTTGTCTGAAAAGGTCTTCGTGAACCTGGCCTTTTTTTGAGAAGAATACGATAGTCCCCAAACCTCCCACTCTGACACCATTTGCTATTATTTTAAGATCATTACGTTTGCTGAGTTTATATAATTTCGGGCTATCAGTGGAAGATCTTATTCAAGACCCCATAATCTCCCTTCCTGCTATGTAACACTCCACAAACAAAAATGTTGTAACACAAAGACGCTGGCTATCAAAATTGTAAACGCTATGTATCTGAATCACTTGTGAACCCCCATAATAATAAGTGACTTATTAGGATGACTATATGCCAGTGTAGCCGGGTGTCCCAGTAAACCTCACCATGGAGATGCTAAGGGTCAAGTCCTAGTTTTCTTATGAGCCCATGTCCTTCTCTGTAGAGATATGTCTTTAATAGGATTTGAATTTTAGTCCAACTTTTCTGAAAGTCATATGCCTGAATTTAGTGATTGTCCCATTATAGGAGTATTAGAGTAATAATCCTTAAACTTGAGCATTTTTAACTTGGCATTCTAGGCATGTGTAAAGACTTATGACTGCTGCCAATTAAAAAGCAGAGGGCATTAGCACAAAAGACATCATTTGGCTTTTCCTTTGCTTGCATTTCATGAAAGTGTAGACTGAACTGCTGCTCTTCAGTGGGATATGGAAAGCGTTTAGTCCGAGTGGAAAAATCGGGATGGAATGCGTAACCTGGTATTGCCATTTCATCTCTTCCTCTTGTCTTGCAGGCTACGCCCAGGAGGAACAGCTGAAGGACGAGGAGGAGATAAAAGAGGAAGAGGAAGAGGAGGAGGACAGCGGTTCAGTGGTTCACCTTCAGAGCAGCAATGACCCCGGGACAGACGAGGAGCTAGACATGGGTCCGGAGCAGAAAGGCTGCTTCAGCTACCAGAACTCCCCGGGGAGCCACCTGTCCAATCAGGACGCGGAGAACGAGTCTCTGCTGAGCGATGCCAGCGACCCCGTGTCAGACATCAAGAGCATGTGCAGTCGAGATGCCTTTGACAAGAAGGCAAGCGCTCGGCCCAAGCTTCCGAGCGAGGCCCACAACTGCATGGACAAAATGACAGCCGTCTACGCCAACATCTTGTCCGACTCCTACTGGTCGGGCCTGGGTCTGGGCTTCAAGCTGTCCAACAGCGAGAGACGGAACTGTGACACCCGCAATGGCAGCAGCAAGACTGATTTCGACTGGCACCAAGACGCGCTGTCCAAAAGCCTGCAGCAGAACTTGCCTTCCCGGTCCGTGTCGAAGCCCAGCCTGTTCAGCTCGGTCCAGCTGTACCGGCAGAGCAGCAAGATGTGCGGGACCGTCTTCACCGGGGCCAGCAGGTTCCGGTGCCGCCAGTGCAGCGCCGCCTACGACACCTTGGTTGAGTTGACTGTGCACATGAACGAAACGGGCCACTATCAAGACGACAACCGCAAAAAGGACAAGCTTCGACCCATGAGCTATTCGAAGCCCCGCAAACGGGCCTTCCAGGACATGGACAAGGAGGATGCCCAGAAGGTTCTGAAGTGCATGTTCTGTGGCGACTCCTTCGACTCCCTCCAAGATTTGAGCGTCCACATGATAAAAACAAAACATTACCAAAAAGTGCCTTTGAAGGAGCCAGTACCGACCATTTCGTCGAAAATCGTCACTCCGGCGAAGAAACGTGTCTTCGACGTCAACCGGCCATGTTCCCCCGATTCCACCACAGGGTCGTTCGCGGACTCATTTTCCTCTCCAAAGGGCGCCAGCTTGCCGCTGTCCTCCAACAACCGCTACGGCTACCAGAACGGAGCCAGCTACACCTGGCAGTTCGAGGCCTGCAAGTCCCAGATCCTGAAGTGCATGGAGTGCGGCAGCTCCCACGACACCCTGCAGCAGCTCACCACCCACATGATGGTCACAGGTCACTTTCTCAAGGTCACCAGCTCTGCCTCCAAGAAAGGGAAACAGCTGGTGCTAGACCCACTGGCCGTGGAGAAAATGCAGTCTCTGTCGGACGCCCCCAACAGTGATTCTCTGGCTCCCAAGCCGTCGAGTAACTCAGCTTCCGACTGTACAGCTTCTACGACTGAGATAAAGAAGGAGAGTAAAAAAGAAAAGCCAGATGAGATCGACAAGGATGAGAAAGTTGTGAAAAGCGAGGACTTTGAAGACCCTCTACAAAAACCTTTAGACCCTACAATGAAATATCAGTATCTGAGGGAGGAGGACTTGGAAGATGGCTCAAAGGGCGGAGGGGACATTTTGAAGTCGTTGGAAAATACTGTCACCACAGCCATCAACAAGGCCCAGAATGGGGCTCCCAGCTGGAGCGCGTACCCCAGCATCCACGCAGCCTACCAGCTGTCGGAGGGCACCAAGCCTTCCTTGCCTCTGGTGGGGTCGCAGGTACTGCAGATTCGGCCCAATCTCGCCAACAAGTTAAGGCCGATCGCACCCAAGTGGAAAGTCATGCCGCTGGTTTCCATGCCCACAAACCTGGCCCCCTACACTCAAGTGAAGAAGGAGCCAGAAGACAGAGATGAAATGGCAAAGGACTGTGGGAAGGAAAGTCCCCACGAAGAGGCATCCTCTTTCAGCCACGGTGAGGGGGAGTCTTTCCCCAACAGTGAAACCCCTTCCGAATCCAAAAAGGCTGAGCCTTGTGCTCCGAAGGAGGAGGACAAGCTGATGAAAGAGAGCGGTGAGAAAGAGAAACCCCAGCCCTTGGAGCCTGCATCTTCCCTCAGCAACGGGTGCGCCCTCGCCAGCCCCGCCTCGGCCCTGCCCTGCGTCAACCCGCTCAGCGCCCTGCAGTCCGTCTTGAACAATCACCTGGGCAAAGCCACGGAACCCTTACGCTCCCCGTCTTGCTCCAGCCCGAGCTCAAGCACAATCTCCATGTTCCACAAGTCGAATCTCAGTGTCATGGACAAGCCGGTGTTGAGTCCTGCCACCACGAGACCGGCCAGCGTGTCCAGGCGTTACCTGTTCGAGAACAACGACCAACCCATCGACCTGACCAAGTCCAAAAGCAAGAAAGCCGAGTCCTCGCAAGCACAATCCTGCACGTCCCCACCTCAGAAGCACGCTCTGTCTGACATCGCCGACATGGTCAAGGTCCTCCCCAAAGCCACCACCCCAAAGCCCGCCGCTTCCTCCAGGGTCCCTCCCATGAAGCTGGAAATGGATGTCAGGCGCTTCGAGGACGTCTCCAGCGAAGTCTCAACTCTGCATAAGAGAAAAGGCCGGCAGTCCAACTGGAACCCTCAGCACCTTCTGATCCTGCAGGCCCAGTTTGCCTCCAGCCTCTTCCAGACGTCGGAGGGCAAGTACCTGCTGTCCGACCTGGGCCCACAGGAGCGGATGCAAATCTCAAAGTTTACGGGACTCTCCATGACCACTATCAGCCACTGGCTGGCCAACGTCAAGTACCAGCTTAGGAAAACGGGCGGGACAAAATTCCTGAAAAACATGGACAAAGGACACCCTATCTTTTACTGTAGTGACTGTGCCTCCCAGTTTAGAACCCCGTCTACCTACATCAGCCACTTAGAATCTCACCTAGGTTTCCAAATGAAGGACATGACCCGCATGGCCGTGGAGCAGCAAGGCAAGGTGGAGCAAGAGCTTTCCCGGGTGTCGTCGGCTCAGAGGTCTCCGGAAACCATAGCTGGCGAAGAGGACACAGACTCTAAGTTCAAGTGTAAGTTGTGCTCTCGGACATTTGTGAGCAAACATGCGGTAAAACTCCACCTAAGCAAAACGCACAGCAAGTCACCCGAACACCATTCTCAGTTTGTAACAGACGTGGACGAAGAATAGCTCTGCAGGTATGGGTTTGCTCCCAGGTGGTGGTGACAGTGGCCTTGTGAGGAGTCTCTTGAAGGGAGATGGGTCTGTTTAGCAGCAGCTAACATCTCCCCGTACCAAGAGGCCAGTAGCCCGCTGGAATAGGACTTATTTTTCCGAAGACTAGAGCATGATAACTAAGTCCTAGCCATCCTCTCAATTTTTCCAGGGCAGGCTTGGGCAATAGAATGAAATGGCTTTAGAGAGATGGAGTTCACAGATCACTGGATCATGATACGGGCCCCCCTTAGTTGTCTGAGGCCCGGCTTGCAAGGTCCAGCCAAGGCTATGCATCATTTTAATTAATGAGTACTAACTTCTCTGAGTTCCATTCCACCCCTTGCCTTCCCGTAGCAATGCTAATGACTTAGAAAGCGATAAAGAAAAAGCCATCAACAGAATCAAGACTGTAGAGTTCCTGGGGGCAGCCACTGCACAGAGATTTCATAGTGTGTGAATAGTTTAAAGTTGTCTTCATCCTCATTCCTTGTAACCGATGCTTTTTGCAGCTTCCGGTCGGCGACCGCTCCCTGTCCTTGGCTCATTTCCTCCATTAGGTTTCCTATGAAAGAGCTTCCGCCCTGTATTCACCTGGTAGGAAACATTCTCTGCAGACACTGAGATGGAAAGAGAGGGGGCTTGTTTTCCTCTCTCATCTCTCGGCTTTCCTTAGCCTAGGCTAATGCCCGAGTCCGCCTCTAACGAAGATAGGCCAATGCACGGACTTGAGATTTTCTTTGACGTAAAGAAACAAAAGACTTTCTGCACACCCATTGCCAATGCACACGGGGTCTCACAGCTTCAAGATCATTTGCACTGTGGGTCATAGAAGTCCTGTGCCCCGTAGAGTCACCAGTGCCCAGACTATCGATGTCATCTCCAGGAAAGAGGACAGAGACCAAGGTCACCTACCTTGGTAGACTAGTCACACTGGCCACTTTCAAATGCTTTCAAGGCTGGGTCTTAACCAATCCCTTCACTTTCATTTTGTATTTTCCCTACTGTCTTTTCTCTTACCACCCTCACCCAGCATGATACACGTCCCCCCCCATGTGCTAGGGACCCTCACCCATATTCAGGGTGTCTTCTACCATGGGCCACACCCCAAGACGAGGACCCAAGTGCACTGAAAGCTTCGGCACTCGCCAGGCCGGTTTATGTCATGCCAGGTGACAGATTAGCTCTTTTGATTAATTCACAACAAGATCTGAAGGCCTCGCCGTCTCCCCCTGGTCCGAGTGTTTGTCTCTCCATCGGAGACTTGGCAGATCAAGCCACAGAGGTCTGAGCACTAGCAGGCGTCCAGGTGGAGAGAGGTGTTTATGTCACTCGGCTTTGGGCTACTTCCCCACAGGGAGGGAGACTGGACGGAGTATGAGGATGGTCCAAATGAAAGCAGGGGTTAACGCGTCCGATCTGGGACTCTCAGTGAAAAGATCTAAGAGCTTCTGATAAAGGGGGACACCACCCCGTAATTCTAGTGGCTCTCTGGGCTCCAATGAAGACTATTGTTTTGTTTGCATGTTTTTATCACGATAAGTAAAATGTGTCACTGGCAGATCCGTCTCTTGCTTTCCAAGCATGGTTTGTTCAGCTCACACTATGGAAAGAAAAGCTGAAATGCATCTGTTGAAACTACATGTGAGCGTGGGGCTCAGCAAATCTATTTATTTGCTCTATAACATTTTAAATTTTATGTAACTTGCTATTATGCTTTTCTGGTCCTTCAAAAAAATGGTGAATATACACAGAATATCCAAAGAGAAGAGACATGTTTCCCATCCTGTAGTAGTAGGTTCAAACCATGGTGAAGAGGACAAATAGGTAATGTTTATTTGTGCTACAATAAAGACCAATTTTCCACCTGATAGGTTTGTAATCATTTTTTTAAAAGAAATTAATATCACTGCCAAAGCATTGCAATGGGTAAATAGAGAAAGGGGAGAAAAAGGAAGCTGTAGTCAGGATCTGAAACATACATACCTGTTCTAGGGAAACAAGGTAAACCAGTAATTTGGGGACAGCCTACACAAAAGGCACTCACAAATCTGTTGAGTACGTAGATGGGAGAGCTCCTTTTCTCTTCCCCCTGCACTTGTTCAGGGATAAATATTTCTGATTTGGACCTTTGAAGTTCCATTTTTACAGAGTTATTATGTGAAATCAGAGCTCCATCCTGACATAAGCACTGTGATTCTGCGATGCCGAGGGAAGGTTTCAGGAAGACAGGTGTGAGTACCTGGGGCTCATTTAAAGCAATGGGAGCGCCCGTGCACTGTGCGTACACGAAGCTGGTGCGGTGCGCGGTGTGTTTGTGAGGCCCTGAAGCTAGTCCAGTGTGCCAGCATGGTTCCCGTGTTGGCACAAAGGTGGCTTTCTGTTGCTTTGGTTGCCTGGAAAAGAGTGGTTGCTCCCTTGGGTCCTCTTTTAGAACAATATTGATGCAATACCTTGCCCACTGCTTAGAACTCTGCAGATGTGGTTTTCAGTGATCATAAAATGAGATCACCGTTATCCGGAGCTCTAATTTTAGCTGCTGTGCATGACGGTACAGACTGTGCTAAAGGACATGACGTTTTAGAAAGCATGATTGAGATTTTACAGAAAATTCGGGGGCGTTACCGTATCTATATTCTCTGTAAGATGCCAGTTTGACCTGAATTTTTTTTCCTTTCTTGGGTATGCTTAAATCCTGCAAAATTCCTTATCAAGAATTAACTACAACTTTTTCTTAAACAATAATTATCAAATATTAAATGTGCATTTCTATTTTAGGAGAGAAGTAATCTGAAACAATTTCAGTAGGGATTTGTATATACCTTTAAAACCACATGCTCTGGAATAATAGAAATTAAACAAAGAGCAAATCAATAAGTCTAAAAGGCACAAGGACTTGAAATTATAGTCATTACCATGTAATACAGCGTATAAGTTTAGCAGCACACTTAGCCTTGAAATTGGTGGTGCAAATAAATTCTAGTCCAGTAAACTGCCACCTTTGTTATGGGTGATTTTATAAAAATTCCTGTTCACAGTGAACAGCATGTTAGGTTTCCAGATAAAATGTCCAGTTAAATTTGAATTTCAGATGAATGACAAATAAGTTTTTAGTATAAGTATGTCCCAGATATTATAGTGGCCATATTTGTACTAAATACGTGTATGTGTATGTATGTGTACATATTCATTTTCTGTATTAGATTCAAATGTAAGTGGGCGTTCTGTATTATTTACTAAATCTGGCAATCCTAACAACATAGATTATATGCAATCTAGAAGAGCAAAATGGGCTGGTCTGATTTTTTTTTTTTCAATTACAGTTGATATATAATATGACGTGAATTTCGGGTGTACCACATAGTAATTAGACACACATAATTTACAAAGTGATTACCTCAATAAGTCCATCACCCACCTGACGCCTTACAAAGTTATCACAGTATTATTGACTGTATCCCTTATGCTGTACTTTACATCCCCATGACTGTTTTTACAGCTGGAAATTTATATTGTTATTCCCTTCACCTTTTTCACCCGGGTCCCCAATCTACCCCAGTCTGACAACTACCAGTGTGTTCTCCAGCTCTGTGAGTGTACTTCTGTTTTGTTTGTTCATTTATGTTTGCTTTTCAGATCTCACATATGAGTGAAATCATATGGCATTTGTCTTTGTCTGGCTTATTTGACTTAGCATAGTACCACCTAAGTCCATCCATGTTGTCACAGATGGCATGACTTCATCCCTTGTATGGCCGAGTAAAATTCCACTGTATACATGTACTGCATGTTTTTCACCCACTTGTCTGCTGATGGACCCCTCGGCTGCTTCCATATCTTGGCTATTGCAAACAACACTGCAGTGAACATAGGGGAGCATATGCCTTTTTCGATTAGTGTTTTGGATTTCTTCGGATGAATATCCAGAAGTGGAATTGCTGGGTCATAAGGCCATTCTATTTTTAATTTTTTGAGGAACCTCCGTCCTGCTTTCCACAGTGGTTGCCCCAGTCTGCACTCCCACCAACAGTGCACAAGGGTTCCCTCTTCTTCATGTCCTTGCTAACACCTGTTTGTTGCTTTATTGTTGACATGGGCTGGACTCGTTGATGTCTATAAGAGGCATTGACCGTTCCTTCATCCATCAAATCTCTCAATCCTTCCTTGCTTCCTGACTTCCCGACTTCCCTCCCTGAGTTCCTTTCATCCTTCGCTTCATACCTGTCATGCTTTACTGTGAGCAGCCAGCCTTGATTTAACAATGGACATATAACAGTGAACCAGCAGATGTGCTGATTATATAGTAGCCCAGTGTGCCAGGCCTGCCACAGGCGCTTCCCAAACATGATTTCACTTTATTCTCACAAGCAGCCCTACGAGTACATGTGGACCCAGCCACGCTGCAGGAGGGAAAATGGAGGCAGAGAGCCCCTGCGTGCATTTCCCACGTTTCCGCACTCTCTGACCCTCACTCGGTCATCACCCCCTACCTAGATAGCCATCACTTCATGCCAAGCACTGGGCTCGTTCCGGGGATGAACCGGTGACCAGGACAAGAGTACAGCTTTGAGGCTAGTGACAGACACAGATGGGCAGGTGGGGGTCAACGGGGAGTGGGGCCCCTGGGGAGGCCCTCTGCCCAGTCCTGGGGGAAGCCCGGGGGGAATGGTGCTGCCGAGGCAGCGTGATGTGAGGGGAAGAACTCTGAGTCGAACCCCAACTCTTGTGTTCTTGCTTCTGTGTCTGTAAACTGGGGACATAGGATAGTTGTGAGAAAGTAAATATATGCAATTCTTTTCCGTAAGGCCTGGCACATAGTAGGCTCACAAGAAAAGTTTATTTTAGACTATCTCTACAGGGATATCCCTGCCGTGTTCTTCAGCCTCCCCTGAAGTACATAAAGCTTGCAGCCTTCCCAGCTGATGAATGCCTAGGCAGGAGCCCCCCCGCCCCCCGCAACCTGTGGTTTGATTGCCATGATGGCAATGGCCGCAAAACTAGCACTTCCTGGGCTCTTCCCGTGAGCCGGATGTGGTTAGTCTTCTCATGCTCAGTTTTGCAAAGAGCTCAAGGTGTCGTGTGATCTGTCTGAGAACACACAGTAAACGTACAGGTGGGATTCGACCTCAGGTCCGCCCTCTGCCCACCAACTCTCCTCGGTCCCTCAGTGTCTCCTCCAGCTCACCCGAGGGTTTCTGGGTGCTCCTCCGGCGAGGCCTCGCCTTGGCCTCCCGGGGGCTGCAATTGCAAACCAAATATGGCGACTCAGGGGGCTGGGATGGACCTGCAGGTGGAAGCAAAGCAGCCTCACTCTCTGCATGGTGATGTCCTGTTCGGGCGGGCCGTTACACGTCGACCATGTGGCGTCCGATCGAGAACTGGTCCAGATCGCGGTGAACGTGTATATTTAAGAATGTTTTAAAGCCTCGTCCTGACTTTCCGGAATTCATTTTTGGGCAGCAACGTGAGAACTGGGACACCAGGTCAGCTCCGAGTCGGCAGCATTTCCAACGCAGGGAGAAACGAACGCGCCGTCTCTCGGAGCGTTTTCATTTTACCAAGCGACAGCCTTCACTCTCCTTGCGCGTGAGCGCGCTCCGCCTCCGCGGCGCGGCCCCCCTCATTTGGACTTCTGAATGCTCAATCCTGACGTGTATAATTTGGTGCTTTAATATAGAGTAACATTATTTTTCATTTACTCCAATCTGCCATCAGTATCATCTTTTCATTTAACCAGATGCAATTCTTTTTTCTTTCACTAAATTGAAAATCCATGAGCGACAGGGAGTGCGATGTTTTAATTAGCTCATATTTTTTATATGGATTTATGTCTTTAAAATACATTTGTGTAATTCTTCAGCTAAATTAAAAACGTCTTTCTGTGGAAGTGAGGAGGGGAAAATAAAGAGCTAAATGGTGTCATTAGCTTAGGTAGCTACAGATGGAGCACAAGACCTAGGGGAGGGATACCCACAATCCCTGGAACCCTGGCCCGGGCTGATTTTGAACTTGCCCTTCATTGAAAGAAGTCTTTCTCTATAACAATTTCTCAAAAATGGCTTCAGGAGGGATTTTTTTAAGGCCCCTAGTAAATAAACAAGCAGTTACCTTCAACGAACTAACCTGAAACTGAACCCGCCACTGAACAAAACCGAGTGGAGGGGGGAGTCGTAATGATAAACAGTTTTCGCCTGCATTTCTCTCTTTGTCTTTTTCTCTAACTATCAAGTGTAAGGCTTTCCGCTGTGCTTTTTCTCTGCGTTATAGGAGACAAGTGACATTCCGTGGTAAATGGGGGGAAAAACCATGCAGAACTGAAATCTCTCCGGCGCTGACACCACCTTGCCCTCTATTGTTGGAAGCAAGCAGGAACTCATGATTGTTCATCAGACGACTCCTAATGCAGTTAAAGCATTCAGCTATAATTTCTCCTTGCATTTATAATTACTGTCATAGACTGCACACCTCGGTGAGCAGATTAAAGCTATAAACTATTTAGCCGCGGCTCTCAGACGAGGAACTTGATTTGTCTGGCAGGAGTTATTTGTTAGGGAGCTTGACACTTCACATAAAAATGACTCAACTTGATGAAGAACAATGCGGTTTTAGCAATGCAGGGATTTTAAATCAGCCCCGACGCCACGCCCTGCAAGCATCACAGGGCAGTCTGTTAAATGATGTGTAGGCCACGGAGGTGACGGGGCGAAGGTGCTCAGGGCCCCGACAGGCGACAACTGGGGTGCGGCAGCTGTCTTTCCTGCCTCTTCCTCTGGAGGCCCAGGAGCTGGTTGAAAATCAGTGCATGTCACGTTCTCCTGTGACGTCCGGTGTGAGTGTAATGGGAAGCTCACCTGTCCGGGAATGGGGATGCCACGGGCCAGAGGCACGCACGCGTCACATTCGGGAAGGGGGTGGGGGCCTCTGAGAGTCTGTGCTGTCGTTGACAGCGCTCACCTCCCCAGGCCCGGGAAGGCCAGGGCTATGCGGAGAGCCGCGCGCATGCTTTTTCCTGAGCACTCTTCATTTCTTTGTTTATTTCTTTGTGTTTTACTTGCAAGAGGGATGGGGTATATTTATTTAGGCGTGGAGGACATTCCTCCTGGGCTGATCTGTGAGTGCCACTGTGAAAACTCACAAAGATGGTCCGTGTTCAGGTCGATGAGAAACACGTAACATCGTGCAGAAATAGCACTCAGCCGTGCGCCCGGCCCGCAAAGCAGGTGCTCGGCCAATGTCGCTCTCTTCTCTGTTTCCCACTTTGTCACGGGCTCCAAAAAGTTTTGTCTGCTTCAGGCTTAAATCAAGGTGTGGGATGGGTTGTGCCATTTTATTTGAAGAGTAAGGAGGGACTTGAGCACAGCTTTCACGTCAACAGTCCTGGGGGTGTTGGGGTGCCCCTGAGACAGGGTGGGATGTGGCTTTCACCTGCATTTCTTCCCCTCGGACTCCCCCTTTCTCTCTCTGCCACCAGCTGCCTTGAGAAAAGTCCCCTTGCTACAGTCCAGTGTCCCCGGTGCTGAGCCATGCTTAGGAGGGGTCTGCCTTGGAGTTTCCAATGCAGGTGACCGTGGTGGTGGTGGTGGTGGTGGATAAATGTGCCTGGCACAGCGTCCACCATCCCTGTTGGCCTTGCTGGCATTGACATTGACAGAGCATTTACATTTATGGAGCAACTATTGAGTTGGGCCTTTACACGTGGTATCTCGATTCATCTTAACCTTAACCTCTATTGAGAAAGGACTGTGATTACACCAGCGTGCAGGTGAAGAGGCCACCCTCAGAGAGGTGGCGTGACCAGCCAGATCACAGGGCTGCTTAGTGGCAGAGCCGCAAATCAAGTGCGGGCAAGGG
Source organism: Trachops cirrhosus (assembly GCA_028533065.1). Lineage (NCBI taxonomy): Eukaryota > Metazoa > Chordata > Mammalia > Chiroptera > Phyllostomidae > Trachops > Trachops cirrhosus. The sequence goes on from CM052547.1 coordinate 87,028,344, forward strand.
AGTGATTTACCGCCAGCCAGAATATTGGCCCAAAATTCTCCCAGCACTTTTCTGGGGTCCCTTGGGTTGACTTCTGTCGGGTGGTACAGATGCAAACCCTGTCCACAAGTGAACTGCATGGGAAAGAAGATGAATGAACAAAAACAATGTTTAAATATTCTGAAAGCCCAAATCTTTGACGGAGCAACTTTCAGCCACTCGGGCCCTCCAGCAAACTGGCACTTTCAGCGTGCATAGCTTCTGCTGGTATTTCTTCATCTATGGAGAAAAGATGATGTTTCAAGGTTATGTTATTTTCAATGCTACATTACTCGATTTCACAGTCAAATAGTTCTATTTTTGTTCACCAGAGGATTTTGTCATGTTTAATTGTTTATGGCTCCCTTCCCCCCTCCCCCCCCATATTTGCGGGAGCCTCCACTTCCCCATTTGCCGCCTTCCTGTGGATTCTCTGGTGTGCGGTAACCATGGAGATGGGTCCCTATTGGATAGCATTGGATGTGGCTTAGAAGTCAAAGAACTAAGCAGGACCTCGTCATCCCAGGAATGTAAGAGGATAAAAGTGGGAGGCCTCTGGAAGTAGAGGGAAGGAGGAAGACCTGTCACAAAGTGTCAGGGGGTGGGGACTTCGGAGGCCCAGAAATCCTGGGAAGGAAGCACATGACAGCTCAGCTCCGTGGGGCAGAGCGTGGGCTTTGGAACTGCGGAGGCCTAGCCTCAGGGCCGGGGGTGCCCACTTCCCAGCCAAGGGCCCGACGGCAGATCCCACCACCTCTCTGAGTCTGTGCTGCCTCGCCCCCAAGTGGCTGCATGTAGGCTGGCCACACACAGCGTTAGCAGGATGAAAACAAAGAGAAGCCGCCAGGTGCCCTCCCAGCACTGCACCAGGCACATGGACACCCTCAGAGAAGGAGCGCTCCTCTCGCGGTTGTGCAGATACGGCCGTCCTAGACTCAAGGTGGGGCGAACGTGTCTTCACAGTTCTAATAATGCAACAGTGGTGATTATAATGTGCCGGAAGCACATTTCCTGCCTCGGGAAACTTGTGTTGGGAAACGCAAACAAGAGAACCGCCATTGAGCAGCTGGGTTATGTGTCGAGCTGTGGCTGATGCTACGACGGTGCAAGTAGCCTAAGGCCTGCCCACAGAATGCTGACCATCCATCCCAGAAGGATGGACATCACAGCGTCCATCACCACGGCTTTCTGCTGTGCTGGGCGCTGTCCCAGGACACCTGCCAGGCCAAAGCGCTCGAGGAAGTATGCCCAGACAAGCAGAGTACTGAGCTGAGTCTGGAAAGAGGCAGCAGAGCTAGCCAGGTAGTGGGGAGGCGAAGAGCACAGTGGGAAGAAGAAATGGCAAGTCTGAAGCCTTGCACATGGAGGCGGTGGATGGTTCATTCCAGAAAACGCACATCGTTCAGCGTGATTGGAGCCCCGTTTGGGGGAGACGACGCCAGAGGGAGGAGGCTGAGCAGGCAGGGTGGCCAGTGAGTACGCATACGATGGCTTCTCCCTTGTCTCTTTGCCTCATAGAGGCAGACGTCAGTAAAGGTTTCCTTGTTGAAACATTTGACCATTGTTTCCATGGAGTTGACTTGATAAGGCCAGGGAGAGGTGGAGCGCTGGGCTTCTCACTGCCCGGATGTGAAGTTGACGCCCACCTCTAAGCTCCAGGAGGACAGGGGCTGTGTCTCCTTGGCTGTCCATACACAGACTGTAAATATTGGGCAGGGAGGAAGGGAGCAAGGACGGCTACCTCTAACTTCCTTTTGACATCCTCTCTGTGCGACGGCAATAGTGCCTGTGTCACTCATCAGCGAGGCGAATCGGGCAAACAAACTGTAAAACTCTCAGCACGGCGCCCAGCACATGACAGAGGCCCCATGTGAAGGACCCTTCAGGGTCTGCACAGCCCAGAGAAGTACGGGGACCTGAGAAACACCCCCCCCCGCCCTCCACGCGCCCAGAGGACTGGCACTGCCGCGAGGCTCGTGCAGCCCAGCTCGGAAACGTCCCCTGCGAGGGGCGCAGCTTCCGGAGCAGAGTCGATACATGCCTTCAGGTGAATGAGCCGAGCAGTTCTGTGGCAGGTGTGTTGGGGACCTTCATTCAGTTGCCCTTTAATCCGTACTCGCGGAGAACCTGCTCCCGGCAGGCTTTGCTCTAAGTGCCGGGCTCCACCTGAGAGGAAGAGAAGCCCAGGCCTGACGCTCTCACCAGGGGACAGGTGGATAATTCGTTACACTAACAGCTAACACTCATGGAGCGTGTGAATAAGAGTAAGTAATTTCTAAGAACGAGAAGCTGCCAGATGCACGGCAATGTAAGTGACTATGACAGGGCCCCCTACTTTAAATGGGGGGCGGGGTCAGGGAAAGAAGATGACGTTAAGAAGGAGCCAGGTGTGTGACAAATTGGGAGCATTGATGTGTTTGATTCAGGAAAGGCCGAGGGTTGACAGCCGGGGCTGGAGGGATTGGACATGTCGGGTCAGGGGGTTTGAAACACGGGCAAGTCTGGGCCTTGGAGATCATCCTGAGAACACTGGTTTGTTTTCCTGAGCTCAGTGAGAAGCCATTGGAGGGGGTTACGCAGGCAAGGAGCGTGAACTTCCTTCTCTTGTACAGGATCACCCTGGTTACCTGGCGGGGAATGGACCAGACAGGTCAAGAGCAGAAGGAGGTGCCAGGGAGGGGGCTGCGGGGAGGCAGGGGTGGCCCAGACTACAGAGCCACGGAGCTTGGGGACAGACAGGTGGCTCCAGGGGGATCCCAGGTCACTCGGAACCACGCTTGTCTAGAAAGAAGGGGGTCCAGACACAGAAACATGTAGGGCCTTAGGACAAATGCCACCAACTTCTCCAGCGGGCTCTAGACACGCTGCTCTTCCCGCACCTCCCCTGGGCCACCACCAACTCCCAGCCATGCCATTTCTGCCTGTTTCCCAAGGAGAAGCCCTTCTGATACAAGTAAACCACAAAGTTTATGCTTCTCCAGGAATTATGAAGCACACAACGAAAGGCCCCCGCTGTGCGCGCCTTCCTATTTTTCAACCCTAATTTAATTCCTCCCTCCATTCTGTAATTCAGCCCCCCCACCACCACACATCAACCCTAGGTGGTCCTGACGTCGGCAGGAGATTTACTGGCAAGAGGCAATGGAGGAACACATTGCTTCTTCGAGATGATTTAATGACCTTTTTGGCATCCCCGTGACTGCTGAAATCTCCTGTGATTATTCCATTTGGTGGCAGAGAGTTCTGTTGATCGGAGGAAGGCGGATGGATATGTCCAATGTCAATAAATTTGCAATCCGTAAGTGTCACCCCTTGCTGCTGGAGCAGACCAGGGAACCGCTCGCTTGTCACAAGGCTGGGAATGGTTGAACCAACACAAGCACCCAAGTCTCTCGAGGGTTCCACGTGCAAACACATCGCCCTGTCTCCCCTTCCTGCACAAGCCCACCTTCTCTCTCCCTGCCTGGTTCTTCCTGCTCGCATCATTGTCACTGTTTCCTTCTCTGCAGGGGGACAGCTTTCACACTCTGCTGTCCAAAGTCTTCTGAGTCCATCTCCACCCAGAACCAGTGATGCTGTAGACACAGCCTCATGTGTCCCCTAGACAACCCCCCTAAGTTTTGTTCGCTCGTTTGTTTTATTTTTGGTCTTTCTGTCCAGGTGTCGTCGGCCCCTCCTAGAAATCAAGCATTGATTTTTTTTTTTTTTTTTTTGCTGCTTTGCTTGCTTTCCGACAGCATGGTTTATATCAGAACGGTCCGTGTCAGGAATTAGAGAAAGTCCCTAACAATGGGGACAACCCTAATATAAATGCACATCCGTGGGCTGCTCTTTGACAAGTGCCAGGGCTCCGGAGGATGCAAGAGAAGCTCAGCAGTCATGGCAACACGGGACGGAGACGTTTGCTTAGCCGCTCATCTCATTCCTTGAGCTCACCTCATCCAGTTGTAACCTCCGCGTCTGGGGCTTCCTAGTTCAAAAACGCAGGCTCTCCTCTGTCCTCGTGCTAATTTTTAAATTATATATCACTGTAGAGAGGCCCTTGTGGCGAGTCTGATGAGCCATTTTCGCATCTGAAATGGGGGATTATAACTGAACATTAGCGGTCGCTTATAAATCACTGCGAATGAGCAGCGTCTGCAACCACGAGGCGTTAACTGGGAAGAGGTGCCGAGCACGAGGCAGGGGCCCCGGAAGGGGGCGGTGGTCTCCGAGAGAAGACGGTCCAAACTGATGGCCACAAATTCCTGGGTGGGCTGAGCAGCCCCAGGCCCCCAGGGGACCTGAGTTGAGGTTTGTCTGAAGCTGGAATTCTGCTCTGTGGATGCCTTTTATTTTTCCTGCAAATATTTTTTAAGTGGAAAGTTCCCTGGCGGTTGACACATGTGTCCTAAGGCTCAGCAGACATCAGCACAAAGGCCACAGGACCTGTCGCTTGGAGGCAGCGTCTCTGCCAGGCCACTGGAGTGTGAGCCGGGGACTGGGCTTGGGGACTCGGGGGCTGAGTTGCTGGGCCACCCTGGCTGGGGACCACCAGGGAGCGTGTGGGTCAGGCTGCTTGGCCTTGAATCCAGACCCCACTACTCACTGGTGGTACAGCAACTGTCCTGCCTCAGGCGTCGATATAAGAAACAATCCAGGTGACCCGTTAAGTGAACGGTTCTCAAACTTGAGTGCGTATCAAATCCTCTGGATGGCACAAACTCAGGGGGCTGAGCCCTACCCCCGAGTGTCAGATTCAGTCCACCTTGGGCGAGGCCAGAGATTCGGAATTTCTAACAAGGGCCCAGGCAATAACTCGGCGTTGGTCCAGGGACCACACTTTGGGGACCACTGCTTTCATCACAGCGGCTGGCGTGTTGTAAGGACTCTAGAAAGTTTGCTTTTATTCGCTTTCATTCAGCCTTTGACCTGACGCTCTGTGCTGTGTGAAGTTCAAGGGCAGAGGAAACAAGAGGGAAGGACCAAGATGTAGGAAAGTGGGAGGTGGCCTGGAAGTTCGCACAGCTCCACTGAGATCAAAGGAGTAGACGTAGCATCTCAGCTGCTCTACTGTATCAGGAAGAGTCCGCTATGAAGAGCCTAGACTGGCAATCAACAGGATAGGTCCCCTTCTCGACTTGGCTGGATACCTTCCTGAACTCGGAAAACATGGGCATAAAATTCATTCGGAAGCAATAGATGAAGCTGTTCAGCATGTTAACCCTAAATTGTGTTTACCGAGATCTCTTATTTGTCATTGATTGCGAACCAACTCAAACTCAATTTAGCAAAATGGGGAGTTACCCGTTCATCCAAGGACACCGTTGGTTTCATACACAGATGAATTGTAGTTTCAAAGGCTATATGTCATCAGAACTGGGTCTTTCCCTGGCTTTCAGCTCAGATTTCCTCTGCTCTGTCTTCATTGTCAGGCCAGTGGCGAGCTCTCCTGCACCGGCTGCAGGGATGTATCATCTACCAGCCTGGGAGTTTCAGTGGGAGGAGGGCTTGTTTCTCAGGGGGTGCCAATCAAATATGGAGATTGAGTCTAATTGGCTGTGGCTGGGAGGGTGGGCCTGGGTCAGACAGACACTCCTGGGAGCAGTGAACATGGAGTTAGCACCTTGCTACTAGCTGACACTGGTCTGCCTGGAGGGACTGGGGTATCTATCTGTGTTTGGGGAGAAGGGGAATGACCCCACATCCAATTCCTCTTGTTCCATCTTTACCTAGACCGTCTTTTTACTCTTCTGACACCTCCTAGTTTTTCTGAACCTGAAATGACTGTGAGTGTCCCCACTCTTCCCCAGATGGTCCAGCCTGGGGTCTACGGACTCTCCTCTTTCCCACGTGTCCACCACCCTCCACTTCATCATTAACTTTTCTAGGCTGGACCTCCACAATGCTCTTCCCACCTCAGCCCTCCCACGGGTGTGTCCACAGCAGCGAGGTGGGTGGGAGCCCACCCCGTCTCGTACAAGGACAGGTGCAGGGGTCACCATTAGACGTCCCCATCCCTACTCACTGTCCCATGCTGGTCTGCCCAGCCCCAAACTGCCAGATTCAAAGTCAACATTCAAAGTTCCTTAATGAGAAGAGCTATCATTTCATGTGTATTTATTCACCTCAGGGACTTCAAATATAGTCTTTCTTACCCTTCTAGTAACATTCTCGTCATTTAAATCTCAACTGAAACATCTCCTTCTTCCAAGATTCTTTCCTGAAAATCTAACTCAGGCGTTATCAAGCAGTTTCTATAAATGGCCACATAATGGATATTTTCAGGATTGTGTCCACACAGCCACTGTCACAACTACTCAGTCTGTGACCGAGGCAGAACAGCAGTCACGGGTGACATGTAAGTGAATGGGAGTGGCTATGTTCCAATAAAACTTTATCGATGGACACTGAAATTTGAATTTCATATCATTGTTATGTGTCACAAAATATTCTTTCTTAAAACTTCTTTCAGCCATTGAAAAATATAAAAAACATTCTTTATTTGTGGGCCCTAAAAAAAATCAGGTAGTGGGCTAGGTTAGCCCATGGGCCACAGTTCACCAAGCCCCGATCGAAAGCCTTCCAGCTGTCTAACGAGCCTCCCTTATCCCCCTGTTTTCCTGCCTTTGTTAGAGTTATAAGTACCTGATATTGTTCTTATTTGTGCATTTTCTTGTACCTGGCGCTGTGTTAGGCTCCAAGGATATAGTAGTAAACAGAATGGCATTTTCCTTTCCTTCACAGATCTTATAGAAGGAGAAAGACAGGAAACAAGAAAACGATACAAATATCATTTTATTTTTTTAAGATTTTGTTTATTTTTAGAGAGAGGAGAAGGGCAAGAGAAAGAGAGGGAAAGAAATATCAATGTGTGGTTCCCTTTCACATGCCCCGCACTGAGGGACCTGGCTCTCAACCCAGGCATGTGCCCTGACTGGGAATCGAACCGACAACTCCTTGGTTCACAGGCCAGCACTCAATCACTGAGCCACACCAGCCAGGGCAATAAAAATATCATTTTAGATACCTTCAAGGGAACAGCTAAAGTACTAAGAGCCTGTAGCTGTGGTGCTCATCTCCTTGGGGTGCTCCAGGAGATAACCATCTCAAAGGGGTGCACCCTTTGAGAGGTGACATCTGAGACATGAAGGCCTGAGGGAACCAGCTCTGAGATAAATGAGACTTCAGACAGGGACGGCGGCAAGTGCAAAGGCCCTGCGGCAAGCAGGAACTGGGAGTGTGGAGGGAATGGAGCTCTGTGAGCTCAGGGTGAATCATTCAGACGGTTTAACACAGACCCACTTGTCCAGGCCATGGTGACGAGTCTAGATTATTCCGAGTTCATTGGCGGGTTTGAAGGAGGAGAATGACTTGACCCACTTGCCGCGTCTAAAGACGGCTCGGGCTGCTGTGGGCGGAAGGGATCTCGGGGGGGGGGGGGGGTGTGGGTGTGTGCGCGCACGCTCGCGCACGCACACGCGCGCCTGCCCTTCCTTCCCAGGAAGTTCCCTGAAGACCTCCGACATGGACCGTGCACATGTCGAGCCCCCAACAAAAACTTTGTGAAATTAATGCATTAATTAGAACCATTAACACAGCATAACTTTTTCTCAACCCCTGACAGGAAGCCTTTTTGCGGCTAGGTTCCTGACGCAGGTCAATTTACATCGTAAAATTCAGAAATTACAGCTTGTAACGTAAAGTGACCTCCCGTTACATAATGTGGCAAAACAAGCAAATTAATACCAGAGGTAATAAATGTCTAGGCAGGAACGTCGGCCTGAGCATGAAATATGTTCCCGGCGCTTCGGGAGTGAGGATTCAAAATGGGGATCGAATTACCCCCATTGAAAGGAAGCTCCTGGTTTCTAGGTCCAGATGGAATAAATGCAGCCCACGGAAGCCTTTTGCTTTCCTTTCCATCGTTCAGTCAACGGTATTTTTGAACGCGTACTATGTACGGGCGTGAGGTCAGGCACGGGGATCCAGAAACGAGCGAGCCGGAGGTCTCTGCCCCTCGTGGAGCTCACGTGCTGGTTGCTAACAGTGGGAAAGGAGGGCCGCTTTAGACGGTGGGCAAGAAGGCCTTTCTGAGGACGTGACTTTTTGCCGAGGTCTGAAAAATGTGAAGCCGCCGATCATCCACTCGGGTCAAAGACTGAGAGCTCCGGGCAGGAGCAGCGCGGGGCAGAGGCCCGGGGGTGGGAAACCGCCTGGCGTGCTCGAAGCCTTCTCTAGCACAGGGGCTGGCAGACCCGGGCAGGAAACCTGCACGCTCCGCAGGTCACGCAGTGTCCGCTGCGAACACCTGGCCCTGCCATTGCGCCGCAAAAGCAGCCGTAGGTGATACTGACGGAGTGCGCGTGGCTCAGTTCCAATAAAACTTTATTTACAAAAGGAGTCGGAGGGCCCGATTTGGCCCATGGCTGCATTTTGCTGGCCCCTGACCCAGTAGGATAGTGTATTTGGGTGAGAATCCCAGAAGCATCCTAAGACATCAGGATTCCTGGGCAAGTGATTTCATAGGAATGTGCTTCAGGGAGAAACCGGTCAAAGAGTGAAGAAGCAGGTCGGGGAAAGGGAGAAATCCAGACGTGGGCGTGAACTCAGTCTCAGCCCGATCCCACAGGGTGCTCTGGGGTGTTCCTTACGCCCGTCTGGAGGCAAGTGCTGGGCTCTGGTGCTCCCACTTCAGCTACTCATGGGCGAAGGGCCGTCCTGGGGGGCGTAGCTGGCAGGCACTGGGCATGTGCAGGCAACGCAGCTGGAGTAGCCCTAGGCCATCCGTGGAAGAGTTACATGTGTATCTGTTAGACGGGGAAACAGGCAGAAGCCAGGAACAGGGCACCAGGATACAGTACTAAAAAATCCAGAGGTATGTCTACAGCGCCCCCTTCAGGTGCATTTCACTGTGGCCAGGTTCTTACCTACCTCCCACCTTTGGGGGCTGGGGGGAGCCTGTTTCCCCAAAGGTAAATTTGTGAGTAAAGCTATAGTCTCTATCTGCCTCTTGGAGCTGATGTGAAAACGTATCAAATTCTGTAGTCCAAAAAAGGTCACAACAAGAGTCACCTCATTGCTACTGATAAAATAATCTAAGTTGTAACGCCACCAGGGCAAGTACATGGGGTCCGGGCTTCTGACAGTGATCGGAGACACAGGCGAACAGCCTGCCATGCAAACCAACAAAAGGGAGGGAACTGATATGGGCAGAACCCCTACTGTGTGCTTGGTGCTAGGAGCTTCCTCGTCTTTTTCTCGTTTAACCCTCCCCACAGGCTTTTAGTAGAGATTTCCTTGTCCCCATTTCACAGAGGACACTGAGGTTTGACTGTGAGCCCCTTGAGGGAAGGACAGGTGCTGCAGAATAAAAAAAAAAAACGCACAATTCATGTTTACGGACTGCACCTCAGAAAGACCCGTGACCTGCTGAGGACAATGTGACTGATAAGTGACAGAGCTGGGGTTGGAGCGTGCATTTTCTAGTTGCCCCTTTCAGACTGGAGATTAGAAGGAAAAAGTACAAAGTGGCCGGCCGGCTGCGGTGTGCACTGCTCTGCGTATCTGCAGGTGGCGTTCCTGTGCCCAGGCACGCGGTTTGTGTCATTTGCTTACTGGAACGATGAGGCTTTGCAGGGACTCACTCCTGCTCTCAGATCAGCGATAGACCCCTGGAGGCCTTTTGCTCTGTTCCCTGGGCAAATCTCTCCCAGGATTCCTGCCTAACAGCCAAAGTGATCTCCCTCACTTGTTCAATCAACAAACATTTATTGAGCACTTATTATGTGCCAGGCACCGCCGAAGCCCTGAAGACACAAATGTTAGTAACAGGGACAGTCAGCATTAAGTAAGCATGCTACCAGTGTTCTCTCCTCCTATCATCTCCAAATCCTTGGTGATAGGTCTCATTGTGGAGCCCTATTTTGTAGAGAGAGAGGAAAAAACAACTGAGCCTTTAAAAAGTTGAGGAAGTGGCTCATTATCACACATGAAAAAGCAGCAAAACCAGAATTCAAATGGGCATTTTCCAGACCCACCTCCGCTGTAGGACACCCACACTGTCCTGATCCTGAGAAGGCACAGACTAAGGCTCACCGAAGGCTGACTCGGTCCAAGGCTTCTTTCAAAACATCTACATGTTCCATGTTGTTTATCCTTCCTGCCATCCCACCAGATGTAGCCCTGGGAACCACCCCATCTCACAAAAGTACCCCAGGCTCACAGAAATTAATTTAACCCTATATCACAGGTGTGTCAAACTCATCTTCACCAGGGGCCCCACCAGCCTCGGGGTTGCCTTCAAAGGGCCCAATGTAATTTCAACTCCTTAACAGTTAAAGAGCAGTTACATTTACACAGCCCTAAAATTATTTCAGCCCTTTGAAGGCAACCCGAGGCTGATGGGGCCCCCGGTGAAAATGAGTCTGACACCCTGCCATATCGGCTTGATTCTAGGGCTGGGACGCAGGCGCATAAATATTTCCGATTACCAAGAAGAAAGAGGCAGAGATAACACAATAACAAAGAATGGATATCAAGGGCTTGCCACGTGCCAAACGCTGGCCTTTTAGCACTTCTCTTTGTCAGCTTGCGTAAGCTTTGGCCCCTGAAAAGCAAAGGGATATTCTTATGCCCATTTCGAAGGTGAAGAAAAGGGATGTAGCAAGGTGACGTCACTCTTGGTCACAGAATGTTATGTGATGGGGGCAACATTCAGTCCCAGATCGATGCGCTTCCCCAGGAGAGACATAATCAGCCCTGTTCCCACCCAGGGAAGGTGTCGGTGAGCAGCTGCCCGTGACGTGGGTTCCTGAAGAATGAACATGACCTCCTGCTCCATGCAAAGCCAAGGGGGCTTGAGCGGGGAGTCGCGATGAGTTGGGGGGAAGGATGTGGGGGAAAGAGCACAAAGGTGTCTGGGGACCCTCTGAGCTCTGTGTCAGGCCCCTCACTGCATGCCCAGGGCCAGGACTTCCTTGCTTCCTTCCTCCTCCTCTCCCACTCCTTCCTTCCCCCGTGAGAGCCTCGCCACCGCCGACAGCACGCCGCGTGTAGCTGGGGCCTGTGGCGAACGCAGGGTGTCTGTCCGGGGCGCTCTCCGAGGCTGGTCTGCCACCTCCATCTCCGTCAGGCCTGCCCATCTTTCTCCATCTAATGAACTCCAACCATCAGCGCGACTTAAGTTCGGCTGTCTGTTCGTGCATAGTTAATATTAAAAATGTACTAACAGTGTGGCTGAGAAATCAAATTATGCACATAAATATGCTGGCATAGCAGAGGCGGCGGCAGAAGCTGAAGTTAGCAACACTGATGCCAGTTCACATTTGCAAATCTCCCGTCAATCTGTCATTAAACATGTTATCAAATGATGATAAGTGTATGCTTCTTGCTTGCATTGGTGAGCCGATTCCCGATGTTGATGCGCGTTAATGGGATAATACGCATTACCATAGCTGTGCTCCGATGAACACAAAACATTTTTTATCTGTCTCAGTTTGTTTCCCCCTGTGGCCCCCGAGTTAAGTGTTTTGTATTATCAAATTGCCACCAAAAAAAAAATGGGAAAACATATTACTTTTAATTAGCCAACCTTGTTGGTGGTGGGGGATTTTCCCCCCAACGCCCCCCACCCCTCAGCGTTCCTGTGTGTTGGTAAAAAAAGAAAGACAGAGAGAGAGAAAGACAGAGAGAGGGAGCTGCACTGTCTTCCTTCAGTAAAACGATTAATGTCAGGAACTCAGAAGCTGGCAATTACGCTCTGTCTTAATGCACTGGCCTTTCATCCGGGCCCTCGCTCTTGACAGGACTGACGGTTTCAGTTCAGTGATATGAAAGGCAGCAGAGGAAACGACCGGAGACATCCCGGTCCGCCGCCAGGGCCAGCGCTGAAAGGCCGTCGGGCTCTGGGTCCTGACGCTGCTCAGCCGAGTGGCAGGCCAGGGAGACGGAGGGTGGCCCCGGGCGGCGCCCGGACCTACGGGTGTCGCCGTGCTGAGTGGGGAAGGGGAAGCTGCAGCCGTCCCCCAACCGCGGGAACTGAGAAAATGCACGGCCCCCACAAGGAGAGGAACCCCGAATGAAAAAGCCGAGGGTCGCCCTTTCCCCCGATGACGGCCCCCCCGTCGGTCGCAAGAACAGACGCCACGTACACGTGGATTTCATGCACCTGAGTTCGGGGACCCGTTCGCTCGCTATCCCTACGATCCAGGATGTAATTGGATTCCTTTCTTCTCAAGATGAAAATAAATTTTAGAAGTTCTTGAGCAAACCCTCAGCCCCTCGTGCTCTCTGACGGGGCCAGTTCAGCATCTGAGGGGTGGTGCCGGGGCCCAGCTTTCGCCGGGAAGCCACGCTCTGCAGCGCTAGGCTGCTGAGTGTTTCAGAGGGGACCTGCCAGCCTCCTCGGAGTTTTGACTCATTCCCGCATCCAGCACAGGTGCGTTGGACACCTACTGTGTGCGAAGACCACCACAGACCCGGGGAGCCCCAGGGACGTGACCCCTTCCCCCATGGCGTATATAGCGTTTAGGGGAAACATAGTATTTTTACATCACGACACAATAACTCATTGCTTTCCACTGGGAAAGGTTTAAGTGGACATGTAGGGGCGGCCTGTGGTAGCAGCCACTTCCCAAGCCCGGCAGAACACGCTCTCTGCCGCTCATAACCCCCGGTGGTTGCCGGGCCGGCCTTCCTGGGTTCTTGTTTACCCGGGTTTTAAGATTAACATTGACTTGTCGCCATTTGTGTTCGTTCCTAAGTGGGGTGAGCGGCTTATTAATGATTAGAATTATTGTTGCTCTTACGAACGCGCTAATTAGAAGAAAATTCTGTCGCTGGGCTTTGTGAGGCAAGCAGGGGACGGAGAGACGGAGGGACGGGAATGGGAAGAGCCAAGGGTGAGACCACGCAGAAGACAGGGTTCCGGAGAAGGGAGAGGGCTCTCGGGGTTCCTCCCCTCCTCTCTGTGGATGCTTCCCAGGGCGACTTCCCCACGTAGGGCATGATCACACACCCATATGTTGAATAGAGGCATCGCCTTTGTAGTTTCTTCCTTCTTTTTTCGCCTTTGTATTTCCTTTGTCAAAGGGCGGGCGTGGCTCGCTCCTCTGTGCGCTGGCGGGACCTCTTGTCCTCCACAAGTTCATCCGCACAGGAACACCTCTGAATTGACGATTGGGCGCCGGACCCAGCTGCCCACCGAGGGTGCTGATGAGACCACACACCATCCCTCCCTCAAGGGAGTCACGACCTAGGGGACGAGGACAAGAAGCAAATGCACAATGTCAGTGCCCGGGCGTGAATGTCATGACTTGAGCCCAGGCACTGACAGGGGGCATTCAGCTTTGCCCGTAAGAAACAACTCTTTCTTTCTTTTTTTTTAAATTATTTTTTTAAGATTTTATTTATTTATCTTTAGAGGGGAAGGGAAGGAGAGAGGGAGAGAAATATCAATGTATGGTTGCTTCCTGTGCATTCCCTGCTGGGATGGCCTGCAACCCAGGCATGTGCCCTGACTGGGAATCGAACCGTGATCTCTTAGTTCACAGGCCCGCGCTTAGTCCACTAAGCTACACCAGCCAGGGCTAAATTATTTTATTGTTGTTCAATTACAGTTGTCTGCATTTACCCACCACCACTCCCCTCACCCCAACCAAACCCACCTCCCTCCCTTGCTTCCACACCCCCGTTGCTTTTGTCCATGTGTCCTTTATAGTTGCTCCTGAAAACCCCTCCCCCACCCCCTCCTTAGTAACCTCCCCTCTGGTTACTGTCAGATTGTTCTTAATTTCAATGTCTCTGATTATATTTAGATTGCTTTTTTCTTTTGTTGATTAGGTTCCAGTTAAAGGTGAGATCATATGGTATTTGTCCCTCACTGCCTGGCTTATTTCACTTAGCATAAAGCTCTCCAGTTCCATCCATGCTGTTGCAAAGGTCAGGAGCTCCTTCTTTCTCTCTGCTGTGCAGTATTCCATTGTGTAAATGTACCATAGTTTTTTGATCCACCCATTTACTGATGGGCACTTAGGTTGCTTCCAGCACTTGGCTATTGTAAATTGTGCTGCTGTGAACATTGGGGTATGTAGGTTCTTTTGGATTGGTGAGAAACAACTCTTTCTTTACCTCATTAATAAGCATTTATTTAGCACACTCAATTAGACCAAAATTGGGAAAATAACGTTACGAGCTTATACCTACTGAAAAATTACATGGTGCGTTTCTGCTTGTCGATAGTAAAGGTCTACTCCGGACTCGTCCATTCCCGAGTTACCTGCTCTCTTCCTAGTCATTCCCACTCGACCTTGCTCTCTGCCAGCACAGGCACCCTGTGTATCCCAACCCAGCTCGGGGCCTGGCCCACGATGGCTGGGCATGGGCACGTGTGTGCTGGCTTCCTTCCCAAGAATGACAGTTGAGATGCGGGGGATTAAACGTGAGAGCCAGGCACGTGGGATATATGTAGCGTGTGTACCCTAAGAGCCGTCATGGATTCAGAAAAATGAAACGCAGCCTCGTGCCGCTCAGAGAGTGAGCCGCTGTTGCTCTCTGTCGAGCATCGCACGGGAGAGAGTGTCTGGTGTCTGCCTGTCTGAAGGGTAAGGACGCTTGCTTCCAGACCAAGACTGGCGAGGAGCTTAGGCAACACTGCAGAGTGAGCGTGCCGGGGTGGCGGCGTCTTGAGTTTCTCTCCCTTCTGAAACTGTTTCTACGTGCTAATGCCGCCTCGACAATGACAAAATCCACGGTGGATGAAAGCAGAAATCATGTATTCAGGCAGTGTTTGTCTTACTTTACCTGAATGGGTCAACTCGCACCATTAAAACTTTTAATGACTTCCAGCTCTTTTTTTCTCCAAGAGTATTTCAAAATGGGAAATCTTTAGATTCTGTGCAAAGATCCTTCAGCTTCTCTCCCTTCTTGTTAGAGCCTCTTTTATTCTTTCCCCTTCAAGCCCACTTCTCTGTTGTCATCATAAACTTCTCAGCCGTTACCAGGAGGCTGCCCGCAGAGAACGGTTGAGTCTTCAACATGATATAAAAAAAATCTGGACAGATCTGTGATTTTCCCCAATGTCAGAAGCTAGTTACTGGTCAATACGGTTTGGACTTACAGTGGTGCCAAGGTTTCTGTTCATAGAAACCTGTTTTTCTCATATTGATGTTGTCCCCCCACATTCTTAGGGAGTCATATTGCTCTCTCATCGACAGGGATCAATTCAACACAATCCCCACTTAGTCATTCAACATATTTATTATGTGCCTACTGTTGCCAGACCCCAGAGCAGGTCCTGGAAACGCAGCATCGAGTAAAACAGAGACGACGTCCCTACTCTCAAGGAGCTGACACTCTGGTGAGGGGACACAGGTCACAAACAACTAAAACCGTGAGCCAGGAGACCCCTCACCACGGCTCTGCTCTCTGTGGTTTCAGCTACCGCAGTCAGCCGCAGCCCGAAAACAGGAGTTGTCCCCTAGGAAATGTCATCTGCGTCTGCCTTCCGGACAGTGACGTGACCATGGCCCAGCGATCCAGGACCACCTGGAGCAGGTGACCCCCTTCTGACGTACCGTCGCGGTCAGCAGTAGCCTGGCACTACGTCACCATGCCTCGTCGCTGCACTCGGCTCGTCTCTTCACGGAGGCCTTGCCTTCTGTCACGTCAACTGAGGGAGAGGACAGATGCGGAGGACAGTAGATATTTGGGAAGGAGGGACCACATTCACACGACTTTTATTACAGTATATATTGTGATTGTTCCATTTATTATTATTATTGCTAATCTCCTTTATAAATTAAACTGGATCATAGGAATGTACGTATAGGGAAAAACTATATATATAGTTTTATATATTATATATAGTATATATAATATATTGTATAGTATATATTATATATAGTATATATAGTATGTATAGAAAAAACTCTATATAGTTTTTTAGTATTGAACCATATATATATACATATACATACATATACATACATATATATATATATGTAGGGTTCAGTACTATCCATGGTTTCTGGCATGCAGTGGGGATCTTGGGACACATCCATGGACAAGGGGGCTGCTGGATGTTGGGTGCCGGTAAATTATAAGAAAAGGGAAGGGGAGCTATTTTCGACAGGCCGCTGAGGGAGGGTTTGTCTGGGGAAGAGACATCGTGGCTGAGGCTTGAACACATTAAAGGACGAAGCTCTGCAGACACCTGGGGAGCTGGGCCCTATCGCAGATCAGTCATAAGACCAACACTATCACGATCAAAGAAACACTGGAAATCGAGAGGACTGAAAATTCGGTGATGGGTGACAAAGACCATTCGTTATAACCAGGGAATCAAAAGACGATAAAATCTGAGCATTTTCTGCATTGCTATTTTTCAATTATAGCTTTCAATTGTCTCTTCTAGAAATTACCCGGGGAGTTACAGATGGCCTGTGAGTGAGGTGCAGCCTTTTTTTTTAAGTTTTGAGGAATTGTTGCCAAAGTTTAAAAATCAGAGAAATTCGTTTAAAATTTCAGACTTTCGGTTTCTCTTTAAAAATCAGAATAACGGTCCCTCATAGCCCCACTTTCCCACATGGAATCAGTTGGAGCAAAGAAACACGCCCTTCAGGCGGGAGGATAGGTTCCCTTTATTTTACCACAGTCCCCGCCTCTCCCTACTGCCTGGCCCGGAACCACGCCGTTCACCTAGATTCCTTGCTCCGCCTCCTTCAGCATGTAAGTTTGTGTCCCCAATATTCCAGGCTATGCACACTTAGCTGCTCATTTTGCTTTATTTGTGATTATTCAGACACTAGCTTGCATCTTTCACTCAGATAAAAAGTCCTCTAAATCCAGAGAAAAACGATTTGTTCGTGCAACCATCATTTACAAAGCGTCTGCTAGTGAAATGCCATGTGCTAGGACACCGAGGGTCAGAGGTAAAGGTCAGAGACCCTCTTCTGGCCCAGTTCGCTGTTCGCTGGGGAACGAAAACATCACTGTAATAATCTGCTCCACACTTTGCAGGTGGCTGCGCCATATTCAAGCTCTCTGAGATCCCTCACCTCGGCGGGTCTCTTCCCGCGTCTGAGAGAGAGGGAACACCAGCAGTTGGGGTTTCGTCATCATCGGTACCCGCAGACGGGCCCAGAGAGGCGAGGGTCGGTGTCTGAGATGACACAGGCAGCTGCATCACAGCCAAGGCCAGCGCTATGGTCCCCGTCCTCTCTCCAAAGCGCTACCTTCGGTCAGGCCTTGAGAAGCCCGGCCCACTGCCTGTTTCTGTAAATAAAGTTTTATTGGAACACAGCCATGGAGTTTGTTTACGTGTTCCCTGTGGCTGCTTTCCTGCTAAGAGGGCAGTGTTGAGTGATCGTGACAGAGGCTGCGTGGCCCACAAAACCTAAACTAGTCTCCGCCCTGCCCTTTACAGGAAAAGCCTGATGCCCTTTGCCCTGTGTAGTCGATGCTTGGTGGGGGGAGGGGTAGTGGGAGAAGGCCACATGGCCATGTCCCCCCAAGAATTTGTAAATTGAAGGAAATGTTGGTCCACGGTGAGGGAAGCCGGCTGGCCCTAAGCACACCAGTCCAAAATGTGAAGAGCAAAATCGGGGTTCAAGCAAGATTCTCCGTCGTATGTCATAGAATCGACACCGGCACACAGATGAATGTTGTTTATTTTGTGCTCCATGGGGTCCCCCAGAGGTCCAGGTGGTGGGACCCCCAGGCCAGGCAGCAGGGGCCGTCCCACGGAGGCCTGCCCACACCAGCATCGCACGCCGGTGTCCCCCCGCCCCGGGCAGGGCAGCGGACTCCCCCTCCAGAAGCTTGGGCAGCGCTGCCTCGGGGGAGCACGCAGGTGTCCCTGGTCGGGACGGAGGCTGCCCCGCACCTGCTCCTCCTTCGCAGGGTCACCCCAGAACCAGAGCTGGGCGCCCGCTGGGTGGCCCCGGGGCCCACACCTGTACGTGAGCCTCACCAGAAGCTGGGTGGGCAGCTTCTCACTTCCCCCTTGGGGAACGTGGTTCCTTCCACTCAGGTGGCTGAGAGGCCAGCACTGTAGCACACACCTGTTATTTATTTTTGAAGAGAAATACGTATATCCCTGAAAGGTGGTCTGTATAGCATTTTTTTAAAGAAAAAACGGAGCAGATTTGGAATTTTGTCAGGCTGCACTTTCAAATTTTCCGCAGCAAAGGACGGCTTTGGCCACCGGACACGTACTGCCTGACCCCTAATAGGAAAGGTCTCATATGTAATAACGTGGGTCGTGATACGGGCCAATCACGGAGGCTTCGGGGCCTCGGCCTGGGAGGTGAGTGTGATGGGAAAACAGAAGCACAGAGGACGATGAGTCTAGGCTGGTAGGTGACAGAGGAGGACTCGATCTGGAACTTCCACTCTGAAAACGAGAGGATTTCTGTCCATTAATTTGCAGCATTTCTGAGCCCAGCAGCCCAGCAATCGTGGTGGGCTCTCCCTGGTCTCTCCAGCGCTCCCGCCCATGTCTGTCTGAATTCCACCCCCCACCACGAACTACTCATCCGCCCGTCTCTCACCGGCTTCACCTTCCCCACTGTGTGTGTAACAATGGTAGTAGCTACACTGCCCAGAACAGTAGCTTATCAGGGGTTTATAGGGGTTAAGGTTCTGCAGCAGTAGCTCGTTGAATGTCCTCAGCAACCCTGTGGTCTTCGTCTCCACATCCAGACTGAGTCTTCCAGTAACTTGGCCAGGGTCACGGTGCTAGTAAGGGTCAGAGCCGGAATCAAAGCCGCATGCATCTGTCACTACACCCTTCTTATTGTCCCCTCATGGACGCAGAACCAGGGAAAGCTCTGGTTCAGGACTCATTCCCATCTGTGGTGCCTTCACAGTCGGTCCTTCAGTGAAGCAGGTAGCTGGTTTTGATGAGCTAAGAATCCCCATTGAAAACGAGGCCGAGGGCCTGAAACCCACACCCACCCAGCACAAAGCTCATGCCCTTCAGCACCAATTATATGAATGTTTTCGTCTCTGTGGCATTTCTATACTTTTCCATGTAAGTTAATAAATGAGGGCTCTGGGGTAGACTTTGGACGCCTGCACCTTGCAGGCATTGCTCAGAATTATAGACAGGTGTGAGGGAAGAGTCCAGAACAGGACCACCTGGTTCTGAGTCTCCTCTGCCCATTACCAGGTGTGTGCCCAGGGATGTCTGGTAGATGTTTAACAGCTGGCTGGGCAAGAAAAACCGAGCCCCGATTTGCAGCATTCAGCGATTTCTGCAGTGTAAGTAATCCCACTATGCGGAGACAGGTGCACAGTGGACTCTTGTGAGCTCCTGAACAGGGAGGAGCTGGCTCTTGCACACACGTGTGCAAGCAAGTCGCTTACTCTCTCCAACCTCAGAGGCTGGGCAAAGGCGAGCACCTCCCTCCAAGGCTCTTAGAAGGATCTGTGACAGAACGCGGTCAAGCCTTAGCACTGAGT
>CM052547.1:87048304-87257824 GCA_028533065.1 Trachops cirrhosus
TGGACCTCCTGGACCAGGCTTCCCGAGCGCGCCCCCCCAGCCCCCACACTTCAGCTCGGATGAGGCTGACGGGTTCATTACCACCCTGCTCTGTGAGCACCTCGAAAAACTCTGAGTTCTTGACAGCTCTTCCTCTTCAGGACTGTTTCTTCTCTCCAGCTAGTTCTCATTCTCCAGATGTTCCTTCTCCAGTTTTTTTTTTAATGGCATGCTTTCATTACCAGTGTTTCAGATCTAGGTCTGGGCTCATGTCTCCTCTGACGTCGAGACGCTGCTCTCCCATGGAGGAGGCTGACATTTGCTCTGGGCGCCGCCACGCTGAGCAGCCCACCTCCCGACTCCAGGAGAAGATCAGGCATCAGTGGTTATTAGCAGAAGAGTGTGATCGTGTAGTTCAGTTGCCGTGAAGTTCTATTACTAAAAGACTGCTATCTACCCTGTAGCCCGAGATATGCCTGCAGTTTCCAATATTTGAGAATTAAACTCCTTCTAATTAAGCGCTTTGGTATTTCCCACATCGGTCAGCACACCAGGATGGTAAAAGTGCTGTTTAAAGCAGCCCGGCCAGCTGGCTGGCACATGCCAGAGTGTCTGGTCTCCATCCTTTCCCTCCCACGCCCTCTGTCTTGAAAGCACAGGCTCTGGAGTATCTTTGCCCCTTATCATAACTCGAGTTTGCTCTGTTCTTCCTTGGTGTGAGGTCACAGCCATCTTCCGAGGAACTCCTTTACAGTCTAAGTCCAAGGTTAAGGTTAGAGTGCTACAAGCCCAGCGATTCTGTTCTGATCTTTTCCCTGTTGCAGGCAGTTGAAAGTGTTGCATAGTTACTCAAGTTTTCATGTAAGCTTCGGATATTTTCCCCAAGGCAATGTGCTGAGGTGAAACCAAGTTTGGGGATTTCTGCAGGTCCGGGGACCCCGACTTCAGAGTCTGCTTGTTAGACGGATGAGAAGAACGAAGCACAAAGAGGGAGACGATTTGCTCAAAGCAAACGCAGGGTCTTTGATTCCCAATCCATTCACCCCAAGACAGAGAAAAGTGCAGGACATTTGCAACCCCACCCCCACCAGAGCAGCCTGTCCCATGATCCCTCACGATCTGGCCACTCCGGCAGTGTATTATCTCCTTATCTCAAGAGTTACCACTCTTATCATCTCTTTCCACCACAATAGACTTTTGTATACTTTGAAGAATAACAAGAGGAATGACGTTAGGAAATAAATTCACTATATAATAAAACCTCAGATTCAGAACTGCTAATCCTACGAGAGATAACATAGGGTCCTGACCTGATCAACCACTGTAATCCCGGGCAGGTCGTTGTCGGGAGGTAGCATTTGGAATAACTCAGTTTGAATCCAATTGCCGCCGCTTATTAAACTGCGTGACCTTGAGAAAGACTTGCCGTGTCCAAGCCCCCGTTGACACTCCTGTTGAATGGAGACAGTGAGAGTATCCACTTCCTAAAGCTGTTTGTGAGGATTAAACGTTATAATTAGATCCATGCCTGACATACTGAAGACACGAAATCACCGTTGCCTGTAATTGTCAGGGGACCCATGGGAACAGCCCTCAGCCCTGGGTCATCTGCTGGAGACTGTAACAGCCTCTCACCTATATCACTGGCTATGAAATTATACAAAATCTTGAAGCTAAATGTTGTCTTCTCCTTCAAGCGCGAGAGACAAGGTAGTCAGAAAGGGGCCTCTTAAACGGACAGGCCTCTGCTTCTCCATCCTCTCTGCAGCCCCAAATCTGTAAGCTCGCCCTTCGTCTTCTGAGAGAGGAGCACTCACACATTCAGACACATATTTACTGGGAGCCCACCACACGCCAGGCACTCTGCCGTGCGTGAGGGTGTCAGCCGTGAACAAGCTAAGCTCTCGTGGCCCTTCCGTGCCAGAGGAAAGGGCAGACCAACAAGGACACAAGCACATACGAAGTCACTTCCAGAGTGCTGCTGGGAGGGGCATCGGGGGGAGCGGGGGTGTGAGCCAGTGGGCGAACTATTTCAACAGGGTCACCAGGGAAGCCCACTCTGAAGAGGTGGCCTTTTTCTGGAACATAAATAATTAGAAAGGACTGGCCGGGGAGATCTGGGGAAAGAACGTTTCAGGCAAAGGCAAAAGCAAGTCTCTGATACATGGAAGGGCTTGGCTTGTCTGTGAACATGGAGAGAGGGGAGGATGCAGCTGGAGAGAACGTTGTAGCTGCAGAGAAGGCGCAGCGAAGTCACTGGAGAGGCGTGAGCCCAGGCACGAGGGCATCTGGTCTACCCCTTGGAAGGATGCGACTGAGGGAGGAGACCATAGCACAGGGCAGCTTAGAATCTAGCCTCTCTTTTTGAAGCCAAATAAGTCCTCAAGAAGGGTAGGTCAGAAATCACTTGCAATGCACCTGATACCTCCCCAAAACTTACTTTTTTCTCATTCTTGAGAATTGCTCCCATAAAGCATAAAGTACCGCTGTCAGGATGTGAGCCTGTCTGTCCCAAAAGTCTATTTTCTGGCTCATAAATAGACTCTGAGAGTCTCCCAGCACCTGTGTGTTACACAATCCAGCAAGTCAATGGCGACTCCGTCCCAGGGTAGGCGGGGAAGCTTGGAGCCTGGGAACTATCTTATTTCTGGGCAAACCCCCAACTGAGCGACGATGGATAGCTTACTATACCCCATCTGCTCCACAAGGGAGAATAGCCACACCCCTGAAGTGAGTGTTTGAACACAGTTTGGAATAGTAACACGAACACAAGGTCAAGTAAAAATTGAGGCAGCTAATCAGATCGTTAATCAGATAACGCAAATCGCTCCTCCCCCAAGATGTGACATAAAATAGCTCGAAATGCTATTTTCCCCTAAAATTATAATGACTCATGACCGGCTCACCACATGATAAGTTGAGTCCCACATAATTATAATAAATAAATCTCACATAAAAAGACATTTCACACAAATACCGTCCGTCTGAATCCTTAAAAGACACATTTTATTATAAAACAGGTAAATGCTTCTACCCTTATTGTGCTCACTTAAAAACGTGTATTATTTTAATGCATCGGTGCTTCACATTTCGGGGTCATGGTGTTGCTCATGCCGTCATCTTTTTTTGGTTTGTTATAATTCTAAGTCTAACCAACTTAATCTCCACCTGGGCCCAACCCAATCCTGCTTTCATAATCCTCCCGATGGCCGAGCCGTCAGTCAATATGGTTTCACTGGACGCGTGGAGCCCAACAAAGAAGTGGTCATTCGCCTCTGGCGCAGCTCAGCAAGCAACCTCTCAGTCCTGCAGCTTGGAATCTTGGTCGCCCGTCCTCATTTGCTGGTAAAACATGGAAGAATTTAACTAGGCGACTACAATTGGGGCGCTTGTACTTGGACGATTCCTTTTGCACCCAAACCCCCAGATTCCCGAAGACAGCGACTTCTCAGCATCACACAGGGTCCATCAGAGGACGACTCATCGCCTGTCGCGGGCGTGTATTTTTGCTCTTCGAAACCGAATCTCACCAAGGAAAATAAAATACAATTTAAACAAATAAAGCTCACGCACGTTTTCCTCTCCAGGATTTATCTTCTTTATTTCCCCCCGTGCTGTTCGGCTAATTCTCTGCCAAGGAAGGATTCGCTGTCACCGAGCCATTCCGCAGAGACAAGCCAATTGCGAATAAAGTGTTTATTCCCCCCAACAACGAGATGGCAATGTTCAGATTCTCGTGGCGTGCAGCCCCCAGCAAACCCCCACTGCCCGTTTCAGCCACTTGCACGGACTTCCTCACCCTCCGGCTGATTCTGCGGGTATCTTTAGCGGCAGGGTTGGTGGTGGGAGAACGCAGCAAATGTCAAATCTCAGGATGTATTCAAGAGGCCTTCAAGTCGGTACCAATCCAGGGTGTGTGAAATCACCAGAGCACTGACATCCCCACGTCTGCCTATTAAGGTCAGAAGACTCGTAAAACCGCTCAGGACCCCTCGTTCTGTTCACATTCCTTTCCATTTCCCCATCCTAATGGCCGTGGCCAGACTTCTGGGGAGAGGCAGCTTTTGAAGTTCACCTGGAAGACATTTTCTTGACAAAAGATTAGAAGCGTTTGCGTTTTTCTTTTCTTCTGTCTCTCTTAATCCGAAACGTAATAGTTGTGATCTTTAATACATAGGGCACACATTCTTTTTCCCCATCTTCTCTTTCTTTTAAAATGATTGGCGCCTGCCTGTGTCTGTATACTTGTGGTGAGCGAGTGAGTGAAGATAATTGGTCCGATCAGCTCAACACATCAATCAACATCATCAATTGGTCAAATGCTCTAATTTCGCTTCTCAGAGTCCCAATTCTGAAACCCTAGAGCTTCAGCTAGGCCTCTGAAAATTTTGAGGAAGGGAGGGAGGAGAGAAGGGGTCAGGATTGGCCATTTTTCTCCCTTTAGTTCATTTTTTGTGTGTGTGGAGAAACTGTAGACAGTGATTTCTAAAAGTGAAAAGGACATATGTATTGGAAACAATGCGATATGGCAGAAAGAATACGTACTTCAAAACCAACAAGAGCAAAGTTCCAATTTTGTCTTTCTCAATGACTGTGTGACCTTGAGCAGGCCACTTACCCTCTCTGAGTCTTATTGTCTTCAACTGTAAAATGAGGATTGAAAAATACCTACCCTGCTTGTTTAGCAGGAAAACTAAAAATCTGGTGATGATATTCTCAGGATGCGGTACATCTCCATAAATGTTAGTCTCCGCCCACCCTCCAAATGGAACTAAACCCTGACTATCCATACATACAGACCACCTTAACCAGATGCCACAGAAACCAGACTGTAAAAGGAAAAGCTGTGCCCCCTGAGGAACAACAGATAAGCATCTGCAAATAAGCGATGCTCTCTTCGATGGGTGCCCCTTCCCTTTTTATCGTTACTTAGTTGCTAGGCAACTTTAATATCATCATCCCTAAAAGCACACCGCCACTTTCAACCCCCAACTTTCAGATTTTTTTAAAAAGGAACCTTCTATTAGGAGAAAATTCACCTTTGTGGCAATGCCATTGAGGGAAGAAAAGTATATGTTTTAAAAGGCACCCCAGCCAACACGAATACATCTCCCATTTAGCTCTCGGAGATGAGAATATCATAATATTTAAATCAGTTTTGAGAACTTTCCTTGAAAAGGAAAAGGGGGGAAATTCACTAGTTGAATACCCAGGGAGGCCACGGAGAGTTCAGTTACCATAGCGATTCCGTGCTGGCAAATGGTGTTGGGGAGCAGACTGGTTGGTGTCGGTTAATTTTTTTTTTTTGCGTTTGCAATTGAGGCATGTTGGCTCGTTCTCCAAGCCAGCCTAGATTTTTCTGTGTACCTGCCATTCTGCAGGATGCAGGTGACGGAGCCGGGTTTCAGCCATGTCTTTGATTTGTGAACATCGGGGAGGGGCAGGAGGGCAGCAGGGACCCCACCCCACCCACCCCCGAGAACCCGTGCACTTGGTTTTCGGCAAAGCTTTAGGGAAAATCGTGTAGGAATTGCCGGGAGACAGCCTTGCAAAATACTCCGTGAGAATCCGGGAATCGTTCGGAGATCCATTTTGTTTTTATAAATTCTAGTTTCCTAGGACCTTTTGAATGACTCATTATTATTCTTTGCAAAATGCAAAAAGCATAATGAGATGGATTTCTTTTTTGTCTCATTCTATCACCCTGTGGGAAACACGATCCTTGAAAATAAACTCTTTGTTGCCTGAACTGCGAAGTGATTGTCTTTCCCACAGTACATGGGTGCTGGGTGGGTATATGGATTCTCAGGGCGTTTCTCGAACTGCCTTCACACTCCTCTGGGATCAGGCTGCAGGAAAATGTCAGTCCCTCTGGCCATTAAATGGAGACAGTTCCATACTCTCAAGCAAGGAGTAAGGAGATGAATACTTTATAGATACCATCCTTTAATCTCAGTGAGCCGTGGACTAAGAAAGGCAAGTCTTAGAGATGGGCTTCAGTGGATGTGAACTAATAAATACTCATTTCCATAAAATTTAAATGAACCCAGTAAAATCTACCTCTTGCTGTGCAAGAACCCTACTATCTCATTACTCAAAATAGCAGCAATGTAATTATTGGAAACCACACCCTCCTCAAGAAGGTGGCTGGGGTGAACTCAGAGCTCATTTCCAAGCACACGGCCACCGTGGTAGTGACAATAAGTAGCTGGACACCTTCAAGTGCCTTCTGCTCCCGGCGATGTCCCCATCCAACCGCAGGTACCTTATGAAATAATCATTTTCACACCCAGGCCTGCAGGTTTTCTTTTTTTTTTTTTTTTTGGTCTTGAAAATGCTTTCTTGAAATGTGTGACTTACGTGCAGAAGATGTGTTTGAAAAGACCACAGCTTGAAAACCTGTTTTTTGAAACGTTTCAACAACCGATCGAGAAGAAGAAAATCACGACTGGAATTGACTTCTAGCAGAACCAGAAGCCTGCCGTAAAATTCTCCTTTAAAACATTTTCCGTCACAGGAACGAAGGAAAACAAAGCTATTGTCTCCGGAAACGGTTGGAGCCCGAAGTTGCAGAGGAGGAAAAGCAACAGTTTTTTAGGCATGTGGGGTGACTTGTTTTTTGGTCACACTAGGGTGACCGGGAGTTCACAGTTCTCGGAGGAGCACCGGAGGGCGTTCAAGTCTGTACACATGTCCGTGTTGTAGGGACAGAGGGACATACGTGGGGAAGGAAAGGACAAGGGACAGCAGACTGAGAAACGGGCTCAAAGAAATGAGAACTGGCACAAGGCATGGTTACGTTAAGTCTAGTTATAAATTTATCAGAAGCTGTGCATGCCTTTTTTAAAAAAGTCCTAAATTTTCATTCCAAAAACTTCCCCCGAACCCCCAAGCCCACTCTCCCTGCCTTGGAGCTAGCGTGAAGGCCCGTGCACAAAAACTGCAACAGAAAATTTTAAACTACTCCAGCCCCTTCAAACCCCCAAACGAACCCCCAAAAAAGCTGTACTTTCCCCCCCACCCATAGGATTCATAACATAGGCATCAAGGAGGCACGATTCCATTAAAAGACATTGCCGAGCCTGCATTTTGATTAGCCAAAAAGACAGAGCAAAGTTGTCCTTGTTCTTTCCACACGCAGAGACAACAGCCCAAACACTTAAATGCTTGAAAACTGCATGTGCAGTTTAAGGAAACTCAGAACTTGAGACGCCCACAGAGATGGACTGATTTACCGCCCCAGCTGAGTTCTGCATTTTTAAATGAACTCGAAGCCACAATGAGCTCTGTCTTGTTGAGACTTAATGGCTTCATTAGAGCGGCTCTTGTCCCCCCGTAGACAAATATTTCCTTTAAAAATTTTTTTTTAATTTTAAAGAGGCTTTGTGTGATTGTAGGCAGCGTTGGAAGCTGTTCTGTGTTCCTCTTCAACGGGGCAACGGGAAAATGGTTTCAAGGAATACTGAGACAAACTCTTTTGCTCTGAAGATTGAGTCGTATCTCAGGCAGCTGTCACAAAACGTGTGCAATGGATTGACGTTTCTGCAGTCATCCGGGCTGTGTTCAAACTCCCATACCATCTTGAAATCCAGGGCCCGCTTACAATTTCTCTGAGTTTCCCAGAAACTTGATTGTTTTTAGTCACTTCTGGCCATGAGAAGCGGGCAGTCCAAGGTCGGGGTTGAGAATACAGCCGCTAGTATCAAATCGCCTCCAAGTAGCTATTGTGTGATCTTGGACAAGAAAAGTAACTCCTTGTTACTCAGTTTCCCCATCGGTGAAATAGGGGGAAATGATAAGTCTTACTTTCTAGAATTGTGGAGATTAAGGAAGTTCAACTTCTAACCACTTCGCACAGGGCTCGCCATGTAGTAAGTGCTCAATAAATGTTTGTAATTTTTTTTTTTTTGCTTCTGCAGAATTCCCTGTTCCCACTGTTCTCTTTGTGGCGACGCATTCCTCACTTCCCCAGAGTCGATCCAAGGTGGGCACAGCCCTTTTCCTTTCCTTATTAACTACCCCCACCCCTACATATTACAGCCCAAGTAAGGTCTCTTGTTGTAAGGTTTGATACAAGGTGGAAATGATTAGAGCAAATTATTTAATGGTTCCAGAGTTCCCTATAATTATAATACACACTTTGTATACATTATAATAAATGCACATATTTATAATATTATACTACTCATGACATATGTAATATTATCACTGAAAATTTCCTCTAGCCTCTCCTGTCACTTATTTCTCTTCCTCACCATCTCCTTGGCCCACAAAAAAAGCAAAACAAAGTAGAAAACTTCCCTCTTAATTATTTGGACCTCTACAACTCTTTGTCCGGAACCTAAACGCAGCCCTCAACCGTGGTTACACAGCAAAGGTCCGTGAATGAACTTTTTGAAATGCTGATAGCGCCTGCAGCATCTTCGTCTTTTCTGCTGCCCGTCAGCCTCGGTGAGAAGAAGGGAGTGGAGGGAGCTGGGCCGATTATGCTACTCTCCCAGGGGGCGGCTGTCTGCTCTAGTTTTACATAACCATCATTTTTCCTGGGACAGCGGTCATGGTGCTTGCTGGGCAGAGGAGGGCCAGCCCTGGGGCTCTCCGAGCTGTCCCAGGCAGCAGACAATGACGGGATGTGTGAGCGAAGCCCCCTGCCCAAATGTCAGGCCATCGCGACTTCTCGGGCTCCCTGCCCCCAGAGCACCTGTCTGGGTTTGAGTTGGCCACAGGGGAAGCCTGGAAGAGGTCCCCTGGAACAGGCTTCCGTCTCAGGATCAGGCTCCTCGCGAGGCATCACACACGTGCACAATGTAAAGCTGGGTCTGGCAGCAGAGGACACGGGACCCGGCCCTCGCGGGTCTTAAACAGCAGGCGCTGCTTTCTCCACCGAACACCAGGCAGCTGCTGCAGGGGTTCTTCTGATGCTCTCCATTTTCGGGTCTCTGGTTCTTGTGGCCTTCTCCTGGCGCCTGTCTGCGTAGTCCTAGGGTCACTTCTGCTCTGTGAGCATCACCGCTGCCAACAAGACAAGGAGTCCAGGTAGGAGCCCAGCTGAGCTCACTGGCTCTGCTTGCCGGAAAAGCAGACTGGTTCTTGGCCGGCGCCTCGCGCTGGGGAGGATTCCATTAGCATCTTCCTTGCCAGAATGTGTCCTGGGCCACACGTAGGTGACAGTGAGGCTGAGAAAATGAGTGTGTTGCTCTTCCAACCCCTACCATAGAGGAATCAAAAGCAAAGTACCACGGGAATGGTGCAGTGGTGTGGTGGGGGGGGGGAGGGCGGCGATGACTCTGAAATTAGCCCTGCACAGGGTGAGCCACACCAGGGACAGGAAGAGCTAAGATTCATAGAGTTGGAGTGCCCCATGTCTTACTGTTGAGTCTCTCTTTCTGCTTATCTGCTACACGATGCCAAGAGTCTGCATGAAGCTTTGGGGAGAAAAAAAAATCAGTTAAATATTTAGATGATTGGCCAACATGGAGAACTTGCCTTTGGCAGCAAAGATTTACGAAGCAGCCTGCAAAACAAGATGTCATTAAACGCGCTGAAAGCATGCCCTCGTAATTAAGGGAGGAGAAGGTCTCTAGTTTCGGTAATGAAATCTGTGGGTCCGGGGAGCGTTTATTGTATGGATATTTATGGTGTGCCTACTATGTGCCAGGCACTGCGTGAGCCGACCCAGTGCGGACCCCACATGACCCTTTATGCCACACCTACTGGTAATAATAGCTATCATTTATCGGACCTCAATGCTGCAGGCTAAGCATTTTACGTAGCAACGGATTACCCTCACAACAACGGGAAGGATTTATTGCCCTCGACTCGTACATGGAGAAAGCCAGCCGGCCGTCTCAGTTCGTCTGGGACTAAGGTGCTTTCCAGGACACAGAAGGTTCTTTTCATCACTTTTAGAGAGAGGGGAAGGGAGAGAGAGGGAGAGAAACATCGATCAGCTGCATTTCTCATATGTGCCCCAACTGGGAATCAAACCCGTGATGCTTTGGTCCATGGGACAAGGCTCCAACTAACTGAGCCACACCAGCCAGGGCCCAGGACCCAGGACCTTTAGTGCTAAACCGGGGAAGCCCCAAGCACACCAAGAAGACATAAGGAAAGCGAGGCTGGGTTTGGTTAAAGACCTACCCAAATTAGCACAATGAACACGGAGTTCCTAGAACCCAGCCCAGTGCTCCCTGTTGCCAGGCCCCTTTCTCTCCCAGGCTGCAGTCTGATCCCTGAATCTCTTCTTGAACCCGGAACTATCACAGCCTGCCCTTCCCTGCCTCCTGCCTCCTTCCTCACGCTTCTCCTTTCTGGCCCAGACACGAAAGAGCTGACCCTCTGCCTTTTTGAGCAATAGACCTCTTGAGAAGAAACCCCACACGCAGTCGGTGAACTTGGGTGGTCTTAAAGGGGCCAACACCAGTGAGCTCAGCAGCTCTGCTTTGACCCTTCACACAAAGGGCTGCGTGCTCCCCGCAACCCCTTCTCCGGGCCATTAGTACTTAATTGCCTACAGACTGGTTCTCAACCCTGGCTGCACATTAGTGCCACCTAGGGAGCTCTTACCACACGCCGAAGGCCGCACCGTTTAAAGCAGAATCTCGAGGAGCGGGCCTAGAGGTAGGAGCTTCTCCCTTTTTAAAAAATGGAGCTTATCTTATCCACAGCCGAGTGCATAAATATTAAGGGTAAGGGTCAATGGATTTTAGATACATTCACGCCCCTGTAACCACCCCCAAGATCAAAATACAAACCATTTCCCACTCCCCCGGGAGATAGCTCCTTTGTGGGCATAGATCTAGTTTCTACACACCCACAGATGATTCTACTGTGCTGTCAGATTTGGGCGCTACTGGTTCAGGGCTCAGACCCTCCGAGGTCGAAGATGAGCCGAGTTTCCAATGAGAGCGGTGGCTACGTATTCCCCGGCTCAGTGGGAAGAGGCAGTAATCCCGAGGAGTGCCTCCCGCTGTTTCTTGCCTGTAGGCTTCTCTCCTGACATAGGAGCTCCTCGGAGGCAGGAGCTGCCTCTTGCCAAGAGCCTAGCAAAGTGCCTGGAGCGTCGTAAATATCGATCAGCGTGGGGGGTGAGTAAATAGACTCGTGCGTCGAGGAGTCGTCGTGTGCGGTGTCCATTTACAAGGTCGCTCGAGGTTCTCGGGGAAGACAGAACCCAGCGTTCACTCTTTTTCCAGTTGCTGCCTTCTTCCTTTGACCTCGAAAGGGCGAGGGTGAGAAAATGTTGATTTGGGGTCTCATTCGTTCTCAGAGTTCACAGTCGGTCTGTGTGCATGGGTGACACCCGTAACCTGCAGTGTTGAAAGCTGATGTCAACTGCTAAGTGGGGAAACGCAGGGTGTCTCCGAGGCGCTGTGTGTGTGTGTGTGTGTGTGTGTGTGTGCGCGCGCGCACGTACAGCAGGGACCAAGCGGCGGTCCCGGGGAAATTGATGTTGTACTAGCGGAAGGCCGGCGACACTTAGGAATGATCCATGTCGAGTGCCGGTCTGGCTGCCCTGGGTCACCAGGGGAGGCCTTTAAAAAAAAATGTGTAGAACGTACGAGTTTGAAAAATGTGTGTTTTGCCTGGAGGCCAGTTAGAAAGGCTTTATTGTGTCAGCAACCGCAGATCATTTATATATTTTTCTGCCCGCATATTTTATTCATAATGTCTATTTTACTCTCCTTTATTTTGTCAGGCTGGTGTTCGACGTTACCCCTTTCCTCTTAGAAAACCACCCATCACTGGGGCACGGCCACGGGACCGTGGCTGACTCAAGAGCACTGTGGGCGAGTTTAAAAATGAGGCCGGTGTTTAAACAGCCAGGAGGGTGTGGGGGTTTGGGCTTGAGATTTATTACATCGGTCCTGAAGCCTTGCGTTGGACAGGGGTGGGCGGGAGAGGGTGTGCTGTTAACTAGGACAGAGAACTCAGGGAGCCGAAGACCAAAGGCCATTACAGTCCTTTGTGTGAAGGGCGGACCGAGGCTCGCCCACCCAGGAGCTACACGGAGCGAAACATTCACACCTCCATCTGCAAGCCGTCTAAGAGCCAAATACAAATGGCTTGCTTTGTATGAATTCTCTGGGCAGCCCAGGAGGTCTTGGGAAAAGACCACTCTGACTTCAGGCCTCAGAACCTAATATTTATTCAAAGAATGAGCATCCTGTTGTTGCTGGGGTATTTTGAGAAGTGTTTCGACTGTGCATTGGGCTCCAGATGTGAGAATCTGAAGGTATTAGCTCCTCCTCCTGCCTTCCCACCCTGCTCCCTTCCCAGAACGGGGACTGCAAAGCTCTTTACGGAAAACAAGTAGAAGAAAGCACATGTCAAAGAGTAAGGAGAAGGAAAGGAAAGAAAATGAAGGAAAGCGAAAGGAGAAAGAGAGGGAAAGGGAAGGAGGAAGGAATTGAAGGGGAGGGGAAGAGAGGAAACCGTTGCATATTAGACAGATTGTTAAGGAGGTGGCTTTGGTTCATGAAAAGGTGGTTTAGGAAAAAAAGAAAGCATTTTATTCTCTGGGGCAACTAGCCTGGTGTATATTTCTCCTGTCTTTCACATTCGTCTCTTGCATCAACATGCCACCAATAGGGTGATTTACCGTAGAATGAATACTCACTCCTCAACCATGTCTCTCTCTGGCCTTTGCAAGGCACAGTCAGCCCTGTTTTTATGCTAATCCGGGAACACCCAGACCTTCCTGTCATCCAGAGTCACCTGAACATGGAAAGAATATGGACCCTCTTTCTTTTCATCCGGAGGAGAGTTTTGGTCTATGTGAGAGAAGCCATGGACCGCCCTTTAATGTGTTCAGTGCGGCGCTAGTCCCAGAACTCGGGGGACAGAAGTGGGGAGAGTCCGTGATCAAATGCATTTGGAAAATGCTGTTGACTGTATCTCATTATTGGACATCCCCAGTGGACGTGAGCAAATTAATAGCTCTGGGAGGTCCCGAAGTGAAGAAATCTGTTAAGAAATGTCGTTTAACTCAGAATCCCCCAACTGTATTTGACCACAGGATTTTCCCCTCCATCTAGAATCCTTTAAAACAAGTGTTCTCAAGAACATTCCCTGCAACACACCAACAGCTCAGGGGACATTAGACCTGGGTAACGACTAAATTAGCCTTGCAATTCAGCGGGCCCAGCTTGTCCTTTCATAGACGGGGAAAGGGAGTGACCCAAGTCACATCGTCTGTGGACGGTCCCAGAGGCAGAAATAGTACCATGTGACCGATGCATTGGCCTCTGGGGGCCTCAGTCTCCCTGTCACGATGAGACTAGACCAGAGGTTCTCAACTGGAAGGCCTTGGAGCAGTCACGCTCTGTCACCAAATTCTGGCTAATGTGTGTATTCACTGATGTAAACCCACACGTGTGTGTGATTTCACAGTTTTTGTGCACCAGGAGTTCAGGCACAGGTGAGCTGGTAACAAGGCTGTAATCCAGGTATGGGCCGAGACGGCAGGCTCCACGGAGGCTCAACCGGGGAAGAGTCACTTCCAAGCCTCCTTGTGTTGTTGGCAGAATGGATTTCCCTGCAGCTCTACAGCTTTAGTTTCTTACTGGCTGTTGGCTGGTGGCCACCCTCCGCTCCTAGGGACCAGCCACACAGGTCCTTGTCACATGGGGGGGGTTCCCCAACCTGACCACTTAGCTCATCAAAGAGAGGTGGGAAGTCTCTTGCAAGATGGGAAGTCACAATCCTATGTATCATTGCCATGAAAGTGACATCCTATCACCCTTGCCATAGTTTACTGGTTAAAAGCAAGTCACAGGTCTGCCCAGACTTTAGGGGAGGCTGTCCCACTAGGGTGTGGAGCACAGGAGGTGGAGAACATGAGGACCCTCTTAAGAGTCTGCCTGCTGCAAGGTGCAAAATGTGTTTTTGCTGTGAATAAGCACACCGTTACAAGACACATGGTCAAGTGGACCATCGTACTGAGATGATCATCTGGAAGCCGTAAGGCGAGCTACGCCCTGCAACGAGCTAAGAGCAAGAGTTATAGTGCAGAGCGGCACTGCGTCTCACAAGGCGTAAACTTCTAAAAGCAGCTCGTAACAGGAAAATTGCCCGTAGTCAAAATTACCATTAAAAATCCCTTAAGCCGTCCATAAAGTACAGTAGACTTGTTTGGTGTGTTACTATATTGTGCATTACCCTGAACTGTAATTCTTATGCAGGCTGACGTTTAAAAATCATGCAGCCAGATTGAAGGAGAGTCTATACTCAGAATCTGGGCATTCAAACCATCTGCCTTAATACGATTTCCTAACAGTACAGAGAATATGGATGAAGGCTATTAAAGCATTCCTTCTGGCCTCTAGAAGTTATTCCACGCTGTTTTAAAAGTAAGACTCAGAAACTTTATGATGCACTAATAGATTCACTTTGTTGTTGATGGTTAAATGAGATAGTATACGTGAAACAAATCATCCCTGGTCTGGCACAGAGGAGGCATCCAGCGGATGTTTGCAAACTCTGACTATGCGCTTTGATCAGACACTCAGGTAAATATACAGTCTTTCAAAGAGTCGTAGACAATTTGACCACACGTGTCCTGCTTGTCCAGGTGGGCATGTCCTCCTGTAGGTCCCCAGGGACCCCCACCGTCATGAGCACTGGGCTCATCTTTGTGGAGTGAAAGGTTACAGTCAAGGTTCTATCTGCTTGAATCTCACATAAGCATCTTCCGAGAATGATGCGACCCCATTCAGCGTGTAGCGAAGAAACACGGTGTGTTGGGGAGGGGGGTGCAACGACCACGGCCCATGAGTACAGAAGAGAGTAAGGTCAGGGCTAGACATGCCTATTCGGGCCAGGGGATCACTGACGGGCACCCTAGCATGTAACACTGTGACCAGCAACACTTTTTTTTTAATTGATTGATTTGAGAGAGAGAAACATCAGTTTGTTGCCCAACCCACTGATGCATCCATTGCATCCTGTACATGCCCTGATCGGGGATCGAACCTGCAACCTTGGTGTATCAGCATAACACCAAAACCAACTGTGCTACCCAGCCAGGGACCAGGAGCACGTTTTACAAACTCGGGGAAATGTAGGTTTGTGCTAACAGTGCCTACCTGGTACTAACTTGTTCTGATTCGGCTAAGTCCACCATCGACAGAGCTGGCTTGTGATCCTAAATCTCACACCCAAAACACTGCAAAAGCCTAGACTGCAGCGAACGTTCCCTAATTCTTCCTGTCCCAAAAAGAATTAGGCTTCTACATCTGGCGTCAAAACTTCAAAAGCCACAGGAGGCCAGCCCAAAGGTAAAAAGCAGGCAGAAAGGAAGAGAGCGAGGTGGCAAGCCATCGTCGCTGGGTCTCTAAAGGAATTCAGATCCGGGACCTTCTCCAGGCACCGCATGGATGAGACATAACAGGCCTGCAGCTGGATTCCACCAATGAGCACGTCCCACAGCCTGAAGAGCCTGCAGGTGGCAAAGTCTGTTTACACTATCCCCCGACCCCCGGGTTTTTGGAAAAGGAATAAATCATGGCCCTGTATGGAAACAAGATAGTAGATTTGATGTTGGCCTGACCACAGTGATTCATTTCAGATTTTGGATAATACGATGTTCACTCTGCAACTCGGAGCCACACACTTCCAAGCAGGGTTATGAGGAGGTTAGGGTTTATTTCCATTATTTTTCCTTCAAGGACCGATACTCACTCACCCTCCCTACTGTTATCCCATCTGGTGATAAGTGAAATACAAGATCTGCAATATCATTTTTATCTGCACGTATTTAAAATGTAATGTCCAAATATTATGCTATTTGAAAGAAGACACCTGTCCAAAAAATTCCCAGGAAGGTTTTAGAGAGTGCACTTAGGCTGAGATTTAGACACGAGTGAAGCTCATTTTTCATTTAGTAGAAACCTTCAGACCAGCCAGGACTTGGAATCCATGCCGAACGTTTTGCAAATACGGCGAAGCCTCATTTGTCTGACATGGCCTCTTCCACGGAAATGCGTTTTCACATAACTGAAGCTTCTCCCTTTGCACATCAAATCATATATTTATTTTAACCATTTTGCATAGCAATATTTCTGAGAGTGTATTACACACTTCCCTACCTCCTTCAATGGAATATGAGAAACATAATTTAATCTTCGCTTTCTGATTCAGGGTCAGAGTCATGAATACCAAACATTGGGCTGCTCGGGGCTCAAAGAAAGGGTTGCCTCTGGGTCCCCACATCGTAAGAGGGGCTGTCTGAACGCACTTGCAGGAACTGGTGCTTTTCACGCTGTTGAGATGGCACTTACCAGCTCTCCGTCTCATCCGTTAGCATCCTCACTATACCTAAAGATGCTTTGTGCCCCACGCAAAACATTTTGCCCCTTCTATGGTAGAGGAAGGTGAAGTGTAGGGAAATCCTGGGTTATTTTTCTGGTTTTAAGGCATTCTTTGGTGTGGTTGACCTGAACAAGTTACTCGACCCCTCTGGACCTCTGTCCCATCATCGAAAAGCGAGAAGGTGAAACATCCTATTCTCTAAAACCCACTAAGTCCATTCC
Organism: Trachops cirrhosus; assembly: GCA_028533065.1. Taxonomy (NCBI): domain Eukaryota; kingdom Metazoa; phylum Chordata; class Mammalia; order Chiroptera; family Phyllostomidae; genus Trachops; species Trachops cirrhosus. The sequence goes on from CM052547.1 coordinate 87,064,816, forward strand.
AAGTTGCATGGCCCTTATACTGGCTTTGACTCTGTGCATGAACACAGAGATTGTAGGTCCTGAGTGAGGACTTCCGCTCCTCGCCGGAAGCACAGTGCATGGGGCTGTAGGTTCATTGCCTTGTCTGTCTGTCTGTCAGTCCGCAGTGAAAGCCTGTGTGGTTGCGGCTGTCACCGAAGTGGCTGCTCCGTCATTGGAATGTCATGCTGTTTCAGTATCCATTGTTGTGTCTCGAAGCGACCCAAAATGTAGCAGCTTAAAGGAACAGTGGTTTGTTATTTCTCGTGATTCTGTGGCTCAGGAATGCAAGCAAGTTTCGGCCAGGCAGCTGTTCTCTAAAGGGAACCCCTCCTTACTGCATTCGCCTGCAATCTCGGGGTGGCAGGGGCTGGGCTGGGAGCCTGGTGAAGTCCTCGCTCACATGTCTGACGCCCCAGTGTCCCTCCCCCTGGTTTCTCACCTACCCCCTTGTCACCCCATAATCTAGTCCTAGGTGTTTTACAGCAGGGCGCCCGGCTTTCCCTTTCCCAAGGGAAAGCAAAAGCCTTTCAAAGGGTAGGCGGAGAACTGGCGCATCACTTCTCCCACATTTTATTGGTCAAAGGCAAGTCACAACTGAAGGAGATTCAAGGCGGGGGGAAGTAGGCTCCACCCCTTGGTGGGTAGCATTGCATGCACGTGCAGGGAGGGAGTGAATGGCCACCAGTTTGGAAACTCCCCACTACACACTTGAATACATCTTCGCATTATATTGTGGCAGCCTAACCGTTTTCTTTCAATGCCAAAGTATTCATTAGTTTTGATGTAACTAATCATTCTCTTAAGTAGCGTGGGTTTGGTAAATAGCGTTTTTCCTCTGGGACAGGAATAACAAGCAAATCCACACTTTAATTGGGTACTCTGAATTGGAGTCCAAGTCTATACTTTTCTCTTGTAAATGCCCAGCAAAGTCTCCAAGTTTTGATTCAGTATTCGATGACTCAAAGTCAAATCACGTGAAAAGAAACATTACCTCGTTCTGAACTTTCTTCGTAGCTGCACTCGATTCTGGCTGCTATCAAAATTCGACGAAAGTGTTTGCCCAACAAATCAAATTACCCAACTGCAATATTCTATTTGTTTTCTTATCAGGGGGAAATGGTTCCTTTCTCCTCTCGGATTTTGTGGGCTTCGTTTCGTCGGCCCTGATGTTCATTCGTCCATTTATTTATGCAGATTCGCTCGGCCCGAGCGGTCTGCCAGGCTAAAACAGTCAGTGCGCAAGGCAGGCCTCACTCTGCCCTCCTGGAGCCGACGTCCTAGCACAGAGAATAGATAAGAAAGAAAGAGCTCATCAATTATCATCGCAATGCATGCTACAAAGGAAAAGTACAAAGACTGGGTGCTCCATCACAGGGACCTAACTTAGTGTGAGAAATTAGGCCTGGAGGAAGTGATGTTTAACCCCGGAAGGAAGAGCGGAGGAGGAGGATACTCCAGGCAGACAGAACAGCGCGTACAAGACGCTTCGGAAGAGAATGGGATGTGGTGCGTTCCAGGGATGGAGAAAACTGCAAAGTGGCTGGAAAGGCAAGAGCCAGGGAGAAGACGTGTGTGATACGGAAACTAAACTAGCCACCCAGGAGCTGTGAAATCTTGAACATCAGAGTCAAACTCTTTGAGCCTTAGGGTGACTCGTCTCCCAGCCACCTTGAAGCACAAAGAGGCACAGAGGGGAATCTCATCCGCCATCTCGCCAGCCATCGTTGTCCCAGGTGCCAGGCAGCCTGTTCGGTGCCGGGAGGAAAAACATATGTAACAAAGCTGCACAGTAAAGGAGAATTGGTTGGAAAAAAAGACAGTGGGCTCTAGGACCCCCGGCCTCTCTGGCAGGGATGGGGGCAGGAGCAGGAAGGGTCGCCCTGAAACACAGTCGGGGTTGTAGGGAAATCACGCGGGGACACCGTCGGATTAGGTCAAGGTCTAGGGCAACCCTAAGGACTCAGTATGCTGCTGTGCCCTCCCCGCCGTCCAAAGGCGTCTCCAAACAGCGCTTCATGTTTTAAAGTGACCAGAACAGACGCTGCAAGTTAAAAACAAATTCTTTCTCGGTGTTTTGATTATGTGATTTTGGTTAAGATCATCAATGCTGAACTTGACTCATTTAGTTATTTGTTTTATTATGAGTACCTCCGGGCATCCTCACCTTGCCAGTCACCAAAGCACACGTTTGCCCTGCCTTTTGAGTAATTTTGTGTAATTTTGCAGTGGGAAATGACAGAGGAGACAGGTTCGGTCCAGGGGGTGATTGGGACGGGGCAGGAGAACAGGGCGGGAGGAGCCCATTACGGCTCATCTTTAAAAGTGATGTATTAGGTAGGAAACAGATTCTGGTTGCTGTTTTTAACAGAGGCCTAAATAACAGTTCACTTCTCTCTCACCTTAACCGTACAAACACTGTATGAGCAATCCCAGGACAAATACGGTGGATTCACAATGTCCTGATGCCTGGCCCCTTCAGTGTTAATGCTCAACGCATGGCTTCCAATCTGTGGTCTCAAACAACTGCTTAGCTCCCACTATTGTATCTACATCTCATCTGCAGAAAGGAGGAAAGAAGATAAAGGGAAGGCATGCTCCTTCCTTCTAAGGATGCCATCACTTTTGCTCATATCTCATTGGCCAGATCTGGTCACATGGTTATACCTAGTGCAAGGAAGGCTGGGTAATGTAGTCTTCAGCTGAGTGGCCATGTAGCTTGCTAAAACCCAAGGAGTTCTATTACTAAAAGAAGGAAAGAATGGATACTGGAGAGCAAGCAGCAGCTGCCACAACAGATGGCAGGTGGGCAAAGCCAGGATGGGCAGCCAAAGACTGGCGCTTGGGAAAATCAACTGTGAGGTTTTACAATGTCCATTTTATAGAAGAGGATCACAGAAACACAGAGAGGTTCGTGCAGATAGAGGGGCATACCAAGGCAGTAGTGGGAGTGGCCCCACCCTGAGAATAGGCAATAAAGACGAGCATTGTCTAAGAATGACAAAGCCCATGGAAAGCTCTGCTGGTTTTTATTATCACCATGCCCTGGTGATTCTAACACACCAGGGATCAAACACTCCTCCTGATGGGAGGCGCTGTTCCCCACCGTCCCCCAGCCCCCAGGCCATAGCCAAGGCAGGACTTGACCCCAATTCTGTTTGACTTCAAGGCTGTGTCTTGCAGAGAGGTCAGCAAACTACATCTTACAGGCTAAATCCTGCTTGCCACCTTTTTTTTTTTTTTTTGTAGAGCCCATGAGTTAAGAATGATTTTACATTTTTAAATGGTTGAACAGAACTGAAAAAGAATCCAACTAGAAGAATAACATTTCACGACATGAAAATAAAAATTCAAACATCCACATCCCTCAGTAAAGCTTTGTTGGGATAGCCACCTAGCCACGCCCACTTGTTTACATACTAGCTTACCTGTTATCTGAGAAACTATTTACTATCTGCCTTTACGGAGGCTTGCTGAGCCCTACTCTCTTGTTCATATTATCCTTTCCATAACGTTAGAGTGCAGGAGAAATGGCCCCAGGTGAGAGTCATCAGAATTAATTGTTTCTTTATTTTTTAAAATAACACCCTGTTTCCGTGAGCTGCCTCCAGTCCCACCATTAAAGAGGCAGCGTTTTAGGTTAAGGCAGTTTCAAGAAGTGACTTTCAGGGGGCAAGAACCCCTGAGAGTGATAACTCATTATTTGGCTAATAACAGTGACAGGAAGCAGTGTGTTTCACAAAAGGCCATGGTGCAAGGAAAGGCCACCAGGGTCCCCAAACGCCGAGGTGTCTAGTTTTCGGTCCGCCTTCCCAGAGGGAAGCAGACTCAGGCAGCCCAGGTTGTGGCTCCCACCATTCCCAGCCAGGCCGGAACTCCCTGGTCTTGGGCAAGATCAGGTGGAGACTTAGCCTGTTTGCTGGATCTCAGAGCATCAAAGCTAAGGATTAGAATGGTGAAGTTCCCGGAGATAATTGTTGACTGTGTTTTATCCTTTTAAATATGTGTAAGTCATAGAAATCTCTGCAGTCAGAAATATTGACGGCTTCGATCTCTGCCAACCACAGAAGCAGCCCATGTGGACTGCAGGGGAAAGGCTGCGAAATACTTAAAATGAGATGTTTTCCGATGGAAGATGCAGCTCCTTGCCTCCTCCTCCTCCCCCTCCCCCTCCTCCCCCACCTGAAAGCAAGGCCCAGCCCACAATGCACAATGCCAGTCAGCAAAAGGAGAAAGTCCTTCTGCAGCCTCATGAGGACGCCTGCATGCAGCCTCATGCCCAGCGCCACGTTCCAGGACAGCGAGAACGCACGTTTCTGCAGCACACACAGATTGTACCAGGAGCGTGTCGGGCTGAGTCCAATGGCAAGGCCTAACGAGCAGCGCTGGTTTTCTTACAGAGAGCAGCACCGTCATCATACAGGGGGAGAAAACGGTGCTGGTCAAGAGCCCTCCTTTTGCACACCCCGCAGTCTGCATTCCAGAGCAAACTATGTACCCATCATTCCCCTATTTGGTTCATCGACTTTCTAGTTGGTGAGGTCAGAAACACCTACTCAGAGCCACACCCGCTGCTGAATGTTGGGAACAGCCTCGGGTCTCGAGAAGTCTATGGAGAGAGACAGACGTCAATTTTGAGGCTTCTTGGTGGCAGAGATTTGCATCTTGTTTGTCTTTCTAAGAACATGGGGCCTGGCACATAGTGTGGGCTCAGCCAGCGTTGTTCAATCCAAGCTGATTCTAATACGAGGCGTGGAAAATGAGCCGGGGTCTCAGAAAAGAACACATTCAGCCAGGCTCCCTCCAGACAAGAGGTGAACTTGATCTTGGCCTTGGAGGTTGCGTAAGAGTTTAGGAGGTAGAGTGAGAGGAGGGGGCACCTTAGAATGATTCTTTGGGCAAAGGGGACAGAGGATGGTTTTTTTTCCCCAAGACCCTTCTAGAACTAGGCACTGAATAAGTCAATATAGCTAAGCCCTCCATAAATGCACTCAAACCTTCTAGAATTTGACCTGTAAACACCCTGCACAGATATTCAGATGCACCAAAGCTTTGTGCTGCCGCCGTTGTGGCGTTGCTCAGGGCCTGGACGTTGGGACAATGGTTTTGTCCCGTGCAATGAGCTGAAGGGGGTCCCTGGTGACAAATGAGTCCCGAGCCCCCAGGGCGGGCTCAGAGAGCCTCCACAGCATCACACGGGATTTGCCAGGTGAAAGGGAGGGCGGAGAGGGTTGGCATCCCAGGCAGGAAGCCTACTCAGCCTTTCCTGAGCCCCACCAGGGCTGGGCACCATGCGTGGCACAGGGGGTAAAACAACGGCGTCAACCCCAGGGGCAGCTTGGCACAGCTGCTGAGAACATAGGCCCTGGACTTAAACATTCATTTATTCATCCATCATTCATTCAGAAAATATTTATTGAGCACCTACTATGTTACTATGTTCTAGGCACTGAAGACAGTGCTGAAAGACCAAATAAAGTGCTGCCCGTATAGAATGTATGGTCCAATAGAGAACGGCAGTAAATAAATACCTATGATGGTTGAGTGTGAGTGCCAGGCACTGTTTTACACAGTGCATATGTACATTAAATACAAGAAACTTGTGCATTACAATTATACTCCCATTTGGCAGATGAGGAAACTGAGTCTTAGAGAGTTTAAACAAGAGTTAGAGCCGGGACCCAGAGTGCAGGCATCTGGTGCCAGAGCCTGCTCTGACTGCCACATTGGGAAAGGGACAGCCCCGTGACCCAGGAAAGCCCCTCTGAGCAGTGACATTGGACCGTGACCTAAATAAAGAGAGGCCAGCCACACCAAGGTCCAGGAGAAGTGTTCCAGGGAGAAAGAGCACAAGGGTTCAAGGCCCCAGGGAGGGGACCAGTCAGTTTCCTCCAGATCACGGGCAGTGGCTGGAATTCAGCGAGCCGGGCAGACTGGCGTGACAGCAAAGCAGAGAGGCGGGCTGGCCGGGCCTCATCGGGGCTGTCGCTTACTGTTCAACGTCTCTGAGCCTCAGTTTCCTCGCCTGGAACACAGGGACAAAATTTTCAAGGAGAATGGCTGTAACATGCTCACCCAAAGCCTGGAGCAGAGCAAGCACTCCCCAAATGGGGCCGTTATTCCCATTCGTGAGACAAGAATGTCACAATCGAGTGACGTACAGATAATTACAAGACAGTGGGGTTGGCAACACACCAAGCTTCTCACTGCCCAGAAACCTTCCCATCCTGGATGTGGGCGGCTTCTTGCATTTGCTTTTTCTTCTTCTAGAGAAAGGTCAGCCACCCTTCCTGGGCCGTCAGCCTAAACTTCCGTGGCTAAGAACTCCCCTTCCCTCCAGCTCACCCCAGACCCACGAGCCGTGCTCATTCCCCCCAGCACCAGGCAGCCCATCCTCACCAGACGGACAGTTTTCTGGGGACGCCAATACGGCAGCCGTCCCTCTGCGTCGCTGTGGCTATGGCTGGCCCTGCTCTCTAACTGCCACAGTACAGGGGGCGACAGGATGGTGCAGGGCATCGTGGGAAGAGCTTGGACACTGGGCTCGTGGAATCGGAGCCCTTGCTAGTCTTAGCTGAGGAACCCTGAGCAGGAAGACAGCCTCGCTGCGACCGAGATTTGTATCCTCTCTTGGCAAGTTTATGGGAGGTTAGAAACAGTATCTAATTTCCTTTTGTAAGTAAAAGACTTGAATCCAGCTCTTCTGGTCTCATCCCCTAGCTGCACCTCTGGGTGCTGCTGGCTGGCCTTTCCTGCCTCCCCTCGAGCCTGTGAAAGAGACATCAGAGGTCCCTGCCCCCTTGTCACCCAAGGCTGGGCTCTTCCTTTCCCCCGAGGTCACTGGGCACAGCCCTAGAGCAAAGGCTCACTGAGCCAGGGGCCCATTATCCAGTATAAAGCAGTTTTCTAGTAAGAAGGCTAACGCCCACTTTACTTCTAACCTAAGAAACTACGGGTTACCCATAGAATCGAAACATCACTCCGCCCAGAATTGGCGTCTGGTGTCCATGGAAACGAGTGCCTTAGGGGCTGTGAGTGTTAGACCCAACCCTCAGCACCTTTGCCCAGAGGATGGATGGCCGACCTTGCCAGGTGGCCCAAGACAAAGGGGGTTAAACGAAATGCCAGCCTCTTGGTTTGAAACCAGGGAAGTCCTCGGCACACTGAGACAAGGCGCCTTCCCCCAGACCTTCATCGGGACGGAAGACGTTGGACTGGGGGAAGATTCCTTCTTGCTCTAAAATGCCAGGACTGTGACGGCAGGTGTGTCCTTGGGTTTGTGACACTCACCTGAGCCTCTGAATGTCTCTCATCACAGGGTTCCAGGTGACTCTTACCAAATGACATTCCTTGGTTCACAAACCCACGCTGATGTGCCATCTTAGCCTGAGTCCCTAATATTCCACAGCGTGAGAATATTCCTCAAATACTCTGGAAATATTTGATGAGTGAATGAATAACCAAATGAATGAATGAATGAATGAGTGAATGGCGTACTTAAAGGTTCAAGGCTTAAATGGATAAATAAATGAAAGAATGACAATTACAGTGTAAGGATTCCTTCCATCTTTGTCTCTCCAGAATGCTTTATCACATCTTGTTGATCAGATCCTGTGAGACCAACGGACAAGGGGTATATCCTGGCTGTAGGGGCAAAAGGCTGGGGTCGAGGCCTCCTGACCCCTCCCAACTTCCGTTTATTCATCTGCACATAAGAGTTCCAAGGAGACACGTCCTGTGTCCCCTGTCCAACATTCTATGACCTTTTCTCTAAACTCACTCATGTTACTCGTCCTCGTGAAACATTTTCCTAACTCACACCTTCTTGGGAAAATGCTTTTGCCTATGCAGATGGCTGCAAAGGTTGGAAGTGCAGCTTCTGGGGTGCAGGTGTAGCAGTTGGAGGGAGCTTCTCACACCAGGGAGCACAAGCCACCGCCCCCTCTGCACAAGGCACTCCCGGGGTAACAGAGGCAGGTCCAGCGCAGAAGTTCCGGTGGGAGAGAAAGAGGAGGAAGCACACTCCCCTTTTCTTCCTCTAAGCCTCCAATCAGATGGCACCTCCTTGGGGAGGCCTTCCTGACCTTCTAGAGCGGAGCTAGTAGCTCCTGCCCCATGACCTCACAGCCCTGGGACAGTCCCTCTGCCACAGCAGCGATTTCAGTGCATCAGCAAATGCACTTCATTTGCATCCTCCTCCACCGGGCGCAGGAAACGTGTGTGGCCAGGGCTCAGCCCTGTGTCGGGCAGCCAGCTGTGTGCTCAGCGGGTGTTGGCCGGTTGAACTGTGAATCAACAAATAGGCAAATTAATAAACGGAGCGGCAACAGTCAGTGCGGGTCCAGCCACGGCGGAACGCATGCGCCTAGCAGGGTTTCTGAGGCCTGATTGGCGGGGAGAGCCTTGCCGAGGGGACGGAATGGTCCAGAAGCTGTGTTCGGGTCGGTTACACTGCACCAGGACCGGGGCACTGTGGAAGTGGAGCGTGTGTCTTTGCGCCTGAGGCGTTTTGCTTTTTCAGGTCTTGTTTCGGGCCCTCATACTCACACTCACGCTCGCTCACTCAAGCGGAGATCCCAGGCCGTTCGTCCCCTGCCGCGGAGCCCTGCCCTGCGCGGCTTCACCGGCCCGGCTTCCTCTCTGAGCCGAGGGCTTGTTATAACCTGGCTGTTCATGACTAAGAAGAAGGGATGATTTTTATTAGTAAAGAGGAAGGTGGGGATGCAGCACCTGGTTGGGGACCGGGGAGAGGCAGCTGTGTTTGGACGGGGAAGCCGGCCCGGGGAGAGCAAGGGGCCAAGCGTGCGGACACCACTGCCCCCCGGTGGAGGGAATGTCCGGTGCTCTCAGGAGGCCCTGGCCGGGAGCATCACACCTGCATCCCCGCCAGGAGTTCAGCCAGAAGCTCTCCCAAAGGGCTGCGCATCTTCCGGCTCAGGGAAGCAGCTGCATCTAGGAAGAGGGGGCTGTTTTGTTTGTTTATTTGTTTGTTTATGTTTGCTGCTGCATGAATTTTTGAATTCGTGGAAATAGAAGAAAGAAAAATGAGGGACCTGGCAGTCCTAGAAATGGCAGCCTTGGTACCTGGGATATGGGCTTGATGGGAGCAAATGCATTGCTGATGGTGGAATTTCAGGTGTCAGTGGGAGGACAACTGTGTGCGGGATGCTATCATTTCAGTCAACACATGCGCGTGCTGGCCTTCTCTGTGTCGGTCACTACGGACAGAAAGACGGAGGAGACAGGGACCCCCCCCCCCGACGAGCTCACAGTTCAGTGGGGTAAACAGCCCCCTAAACAGATCTCCCGGCTCAGTTCATAGGTGTCAGGATCTCGGCAGTTGGGGACTTATTTGTAGTTGTAGCCACTTTGTCCACCCACAGGACAAAGCTGTAGGGTCTTATCTCTTTGCTGTGACATCAGTCTGATCTGTGTCCCAGTGTTACTGAGAAGGAGCAAGGCCACTGCCCAGGAAGTGCCCCGACTCGACCACTCAACACCCACCTCTCAGTCAGCCTACGCCGCCCTCGGCTCCTCCTCGCTGAGTGTGCCCCAGGGCTAACGATGTGACAACAGAACTGTGTGTTGTTGTGGAGGAGTGCCATCGTGTTGGAAAAGACCCTGTTATCAGTGAGAGCTGAAACACCTTGTTGTGTAAAGGGATGGACAGGAAAGACGGGACTTGAGGGAAGTAAGCACTGGGAGACGCCCAGGGCCCCGTGTCAGTCAGCCTGTGCTCGCCAACCGCGGGCCCACGTGGGGGACTTGGTGCCCCATGACCTGCAAACAAGGCAAGAGCCAGCAGGTCCACAGTCGCTAGGATCAGATTTTTGAGATGAAAACGAACTCCGGTGGTAGATTGGTTGAGCTGCACCCGGAGGAATCGAAGGTGAGAATATTTGAAATTGAGCATGTCCTGGAAAATATTTGAAAGCAAAGTCGTGGTGAGCTGAAGCCACTGGTGCTATCCATGCCGCGGGGCTGGGGACAAAGGATGACGAGGATGCAGGTGAAGGTGCACGTGAGCCCTGCTCTCAAATCACACTTGGGACACGGCCCCTGAGAGCCGGGACCGCTCCAGACCACAGGCATCTGCTACGTCTGCTGGGTAGAACACATCCAGCCAGAAAACACGGGTCACGGGTGGCTCCTTCAGCCCAGGGAGGGCCCTGTCATCTGGACGAGGGCTGTGGGACGTCGCGGTGTCCTCAGGTTCCTGAGTGATTACTCTTGCCCAGGCGCTTAGGCTGCTGTCTGTCGTAAACGACAAATGCATTGGCCCCGGAGTCTGGAGCTCCCAGGATGCCGGCGGTGGATCAAGGGTTGTCTTCCAGGGATGCAGCGTTAGCTCTGCAGTGGCCTGTTGGTTCGTCCTTTGATGCAAATAAACATTGACTGAGTGCTTGCCAGGTGCCAAGCGCCGTGCAGGGCAGTGAGCAGTCAGAGAAAGGGCCTGCCTACTGCAGGAGGAGCTTATAACCCGGGTCAAAGAGAGAAAATAAACAGGACTATTTCTGGGTGTGATGAGAGCTCTGAAGGTATCAAAACAGGCTGCGGCGTGTGTGACCTGGGACGGTGGTGAAATGGTGTAAACAAAATGATCAAGGAATGGCCGGCCGGCATGAAACCTTTCACAATGGTTGGGGGTTGAGGGGGAGGCTCAGCCACGCAAAGAACAGTGGCCAAGGCAAGAGCAAACTGAGCGCCGGAGAGAGAGAAAGGCCTTAAAGCCGCAGCCTGGTGGACTTGAAACCAGTGGGCGGAGGTGAGTTCAAGGGGACGAGAAGGGCTAGATCGCTCGGGGACCTGAAGGCCATCCCCAAGAGTCTGCAGAGAATCATGGGAGCGTTTGAAAGGTGAGGGTGGGATCAGTGGGTGAAGCAGGAGGAGGAGATAGACTAGACAATGCTGCTCACCCAGAGAGTGCACACCTTCTGTTCTGTCATGGCCGGTGGGGGCAGACACGTGTGACGTAGTTAATCCCGGGAACTGCGTGTGCCTTGCCGCATGCGCGGCGCTGCATCCGGTAGGAAATCCACAGGAAACTAGCGCTCCAATCCTGCTTATAAGAGGTTTGGAGCTGAGCTTTACAGACTTATTCCTGAGCAGCTCACCATGGTAGAGACGTAGTGACTGGGAGTTTTTGTGACGTTGATGAGATAGAACTAGGTCCATGGAGTGTGTCAAATGCGCTAAACACCTACGCCCCAGCTGACAAACAACTTATTATTGATAATCCATTGATAATTGATTGTTCTCCACTTGGAATCTGTGGTAAGGCATTTCAATTTTTCATTTAGTGAGGATTTGGCATCTTTCTACTCTGATCATGAGAAGATTGAACATTTATTGTTCCCCTTTTTGCATTGGTTGCCAGGAAGCTCATATCCAAATCGAATAGTTAATCACAGAACTATTTTAATTCTTATCCTGAAGATCTTTGCTTCTTCCTCCTTTTCTTAGTTTTATTATTTATTTCTTTTCTATGTCACCTTAAATCTTTTTGTGGCTAAGGGTAGAATATCAATAAAGAAAATTACATACTTCAAGGCCATAACCCCATAGTCTACTTGGCATATACTTAAGAAATTTTATATCCACCAGTGGCAGGTGGTGAATAGTTAGCTGAATTAGCAATTAAATATACTATTATTGATAATTTCTGTAAAATGTTAGGCTTCAGGCCTTGGGCCAAGAATTAACACCCAGGCAAACATCCTTTTTTCTTCTGGAAAACCAGGTTCTACCATAAATTCAAGGTCTGACTACTGCCATCAGAAAGTTTTTCAGCTTAGTATAAAACGGGAATGTTTCTCATCGCTGGCAAGCGTGTGCCAAAGAACTTCAACTTCTGTCTCCTTTCCTGCTGAACTTTAAAAAGCGGAGAGACAACTGTCTGTCGACTGTTTCGTCTAGAGCCCGGCTTCAGCAGCCACCCAGCGCGACCGTTCTAATTCTTGCTCTCCACGCCGAGACTTCAGGAAACACCCTGGGTGCACCTTGTCAAGGGCTAAATCAACTTCAAATAAAAACAAAAAGAATGAAACAGCCTCTCTTCTCCTTTGTGTCCTGCAAAGCGGGAAGTGCAGGCCGGCGGTCGCAGGCAGGCCCAGGCCCCCCCTCGCTCGCTGACCCCGCGCTGAGAAGCATTCACCACCGACTGAACCCCGGAAAGCCCTGCTTTGCCTGTGGCTCTGATCAGCCACGTCCGTTTCAGTCTCTGGGCCCTGGCGTGACTCACAGCTGACCATAGCCCACTGGAGTCCGTAACCAGGTCAGCCCACGGGGGGGGTTGGATCAGCACGCTCCTGCATCAGGACTAATGCATCGGGACTGTGGCTGCGAGGAGGAAAGAGAAAAAGGCCCCCAATTCCATACAATAGCCTAGATTTCCATACAAGAGGATCTAGACAGATCTTCTGTCTTTTCTAAAAACAAACCAACAAATCATCAACACCTGCAAGAACATTATTTTTTAAATAAGAAACATGAGTACTAAATGTCCACTGAAAAGAAATTAAAGCACACAGGTAGACACACAGGGCGGAGGGGTCGGTGAGGGAGAAAGGTCTTAATGTGTGTTTAACATTTTACTAGATATCAATGTTTAGTACACAAATTCTAGATCAGGGTTGATAAACGTAGGCCCCCAGCCAAATCCCACCACTGCCTGTTTTTGGTTTTTTTAAGATTTTATTTATTTATTTATTTATTTTAGAAGGGAAGGGAAAGAGAAAGAGAGAAGAGAAACATCAGTGTGTGGTTGCCTCTCATGCTCCCCCTACTGGGGACCTGGCCCACAACCCAGGCACATGCCCTGACTGGGAATCGAACCAGTGACCCTTTGGTTCGCAGGCCAGCACTCAATCCACTGAGCCACACCAGCCCTGTTTTTATTAATAAAGTTTTATCGGGCACTGCCATGCCCATTTGTTTACGTATCATCCTTAGCTAATTTCAGGACGCAGTGGCAGTAGGAGGAACACAGACTGTACGGCCCACAAACCCTAAAATGTTTCTTCTTTATTATCTGGATCTTTACGAAAGAAGCTTGCCAGCCCCTGATCACCGCTTTACGCCTCCACATACTTCTATTCATACCTACGTCTCACACACAACCTTTTTTTCTCTTTGGTCTGAAAGAATTAAAAGCCCCCAGGAGTTGCAAGGAGATGCGGAGAGAAGCACTGGGCGCCCTCGCCCAGACCGGCCACATGAACGTCTGGTGGGTTATAGCAGGAGAGCAAAACCAAAGCGAACGCAGGCTCACCGGTCTGCAGGCCGTTACTGGTGGTGAGGCACGCCATTCTTAAATCGAAAAGTCCTCTAAAGGACCGCTTTAAGTTAAGGGTGAGAATAATGGAAAGTTCTCAACTGACAGAGCGAAGGGAAGGAGCCCCTCCGGGTCCGCTCGGATCCAACAGCCTTCAGAAAACCAGCGCTATTTCCTCGGCTGCCGCAGTCACCCCCAAACCCTACTGACCGAGACTCCATCGGAGGCTATGTATTTCAGTTCCGCCTAAATTTATAATCCTTTCTACTTGCTCCCTCCTGCACCCTCATCATCTTAACACTAAAAAAAAAACCCTGCATGACATATGACTGGGGAATCAAAGACGACAGCACATTGATAAGGTCCAGAGAGGCTCAGCCCCTCCTAAGCCAGCGATTAAAGAGAAAAATGACTTTCGGTTTATTCAAATGTGTTTATCTGACATCTGCCTGGAATTCGTCTGCAGTAGGGAGGGCTCCTCCCCAGTCCTTGCCCACAACGTGCCTGAACTCAGTATATAAACCACGTTGCAAGGGAGGAAGTCCTCAAGTCTCAACAGCTAAGAAGAGAAGATGTCACGTCAGTTTCTGGCAAACTGCACGAGACGGAGAAAGACGTCTGCCCGGCCTGTTAGGAATTGCGTTGCCGCTCATTTCCCCACGGACAGAACTGCCAAGTGTCACCGCGGGTTCGGGATGCCTTCATATGTGGGTGGAAAGAACCAGCCAGGGCAGGGACCGGACCTCCCTCCCCGACCCAACAAGTGTCACTGAGTCTGTGCTGGGGTTTGAGTGGGCTGAGGACAGACAGACAAATAAGGCCTTGGCCTGACCGTGCCTGCATTCTAATGGACCTCAAACTTGTACAACACCAGAAATTAAAGCAACAACCACAACCACCGAAACAAGCCAGCCAGCAGAGTGGGTACAGTTATGTTCCTTTTTTCTGATCAGGAAATTAAGGTTTGGAGAGGTCCGACCACTTGTCTAAGCTGAAACAGATTCAGGACCCACCCCACATCTGTCCACCTCCCAAACCCTGAGGGTTCCCATGGCCCCACAGCGGCCTCCCATAGGGCCACAGAACAAAGAAGAGGAAAGAGAAGGTGAGAGACACAGCTTTTGTGTAATAGGAGCTTCAGAAGGAGTTGCTACCTCAACCTGGGTGCAATCAGAGAGGACTTCCTGGAAGAGATGCAATCTAAGTGAGGACTTCAAGGCTCTGTGGGGATCCTTCCCAGTGGCCCACCAACATAATCCCCTGTGAGCTTTTTCATCCTCATAAATAATGTGTGCAAGGATATTTCGGGATGGCAATGCATAGCTCATATTGCTCGTTACCCGGTAGGATAATACTTTCAAGGACTCACCCGGATTTTTCCTGGTGTTACTGCATCCGCTATTCTTTCCCTCCTGGGCATCAGCACTGATCGCCCTGGGGGAGAGATGATTACACCAAAAACAAAAGGAAACGAGTTTAAGTTTAGCAAAGGTGGGTTTTGCGAACACTTGGTTCCTGAGATGACTCGGGGAAAAGGTATGATTCAAGAGCAAGTCCTCCCTGCCGGCTCCAACTATATAACCACGTGGACTGGAACGCAGGTGAGAGCTGGCGGTGAGCGAGGGCGTCCGATCCCGCCGGGTGTCCCCGGGAGAGTGGGTAACAGAAGTCCTGTCAGCGTGGGTGGATTCAGGAGTTGTGGTAACGTGGAGCATGTAGAAGTCAGAGCTTCTCGGGTTCCCTCGTTCACCTCTGATCCCCAACCTTCCAGAGCATTCGCTGAGCTGCCCCCCAGGTAGCAAATGTGACGACTAACATTTTTGAGGCTCCCGAGCTGTGCCAGGCTCTGGGCTACGTGTGGGGTGACCAGCTGTCTCAGTTTGCCTGAGACCGAGGGGTTTCCTGGCACGTGGAGTTTTGGTCCTGCAGCTGGACTTATCTGCTCCCCTTAGCTAAGGTTCTCCATGTATTCTCTCACTTACTTCCAAAGACACTATACTTTTCAGAACCGTTTCAGATGTACAGACACAGAGAAGCTCATGTAGAATTTTTATAAGCCCCACATCCAGCTTTCTCAACATCTTATATTGGTATGTGTATTTGTCACGACTAATTGACCAGTATCGATACATTATTAAGTAAAATCCATACTTTACTCCAGTTCACTTAATTTTCCCCGATGCCTTTTTGCTGCTCCGCAACCCACGCAGAACACAGCACACTTAGCTCTCACGTCTGCATCGGCTCCTGTGCGCCGGGTCAGCTTCCCAGACTTCCCTTTTCTTTGATGACCTCCAGGTGTTAAGGAGCCCTGGACAGTCACCCCATGGTGTCTCTTCTCAGCCCCACCCAAATCTGAAGGGACAGATACTGTTGCTCCGTTTCACCGATGGGGCTGCTGACGTCCAAGGGGATAACCCGTCAAGGACTGAATGAGCGTGGCGTTTGCACTGAAGGCCAGTGCTTCCGGAATAGCATCAGCGACAGTCACGCCCTGCAGAGCCACGGTGTCCCGGGGGCCTGCTAAGAGGCCCATTCAGATCCTTCCACCTGAACCTCACGATCTCCCTGTGTTGCGGAGACTGATGGTGTGCCCTTTGTGTGCATGAGGACACTGAGGTCCAAGGAGTTTCAATCCCTGGCCCAAGTCACAAATGGGAGAGAGGCGACCCCCAGCCAGGCCTCTGGAAGCCCCCCACGCTCTGCACTTCTGGGACCTGCTTCCCAGGAGAGCCACAGTTTTGAGGGACAGTGTCTCCCCACGTGGAAGTGCGGTACCAGGATCTCTCACACTTGACTGCATCACCTGAGGATCTCGTTAAAAATGCAGAGTCTTTCTTTTTTTTAATTTTTATTTATTGATTTTAGAGAGGGAGGAAGGGAGAGAAACATTGATTTGTTGTTCCACTCATTGATGCATTCATTGGTCGGCTCTTGTACGTGCCCTGACCTGGGATTGAACCTGCAACCTTGGCACATTGGGACACTGCTCTAACCAACTGAGCTAGCTGGCCAGGGCCAAAATGCAGACTTGGATTCCATGGATCTGGGGTGAGGCCTGAGAGCCCATACTGATAACCAGATGGCAGGGGAGCCCATCGGGAGTAGCCATGATGGCCCACCTCACAGCTTCGTTTTCACTGGGGAAGGAAAGGGGAACTGCCTCGTGCCCGCACAGGAAAGTCGCCTGTGTTCCTCAGGTCACTGTCTAGCCCTCTGGAGCTCCGAATGCCAGCAGCGAGAGAGAATTCTCAGAGCCGAGAAATCCCAGACGCTGTCGTCCTGGACGACCAACTGGCAACTCCAGCCTCCCCAGCAGGGTTCGTAAAAGATGTAATTAGCCCAGGTGAGGCTCATTAGAGCCAGCCTGGATTTCTGCCAGAGCTGCCGCTACCAGGAGCTTTATGCCAACCCCTTGATTTTAATATCAATGGCAGCGATGACAGGAAGCTAGAAGGCAGGCGGGCTGGGAGGAAGCTTTGTACCTGGATGGCCCTCTCCCTCCTCCCCTCCCTCTCGCTCCCAAGGTGAGGCCGTTGGCTTTGTCAAATCAGGCCTAGCTCAGTGATTGCCACCGCCCTCGCCTTTCTCACAGGCCTGGGCCCCAGAAGACGAGACAGTTTGGGGAGCCAGGCATTCACAGCCTGTCCGGGGCTCCCGCGGAACTCTGGACTTCACCTGCCGGTCTCCTTGGAATTCCTCTGGGCCTCTGGCACGTGGCGAAGTTTCGCGGCAGAACCTCAGAGCTCTGGAGGGTTTCTGCCAGAGGGTCCCCGTCCCCTGCGCGTGTCCTTGCTCTCATGCAAAATTTAAAATGGGCAGCGGTAGCCAGTGCTGTCTTTTCTCCCTGTAAATAGAGATGTTTTTGCTGATGCAATACTTTCGGAATAGGACTCTAGGCTGTGTCCCAAGCTTCTGGATGTTGCATGGATGCCAGCTCCGGGTTCTTATCATCATTGTCCCCCTCACCCATCATTATCACTGTCATTGATTAGGGATTTATGATGTGCTAGGCCCCAGGCTTTGCATTTTGCCTGCACTCTCTCCACGAAGGCATGCAACGAGAGAATTTATTCTCACGTTACTGAGCAGAAAACAGGCTTCCCCATTCAGCGGGTCACCCTGTCCACTCGGCCACCGTAGTTCAAACTGAGGTTATTTTCCACCATGCAAATGCCCGATATAATTTGGATAAAAAGGGATTGCTTCTTAGGTTTGGTCATTAACCAAGATCTGATTGTTGAGAAAGAGAGAAGAGAAGAGAGAGGGTAGAAGGAGAGAAGAAACATAAGGGGAAAAAAATCAGGTAAATTCACAAAATAATTCCCTAGTGGTGTACAAGGGAGAAAGAAATGGCAGCGAATGATGTGTTTGCACTGAGCGTTGGAGCAAATGAATTCCAACTGGCAACGTTAGAAATACATATATTTCGTGTATATGTGTTGCCTTACTATGAGAAAAGCAAGCCTGTTGAGAAAGGCCAGAAATAAGTTTATGACCTTTGCTTTCACTCCTGCCCCTAAAAAACCGAACTTATGCCATAGTAAAGTTCCATAACCTGGTCGTTCATATGTGTAAGATGTATTTGTCAAGCACCTTGCATGTGCAGGAAATAGAAACTTTTTAAAGATTTTATTTATTTATTTTTAGAGAGGGGAAGGGAGGGAGAAAGGGAGAGAAACATCAATGTGTGGTTCTCTCGTGAGCGACCCCTACTGAGGACCTGGCCCACAGCCTAGACATGTGCCCTGACTGGGAATTGAACCGGCGACCCTTTGGTTCACAGGCTGATGCTCAACCCACTGACCCACACCAACCAGGATAAGAAATAGAATGTTTTTTTAAAAAACAATGAAACACAGAACTTGCCACCTGGAGGGTAGATAGACAAGCACAACAGTTTGAGTGAAAGTCAGAGCCATTTGGGAGTAAGCGACAGAAACTGATTCTGGTAAATTTATGAAAGCTCAGGGTCCCATGAGAACAAAAAGGGCATCTAACTCAGGTCCAGTGGCGGAGGCTGGGGGGACACACTGGAGGAAGGAGCAGAGGGGTGGTGTAGGCAAGTGTGGGCGGCTGTCTTTGTGGGTGTGAGGTCAGGAGCAGGCAGACAGGTGGAAGGTGAGGGCTCCCAGCAGAGGAACAGCATGTGTGAAGTGGAGAGAACACGCCACCAGGGGCTGATGGGAAATCCTCTGAAGACAGGTCTCATGGCCGCTGGGTACCTGTGAATTTTTCTCGGTGGCGGAGAGGAAAGGGGACTGAGTGGAAAAGCAGTGAACTCCAGAAGGAGAAGCCATGCAGAGGCCGCGTCCTGTCCCTCCCCAGCGGAGAATGCCGCAGAAAGGTGGGCGTGCTGTAGGAAATAGCAGAAGAAGGAAATGGCACAAATTAAAACTCCTTTCTGATGAAGCTGCCTCACGGGGAACGACTTTAGGAGAAAGCCTCCTGGTTCCTGTGACTCAGACAGCGATCTGCAAAATAATTCACCAAATTAGAGTTCGCTGGGTGTAAGTTTATAAATCTGATCCCCCTGCCGCCAGCCCCCCATTACCTTGATTGTATCTTTCATCCCCGAGAACGAGGCAAGAGCCTCCCCTCCGCGCCTCCTCCCTCCCTCTGTAATTCTCACCCCGCATTTCTCTCCTCTCTCCCCCTCAGCACCCTGCCGCCCCTAAGGCGGTGGCGTGATCCCCGCCAAGCTTCCAGGGAGTTCATTAAAACCCGCCACCCTCTCCATTGCCCACCGGGCACTCCCAGCAGCCCCTGGGGCCATGGCGGCGGCAGAGAAAGCCAGTCACTCAGGAGGGGCCAGCCCGCTCCGAGGACAGGGACCCCCGCACCAATGAGAGGAGCCAGCAAACAGTTAATGGTTTAATCCTTTACAGAAAAAGTCAAGGCAGACTTGTGATTCTTGATGTTAATGAAGGTGTCACACATTGTCTACAGAAAGTTGTGCCTGGCAATCTTCCCTTTTTCGGATGCCTACCCCAGTGACATTTCATCTCACATCCACCTTAATGAAATGCATAATTAACATATTCTAATTGTGCTGAGCGCTGCGATGATTTTGACAGAACTCACTTTCCATGTCTAATTTGATGCTAATTTAATCTGTTCCTCTCCCGCTGACATGACCTTTCTTGATTGAGTTTCACTGAGGAAATTTTTTGATGGATTGATTTATCAGCATTGCAGAGACAACAAAGGCTCAGAAAATAGGGAGGGAACGGCCCTCGGAGCCAGCGTGCTCTGAACTTGCTGGCTGGAATGTCCCCTTTGCAGAGACGGCCTGTCTGATCTACTGATGGAATCTGAGAAACGTGACATCTGCCTGTGGGTTTGATCTCCCCAGTGAAGACAGTAAATAACTGGTCGTGGTTGTGAAGCTTGGCGTGGAAAACGCCTCCAGGGCTCGGCGAGGGAAGCTCGGGCAACCCTGGCTGACAAAGAGCCAAGCGGGGAGAGGTCAGTCCACCAGCCGATGGCCACTTCCTGCCCGGATGCTCAGGAAGAGGGACTGGTCGGTTGGCTTCCACCAGGAGAAGCTGTGGGGAGGCAGGAAAGGTCCGCCTTGAGTTAAAGTGGGGAAACGGTGCGTCTGCACCGGTCATGGGGTACGGATTTCGTATTTTCGGCTGTTTTGTAGCCAGCTCAACCCTGATCTCATGAAAGCGTCTGCGGAATTTCCCCCCTTCCCCGCCCCCGCAATGCACGGAGTCTACAGTCTGTTCCTGTGAGCGCCTCTTTGTCCGGTTCTAGGCTTCCGTGGAAGTGTGTGTTCAGGGTACACGTGGCCAGTCTTGGAGCTTAACCGATCCTCACGTAGTCAAGTGTGCTGGGGGGTGGGGGGCGGTTAGTCTCGCTCATGCTGTGGACACAGGGGTCAAACCCAGAAGAGTAGCCAGGCGGGAACTCGAAAGAGCTGCCCTTCACCCTCCGTTGTGCAAAAGTGGCTGCTTTCCAACAGCGGTTAAGGCTCAGATGCGAAGCGGTCAGACCAGAAGTCTCAGCTTCGGCGGCCACGCAGGGCCGGGTCATGCAGGGGCGTGTCCTGTGCACCAGAGGACGTTTAGCAGCACCCGTGGCCTCTAGCCACTGGAATCCCTTGGCACCCCCATCCCAAGTCGTGACAACTAAATGTGTCTCTAGATTGGGCCACATGTCCCTGGGGAGTGAAATCGCCCCCGGCTGACAACCACGGAGACAGAGGAGCTTGCAATGCCTGTGGCTTGTGATGCTACAGGTCTGTGCCGCCTGCCCCCCACCCCTACTTGGCCTGCCTGGTGTCACCGCTCCAGCTGGACCCTGCCTGATGCCCCGGTCTGGGAGCAAACCCTCTCCATCCCCCTCCACCCTCTTACTCAGCTTCTTTTTGTTTTTTTCAGCACATACGAGTGCATTTTATTAAAAACTGACTTATACACTGTTCATCTCTACTCACTATGGCTGGGACCCAGCTGGTCTTTTTGAGTTGTGGTAAGATACACAGCACATAAAACTCCCCATTCTAACCGTCGTTAAGTGTACTCGTTGGTGGCTTTTAGTACACTGGCAGTGTGCAACCCTCGCCACTATTTACTTTCAGAACATTTTCATCAAAAGAAACCCGGCAACCATTAAGCACTGACTCCCCATTTCCCCTTCCCCCAGCCCCGTGCAACCACTAATCTGCCCACCAGTTCCGGGCACTTCGTAAAAACGGAATCATACAATAGGTGCACTTTGTGTCTGCAGTTCCTGAGTTCACGTACGACCCAGCGAGGCCACTCCCAGGTGTACACCCGAAAGAACTGACACAGGTGTTGCAACAAAAACTTCAGTGTGAATATTCAGAGAAGCACCCTTCACAGTGCCCAAAGGTAGAAACTACCCTAGCGCCCAACAGCTAAGGAAGGGGTAAACAAAGTGTGGTCTGTCCATACAAAGAAATGACCCCAAAAGGCAAAGAAGTAGTGATATGAGCCTTCACGTGGATCAACAGTGTCTAGCACTTAGTAGGTGCTCAGTCCATACAGAGCGACTAAACGAAAGGCATAGAAAACTAAAGGAAGTGGAGATGGTCAAGAACCCCAAGTAGTTACAAGTGGCAAGCAGCCTGTTAGGGAAGTCAGGGTAGAACCCTAAAAACCCTGTGCTTCTTCCCTCTTTCTTTTTAGTGCAAAAACCCTTCTTCATCTTCCCGAATGCTTCTGAGAGGATGTACTTAGGGGGCCATGGTGAAGTAGAGGTTTCCCTTCCAAGCAGTGCCCTGCGAGGATGAAGCATTTATCCCAACATAGTGGCTGCGCCTGCAAAGACGTTTTTGCAAAATTTTTTAGGAGCCGCCTGATGAGCCCACAAGGACAGCAAGCTAACCAGATTATAATCATTATAATTACAATGCATCATAGATCAAAAGCAGTTTAACTCAGCAAAACGACCTGGCCTCTTTCACTATCCTGTATTCGAAGTGACTTCTGGCTTTGCTCAAAGATGAAATCTCTCTGCGATGTCCAGGGGTGTTCCTATGGTGACCGGGACAGTGGAGCGTGATCCAAGAGGTTTAAGTGCCCACTCCGCCAGTAACTGGGATACTGTGCCTCAGTTTCCTCATTGCTGAAATTGCATGATCATAGCCCTACCTCAAACAGTTCTCCTGAGGATTAAATTCATTATTAACATACCCAACGAGCACTAACAATGGTGCCCGACACATAGTAAAGGCTTTGAGGCATGAGCTGCTCTGAGAAATGTGTCTGAACAGTTTCAATAATTGTGTGGCTTTCCCAGGTGCAAGGGGCTACACTTACTATATTATAAAGTAATTGTTAGAGCCCTGGCTGGGTAGCTCCGTTGGTTACAGTGCCGTCCCAATACACCAACGTTGTAAGTTCAAGTCCTGGTCAAGGCACATACAAGATCAACCAATGAATGCATCAATAAGTGGAACAACAAATTGATGTTTCTTTCTCTCTCTCTCTCAAATCTCAATAAATAAAAATTTTTTAAAAAGAAATCAGACAGTTTCAAGGCACATCTTCAATGATGTGTCCATTTCTACCGATGCTGTAACCAATTACCACTAACTTAGTGGGTTAACACAACGCAAATTCACCTTACGGCGCTGGAGGTCACAAGTCTAACTAAGTCGGTCTCACTCAGTTAACATCAGCTTGTCAGTAGGCTGGCTCCTTCTAGGCACTCTGGGGCGGTCTGTTTGCTGGCCTCTTCAGCCTCTCAAGGCTGCTTGCATTTCTCGGCTCGTGGCCTCTTCTTGAAGTTACTCTAACCTCTTCTGTCCTCTAATGTCCTAGCCATGGCTCTGAGCCTGTGCCTCCCTCTTGTAAGGATCCTTATGATTCCATGGAGCCCGCCTAGATAATCCAAACTGATCTCCACAACCCTAAGATCCTTAGTTTCCCCCCACTGGCGAAGTCCCTTTTCCCACAGAGGAACATGTTCCCTGGTCCTGGGGATTAGGACGTGGGCATTTTAGAGGCCACCATCCAGCCTCCCACAGGTAATTTCATTTTAGGTGGGAAACAGTTCTCGGGGGAGGGTATCAATTCCCAGCCACCTCTCAGGGCCTCTCTGTGTGCAGTTCAAGGACAGAACCCAGTTTGGAGGAAGCAAGTGGAATCTGCGATTGGAAGTGACTTTGAGGACAGTACGGTTTTTTGCCATTCTCTGCCCCAGGGCCTTTGTGGCGGGGGGGGGTTATGTTTGGCCAGCCACCCCGGCCAATCACGTGTCATGTTAGAGAATATCAATTAGGCTGCAAGTTCGATCGTGGCATTGCATCCCCCCTGAAGTATTTACGACAGCAAAGCCTGCTGGCACGCCCAGGCTCAGCCTCCCTCCCCGGCTTTGAGCAAGTCACGGATTTGGTTGTGGGTCTGCACCCTGATGTTCCTGGGGAGTCTAGAGCAGAGCCCGTCAGCTTAGAGGCGAGCAATAAATAAACACTCGCACAAATGAACGAGGGATTGGTATTGAGGGGGTTTGCAGTGTTTGGAAACTCTAACTCTTTTCCACAAACGATGAAACCTATCTTGTGTATTCTGCCAATATGTCACCTGGAAAATCCTGGCTCTCTCCGGGCATTATCATAATCTGTGGTCACCCTGAAACTTCAGGGTTTCCCCACAAGAAACCAGAAGACAGATTGGGGGAGCGAGGTAGCTTAGAGCAATGCCTGCTCATCGAATCTTCTTTCTCTTTAGAAAATAGTTCACTTCAGTAAGATCGTGAGCGTTTTTAATAAGCCGGCCTCCGGGGAACAAAGCTGTTATGAAATGACTGGCTTCGTGGTCCCAGCCATAATTTTTGGCCTCAGAATATTGCTGGGTGTTTTTTCTTTGTCAGTCTCAAATGAAAATATAACATTTCAATTTCAGTCCATTAATGCAAAGAAGGGGCTATTTGCATTTGATCTGCAAATTGGACCAGAATAATTTTTGTCAACTTCTGATCTGCCAATACTCAGTTTCTTTAAAAAATTAAAGTAAATACTCATTAATTCACTGTTTTCCCTTATTTAGTGAAAGGATTTCTCTGTCAAGTGTGTTTTTATCCAGAATCGGCTATAGAATATTTTGCATTATTAAAAATTGGGGAGTTGGAAAGTGACATTTCCTTTGAACTCCAAACAAATGGCAAACTTCAAAAAATGTTTGACAAAACATCATAGTATTATAGCTCAAAGACTCTACAATGCAGAAAAAATGAATGGGGGGTGTTTTGCAACTAGAATTCTAACACTTAACTTTAGTGTGCTAGTTTTAGTGTCTACAAGTATTAATTGATTCTCTGTCAAAAGAAGTATCATTCCAGGTCACATAAAAATTAACCCAATTATCATCAATCCAGTATTTTGAAAGGCTCTGTGTGGTAGGCAGAATTCTGAAGTTAGCCTCTCGAGATTTCCTTCTCACGTTCATTCAGTCAAACACCAGTCTAGGTCCTGAGTGAAGGCATTTTGCACATATGATTACTGGTAGCATCTCAACTCGGGTGACCTTGACATATACAGATTGTCGCTCAGGTGGCCCTCACCCAATCGGGTGACCCCTTTAAGAGCAGCTGCTTTCTCTGGCCGGTAGAGAAGAAGTCAGAGATGTATTCTTACTGGCCTCAAGGAAGAAAACAGGAAACTAATTGGGGTCAGACAAACGTGAGTTCAAATTCTCCACTTACTGGTTTTGAGAGCTTTTGCCAACTTTCCTGATGCCCTGTGTTTCTATTTCCTAATCTGTGCTGTCGGCAACTTCATAAATTTATTGGGAGGCATTAAGAGAGAGAGAGTACACTAGACACTTAGTACAATGCCTGACACATACTATGTGCACAATGAGAGGTAACCATTAGTTTATTAAACATCCCCTTTGTGAGATTATCATTCACAGACTCTTTTGCAGTCTGGGTTTTGCTTCTAAAACCATGTAATTCCACAGAAAATGACGCCGAAATTTAACTATGGAGCATTGTATTAGCTTTGGGGTTTGGTTTGGAGCCATTCTTCACCCTTCTATGTTCCTTTGTTTTATTGTATTTATTTATTTCTAGAGAGGGGGGGAGGGAGGGAGAAAGAGAGGGAGAGAAACATCAATGCATGGTTGCCCCTCAAGTGACCCCAGCCAGGAACGCAGCCCGCAGCCTTGGCATGTGCCCCGACTAGGAATCGAACTGGCGACCCTTTGGTTCCCTGGCTGGCGCTCAACCCACTGAGCCACACCAGCCAGGGCTCCATGTTCCATTTTGGACCCCTTACCTAAGCTCAACCTTTTTTCCCTCCATTTCTGGCGTAGCTGAGCGACGCCGTGTGTGTTTCCAGAGCCCAAACCTGTGTCACCACACTGTTCTCAGCACAAACAAGCGAGCCAGTGTCCTGTTCTTACAGGGCCTCACGAGGTCACCAAAAAGACTCTTGTAAGTTAATTTGTGCCAAGTTGGTAATGACCGATGATGAATAATTTATATTACTTTTAGAAAAGGTAACATATGTTTATCATAAAAGAATAGAAAACAAGGAAAAATCGAAATGGAAAGAAACTAAAAATCATCTATAATCCCACCACCCACAGAAAATGATGGGACAATCTGGATTGTCAGTAAATGAGGGGCTGGCTTCCGGGTTGGTAAATCCGGTGGGAAGAGAGGCTACCTAGAACGTTTGCCCTGAACCCGCGTCGCACAGCAATACCCCATGGTACCTGGGGGTACAAATGAGTTGCTGATGGAAATTAAGCTGGGGTGAGGCCCTGTCTCCCAGCTACCCAAGACCATCTCTTGGTACTACAACCGCCCATGGCAATATTTTGGTTTGTAAATATCTGTCACATGCGTACCCATATGTGTAACAGAATTTCTTTTCTTGCAAAAACTGGAGTCATGCCAGCATATTATTGTGTAAGTTGATGTTTTCCTAGCCTAATAGTGTGAACATCCTCCCCATCCCATTAAATATTCTTCTACATTTATTTTTAAAGGCAACACAAAAATATTTCATGGAAGGGATGCATAGTTTATTTCGTCACTGGCCTATGGTTGAACATTCAGGCTGTTTTACAGTTTGATTCTAATTCACAGAATGAAGCATCCGTGTAAATCAGTCTTCACATACTTTCACAAATAAGTGAAATTTCTGGCTCAGTCAGTTGCATCTACTAGGACTTTTCTAATTGCACCTTGCAATTTATCTCAGATTCTTCACGGGGCAATGGAAACAAGGGTATTGGAAATCTATTTTGACCAATCTAGGAGGTTAGGCTAATGAATGGATACCTTGGCATTAACTTTTCATAGAAACCTGGGAATAGGGTGGCCAGCCATCCCCGTTTGCCTAGTCTGAGGGGTTTCCTAAGCTACGTGGCTCTTTCAGTGCTGACACCAGGGCAGTCTCAGGCGAGTCGGGCCCATGGGTCACCACGCCTGGGAAGACCAGAGGCTGGCGGACCACAGTGCCAAGACTTCAGTGCATCAGTACACGCTGAGAGGCAGCGAACCAGCCTGGGCATCTGCCTTGGACAAGGGCCGTGGTCAGAACAAGGTGAAAAGTTCAACTGCATCATTACAGCCAAAATGGTAGAAGCTGTGTATTAGGTCAGTGGCCCTGTTCAAGGACGTTGAAGTGTAAGGACGTGGTCAGAGGTCTGGGGTAGGAAACGCAGGCGGGACAGGATGTGAGCGCCCAGGAGTCCAGTGGCAATATCGGGAAACACTAGGGAATGCAGTGTTCTCCCCTCGGAAACTCTGCTGGAGTCTGGTGTGCCCTGTAGGTGAAGAGCAGCGTTGGTCCGAACATTTTTTCTTTTCATCGCCTTGTGTGTGGGAGATTGTCTTAATAGCTGCAGAAATTCTGAGTGAGATAGATTAATCTTGCCATTTTGGTTTATACAGTAACCTGATGGAATTCCACCCCTTCTTAACTTCAGAATGCATTAGTTTATGCATGCGCGCGCGCGCACACACACACACGCACAATGAATCAAAGGGACCCACCACAAGGCAAATATCGTGCCCCAAACATCGTAGTGGTTTCTAAATTTGAGTTTTATTTGCACATGTCTCCGTTCTGTATGCCTTGCCTGCCCTCTAACATCACACAGAGATTCAGAGATTACAGTTCCGAAAGGATTTAATTAACTTGGGGACAAAACGGGCAGAGTTAGAGGAGCCAGTGGACACCCCGAATGCACAGTTTCATGGGGAAGCAAACCCTTCCCTTCGTAAATATTTGTAAAATACTGAGCATCGTCTATACGTGTGGTTTATCCAACAGAATGCTAATGAACAATTAATAAAAGATGAAGTTACTGGTACGTGCTACGTCATGGACGAACCTCCAAAAAATATATTAAGTGAAAGAACCCAGACTCAAAAGGCCGTGTAGGGCGTGATTCCATTTATGGAAAATGTTCAGTAATGGCCAGTCTATCGAGACAGAACGCCGATTACGGGTCCCCTCGGGCCGGGGATGGGAATGGGGAGGAACTGCTCAGGGCTTTCTTTGGGGGCGGCAGGTAGAATGTTCTAAAGTTAGCTTTCCATGAAGGTTGCACGAGTCTGAAAGTATACTGAGAACCACAGAACCCGACACTTTTTTCGAAGTGAGTTTTATGGTGTGTAAATGGTATTTCAGGGCCAGGTTCACAAAACGAAAAGGAGCAGAGATGGGCACCGAAAGGAAAGGCCTTCCCGAGGAAGGGACATGGACCCCGGCCTGGGCTCGCCCAAGAGGAGCGCTGGCTGGCAGTGGGGGGAAGACTCCAGGCAGAGTCTGCGCGAAGACCCTGAGATAAAACAGAGCTTGCTGGAGCGTGCAATGAATTAGCAGAAGGCAAGGACGGCTTGAGTGTGCTGAGTGGGGGGCAGAGGAGGGGAGAGCAGAAACTGGGCAGTAAGCTAAGGCAAGGCTTGCAGACCTGCTGTGGAGGGTGCCCCACATCCTGTGGGCCCACTGACAGAGTTTAACTAGGGGAGTGACATGCTGTGACTGTAGATCAGCAACATTTTTTTAGGAACAATAACAGCCAATATTGCGTCTTCACTAGTCTAGGGATACTGCACACGCACACTTATTTATTCTTTGCAATAGCCCTATGTGGGAGGTACCATCATTATAAGAAAGGAAAGTGAGACAAAAAAAAAATGCCTTGCTCAAGAAATCTCAAGGAGCGCTGTGATTTAAGCTCAGCAAGTCCAGCATCAGAGCTTGAAATCTTAGCCACTACGCTGTGCTTGAAAGTGTGGCTGACTTCATGCACATACAGCCCCATGTTACCACACGGGGCCCCATGCTAGGAGAGTCCCACACTTGGTTTAATTCTCTGCTGTCTCCATCTTGAAATGCTTAGTGATTTTTGAGATCATGAAGAGGCCTCTGGTTTCCATTTTACACAGGACTCCGCAAATTGCATAGCCAGCATTGTTTGAATGGGCTTCTAGAGTTTTTAGTACAGGGGGAGTTATTAACCCACAGAAGGTCATGGATAGGCTAGCCAGAGAAGAACAAACCCTCCAACATGGAATTTCTTATGCTTGTCCGTTGGAGGAGACAGAACTCCCAGCTTCTATCAGATACTGAAAGGGACCCATACATCCACAAGGGCTGTGACTCAGTCATCTACCCGTGACCACCCATTCTCCTCTGGGAATAGCCAGATGACAGAGTGAACCCTTTTCTCTGGCCCTTCAGCTTCCTGTTGTCCTATGTTTCTCAGTAGAGAGTCTTAGCATTGGTAACACTCTTTCTAGGAAACAGAAGAAATAGTAATAAGAAGAATGAATGAATAAAAAAAAGAAAAATTTTGTAAGCAAAATATTCTCTTTGGTCTGTTTGTTCCTCAAGGGCATCGAAAATTGTGTCTTTGCCTCTGCCAACAGAGTTTTTTCAATCCTTAGAAAACAAACAAAAGTAGTTCTTCTGAATTTATACTATTGAGTGTGGTCTAACATTTTTCAGCAGTTTGCATGAATTCAATTTCTGTTTGTTTCAGAGACTAACTTGGATTATATGAGTACTTTTCAATAATCATTATTACATAGGAAAATATTCTGCACCCAGAATACATTTTTTATAAGTATGAATATATGTATTTCATAATAAATTATGTAAATTGCCATTTTAACATTAAAGTTAATTTATTCAATAATATTATTATTATCTTAGAACTCAGGCATTTTTGGAACTAGAAGAAAAACAAATTTTAAAGGCAAGTTTTCAGTTCCACTTAAAATAACCTCCAATTAATTTCTAAGCTGCTGAAAGCAAATGAAACAGAATTTTATCTCCTGGTTCAAAATCTTCTGAAATTTGTTTGTATTCGGAAAACAATTATATACCCATTCAAATGGAGTTATCCATTTTAAGCATAATAGGAATGAAGAGAGGCCTTTGAATTTAGAGTGAAATGATTTCTCGCTCTTCCCGCTGAGGTGCTGGTTTCTCTGTGTGCCTGGTCCCGCAGCCCAAGAGGCCCTCAGACCTCCGAGCTACCAGAGAAGGAGTATTTGTGTCTCCCGGGGCCCTCCCAGGGTCCCCACGTGGGGACCTCCCGGCTCTGTTTATTCTTCGAGTGAGCAATTGCATACAAATGGCAGATATTATGACATCGGCCGCCAGAACAGAATACAGAGACATGGAGAAGATATTTCTATGAAAACAAAATACTAATTCTAATCTAAACTCAGTCTGGGTTTTCCGAGGTTAAAAAAAACTATTCCTGGAAAGGACCAGAGATCATGGCTTCAGTTTCATTTTCACACTTACCACTGCAGATTTGTGTCTTTTTTAAGAGCCATAGTGTGCCCAAGACACAAAGACTGTGCTGAGACAGAAGCAGTGTGCGCTCACTGGCCACCTAGTATCCTTTTCATCTACAAGTCTGTTTTCTTCTGTTTCTTTTTATGCAAAAAACAACAACAACAACAAAAAGACAAAACTAGCTGTGGGGTCGCTTCCACACAGTCATCAAACCTCGGTAAACTGGCACAAAACCATAGCAACTAAAACCAGGCAGAAAAAAGTTCTATTCTTTTTTTTTCATCTTCAACTCTATTATAGGAAAATCCACCAATTTTTGCATAAAATAAAACGGTAAATTAGACTTATTTGAAGAAACAAATTGTAGAAACCACTCATCCGTTAGAAATTTTTTTAATGGTCCTTTGCCACTTGATGAAGCAAAAATAACACCTCAGTCAGGTGGCCAGGAAACCCGTCTCCCTTTCTGTGTCAGATGACTGCTTGGAATGTCGTTTTCCTTTTTAAAAGCCCTAAAAATACCTTGAGTTCGTATTTGTCTTAAAAACCAAAAACAAATATCTATTGTGGACATATTGTCTAAGAAAGAGCAATGCTAACTCATCTTTCCAAGATGGCACTCTTTTCCTGGTTAAAAATGCTCCCTCTCTGATGTTCTTACCCCGGTTGTTCTTTTAGTCTGTATGGACAGGCCCTGTTCACTGAGGGCCAGGCGGACCAGGTGCTTTGTATGTGCTGCTTCTTGGGACCCTGCCCACAATTCCATGAAGCAAGGGCACAATCCCGCTTTGTAGACGCAGCCGCTCAGCACCGGAAACCTTCGTTCATCCAGAGCCACCCAGGAGTGGCTGAAGTCAGCCCCTTTTTCACTGTGTGACAGTGACAGGAGCCAAGTTGTTTAACCTCTCTGTGCCTCAGTCTCCTATCTGTAAAGTGGGGGGAATTAAAAAAGGATCACCATCCCTTAGCCATAATTCTGAAATCCAAAAACCTCTAAAAATTAAAGTGCTTTCATAAATAGGACTGCAGGGGACATGCTTATAAGAATCTAGTATTCATTATTTACCTGAAACTCAAAATTGAACTGAGTGTCCTGTATTTCCATTTGCCAAGTTTAGTGGCACTAGCTTTGCACCAACACGAATTTGGGGAAAGACCGAACTGGGCTGCTGTGAGGGTAACAGGATCTGGATCTGCCCCCCGTGGTGAAGGTCTGGGGCGGGGGCCGAAAACACAGAGGCTCAGAGAGAGAGAGAGAGAGAGAGATGGGCTCTGGATGAAATAGAGAGAGATGTGAGGACAGCGGGAGGAGGGCAGGAGGCAGATCACACGCTCCCAGGGCCACACTAACGAAGGTGAGCAGCACGTTCAAGGTCACACGTTAGGTAAGCAGCGAAGCCAGGATTCAGTCCTGGGTCGGTTCTATCAATATATTGACCGGTCTCTCAACTAACATCGTGGGAGACATGTTACCTTCAACACGTGGTTTTAAAGCTGTCTTCAGACTCTGGACTACTAAAAAAATTAAAGACATAGCAGCCACTCAACTCCCACACTCCAGTCGATTGTATTTCAAGGTGTTACCGCCAGTGTCCATGTCGAAACCCTTGCTGGGTCTCTCTGTAATGGGAGAGCGTCTTAGTGAAAAGCCGAGACTTCAGGGTGAGGACAGAAATGATACATTTTGTAAATATAGTATAAATATTCATAACATGTTATAAACCCAATAAAATAATGACAAAATAATTTAGTGCAAGACTGCACCTCACTTTACCCCCAATCTTGCACTCTGCTATGTTACCCATGTCACCTCCTTTCACGTCCTAAGATTTGAGTTACACATGGGGCTCGTGTAATGTGCTTATCTGGTCAACCGACTCTGACACGAATTTCTTAGCTTTGTCGCCCATAGTCCACAAACATTTCTTGAGTTCCTACTCTGCATCACGCACAGTATGGGCCATTAGGGTCCTAAATGTAGATAAATCACTGTCCTGAATTTATGAGGCTTATGGTGACTACGACTGGTTTTATTCATAGCCTATCAAACAAGTGATATTTCATTGTCCCCAAGACTTGTGATTTGGGTCCCAATTTTAATAATAATGCCAACATTCAGTATATTCCTACAACATTCTAGGCACCATGCTAATCCTCCCAAAGCCCAAACTTTAACATGATCCCCATTTTTCAGATGGGAAAACTGAGGTGCTGGAGATTATTTTATTCAGGACCCAGGGCTTGTGAACGACGGACCTCGGCCAGTCTGACTCTGAAGCCAGCCCCTTAACCGGTGTGCTGTGGTAAAGTGTGTATTAGACGCTTGTGTGTCTAGTCCAATGCCGATAGCCGATCTCCCTCCCACTCTAGCTAAGATGGTCTTCTGCACAGTGAGGCTGCTTCAGGCCTCTCCTTTGTCTCACCCCAGGGGGTCAGTTCAGGCTTCGCTTTTGCACCAGTGGAGCATCGAGAATTCACAGGCACCGAATTCTCCCCGTTGGCTCTGTGGCGGCCGGCCCACCCAGCCCCCAGGACCGGCTCGGTTTGGCTGTGCTCGCTGGCCCTTTGTGCACCCCCGCTGCTGAAGGGCTGGTAAGTGGAAAACACACCCCAAAGCCTGTCAGTTTCTTCTGCTCCAGTGCGCACACCCCGATGATGAGCAAACTCTATCATTTGCCCAGGATCTTTGAATTTAGATGCTGGGTCAAGAATGAATGACACTCTTGTAAGAAGCTGTTCTTTGAGAGAAATGATATTCCTTAGCATCTTCCCCAGGCCTGCAACATAATAGGCAGGTATTGTCCTGGTGATAAATGACAGTTCCTCCAGAAAACAATTACCACACGGCGGGTCACATGCCGAGGCTTCTCCAGCGTTCCTCTCTGCTCGTGGAGCGAGTTTGCATCGGCCCACATAATTGGAGGTGCCTGCAAGACCAGCTCTCCTTCCTGTAACTCAACTCTTCATTTCGAATTCCCACTCCTCTCAGTTAATAGGAAATTATGTCTTGGTCGTTCTTGGAGCTTCCATCCACCCTTTCTTTGGGTCAGAGATTTATAAATGGGAGAGACACTGCCCCTAGTGGGCTTTCCAGAAATTCTTTGGAAGAGTCGAGTGTCATCACAAAGACTGACAGGTGACACTGGCACTTGATGGTTAGAAGCTGGAGATGTCAAATGTCCTGCATGCATGAGACAGCCCCACCCCATGAAGAACTGCCTGGGATCCCAACTTCCGGATGTCCACTGGACATTCTTACAGGTGAGGGGCGCTCCGGTTTGGAGTTCTGAGCCCAGACCCTAAGTCCGTTCGATACAGGCGCGCGGAGTATTCCTCACTCACTTGTAATACGCACCGAAGTTCACAAGCGCGTAACCGCTGGATAAATTGTGGAGAGACTGCGCTTCATGCTAACCACACCAAGACGTCCTGCGTATCAGAAGGCCATGTGGCAAAGGCTCTATTGTGAATGGCGTTCAAGGCTTCGATGTAACTCGCAAGTCTGACCTCTCCTTGTGGCTGTCGGGTTCAGTGGTTCTGTGCCTAGGGACAAATGTCCGGTTGCTTTAGGATGTGCTCTAGCGCGTCGAGCCAAGTATTTAAATGGTGACATGCACATTTTATTAGAAATATGGTCCTCCTCTTTGTTCTTTTAAAAATTATGATTGTAGGGAGTGTTGAGCAGATGATGCCAAGGTCCCACCCGTTCCCTGCACACTCGTCACCTGCTCCCCTCAGCCTCCGAGTGTTTCCCATGACCTTGAAGCAGCCCTTGACCAGTAGCGCACAAGGAGTTGGTGGGTGACTCACCCTTGGGTGAGATGGCCCTGGTGCGTGTGCTCCAGGTCTCCCGGAGGTGGGCAGCAGGAATGAGCCTCAGTGGCCTGAGGCGGTGACTCTCTTGATCACACAGCCCGGCTTGGCCTCTCGCCTGCCCTTCCCCATCTGACTCCACCTTTGCCCAGGGGTTGTCTCTCAGCTATGCTACTTAAACTCCTGTCTTTGTCTCCGGGACAGCTTCTGGGAAACCCAGCCTAAGATAAGCTCTTCCAAAGCATTGGTTTGAAGAAGAGGACATGTGTGCCAGTGCTGAGAGCCCCTGTTCCTGGCACCACCAAGGTGTGGAGCGCTGTGCCATGCCAGGGAACACGTCGTTGGGGATATTGATTACCCCTCCTCATTCAGGACTGAGGTTCCCTCCCGATTTGGTTCCAATCTTGGGATACCGTCAGTTCTCCAACCTTGAAGAATGCCATCTCTGGCCTCCAGGGGTTGAGCATCAGACCCTCAGAAATCCAGCCAATGACACAGATGAGCACAGCTGTCTGGGGCACGAAAGTCAGGCAGATAGAGACAGCTCGTGTTCCCCACTTTTAAAGAAACATGAATCCATAGAACATTCATCCTTTCACTCAACAGGTATTTCTTGAGCATCTACTATATACCAGGTGCTGGAACAAAACAGATAAAATCATTTCCCTTATCAAACTGAGAGGGGCTGATAATAAACACATATATAACCTGTGGATTACATTACATGGCAACGCAGAATAAAATAAGGCAGAGTAAAGCAATAAAGGAGGGCTAGCAATGAAACTTGATATTTTTTCATCTTTACCCAAGGATATGTTTTTTTAAATTGATTTGAGAGACAGAGGGAGAGAGAAATATCAATGTGAGAAAGAGACATCGATCGGCTGCCTCCCACACGGGTCCCAACTGGGGAGCAAACCCACAACCTAGGTATGTTCCCTGACCGGGAATTGAACTCGCAACCTTTTTTTTAGTATATGGGAGGACACTCCAACCAACTGAGCCACCCAGCCAGAGCAAAGCTGTAGATTTTTTAAAAGGCAGGGCAGAGAAGCCCGGAGACAACAGTGATAAGTGAAGATACACTCCGCCTTACAGTCCAGGGTGTGGCTCCTTGCTGAATGAGCGGTAGGCGGGTCCGGAGAGGGTCCGCCCTGTAGAAAGATGCTCCGCTCAGCTACGGCGAACTTCGCCGTGTGCCAAAGGCAAAGCCCAGGGCTGCCAGATCTTTGAATTTTTCATGGGAAACCTAGGAATGTGTCACTTCCCTAGAGGACTGCCAGCAAGCAGGGCAAAGTTCTTGGCATCTTTAGGATGTTCAAACTTTCCTTTCTTTGTCGTATTTTTTGAAACAAAGGCCAGGAAGTCACGCCGGTGCCCTGTCTTTCACATCCGGCCCCGTCCCTCCCCTGAGCCACGCTTCCCCACCTGCGAGAGGGAGGACAGGAGGGGAACGCAGAGAAAAAGCAAATCGTAAATCAGTCTTTTCTGGCCCCACTTGTTTTCTCTTCTTCTCGACATCCTCCGAGTGCTGGAAGCATCACCGTGCACAGTCGGTAGTTGACAGGGAAGGATGCGGCTTGTTCTTTCTCCAACAGCGTTGGAGTGGCGTGTTGCTAGAGATCCCAATGGGAAAGCCCAAACAAGAAAGCGATACTGGCCCACGAGCTCCAGGCCTTGGCACGGGGGCACTGCCTTGGCCGCTGCCCGCTCCAGCAGAACTTCCAGAGGGAGTTTTACGACCCTCTCTCATCCAAGCCGCTATTTGGGCCGCAGCCTGATTACTTCTAATGACTCCGTTTCCACAGCGGTGGCCAAGTCCTCTGTCATCCCGCCGTGGCCTGGAACAGCTCAGGTTTTAGGGAAGAGATGCTCCTTATAAAGCGGGGAGGTGCTGACGGCCGCTCTCCAGGAGGCTGGCCCCGTGCGCCCAGTGGCAGAGCAGCCAAGAACAGCACTGCGAGTGTGCAGGGACGCCCCCGAGATGGGGGAGTTAGGGGTTTGCCCAGCTCGCCAGGAATGGAGAAAAGCTTTGTCCTCAGATGTGTTTCTCTGGCTTCGCAGAAGCCAAGGTCTGAGAATGAAGGGAGCTTTTGTCATGAAGAGTGATGGTTGGGCAAAAATGATTGGCCCGTTGTCCTGTTCTAAAACGTTCTGCTACGCGGCCAACTGGCTCTTTACCATACGCTCCTGGCGGGTCACCCACACATGTAGCAGAGGTATCGTTGACAGCCATCCCAGGCGGGGGGGACCCTAGCTGGTTCACTGAGTACGCGCTCCTAAGACACACACGCCAGGGTTGCCACACTGGCATGGGTCACTCCCTGGATGGCCACCGCACCCCCTTTTGGGTCTCATAGTGTCTGGAGCTTTGAAAGTGGGGGTCACTACATAGAGCAGGTCGAATGGAAACAGAGTGATGTCCTCATACGTGAATGAATGCCACTTTGACCAGGAGGTGAACAGCTAGATGCCAGATTCCAACAAAGTGACAGTTTCGTCCCTCCGGTGGTATGACCACATGGTGTCCTGCTGGCAGTGTCTCCACCGCCACTCCAATGGCCACTTGGCCTCTGGGCTTTGCACTAATGTGCCTGATTGCTGGTCTCAGCCAAAGCCACCCACCCAACTCTTCCCACGCACTGACTGGTCTCCTCTGGAAAGCACTCCGCAGCTCGGTTTTCAAGGACCCCCTCCCTGGGAACCCACTTTATCCTCCATCAACTCAAATGCCCTCTCCAGCCTGGCAATACAAGGACCCGTCCTTTCAGAGGACAGAGCTCCCTGTCGCCTCCGCCACGGAAGTCTCTTTCCTCTTTGTCCTTGTGTGTCCTAAATCTCGAAGACTCTGCGTACCCAGCGCCAGAGTCAGCTGAAATTAGTCCCCCTTTTCTCAAAGGCGGGGAGGGCTTAGCCCTCGAATCTGACACGGCAAAGGAAGGGAAGGGGGGTAAAAACTGCCGAATCTCTGGATTGACAGAATCCGAGCGCCTATAACCCGCCCAACCTGGAGAGGACGGTTCCTTGGTGCCTTCCTCCGGAATGTCGGTTCAGAGGACGTCACTGAGCTTGAAGGTCGCACTGGCAAATTTTCTTGGGTTCCTTTATCGGTGCCAGGGGGCAAGCTGGCCAGTCCTACCACCCAGGCTCACTGAGAATTGGTTCTGTAGAGCCGATACATTATTGTCCTTCTGTCTGCCTGTGTGCCTGTCTGCCTGTCCTGAGAACTAGGTAGCAGGGAGGATGTTTAGCCTATTTAAGGAAGTAAATCTTCTAAGAGTAGTTTTTATATGCAAGCACATGAGTTGGTACCAAGTGATAATAAACATTTCGGTGCTGGATTCCAACTGCCAGGGACCTAATGCCAGCTCCGCCTCTCCCGACTTTGGCAGTAAAGGATTCAGCCTAGGCTGACTCTGTTTTGTCCTTCCAAAGGCAGGTGGCAATAGGCTCTCCTCAGAGAGCTGTTGCAAAGGTTAAACGACAGAGGCTACATCAAGGGCTACATCAACTAGGAAAGACCCCGTGGCATGGCTATCATTATTTTTAAGGTGAGGCAGACCAACCATATCCCATTCTGTAGTTTTCCTCCTTTGGTCAATGGCTTATGTTATTTCACATCCTTGAAAGTAACAGAACCGCCTGTCTTTTCAAATAATAATACCCATGGGTCTCCACACTCTAATTACTCTGCACCAGGCATTTTGCATGTAGAGGGGCGGGCCAAAGCAAGCTTACAGCCGTGAGTAGGCAAAACACAGAGTTTACTCTTGTGTTGTTACTCACGAACTATTGCATCATGTATCTGCTTGGGTCCACCCCTGCGTTATCTCATGCAATCCCGGCAGCAATTCCGCGAGGCATCACCGTTGCCAGCCCCGCTTTGCCGACGAAGGACCCGGGCCGTGGATCTCCATCGAGGACTTACAGCTCCAGTTGCCGACACCAGAATCCACGCCCGCGTCTGACCTCAGAGCCCATGCCTCCCACTGGTGCTTTACGGTGCCTCGCTATTCAGATGCCAGCCCTTTCAGAACTTTGCCAGTTCTGGGAGAATTTCCTTCCTCTTAACCCAAATCCGATGGCTTTCTGTATACTGAGCTTGCTCAGCGGTCACAAGATGAGACGACAGTTAGAGCTTTTCTTCCTTCTTTTCTTGACAAACCGATGACTAGGAATGAAAACCAAAGACGAATCTGTTTATTTTCACTGCTTCGTGAACTCCATATATTAAAAAACGATGAACGCTGGTGCGGCAAAGGAATTTCTGCACACTTGTGCACACATGATATGTGCAATTTGGACGTGCGCTCCTAGGAGGCACCCGTCCCGGGGCAAAGGTCACCACAGCAGCTTGTCGAGGGTCCCAAATGGATCGCCGTCCAGTGATTCGTTTGGCGATCACTCTTTTCGTGTCTGTGTTTTTAGTTGGAGGTGGGGGTTCTTCTAGAGAAAGTTGAGTTGTCAAAGGCTACAAGATCTTTACACAAACTATTACTGTTAAACCAGACAGAAATTCTTCCAGGGTTTTGGACTCTCTTCATTTTTCCCACCACAGTGTTATCCAAGAGTCAAGCCATGAACTGATAATAATGAAAGATACCATTTTCATCTCTCATGAGCAAAATGAGGGGACACAAAGATGGCGTTGGGGGTTTTCAATAAGGGAAACTCAGTATAGAAATATATGCTATACTGACTCAGTTCAATAAAATTGACTAAGCACCTTCTACGTGCCCGACAGTACTCTAGGCGTGGATGAAAACGGAATTCTTGTCCCCATGCAGTTATTAAAGCAGGGACGAACAAACGGTAAAACAGGTATGCGCAGTGCAGTTAGTGATGGGTCCAAAGACATGCAGACAGAAGGGCGTAGTGGACCAGGCCGCGAGGAAAGACCAAGCTGAGTAGATGACGTTTTCATAGAGATGCGAGTGATTTGAGGAAGCAAGCCTTGAAGATGCTGGGAAAGGTATTTGGGGGAAAGGGAACAGCAGATGAAAAACCCCTGAGGCAGGAATAAGGACCCTGTGCATTTAAAGACTGGCAAGGAAGCCAGGGTGCAGGGCAGAGCAGGCGTGAAGGAGAGCGGAAGAAAGGAAACAAGGATCAGAACCGAGGGCAGAGAGGACGTCTGTTTGAGCCAACACAATCTTTATTTCTATTCTGAACTTGTGTGTCTCCTGCTTTGGTCGTGACGAAATCACCTTTTTTTTTATGAGAAGATGGTAATGGCAGGGTTCTTTATTTTCCCTTAACATTCTTTCTTGGCAAAAGAAAGTGTTGGGAACTCTTTGTCAATTCCTTGAAATCGTTCGAAGCTGGTCTGTGAAATCTAGGAGTCTGGGGCGTCTGCTCAAGGAAGCATCTTGTGGCATTCTGTAGGTGGAGGTGGCACGCTGCGGTAGGAAGTGCCTGTGCCCTCCTCTGTCACAGACATGCCGGGTGACAGGAGGCAAGGGGTTTCTATTTCTGGGTCTTACTTGTCTGGCCTCTAAAATCAGGAGAGCAGTTTAAAGGGACCCCGCATCAGTGACAGCACAAAGGACAGTGGGTAGAGGCAACAAGGCACACAGATCTGGCCCAGAGGCGTGACAGGACCCGGGGACCTGGACCCAGCAGGCTCTTTACGAAGGGGAAGCAAAGTTCCCAAGCCCAAGGAAATCCCAGGGTTACTGTCACCTCCTTGGATTTTTTTCAAAAAAAAAAAAACAGAAAGCATGTTCTATATGTGAAATCTCTGTTCATAAATACCAGCAACTATTTCAATTTTAAAAAGAAAAACACTACGAGCCCACAAAATACATCCGTGGGCTGAGTTTGGCTGCAGGGCGGCGGATTAGTTTCCCAGAGCTGCCATAACAGATTACCACAGACTGGGGAGCTGAAAACGGCGGAAATGAACGCTCCCCCAGTTCCGGAGGCCAGGAGTCTGCAGTCAGGGTGTGGGCAGGGCCCTGCTCGCTCTGAGGGCTCCAGGGAGGGCCCCTCCCGCCTCCTCCAGCTGCCGCATTCCTAGGTGTTCCCGGACTTCCAGCTGCAGCGCCGAGTCTCTGAGGACTTCCTTTCCGTGTGTCCGTGTGTCTCTGGGCCCTCTCTTCTTCCTTGGACAGCAATCATTGGATTGAGGACCCACCCTAATCTCGAGTGACCTCATCTTAACTCGATTACATCTGCAAAGACCCTGCTTCTAAACAAGGCCACATTCCTAGGTACTACCACTTAGCACTGGGTCATATCTTTTGCAGGGGAGAGGATTCAGTTCAACCCACTAGGGATGGGTATGGCCTCTGTTATGAATTCTTCAGGATGGAGACTCTGCCCTTGAAATGTAGGAATCATCAAATGATTAAAATCTACCCTGTTCAGTTTAGGGTGGCCACCTCTCCGGGAATGGAATGATAAATGTAAGAGTTGGTACAGGTGTCCAAACAGCTGCTCCTCACCCTGAGGCTTGGGCCACGTCAGGAGCCCTCGGTTCTTCGAAACAGTGTTGGACAGGTTGCTAGGGCTGCCGTTCAAGGGGCCACAACGTAGGTGGCCTAAAGCCACAGGAGTTGATTCTCTCACCGATCTGGAGGCTGGAAGTCTGATACCAAGGTGTCAGCAGAGACACGCAACCTGAGAAGGATGTAGGAAAGGACCGTCCCCTTGCCTTTTCCTAACTTTCCGGTGGCTGCCAGTAACCCCTGGTGTTCCTTGGTTTATCGCTGCATCACTCAGCCTCTGCTGCCTTCTCTGTGGGTCTCTGTCCTCCCCTCTTCTTATCAGAACACCAGTCATTAGATAGGAGTCCACTCCAATCCAATGGCCATGAACTTGGCGACCACTGTTTTCAACTCAGCATAGATTCTATTCCCAACGAGGTCCCTTCCACCAACCTGACCCTGTGACCCTCACTTCTCCAGCTTCCCTTGAGAATTAGAGCAGATCTTTCCACCCAGCCTCTTCCTTAAGGAGAACTTTTGTCAGCATTTAAACATCCACCCTGATTTAAAGTCCAGCTTCAACGTGAAAATGTCACTCCTGGCAAAATACTTTAGGACAGGGAAAAAAGTCTTAATTTCCTCTGAAATTTTTAAATGTGATATTTCCTCACTTCTAGACTTCAAACTCCAGTGGACCCCTCTGGAAATCCCCTTTGGGAATGGCGATGCCGAGGATTCGGGGGAGGAAAGCCACACCGCTCCGCTGCCTTCTTTGTCCCAGTGAGCACGAGTGTCATAGTGCCCGTGTCCCTTGCCACCGTCTTCCTTGACGGCCCTTTCTAACTACAGTACTTCATGAGTTTCCTTCCCGTCACGTTTCTGATGAGTCTTTCTACTGCTTTGCACCACAAAATACAGCAACCCCTAAAACGTGGCTGTCTTGTTCTTAGGAGAAAAGGGAGAAGTTCACAGGCAAGGAAAATGACATGTGATGAGCGAGTCCATTCTCAGCAGTGGTGTTCAAAAGGAGGGAGATTAGATAATGATGCAATTAGAGCCCATTTCTGCGGTTTTCTATAATTCTGAACATTTGCTGACTTCTTTGACTGGTTTGGTATTTACGCTTACATCGCATCAACTTAAAATCACCCCGTATACTGTGTCCAAGAGGGATGACGGATTATGAAGAAAATATGTTTGGTGAAATTTTAAAAGGGGCTATCTGATTTTGACCTGAGGTGTCGTTATGAAGCCATCCAATTTGGGTGTTTTTTTTTCATTCTGTCATTTGTGTTCCAAGTGTTTTAAATATTTAAATTGCCTTTTTTTCTTATTTCCCTAACGAGAGTTTATTTGTATCCAGTGCATAATAACTGGTGCGGAATGGCTGACTTCCTCATGCGTTTTCAGCCCAGTGGAAGTGAGGAGACCCGTGAGGGGGACAGTGCAGTGGGCCCACAGAGAGATGGTGAAGACTCCAAGCATGGGGGCAGTCATGAGAAGCAGTGGGACTCGGGGCATTTTTTAAAGTTTGAGCCAACCGGGTTGGCTGATGGTCTGGCTGATGGTAGAATCAGAGAAAGCAAAGAGTGAAGGATGTTTGTGCGCGTCTGTGAGGGAGGTTTATGCCGTCAGAGCTACAAGTGGGTCGCACCAGGAGCTGGGTGGGGTTCAGGCGGAGGTGGGTAAATTCTTCCTGGGCCAAAGGTTACTGTTGGAATAGCGACTCCTGTCTCCTAAAGTGGTACGTGTACCGCATGTACTAATACAGTTATTTTAAGTTGGAAAAAAAACTATTTTTAACATAGCCTTATCCCTATGAATTCCATGAATTAAGAGAGGCTAATTCATGACATTATGACTTTGATGGGTGTATTTTTCATTATAATTTTCAGGTATTCATTTCATTGAGAGTTAAATACACACATTCGTGTGCACACACACTCCCCTCCCCCCAGCCCAGCAAGCCTGTGATGGCATGGACCACGGCTCAGGGACAAGACTAACTTTAAAAAGTTAGTCCATTTTCAAGAGTATGAAGAGAGCAACAATAAATTAGATTCTAGAATTTGACAAAAATTGTGAAGGTGGCCCGCAAATGAATGCGGTTTGAAAAATAGAATTATATCAAGCCTTATCTGCAAGCACATGAAAGTGACAGGAGAATAAAACTCAAATTCAGTTAGTAAGAAATCCGTCCGATCCACGGTCTAGATACTGCTACAAATCAGGGCGACAGACCAGCATAACGCAGGGAGATGAAATGACAGACTCTGCGGGGTGATATGAGTGGTACTTATTCCCCAAATGAAATAATGACTTACGAAAGGAAAGTTGAGTGAGGAAAAACATTGATAATTGTCCAATAAATCTTTCCATAACCTCCCATTAGTCATCACAGCGTTGCTGCCTCTCTTTCACCTACTAAGGAAGAGAAGCCAGACGTGGTACTCAGGCAAGAGACCGCTGGAAGCCACACGATGGCTCAGGGACACACTGCTTCTGCCACCCTCGGAGGCCTGCGGGGTTTTCCCTTCCCAAGGCATCCGGCGCGGTAGGCAGGATGTCAGCCAACGGCGGGTCGCCATTCGCCCTCGTCAGGCCTATTGGGAAGCACTTCGTGCCCTGAAATCATGTTTTTTCTGCCTTAGCGGTGAGCCCTAGGTCAAGTCGGGTCATCTCCTCATTGCCCAGAGCAGTCG
Source organism: Trachops cirrhosus (assembly GCA_028533065.1). NCBI lineage: Eukaryota > Metazoa > Chordata > Mammalia > Chiroptera > Phyllostomidae > Trachops > Trachops cirrhosus. The sequence goes on from CM052547.1 coordinate 87,107,296, forward strand.
GAAAGCTCTGAACCTTTACGCTTTTCCCTCCTCTGGGGCCATACACGGTGGTTCTGGGTGCTGACCCGCTTTGCCATTTGCCTTCATTTGCTCAGTTATTCTTTCGTCCACGGAGGGCCTCCTGTGCCCAGTGCTGATGTGATAACAGTCACAAGAACAGACACAGTCCTCCCTGACTCGAATCTCACCAGCTAGGCACCCTCCGATAAATGCATGAGTAATTGACCGATGAGTAAGCGAGTGGGTCTCACTAAGAGGTGCAAAGTGGTGTAAGAGCCTACGTTACCTGGTTCTGAGAGTTAGACAAGACGCACCCTGGGAGAAGAAAGTCTGGGGAGAAGTTAGCCAAGTGAGGATGGAGAGGAAGAACATTCCAGACAGGGGTAAAAACATGGGCCGAGGCTCTGGCCTGAAGCAATGTGGTGTGTCTGAGGAACAAAAAAAAATGTCACCGTGGCTCAAGTGAAATGGTAGGGTGAGCAACCATCCTGGTGTGCTCGGGGCTGGAGGGTTTCTTCCGAGGACATGGGGCTCTCCATGTTAAAACTGGGACCATGGTGGCACACCGAGACGGATGAATGGGCCGCCCTAACAGTAAGCCGCAGGAGGAGTGGTGTTGAGCTGAGCTGGAGAAATGAGCAGGGTCTGTGTCGGTATTACTGCAGGTTCCTGCCAGCAGAGCCCCCCTTCCCCACCCTGCAGGACCACAGGAGAACAAGGATATGCTTTGCTCTTCTGCTGCAGAGCAAACCGGCACACAGCTGAGTGGCTTTCAGAATTATTTATCAGCATCTCTCACGGTTCTAGAAGTGGATGCGACTCAGCTGGTGGCTCTCACTTGGGGTCAGCTGCAGTCAGACAACAGCTGGGGTGGGAGTCACCTGAAGGCTTTACTGGGGTGAATGTCCAAGATGGACTCCTCCACTCACGCGTGGCGTCTCAGCTGGGGTGGTTGGAGCAGCTTGGAGCTATCTGGACATGCCTCCCCGTCTCTGTCTCCCTGTCTCTGTCTCTCTGTCTCTCTCTGTGTGTCTCTCTGTCTGTCCCCCCTCACACACACCCCATCTGTTTAGCCTCCCACATAACTCGTTCAGCTTTCTCACAACCCGGAGGTCTCAGGATGGTCAGACTTTGCATTACACTGACTGTGTCTCAGGAGGCAGCAGGCCTCCTAGGAGACACACAGACTTTCAAAGTTTCTGATGACCTAGCTGGTACGGCACTACTGTTGCATTCTAGGGGTCAGAGTGAGCCACGGGCCTAGGCCAAACTGAGAAAGAGAGGAAACCGACCCCCTCTCAGTGGGAGAAAGAGCAAAGAATTTGGGACCATTTCTATCCAGAGACTCTGGGGGTCGGTGTTCCTCACAGACTCATGGTGGACGTTACAGACAAGAGACTCCACTGGGCCTCATGGAAACGGGTGAGGGAGGGGTCGCCACAAGTCTAGCTCGAAAGTAGATATTCTGGCCAAGCCTTGGCTAAGTCAAGATCTCCTCCTCATAGTACACGTCACCATCCCTTTCGAGACTCTCGCTCACCCTTGCTCTGTTCACATCAACACAACACCTCACCCGACGGGATAGAGAAGGAGCACAGCTGTGACCGGGACCTTCACCCCAGTGTGAAGACACTTATTTGCCTTGGGTGCCTCGTGAAGTCATTTTACCTCCTTCTTGCAGACTCTGAGCATGCTGGGAAGGCCCACACCCTATACTCTGCCTGCTGGAAAGTCCCACGCGCTGGCGCTCTAACACTTCCCAGGCCGACAGAGCTCTCTCTGAAGCTCGGAGGCAAGCCCACTCCTTGGCTCTTTCTCGTGTGTCCAGGATCTATTGATTATCAGAGGTCAGTGGGCTTGTAAAGGGCTGGATAGTTAACTCTGTCGTCTCTGCCGACCTTAGTCTATATTGCAACGGTTCAACTCTGCTGTTGGAGCCACAGACACCTCCTAAACAAGTGGCTGTAGCCGTGTTCCAATAAAACTTTATTTACATAAACAGGCCACTGACCAAATCCCTTGGGCCATAGCTTGCCCGCTGCTGATGACATCACTGTCTCAATGATACATATTTTCCCTTTGGACTAATGTGGAGACAAAAATATCCTCACAAGAGAGAAATTCCAGCTTTCACTGGATGATTGTGTTTCAACGATAAAAATAATAGAACCTAATGCAGAGAACAAAAATGAAATATTGGCCACGGAAAGTTTTGCTGACAATCTCTCACACCTTAAGCTGGAAGCCAGAAGCAAAGTCTTCCCATTCGAACTGAATTTGCACTTTGGAGTCCTGACAGGTTTTCTCCCTGTCTCGGTGGAGACTCTGAACATCTTTAACAAAGTTAAAGCCCCGGAGAATCCTCTTCTCACTCAGATGCTGGAAAATTAAGTCAGCGTGTCCCAAAATGCGAAACACGGCCCTCAGGTGATAAGTAAAAAGATTTAACGTAGTGTGATCAACGGATCCTTTTTATCTGAATTGTCCGTTTATTATAAAAATGTGTTTTAATATGTATTTTTAAAATGTTACCGCCACATATTTCACACATGCTGCTCTGGACAAGCTACAGAGTATATTTACATTTGTTCATTTGAGTTGATGTAAGTGAAATTACTAAAGAAAGGTAATATTAGAGATGATCAAGAATATGGGAGGGGGGGAATTGTGAAGACAGTAACAAAATTATCCCTCCTTGCGAAAGGCTGGATTCAATGTTCCCTGTCTCGCTCTGGCCAGTCAAACCCTGGACCGACCACTTGGTGAAGACAGGTACCGAGTGATTTTTTTTGTTTGTTTATTCATTTGCCTTTGGGTCTTTTAATCTCCCTCACCCGGCACAGTGCTTGCTACATAAAAGGCCTTCAATAAACAGAGAATGAGCAAGTAAATTAATTAAGTTGTCATTCAAATGATTAGGTTACTTCTGAGTTGTGGAGAGCGATCCGACTCGAACTCAAGGATCTAGTGTTTCTGGCGTGGGCACAGGCAGAAGCTCGTGGGGAGGAAGAGGTGGGCTGGCTTCGAATCAGTCAATTAAGAGGGGACGGTCTCTCGGGATGTCCTTGCCAAGAGAAGCCCAGTGGTGCCACAAATCAGGAAGTCTAATTGAAGCCACGTTTTAGGAATTACACAGCAATTAGATCAAACGGGAAAGTGTCTAAGGGACACCTCTGACACTTGGTGGCCGGCGGGGGGGGAGTCAAAACATGCCCAGGGGTCTGTGGGAAGAAAGGGCGCTTTTCCAGGAGGCTTGCTGGTTCATAATCATCAAAGATGGCCGTGATTAAAGTCCCCTGCCTTCCAGAGGCTTTGTGATCTTTCCATAGATTTGCCTCATATCAGATCACAAGCCGACGCGGAAAAGTCGCAGAGGTGTCGGAAACGGGACACGCCACGACGAAAGGGAATGCGTGGCTAGAAGTTCCGGCCTGCCGAACACTGGGTTGGGGACATGGTTCCCCAAACAGACTGTAGAATTTGTGTCTCTTTACCCAGTGAAAGTAATTCAGGTCATCTCAACACTGATGTCACCAGCTTCAAGGGAAATCCAGCCTGAAGGCTGATAAACTCTGTGTGTGTGTGTGTGTGTGTTTGTGTGTGGTCAAAAGTTTATCTAAAACAATGATGAAGCCTTCCAAACCAGTGTTTCCAAAAAGCCTGGACTCCTACCATCTGCAGCAGAGGTGGTCTGAGGAAATAGTGAAAGGAAAAAAGACTTCCTTTAACAATTACGTATTATTTTGTATAATTAAACAAACGCATACCTATTGCATGCATGACGAATGGTTGCTTAGAAGGAAATGAAGTTTTTTAAAAAGCGTACTAATTTTTCTGAAAGGCGCATCAAGGAAACAACTGAGGCCAGGGAAAGCTCTCGGATGCGGCCGAATTCATGGAGGTTGCCTCCCACGTGCCTGAGGGTCGTGGGCCCCGTGGAGTCGGGACTGTTTCTAGCATGTTGTACGATGGCGAAGAGAAGTCCACGCCCTTCATTTCATAAAACCCAGTGAAAACAGGAATGGGGAGGGGCCGTGCAGAAGGCACTTTTCAGGCTTAGAATATCCAGGTCGACGATCCAGCTGAGCAGGTTGATTATGAAATCACCTTGACTCTTGAAAAATAGCCGTCATTGCCGACGCTTAACTGAGCAAGCAGGTGAAGTCTCCATGTTTCAGAGGGATCGCTTATGCAATGATTGAAGAGTGGAGATGGTGTGCATCTCTGTTTTTAGTAATAATAACTGTTAGTATTACTATTACATTATTAGTGTTGTTAGGAAATGCTCTCTATCCAAAGAACTAGGACATATTGGTAAGAAAAGAAATACTACAGTGATGTCTGTGATCTTATGAATGAAGGTATTTTCAGCTCCTCAATGCAAAACCTTGTGTTAGGGTTTCTAACCCAGGATCCAGCATTTAGTAGCTAAGTGACTTCATGTGACTGATGTATCCGCTAAGCCTTGTTGTATCATCTGTAAAATGGGAGTAACACGTCCCACCTCCAATTGATGGTCAGATCAGAGGGTGCAGATGGTGCGTATAAAATACCAAGCATGACGTATGTCTACAGGACACACTTATTCCTCCTCCTTCTTCTTCAGAAAGAATGAATACGTAATAAACCCTTGCTTATCCAAAAGGTTGGTTGAGAAATCTTTAAAATCATCTCCATCAGTCTTGGTTTCCTGGCTTAGAACCATCATTTTCTAGACTTTTTCACTTTTTTTTTTCTACCACTGTTGGTCTCTTTAGCGCCTGGCTTCCACTGGGCAGCCATTTTCACAAAGGACCATTGCTTTGGTACCTTAAGAGTTACGTATGTCAGCCAACTCCTTCCTCTCGGCCGAATCCTGCACCTTCCTTGGGGACAAGAGAAATGTCGCCTGTTTCCAAAAACTGCTCTCACACCCTGAAACTCCAGACAGGGCTGGCTCACGCCATGGAGGAGCCACCACAGTGCTGCGGAGGTGGGTCTGCTTTTGACCCTCTGGTTCACCCCGGGGGAACTCCTTCCCTGCCTACCAGATCCAACTCCGTGGAGCGGGGTTCACGCTGTCAGACTACAGCACCCCTCCTCGGAGACCCACCGCAGCATCCTTCTCTCCCGTTTCCCGAGACTACCTTTCCTCGCCGAGTCCCGATGTTTCTTACAACCTCTGGCGCAGGAATTGGGGATAAGTGAGGGTCAAGTTTGGCCCAGAAGGTGTTTTATTAAATCTTGGTACCGTGGGTTCTTCCTGGGGACCAGACATAGGGGTTAAAAGGACTGGAGAAGGGGCAGGGGGAGTTGACGAAGCATCACAATGGTACCCCACCACATAAACCCACGCAACCCAGGATGCTAAGGTGTGGGTGGGTGGGTGCAGCAGCTGAGGGAGCACCCATCAGCTGTAACAGAGGGGACAAGGAATAGAAGGTTCAGGATAATGACATTTAAAGTGTTCTTCTTGAGTCCTGGTGGCCTTTGCCAACACTCCGTGGCTCCCTTGAGACCACAATTTCCCATCTGGATTATATCACTTGGCCCTGCAAAGATGGGGATCGTATGGTCACACATGATTAATAATATCTGCATATGTGACCCCCAAACCCGAAACTCTCAGGACATGAGAGGAAGGACTAAAGTCTACAGTTTGAGTTCGAGACAGGACTTTTCCACCTCCTAGCTCTATGACCTTGGGCAAGTCACTGCTCCTCTCCTAGTCTCAGTTTTCTTATCTCTAAAATGGGATCCTAATCCCTACTTTCAACCTATGATTTCCTATCTATGAACATCAGATTATTCTTTTTTTAGATAATAAAAATTAGAAAATTATTACTTGTGAAACTGCTTGGTATACCAAAACAGACTGCACAAATCCTAGGCATTGTTTTTCTTTGTAACCTCCAATCAGCCTGCATGTTTCTCTAAATCCTGAGACGGACCCTAGCAGTTCTGTGCGAGTGGATAAATCTACGACTTTTATTTTATAACAATTTGACTGTTACTTACCAAAAAAAATCATGCACTATTTCCGTTCCTCCTAAATACCTCATCTATTTATGCTTGCTAGTTATTTCGATTCTAGAAGTTTCCTGTGATAAATGATTAGCTCTTCCTTTAATATAACTTCAGGAGGTAGCTAAAAAGCTTAGGCTTCCCAAAGAAGCCAGATCTGACTGTTTGTAATTTGCAGCGCTCCCAGAACACTGCTCAGAATGACACACAGATCGCTTGTCAGAGTCTCCATTTCACCCTTCTGCTATTTTGGAAACCCGAACCAGTCGGAATGGTACCCCTGGGAGGGTCCCCATGACCTTGGCCAAGGGGAGGTGTGAGAGCCAACCAGCTTCCCCCAGGAGCTGTGAGACGGAGAGATTTCTTCCGGAAACACAGGGAAATTTATGGGAGAACACACAGTTAGTTTGCTGGGAACGGGCTCTTGCTTACAGACAAATAGCAGGAAGGGATGAGGGGGTTGGGGGAGGAAGACATTCATTACTGCAGGCGAGAGAGAGACTCTTGCCAGGCTGGAAACTCCGGAAAGAAGGCAGGCTGAAGTGCGGTCCCCGCGTTGCTTCATGCACAAAGCCACGTGCTTCTAGCCACATACAGATGTTTATTTAAATCAAATTAAGATGAGAGTACAGCATTTTTAACAGTGTTAGTTTGTGGTGGGAAGGGCATCGTGCACCCGTATCTTCTTTCTTCATGGCTTCACTTCTGCGACACTGCAGACATCCTGCGGGGGTGGTGTTTGTGAAATGTGAGCCGACTCCCAGCATCCGGTCCCAACTTACCACTGCCCAGCTGTGTGACTCCACCAAGGGGCTTGACCTCTCTGGGCCTGTGCTCAATTGTATTAAAATGATTGCAGTGTTTGTTGTAAGTAAAAATGCTCCCTGACGAGAGGATGGACACAGACCGGTGGGCATGTGGTGCCTGCATTACTTCACATTCTCAAGTCAATTTTTTTTATTGTCGTTCAATTACAGTTGTTCCCATTCTTCCCCCATTACTCTCCTCTGCGCTACCCACCCCCCACCTCCCACAGTCAATCCTCCCAACCCCCTCCCTTGTCTTTGTCCATGGGTCCTTTATACATGTTGCTTGACTTGACCCTTCCTTTTTTTTTTACATAAATAGAAAATACATCTAAAACTGCAGCTAAATAAGATTATATTTTCTTTTTTAATATTTTATTTTAGGTCAGTTTTAGGTGTACAGCTTAGTGGTTAGACAATCATATACTTTATGTAGCATGCCCTTGATATTTCCCATACCCTAACAGTATATTTTCTCATATTAAAAAATATAGGAATCAGTCCAGGCCCAGAGCTCCAGGAAAATATCCCGTGTGTAATAGCAATAATGTGGAAACCGGAAGCAGAAAGGAAAAAACACTCTCATAAAAGGGGTTTTATCACTTTGGAATGTTATATGACTGCCAGTTGATATTTCAGCTTCTCAAAAAGAAAAAAGCAAAGAAAACTCAGAAGTTGGTCTCGCACACACACACCAGCTGAGGAGGTGTTTTCACCCCCGGCAAAAGGAAACAGCTGATGCACAATAATGGCGCGCTTCTAAGGACTTTCCCGAGCAGGTTACAGCCACAAACGGTGACGGACCAGCAGCTCGCTCAGCAGTCAGGGGAGAATGGGGACAATGTTCTGCATTCCTGGGGCATGGCGAGCCTTTCTCACAAATCGGCTTAATTTTTTTCTTACCCCTGTCTCCCCAGAGGTGGTTTTAAGGTCACTGGTAGACCTCGAGCTTTAACCCAGAGTTCCAAGCAGAGGTCCACTCAGTCGGGGAACATCTGGGCCGCAGGGAACACCTGAAACCCAGGCTGGGTACCAGGCATCCCTAGGGAGAGCAAAGCCCAGTCCCTGCCTAAGGCAGGAAGGGGCTTGGAACTCTCGAGATCCCCAAAAGAAAGCTCTGGAAGCCAGAATCTAGTGAGCAAAGGAGGAGGGTGATTCAGACAGGCAGGAGCCAGATCACCCTGGATGCGGTCCTGACTCGTCACCCCCGCCCTTGGCAAGGACTAGGGCTCATGGGCTCGGCCTGGCCTTCGTCTTTCAGAAGTTAGCTCATTCCCCTGTGCCCACCGGCCCCCGGAGGAGGGAGGCCGGACCCACAGTCTCGCATTCAGACAAAAGCCCTCCGTGCATGTCTTATTGTGGCCGGAGACTTTCACCTGCAGTGATGGGGTGCTGTATTTCTATAACAAGCCTCGCTCAAGTATTTCCAGGCCCACCGTTTAGAAACACACGGCAGGGGGGTGGGGGGGCGAAGAAAGAGAATAAATATGGAAATCAAATGTAAAAACTTCTGGCTCTTGCAACCAGCTTCCTGGGGGAATTTTCCTCTGTGTTCTTTGCACTTCTTCCACTCAGCGGAATGACTGCTAGTCATTAAGGAAATCTGTGAGGCGCTCACGGTACAGGAATTGTACACCAAGGTTCCCATCCTCATTTGCATACCCCATTTTTTGATTGGCAGCTGTACATGAAATGCCATATCAGTTGAAAGTATGTTGTGAGCTGGCACTAATGATCCTATGGCTCCGGGGAAACCTGCCATATTGTAATTTGGCTATCAGGCATGAAAGAAATAATTCTAAGTGCCAGGAATGCAAGACTGAGTAAGTGTTTCACTGCTGCAGGTTGCCAAGGGTGACACTTCTGATTTAGAAGAAACGAATGCCCCGTTGCCTTTGGGGGGACCGAGAGTTTGCATTGTATCTGAGCTGTGTGTATAAAACATTAGTCTAAGAAAATGGCTTCAGTGGAGGACGGGAAACAGAGGCCCGCTCCCAGAAGGCAGCAGAATGTTTACAACTAATCACTGGATGAAAGGATTTTGCTACCTTCTATAATGACAGGCAAACAGGATTTGCTTTTCCCGAGATGGAGAATAATGGTTATGTTAACTCTGCCTCGCCTCACCTCTTTTTTTTTTTTAATGAAATGCTCTTTTGTAAAGAAAACCACATCTGTTTCCTTTTATATATGAAAAGGATTTAAATTCCTTTTTTTTTTTCCTCCCTGTGTGTGAATAGCCCAGTAGTGTACCTTGGAATTAAATAACCTTTCTGATGTCATCGGGTTCCAGAGGGCTGGAAGGATGGCTGTCACTTCCTTCCCCTTGGCTCCTGACTTCATATGCGCATAGAGGGGCTTTAGCAGTGGGGAGCGGTGGCTTCCGCTTGCATTTTCATTAAGGCACCGATGCAGACTCAGAGCTTATCCAGCTCCACGGGGGCCTCCTTTTCTGTTACAAAGGCCCCAGGCAGCCACCCCAGGAAATGCAGAAGACAGTTGCCTAACGAACAGTGTCTTCCTGGAAGACACTACCGGAAGTTGGCTCCTGCCTGTGGTCTCGGTTGACCACAGGGGTCCTGGCCTCAGGATCGTGTTAAGATCTGTTCTGTTTTTCCCTTGATTCTTTGGAGATGGTTTCTACCTTTAGACATCCTTCCTTGGACAGGCTTAAGGTACAGATTCGGGTTAGCCAGGCAGGGCAGGGTCATTCTGCACGGCAGGCAAAAGCCACCAAGGCAAATTGAGTCAGGGCTGGGGGGGTGTCGGGACCTCACTTGTCCTCAGTTCTCCATGTGGGAGGAGCCCAGCCTGACTCTTGGGCTCCCGTCTTGTTGGACACGTCATTATCAAAGCTTGCCCACTCGCTGGTGGCTTTGGCGAGAACCATAGTGAAAAGCTGAGGACACGTTAACGGATGATGAAGAATCTGATCAGATTTACCCATGTCTACCAATTGGACTGAGCCAATTCCCTCCCTACCGATGGCTGAAGCAAGTCCATGGTTGACATCTTGCTCTTTCTTCTAAAATACTTTAAAGACTCAGTCACGATAACACAGCAAAAATTGGTTGAGCACCTCTTATGGGTTGAAGGTTGTGTTATAGGCTTGTAACATGATACACAGATTCCATACAATGCAGGGGAAAGATCTTAAAATGGAAAGTAGGATCTGCTGCAGATGTTAACTCAAACTCCCATTTTTTATTGCCTTTACTTGACGCGCAAATTATTGGGCATTCACCCCTAAGAGGCTTTCAGAAGCCAGAAATAAATGAGGCAGGGCCCCTGTCCACAAGTAACTCTCAGTGCAAAGGGAAACGCCCACCCACCCACGCACAAATCTGCTGTGGTAACACAGCACTTAGAGGGATGCGAGAGCCTAACAATTGTGCTCACAAGAGAAAATGCCACTTTCCAAACACAGGAAGCCAAGTGGCCAATCTCTTCTCTGTAACTTTCAAAGAACAGTGTAGATTTAGATTGAAACTCACAAAGCCTCAGTGTGCACCTACTATGTGCCAGATACTATATTTAGACACTTTCACATATGTTACCTAGTTTAATTCTTCCACTGGCAAATTATTTATTGAAATTAAGATTATAGAGCTTCAATAGGAAAACAAAGTAAAATAAACTTTGCAGACAAGTGGAAACGTACTAGAATGCTTAACCTTTTCCCCATTTGTCGTCAAAGATTTTCTAATGATATCAGCGCTTGAAGGCCCAGACATCCGGGTATAGTTTCCCCATGTTCTTTTCTTTGGTGTAATTTAATAGTTCTTAAACATTAGCAGGCACAAAAATGACTCAACCGCGTTGATTCTACAAAACCATTCATACTGGACTTACTGGGGATTTCAGGGATTTCCCAAGGGTAATTTTGTTCTATGCGTTCTGCTTTAAGCACTGCCTTGAGCCCACGACCTGTCGAAAGGGCCATGCTCCGGAGAAAACTGTGCCTAGTTCCACATTAGGCCTGGAGGAGGGGTAACCACAGAAGACTTCACTGAGGAGGTGACTTTCTGTAATGGGTACATCAAGAGAATTCCAGGCAGAGTGACAAGAGCAAGCAGGTGCCAGGAGGTGCTGGAAGCATCGCTGCTTTGGGTGGAGGTAAAGTCGGGGGAGAGTTGAAGCTAGAAAGGTAGACACACAGCCTTGCTCTGCTGTGTGGACATTGGTGGGCTGGCCACCTGCTTGCTTCAAGATCTCTGGACCTGCTGCTTTCAACTGGGGGTGAGCTGACCCTCGGGGACCTTTGGAAAGGTCTAGAGGTATTTGGTTGTCGCAATTGAGAGATAGGCGCTCCATGCATCAATGGGTGCATGGGGACCAGGGATGCTACTAAATATCCATCAACGCACAGGAGTGGCCCCACGACAATGAATTAACGTGGCCTGAAATGCCATAGTGTGAGGTAAAGAGCCTGCCCTGTGACCACTGGGCCACCAGGCCATTGCTGCTTGTCACACGTTGTTCTGGTGTCTTGCAGGCACATGAAAGCTGGTTTAAGCTTTGTGTCTCGAAATAAGGATGTCTCAGGACAAATATTTATTGGGAATTCCCGTTCCCTTTCGAACTGGGTGGCGGGGGGTAGGCAGGGGAGAGAATGACTTTAGAGAAAAATATTAACCTTGCAAATGTGCACATTTTCCATTCCCATCCTCATGACAGGCTACAACTTGTAATCAGTATAAAATGATTTTCCGGGAGAGTAAATGCTTATTTTCACTGTCTTGATGCTGGCACTGGATTACTTGGTATTAATCCCAGGGCGACATAGTCACATTTGGAAGCTGTGAGATTTATTTGGGTGTCTTGTGGGGCCGGGGGCAGCCTTCATTTCACATCCTTGATCTTGGAGAATTTAAATAATAGAGTTGCTTTTCTATACGCACCAGTGGCATGAAAAGGGAGTTATCCATCCAAGACAAATTCCAAGAGCCATGCAAAGTCAGGGAAAGGGAGGATGGGGTCCCCACATCCATTGACACCCCCATGCTCAGCAGCAACAACTCTGAATATAGCAAACGACCAGCACTTATTAAACACCAACTGTGTGCACCTCTCCTGGCACAGGGAATCAGAGAGCGTGCACCCGCAGGCTCCAGTGTTCATGGTAACAGCCCCCCCTCTCCAACAGGTGCCCACACCTTGGGGCTCTGCTTGTTACTGTTGCTCTGTCAAAATTGGCAGGGGCCAGCAAGCTTTCCCTGTGAAGGGCCAAAGAGTTAACACATCAGTTTGCCAGCCATGCAGTTTCTTTTGTAACTACTCAGCTCTGACATAGTGTGAAAGCAGTCATAGACAACATGTGAACAAACGAGCATGTTTGTTTGCAGTAAATATGCAGTGTTCCAATAAAACTTTATTTAAAAAAGCAGACAGCAGGGCCAGAGGCCATAAGTCACCAGCCCGTGGGTGAGAGTTGCGAGTATCATATATTTTTAAATTTTTATTTATTTATTTTTAGAGAGAGGAGGAGGGAAGGAGAAAGTAATAGAAACATTGATGTGAGAGAAACATTGATCAGTTGCACCCCAACCAGGGACCGAACCTGCAATCTAGATGTGTGCCCTGACCGGGAATCAAACCAGCAACCTTTCACTTCGTAGGACAACTCCCAACCAACTGAGCCACACCTGTCAGGGCACTAGTACCGCATTTTAAGGACATTGCCTCCCAAGTATCTAGGCAATACTCTTAAGAATCATTAAACTATTCTTATAGTTTATAGTTTTATAGTTTATTCTAGTCTATAGTTTATAGTTTATTCTTATAGTTTTGACTAGGTGATTTCACATTCCAGAATCTAGTCCTAAGACTAGAAATCTTTGGATTTCTACATACAAGTTTTTGCACAAAGAAGTTCACTGTGGTGGTATTTACAATGATGAAAATTTGGAAGCAATTTTATTGGTCAACAAGAGGGCATGACAGAAACCTTGTTCTTTCATGGAACAATGGAATATGGGGCAGCCTTGGAAAGTGATCGTTTTGAAGGGTTTTAATGACGTATAAGATGTGCTGTTGAGAAAAAGTGAGAGGGAAATTGTGCATACAGTTTGGTCTCAAATAAGTTTAAATCGGCATAATCATAGAAAAAGACTAGACGGGAATATACCAAGTCGTTAAGTATGGCTATCACCGAATAGTGAGACTACGGGATGATTTTTTTTCAAAAAAATCCAGTACAGAGTTATTAATAGAAGGCAAGTGTTAGCATCCAGCAAACTTGGCTTTGCCATTCACTGGCTGGGCAGGTGACCTTTGCAAGGTTTCTTAAGCACTTCGAGCCTCAGCTTTCTTCTTTATAACACCTATAGCATCTGACTTGCCAGGTTTTTGTGAAGGTTAAATAGTATACTATATGAGGTCTGCCCAGAAAAAGTACAGCCGTTGTTAATATAATGAGAATGGTTTATGTGACATCCATGTAACCTGGCAGCCAAGGAGAGTGGACTGGAATGCGCATGTGTGAACAATGACGACTTCACTGTACTCGTCAGTGGGGGTGGTAGGCGCCATTGAGGGAGCATGTGCACTGTGTGGCCATTGCATTCAGAATGACTGAGTGAGTAGAGAGCAATGAATCCACATCAAGTTCTGCGTTTGTGCAGGGTTTGATGAGGTCTCAGCCTGACAAGTACTGAGGTGAGGCTGTACCTGCAATGATTCGAGTGATAGCCAACAAAAATTACTTGTACCTAAGGATCAGCTAATTTCTTCAGATCTTTTCTGATCCTTATGTACTATGTTCCATAGATATAGGAAAAGGGAACGGTAGTACTCTCTTTCTTTTAATGATCTAGGGAAAAACAAAAAAATTTTATTAGGAAACTGAGGCCCGTAGAGGTTCAACGACTCACCCAGGTTTCATAGTTACTCAGGTCAAGGCCGAAGTGCAAATACACGGCTTCTGAGCCCAGGGTGCCCGGTCCGTCGTGGCCCCTGGGTCTGTCAGAGGCGATGGCCTGAAAACGCCAATCAGACAGACGATCCACGAGACATTCAGGAGCCTGGGCTCATCTGGAGGCGTTTGTCTCTAAGACATGGACACATCAGCATTTTTCCCCAAAGAAACCAATCAGGAGCAAGGCCTCGTGGGGAACATGACTAAAACGAATGAAACCCAAACCGGGCGTTCAGAAAGCTTCCTGGAGTACGTGTGTGCTGAGGGTGTGGAGAGATACCTACAGAAATAGGACAAACGTCGGCTCATTAAGGTCAAGCCCATTCTTGCCCGGGTATTATAATACTCAGGGAGAAACGCCCATCCAGCTTATAAAGATATTTATAAAACAATATAAATTTTTACCACAGCCTCTCCCTCTACCTTTAATGAAGGTGCCCATTCGTTCAACATTGCTTTTCAGTTTTGTTTACCCACCCACTTGAGGTCCACTGATGAAATACCAGCTATGCCTAGCAACGCACTGTAAAAGTGTTCCAGAACCCCTTCCAAACCCAGCCTCTTTGACACTTCCCAAGCACCTTCTCGTTGCCTTTCTACATGTAACTTTTCTGCTTTTTAATTGTAAATGACTCAAGACAGCACCGGCCCCTTTCAACCCTCCCCTCACCCATTGCCCTGATTTGAACAACAAGGCCTGGAAGCTGTGCCAGTGCAGCGAGATCTCTGTAGCCGCAGGCGGGCAGAGAAGCTTCAAACACCACTTGGGGCAGGGCGGGGAGTTCAGGCTTGTGAGGTCGAAGGTGGAGTGATGGAAAGAACACAGACAGATAACATTCAAGCAAGTTAATGAAATACCTGCAGAAGTGCTTCCGAAAGTATAAAGCATAATATAGTATGTTGGAGAAGCAATTTCTGGAAGAAGAACAGGTGACTGTTAGATGAATCTTGAAGACTTGAAGGAATCAGGGCCTGCGGAGTTAGAGGTGATGCGTGAGCACAGGGGGGCAGGGCCGGTGGCGGGGACGGTAGGAACAAAGATTCTGCACCGCAAAGACTCGGGGACACTCAGAGAGCCTGGATCGGTCTCTAAGCTCAGGCTCCTTAAGCATATTTCCTGTCTGGGGCATTCTGTGACACATTTCCAAATGGAAAAATCATTCCCAGTTGAACCAGCCAAATAGCTTGGATAAATAACGTAGAAATTATTAAGACATTTTCCAGAGGACCCCAGCATTTCCTGTCTTGACAATGGGGTTGGATTTGACATCGGTTAATTCAAAAGGTTACAAATAAAAACCGTGGCCAACTCCAACTTCCCTTCCAACTGGTTCTTAATAATCCGAGGTTGGACTGTGAGACAGGGCTTGTAACCAGTTTCTTCAAACCATCGTCACATCGCTCATTGAGTCAGGAGCGTGGCCCAGTGGACGTGCCATTGGCTAATCAAGCCCTGCCTTGTGGGAGTACGAGGGAACATGGAAATAAGTTACGACTTTATCCATCAAGTGATGCGATGTTAAAAGAAAAGGGGGCTTTGGGGAAAAAAGGAAGCGTTCCAACAACGTGCTGGATGACTGGGGTTTAATCAGAGAGAGACCCAAGCTGAAAGGTATTAAGAATCTTGAAGGGAATCCATGCAAAAATGTTGCTCACATGTATACAGTGCTTCCTGTATGCCAGCTACTCCCTAGTTTATTCTACTGAGTTCATTCCAACAATGACCCTGAAAGAGGCAGGTGCGTGTCCCTGTGGAACCAGCGGGGAAACTGATATGGCGAAAGTTAAGAAGTTTGCCCCGGATCACACAACCGCTAAGTGAGAGAGTCCACCTGTGTCTTTCTAAGGAACCTCCAGAGACAGTGATCGAGAGAGAATATCAAGGACACCCTGTCCCCAAGCCCTGAACATTACAGAAGCTGTGGTGCCACCACCTCATCACATCCAGGAAGACTGACGGCCCAAGGTCAAGTGGAAGCAAAACCGGGACTTGAACAAGGGTCTCTGGCTCCTAGGAGCCACCCTACCTTCTGGGCATTCATTTTCTCATCTGAAAAATGGGAAGCAAAATATCGACTGCCCAAATGATAGATTCCCTAGGGAAACTCCACAGAAAGTAACAGCATTGTAAGAAATATTTGATAATTAGGAGTAGAGGAGGTCAGACACACTGATTTGAGTCAGCACTATTATTATGAGTTGTAGTCATGGGCAATTAGGATCCCTCACTAATTATCAAGGGTTTTTTTTCACCTGTAAAATGCTAACAATAATCATGCTTCTCATGGGGCCCTGGTGAAGACAAAATAATATTATGCATGCAAGGATAACATCCTTTGCACTCTCCTTTGCATATAGTAAATGCTCAATAAATATTAAATAATACTAATAGTAAAGAAACCATAGCCACAACATGTGATGTGCTGTATTTAATGACAAGATTGCAACACCGATTTAGATGAACCAGAGCATCACAGCTTGAGTAAGTAATAAAATAAATATGCAAACAATAGAACTTTAACCTAGTAACGTGACCACTCCCAAAGTTTTAGCATATTACTGGGAACCGCTAATGGAGCTCGGCCCATTATTCATGACACGGAGCAGTAAGGAATCATGCATAATGGAAGAGAGTCCCTGCTAACAGCAGATTCACACACGATAATTTCAACTTGTTTGTATGGAAATAAAGGACGAATCTTTGAAGTGAGCCTTAATGAGATTCTGCTTGATCTTCAGTATATCCTGGGAGAAAGAGTTCAGTTTTTCCTCCAGCATCCGGCTCTTGTTGGTGGCACGTAGGAAGGACAGGGCTGGCTTCAATTATGCACGACCCTTCTTGTCTTTGTGGTGGCAGGTGAGGCGCAGGGGGCCGGGGGGCGCACGTCGGGGGCATAGGAGAGGTGGAGAGGGAGGACCACAGCTCTCTCCCAGGGTGGTTTCTAAATCAGAAACCGGCACGAGGGTTTGGTGGCCTGGAGCCTCAGGAGGCATTCAGCATGGCAAGATCCTCCAAGATCAATGTCGGCCGATAGGCCCCAGTGGGAGATGCTGGCATATTAGCACAGCCCTTCACCGTGTCACATTCTACTAGTGCATGAAAGGGCTTCGGCTCCATCCCAAGCGTGTGCCGGCAGAGACCTGGCAGACCACTAACATTGCCAAATGACAGCTGACCTGGCCTCTGTCACAGTCTAAAGAGGTCTGGTGTCTGGTCAACATGGCCCAGCTGTCAGAGGGCTCAGGAAGCAAGTGAGAAGAAAAGGCGGATCACTCCCGGGCACGGCGGAGTAAACCGAACCCGATTCTTGTTCTCCTCCGCCCTGTGCAGACAACAGGGAGGAATACCAGCTCCAGCCCCAGCATGACTGCTTTACCTGAGGGGGCCAGTTCCCTGAGCCTCTCTTTCCTTAGGCTTGGACTATTACCAAACGTACATGCTCTGGAACCCATCCTCTTCTTAAATAATCCAAATTAAACTAGCATCCGTGTCCACCAGCAGACAGGAACTCTCTGAGTGAGATCTGTACTCGGCAGTCTCAGGTCACCGATGCCAGCCTGCGTGTGTGCACGGCCCGAATATCACATAACAGGAGCATCGACGGGGCGGATCCGAGAAGCTTTGGCACCTCTGAGAGCTGTAGGATTAGACGATGCATTGGGATTTTTAATGCTGAGGAATCTCAGTAGCACAGTTGCCACGCTGGTCTCCTACTCAGGCGTGAGTCTTAAATATTTCTAGCTGCAGGTCTGGGGCTCTGAGGTCCCCTGTGGCTTCCTCCACGCCCCCCCCCATAACTGTAATCTCCGTCCAGTTTGACTATTTCCTTCTGTTGAATAGATACCTTCTGACACGTTTGATTACTAACCACAATCATGGGCCAAAAAAATGATAATTAAATAAAATAAACAGGGCATGGGATGAGTCTTGGAGAAAAAAGCAGTCTCTTCATAATCAGAAACTTTATGCATTATATCACATCATTACGCTAAGATGCTGAGAAAACTGGATTTTTAGAATATGACCTGGTCTTTGAGCTAAAAAAAAAACACACGTCACCCCCCCATTTCACCTGGCCCTGACTTCATGTCTACTCAAGTCAAGCACCCCAACATCTGAGGAATGGCTTCCTTTCTTCCCTTTTTCAAGAGCGGGATTGGAATTTCATTGTACTGAACATAAGCGGAGAAAGTACATTGCAGAATAAAACTTCAAATGCTTTTATAGAATTTTCATTGTAAGGCTGCCTGTAATAGAGTTGACCTCATATTCACCTAAGATTTCTCTGGCTCCAAGTTCAGATTTCATGCCAATTAACATGTTAATGACATATATCATTTAAAGAGCCCATCATAACTTTTATCACATCATATTACATCTATTTCCTTGTAATTAAATCAGAATTACAGGGTGTAATTACTTTTCTTTTCCTGAATCCCCATTCCTTTTCAGACATTTAAATTCAAGTGCAAGTACTAAAAGACACTTAAAAGTAACAACCTAATAAAAATATTATCAATTAATGAGAGTGTTGAGTTCCACCCACCACCCCAGTTTCTTTCCGACAAATTCCTTTCTTCTCCCCTTGCACTTTGGATGACATGCCATGATTGGCCGCATCCAGTCAAATGCTCCGCGAGTTTTTTAAATCATCGGGGCCCTAGTCTCTATTAATAAGCAATGTTCTCAAGTGTAAATATAATTATGTACAATTATTAGCGGAAAAGGATCAGATAAGGTTTATTAAGGAAATATCCTATAATTACCTACCTGAGACTTCCCCTTACATGTTAATTCAACCGAAGGCTGGAGTCTGCAATCAATCCACCTGCAAAAGAGATATTGGCTTTGATTTCCTGTTGGGAAGCAAATATTTCATGGCAGGACCCAAAAGGGGACGCGCCTTTGCTTACAAGACTTCCCTACAGTAAAAAGTCTCCAAGGACTATGGACCCCGAGGGGATGATCTGGCCACCGACGAGCTTCCAAAACGCCCCATGCATTGAAGTTAAAACTTAAACTTATGTTGGACTTCATTTTTGAGCATCATTGTAACTTCAAGGAATATCTAAGAACAGGCGAGTCATGTGATCTTCTGTGATCTTCTTTTGTGACTCGTACAAATTCGTGTGGGCGGAACCACCAGGGTGAACGTATAATATTTGAGGAACTTGGCACCGAAAGAGGAGTGGGAAAGAGACTTGTTTGTCATGAGATGAGAAATAGCAGCTAAATGCTCGCCAGGCCCCTGTGGCCTCTGGGTGTGAGGCAGGGGGAGGCAAAGGATGGCTAGGGGAGAGTTTGGGTCGGAGGACAACCACACCCACCCGTGAGCAGGTTTTCCGTGGCCGCCCTCGTGCTGCAATGCAAGCTGAGTCGTTTCACAGCACAGAAAACGCTATACAGGACAAATGGGCATGGCTGCGTTCCAGTCCAACTTGATTGCTGGACACTGAGATCGGAATTGCATGTCGTTCTCACATGTCCCAAAATATGATGATTCTTTTGGTGTTTTTTTTCAACCATTTAAACACGTTTTAAAAAAAACACCGTTTGCAGCTCGCAGGCCTTATAAAAACAGGCAGTGGGATGGATTGGGCCAGGGCCCCCGTTTTCCACCTGATTTTAGGGGTTGTTGACCAGCGTCAGGTTCTCTGGGTCCTTGAATCAGTCTGAGCATCAGCACTGCTAGGTCTCAGCGGCCTCCTGTTTAGAGAGCAGAGGCCATGTCCAGCTATGTCTGGACCTTCCTCCTGCCTCCAGGTTGCCAGCACCCAGAATGCATGTCCTTCCGCAGAAAGGAGACCCCTTTCAGCTCTCCAAGCCTGGAGCCTGTGCTCTTTGAGGGAAGGGCTTGCTGGTCCACCCCACTGTCTCCAGTATCCGGCACAGAGCCCAGTGCCAAGCAGGCACCCAGACCTCATTAGTAGAGCACAAGGCCAAGGGATGTAGGAGAGACAGAGCGTCTTTTGTTCCGTGTTCAAGCCAGTCTCTAATATCATTAATGCTTGTGATAAGATAAAGCCATTACTTACTAGCAAAATGAATAATTAAGCATTTTTCAAAACCCCGTGGTTTGGACAACAAGGAAGACTGGCAACTGTGAGTTCCTATGAGCGGTACGTCTAAATGACTTCTGGAAATACAGAGCCCGCAGCCCCTGCAAAATCTGCAATATTGCCATCGATTTCCAAATGAGCTGAGGCCATTTCCTGACAGTTTGGGGGACAAGGGCCAAACCATGAGGCTCCTATTCTGTCTTCAGCCTTTTACAATTAAGAGCTGGCCCTGTTTAAAGCTCAACCTGTCATTATCTTGAATATTGAGATAGGACACGTTGATCCAAATGGAATCTGACTGCCCGATGCAGCCCGAAGTGAAGCTGCTTCCAAACGCATCTTTCAGTCTGTACATCATCCAGGCCGGCTGATGTCTGTTTCAGCCGCGAGGTGGGCTGTTCTCAGGACGGCGCCCCAGAGAGCTGATGTTGCATGAACTTGCCTGCTGCTGTGTCTTTTCCAGCTGACAGCTTCGCCCCGCACCCTGGGCGCGCCCAATCCTTTCGCAGAGATGGTGCCGGTTCCCTCTCTTCCGATTAGCCTGGGCGATGACTGGGATAATTTCGGGCTTGCACCGCTTGATCATCTGTACAGTTACAACAAATAAAACATTTTAATACGAGCGGTCGCTGCATGCCGTATCGCATTGCTGAGAACTGAAGGGATGCCAAACGCCGTAACACGAGGGGGGGATGTGAACTCTAGAATGATGACACTAATAAGGAAATTACAAAAGGCCCAACAAATGGCATTTGTGTTAAATCAATAATGCTCTGTTTGCTTTTTTTAATTCTAATCTTTCTCCGAAAAAAAAATTATCTTTCTAAACAGTTGGCGATTCCTATTCTTGTTTGTCTTCCTGAACATAATTAAAAACACGTTGTAGCGTCTACTTAAGACATCAACTTTCCCAAGGCTGTCTTGTCCACTGCGTTTTAAACAAAGACACTTGTTTTGGCATTGTGCCCTTAATTAATCATTTGAGACTTTATTGCTGAACCAAAAAAAAAAGGCTTTGTTTAATGATTCATCACAAGCCCAATTTCTGCAGAACTTAATCAAATACAGAACCAACTTTCTAATCAGCTTATTAATGTAGGCCAGGGTTTCGGGATGTTATTTGAGGAAGGGAGGATTGGCCTATGACACCCCGTTCACATAGGCTGCTTCAGAATTCTGCCACAGAGAGAGGATAGACCCTACGCTCTTGGAATTGAGAATGCAAGCCCGTTATTTATTGAGGGAAAAGAACCTTTGATGGCTCAGTGAAGGGCATTAGCGCCTGGGCCTCACCAAAGAGGAGGCAAAGGCATGGGTCCATGGGGAAAAGGCCTTAAGAACTCATATCTTCATTTGCAACAGTAAGGTGCACTCTGAGCGTCAGAGGGTGCATTACAGGATTAACATGATGCTAGGCCTGCCCTGGCTGACGCCACCCACTCTGACCCGGCCACAGATCTGTCCCTACCTTCACTCTATTTAGAAGCCACTAAGGTGCATCCTCACCACACTCCAAGCTCACCCTGAGTGACATCCACTCAGAAGTGCCCAATGCAAGAAAAAGCAAAGCAAACTGAGCCATCTCTAAATGACACCAAGTCAGATCTAGGGTTTTGAAAAAGATCTCAATAGGATAACAAAACTATTGGAAAAGCGGGTATATCATTGGAATGCAGTCACCTTACAAAATGCAACGTTTTCTGGACTTGGTGATGTGATTCCCAAAGAAGAAGTCATGAGCTTCTAAGCTCTTATTACTCTAAGAAAAATAATAATGTTCCGTTACTATAATCACTTTAGTAGTAGTAGTAGTAGTAGCAATAGTCACAGTATCATCTCTGCTATATGTGTGAGGATTGAAAATGCATGACACTGATCACTGGTACAGTTTTGAAAACACACCAATACGAGCTGTAACTCAATGTCCCCTAAGTCCTGTTGTTCTGAGTCAAATACTACTGTAATTATTGTTAATATAGCCCTCTCATTGTGCCATAACTGTGTTCGGCACTTCCTGGGCATCTTCTCCTGTACAATGGCAAGTATAGGAAGCCCCACTTTACACATGAGCAAGTGGAGGCTTCATTTGACCTAATGTTCTTCCATGGCCAGGACCACGGACTCAGCCTCTCCCGACCTTCTTAATGTGACGTGGAGTCCCAGAGTCTCCAACTCATTCCAGACTTGGCACCGACGGATATACACTCAGGAAATCATCAGCATCTCCCCAGAAACTCCCGGCAGCTCAGGAGGCTTGGTTCCCAAGAGAACCCTGTGTCTTGAGGGTCGGGTGGTGGTCAGGATGAGTGGTTAATGGCAGAGCTTTAGAATCTGACAGGTCTGGCCTCACATCCTAGCTCCTGCTGGGTCTTCAGGAGACTTTCGTAACTTCTCTAAACCTGTTTCCTCCCCTTAAAAATGCAGCCAGTTACAGTGCCTACTCAACGTGGGAATGAGGTGAGCTGACCCAGGTCAGAGCCCACACACAGTAAGCGCTAGATGAGCGGGCATAGTGACCAGACGGTGCTCAAAGCATCATTTTACTTCTCTCTCCATTTAGAATCTATTCAGAGGGTTCTTTGGCCAAGGGACAGCCCCACCCGGCATGTCTGAGTGCCACCCCAACAGGCTCCCTCCCCTGCACGTTGTCCATGTTCTCTCCTGCATGGCCCACAACAAACACTCACCAAACCCTCCCCTGGATGGATTCTCTGAGGTCAGGCTGGTCCAAGCAAGCAGCTTCCTCCTGCGATACCACGGCATGATTGGAAACCGTCCACTCCGGGTGGGCCTCAGACCCCGGCCTCACCCTGCCTTAGCGTCCCAGTGGGAGTCGGGGACCAGAGCTGTCTGTCCCCCAAGGCTGGTGGGGACATCCCCCTAACCACCCCACCCTGCCTCACCTTGACTTGGGGTTTGTTTGCATTCCCCCAGAAGTCACCACAGAGACAAGGATTCCCGACCCAGGAGACATTAGTAAGAGAGTGAGAAAGTGAGACGGGGAAGCAAGGGCAGCCAACAGCATGTCACCCAAGTTGTCCTGCGGGAAACTGAGTGTGCGGGCGAAAATTCGGGGAGCCGTGTGCAGTTCAGGCCTGGGTCATTCCACCCAAGGGGGAGAAGCCGGGGAGCTCACAAACCAGCCATTGCCCGAAGTCCACAAGGTGTACGTGTTCCGAGAGCAGGGCGTTGGTTTGGCATCATGCGCCCGCTGCGGGGTGCCCGGTGGGCACTGGCAGCCGAGAAAAGCCCGTGGGCAAAAGTTGACAGGTTCCAGCCGTGGAGCCCCTGCAATGGACTCACGTGGGAAGGCCAAGGGGATGGGCCCGGGCACCTGAGGGCCAAAACTGAACACCTCATTAGCTTTGATCTCCACTTGCCTCCTCAGCACTTAGCACACGGCCTGGTAGATAGTAGGTGCTCAGTAAATATTAGTAACATGCACTTCGCCATGCGCTTCCGTGTTCAGGCAGGCATATGTACATAAGTAAATGCTACATGCCAAGAACCTAGAACAGGTACTCTGAAGCCATACGCCGCTAGGAGCCAGAAATAAATTGAGAGAGCCGGCATTGGAGGCAACAGGGGGTGGTGGGGAGTGTGGTAAACTGTGCAGAACGCTCGCCAGTCCAAAAGGGGTAGCAGCTACTCACTTCCGTGCAGAAATTTGGACCCAGAGTTGTCAGTTGCCAGATCTCCTAAGAAGAAGCTATTATGCAAAATTTTCTGACTGTTACTTGTACCTGATTCCAGAGTTTTCAAAAACTGTGTGCTGTTCAAAGACAAAAAAAAATTTTTTTTGAAAAACTATCTTCAGGAGAAAGCTCGTTCCCCAGCCAACACTTGGAGGCCGTTGGTATCAAGCAACAGTTGAGATCGAAGGTGCTTCTTTTCTCTTGCTTCCTTCTACTTTGTCTCCGTTGATACAAACCCAGAGCATTCGATGTGAGCCACACAAGTAGGTATGGCCGCCTAGAATAGCGGTCCCCAACCTTTTTGGCACAAGGGACCAGTTTCGTGGAAGACAATTTTTCCATGGACCAGGGTGGGGAGGTGGTTTTAGAAAGATTTAGGCACATTACATTCCAGCTCCCTCCTGCTGTGTGGCCTGGTTCCTAACAAGCCCAGACCGGTACCGGTCCGTGGCCCGGAGGTTGGGGACCCCTGACCTCAAGGCAGGCGGAGGAATGAGGTGACCTCACCTGCTCTCCCACATTTCAAAGGGTCTGTTTATCCGCGATTTTCCAAGGGCCCTTTGTGACTATTTTGCCAGCACCTTCCTCGCCCCACATCACCTCCTGTCTACCCCATCTGCTTACGCCATCAGCTAGTGAGTGGGACTTGGTGGTCAGTCATAAGAGGCTTAGGTGTCCTGCCAGGACTGGACACTGTATTAGTATTTATGTGTGTGCTAGTAGGGTTGCTAGGCAACTAGCAAATGTGACTTCCCCACCGGGGCAACACCGGAGAGAGACAGGGGATGGCTTGTTCTGCCAGAGGACGGTGAAATCAAGATAGCGAAGTCCCTCGAGATGAACTGGGGTGGTTTGGGTTCTGTCCGCAGGAGAGACATACCCACTGCTGAGACAGGAATGTATTAGCCCACGTATTAATGAAGGAAGCAGTGCTTCCAAAGGGGGGGCCGTGCTCTGTCGATGGGGGTGTACATGGTTTCACCCCTGCAGGGAGGAATTTGGCAAAAACTGACCAAGATTTAAGTATTCGTTCTCTTCAACCTGCAAGGTCACGGCTGGAGGTCTATATTTTTCGTGTTTCTAGGCGTGTGTGCAAAGACGGGTGCGTGGCAATGTTGCCGGTGCCGGCAGCTCGACGACCTGCTAGGTCGGAGTCTCAGCTCTGCCGCTGGCCAGCGGCACCGTCCTGGGCAAGTCACTCCTCTCCCCTGCGCCTCCGGCTCCCATCTGCGAAACCTACTTCACACGGTCTGTAGGACAGTCTTAGTGAGTTGGTATAGATCGAGCACGATTTCAACGTGGATATTTTTTTCACCCATTGGAATTGCATAAACATTTTTTAGTTCTCCATACCAGAACATGCAATATAGCCTTTAAAATGAAAAAAAAAAAAAGTAAATCCCTATGTGTTGATATAGAACAATATTTAACTTATTACTTAATAGAAATATCAAGTGTCTATAGTATTCACCTTTGTATTAAAAATAATGTGCCTATTATGCCCAGCAGAGTTGTTTCTAAAAATAATTGTGTGTGTGTGCACACACTTGTTTATCAAGAAGAAATATTTCTGGAACGATCAGAAATGAGCACTAGGGTTGTAGACACTTTTTTTTATTTTTCTGGTGGTTGAATTTTTTTTTTAACCAAGTTTTTGCACTATTTTTTTTGTCCCATGAGAAATCTGGAATTCAGAGAAGACAATATTTAGCCAACAATTATTTGCACCTTTCAGTTATATTTGCGTTTTGAAATAAAAACTAAATAATACGCCCATGTGTGTATCTGTGCACGGGTGTGTGCACACACTCACTTTCTCCTGACACCACCAAGGCAAGGGAGCCGGGGCAGGGTTGCCCAGGACTAAGCTCAGTTGATAATAGCCGTGTGGACACCAAACCAGGGCTCGCGAACTCGTATTTCCACGTGCATCTTGCTCATCAAGCTTGCTTAGGAAGCTGCCACCAGTGCAGTAACCCAGGCTGCCGAGGCGGGCAGAGACGTGGGAAGCTGATTCTGCCACTTCCCTGCTGGGGGATCTGAGACGAGAAATGTCACCTCTCTGTGCCTCTTTTTTTTTTCCCCCAGTGAACAAGAGCAGCTTCTTTAAGGTTGTTCGGGGATTGATTGAGGTAATGTTTGTAAAGTGCAGAGGACAGGGCCTGTCATATATAAATAGGGGTTATTGTTATATAGGGTGGCGGATTTCCAACGACAAGCTTCACAAAGGTGGCAGGAATCAAGATGTTCACTATTGTCACTTATGCAAATGAAGAAGACAACACCTAGAGAAGAAAATACCTTGCCTGTCTCTTTCTCTCTCTCTTTTTCTTTCGTCTTTAACACACCCCATTACCAAAAGCCCTTAAGGCTTCTGTTGATAACTTACACAATAAACACATTAAAAGTCAGCAAAAAAGGTGCCAGGTTGGCTATTGTCTAAGATTCATCGTTTTAGTCCTACGCACAGCTTGAAAAATGCCTGTGGGGGAAGAAAATTAAAATATGCAATGATGAAATTATCAATGTAGTAGATTCTGGAAAAGCAACTGAGCCCTCTGTGCCCTCCCCCATGGCCCCAGGTCCCCCGGCCCCTTCCACATACGCTGCTTTTCCTCGGCATCCCCCCACCACCATGCACCCCCACCCACACACAAACCTTCTCCTTCACAGCCCCTGAATAACGCCGCTTTTGCTATCCTAGAACTGTTTTTCCCATAATTTACCTATCTATACCTACCTATAAAATTTCCCCCAAACTCCCTGTAATATATCTTTTTCTTTGCCTTAAACCATTTTTGATGTTATTTGTTTCTATCATCATTTATCCCCCTAATTCCACCTCCACCCGCCCCATATAATACCTTAATCCCATAATAGAAATAATAAAAGGGAAAGTACATTATAGTAAAATATGATACATTATATATGTGTCTGTATGTGTGTATATACACACATGCGCATATACATATGAGAGGGGACCCAAAAATGCAATGTGTTTATTAAAAATTGTGTATTTATTCTTACACATTGAAACTTCAGTCGCCTTCAAAGTACTCTCCATCTGATGCAATACACCTATTGAAACATTTTTTTCCACTGCTCGAAACAGTTTTTGAACTCATTGATTTTGATGCCTTTCAGTGCTTCTGCCATTTTTTGTTTCACCTCTTCCACACTGGCAAAACATTTCCCTTTAAGGATTTTTTCATCCAGGTGGGGGGAAAAGGTTGCTCAGGGCAAGATCGGGTGAAGAGGGAGGGTGGGGCATGGGGTTATGCCATTTTTGGTCGGAAACTGCTGAACGCTCAGCACAGTGTGGGCAGGTGCACTCACAAATCACTCATCAGGAAACAGGCAAATGCGTTGAAATCACAATCACTTAAAAAAAAAATCCCCTGAAGCCAAACACAGCCTCTCACAACAACACCAGCTGGTACACTGACCCAGATGGGTTCCTAGAACACTCACCTAGTGGGGAAAGCCTGCACTCCAAGGGGCCCACCCTCCAGGAGATAATTCCATTGGTTCTTTTTTTTTAGACCTGCCCACTGTATCACATGTGTGTGTTTGTGCATATTTATACACATGGGACACGAACACACACATTCGGGCACCACTGTATTAACAGAAAGGGAAAGTCTGGATTTAAGTAGGTTTTACTATCTATAAAAAAGTAAGATAACATTTAACCAGCAATTATATTTGTACCTTTCAATTATATTTACAATTTTGAACTGAAAGCTAAATAATACTCACATGTGTGCATTCTGTGCACACGCTCACCTTCTCCTGACACCAACAACTACCGCTGAGGCAAGGGAGCCAGCGCAGGGTTTAAGCAGGGGGTTCACACAGTCAGATTTGCAATGTAGGAGTGTTACCCCAGTGCCCATGTAAAAGGCAGGTGGATGGAGACAAGAGCGGAGGCAGGATGCCCTCGGAGGACACTGCCGTCCCTGGTAGTTGCAGCAGGGGGAGGAGAGAGGAAGGGCTCTCTGTGGAAACTTATCTACTTCTGAGTTTCCCCTGGACCATGAGCTCCTTGAGAGCTGGACCGTTGCCCTGTGGCCCCAACATCTAGAACAGAGATTCGCATCCCTATCTATGGGCCGAATCCTGCTCAACACCTGTCTGTGTAAATAAAACTTTATGGAACACAGCCACACCCGCTCACTCACTCATTACCCTGCTGCCTTAGCCCTGCAAAGGCAAGGTTTAGTCTTGAAACAGAGACCCCAAGGCCTGCGAATCCTAAAATATTTACTATCTGGCCTTTGAACGAAACGTTTGCAGGCTCCTGATTCAGCCTCACGCAGAAAACAAAGTTGGTGCACCATAAATAGTTATTTGATATATAAATGGGAATAATAATAATAGTAGGACTTCCTTTCATCATATACAGAAATAACCCATTGATTCCCGTTTGGCTAGCTCTAGGACTTAATCCCAAAATATAGATTGTTTTTTGGAGTCGCGCTCATTCTCTCCATTGGGCCAGTCCTTTGAAGAATCCCTGAACAGAGCTGAATTCGGGTCGGGGGAGGGCCTTGAAAATAGCAAACTGAGGCATCTTGGGCAGATGTATTTTCAACCTTGGCACCCTATGAGATCTTAGACAGGATCCTTCTCTTGGAGGGCAGGGGGCAGGGTGTGGGGGCTGTCCTATGCAGTGCGGAATCTGGAGCATCATCCTGGCCTCCACCCACCAGGTGGCAGTAGCGATCCCTCTCCTCTACTACATGACCATCAAAAATGTCTCCTAGAAGACAAGCCTCCTCCGAGTTGAGAACCAGGGCTCTAGAGAGAGGGATTATAGAAGAGGACTAAGCACTGGGAACCACTTGTAAATGTCCCTGAGGATATTCCCCACATTTAAAAAAAAATACATGAAAAATAGCTGATGGGATCCAATAAGTTTTCTAAATACTATATGCTGTCTATCCCATTTTGGGAGCTTGTATTCCATTAAAAAAAAAAAACGAACAAAACATGAGAAGTCCCACAGGAGAGTCTGGGGTCAACCCAGCCCCACCCCAACAAACTTGACTACACAGCCATCTATCTCTTCACATTGCACCTATCAGCATCCTACAAAGCTACGTTTCCATGGAAACCAGCTCCAGAAGCTTTGGTTTAAGCTAAGGGCCCTTTTCTCTACACTGGTGCACAATTTCTCTTTCTCTGTCTCACGTGGGGTCACACCACAAACACTCGTGAGTGCCTCCGTACTAAGTGTCAGACACTGAGCTGGAACTGGCTGGAGACGGAACAGTGACAAGGCCCACCACCTCCACCTGAGAAAAGTCACATCCACAAAGTGAGTGCACGCCAGCCCAGGGAGATCAAAGCTCGTGGTCACCCACACTTCCCTCGGAATCCAGGGGCCCAAACTTTCCGGTGGACAGTTTTGGAGAATGAATGGAACATTCCTTTTCCAAACCCCGCCTCTTGCTTCTTGTGATATTTCAGCCCCATCGTAGGATCGTACCAGATCTGTGTCGTTCTACTTTTTTCCTTTTTTTTTTAAAGTAAATTTATGGGGTTGACATTGGTCAGTAAGATTATATAGGTTTTAAGGAGGAAATTCTATGACACATCTTCTGTATATCGTATCGTGTGCCCTCCACCCAAAATCAAATCTTCCCCCATCACCAAATACTGATATTTTACCCCTCTACCCTGTACTATCTCCTACTCCCCGCTCCATCTGGTGACCCCCACACTGCAGTCTGTCTGTGAGTTTTGTCTGTTGGTTTTCATATGACTGAAATCATATGATTCTTGACTTGTTCTGTCTGACTTATTTCACTTAGCATGATATTCTCAGGACCCATGCACATTGTCACAAATGACAGTATTTCATCTTTTCTTATGGCTGAGCAGTAGTCCATGCGGTTTTAGAGGAGAGTGTTGGAGTGTTGGTTGCTTAGGAATAAGACAAAATGAAAACTGGTCAGAAATGCGTACCATCTCAATGCCTTTTCAAGAAAGAGGAACTGAAAACTCTTCCAACCCACAACCCATCCCCGGTAGATCCAGTTTCGAACACACCACAGCCTTAAGCAGCCTCTGAGCTGGAATGAATTGGCTGCCACCACCACATGCACGCTCCCCAGTTAGGCCTCGCATTTACCACCTGCGTAGGATTAGTTTTCAAAGGCTGGGCTTTCCTCATAATGATCCAGAGTCCAAAGGATAGGAAGCAGTGTTGGGGGGAGCCAGAGAACAAAGCCTTCTTTATTCACTGTAAAATATACTTACTCATCCATTCAGCACAACGAAATGAAGTCCCTCCGGTTTACAGTCAGGGCTTCAGGATCTACATGGCACAGTGTTAAGAGCCCAGGATGCAAGAACTGATACCTACACTTAGTAGTCGTCGCTGGACTTCCTGCTTCAGGCCAGCTCCTACTAAGGGCATTCATCACCTAGTTAACGGCTAGGTAGCTGCATTCTTAGCCCCATTTTACAGATGAGAAAACAGAGGCTTAAAAGGGTGCAGTAACTTACCCAGGGCCACACAGAAGGGCACACAGCCTGGTTAGAAACCCAACGCCTTGTGTCACCTCCTTGTGAAAACCCTGCATTTGGACCTCGATGTGCTTGAACTTCAGCCCCAGCACTTCCTAATGGGGGCACCCTGCATGGATGAGATACTTTTGTCCGAGTCTCGGCTTCCCGACCTGAGAAAATGAAGACAGGCTTCGCTATACCCCGGGCAAGAGTGCCCACTTAGCCCAGCGTAGGGCCCCACTAAGCTCCACACTCTTTCCTTCTTTCCGAGTTTTCCGTAGACTTCACCGACGCCTGCAAGAAAAGCTCCCACTAGCACTGTGTTCTGGAAACTGCTCTGAGAACTTCCACGTGTCACCTCTTTCTGTGCGTGGGCTCACCCTCCCGCTCAGCCGGTCCATAAAGCGTTCGAAATGACCGGGCCAGCAAGTAACCAATTCGTACTTTAAACCCGTGCTCCTCAGCCAGGGCGACTCTGCCCGGGGGATGTTTGCATCATCCGGAGGCATTTCTGATTGCCACTACTTGGGGGTCGGGGGAGGTGGTACTGCTGGCATCCAGTGCGTGGAGTCCGGGGATGGTGCCGCATGCACCACGATGCACAGGAGGAACGGCTCACTGATAATTGTCCAACCCAAATGTCAGCAGTGACAAGGCTGAGACACACTGATCAAAATCCGGGTTCATCTAGTAGCAAAGGTGATCTCCTTGCACCATTTCTCTTCCCTGACTGAAGGGTTCTAAACCTCCGCGGTATAAACATTTGGGGCCAAATGCTTCTCTGCTGTGGGGCCCCTGAAGGATACGGACAGAATGTTTAGCAGCATCCCTGGCCTCTACGCACTAGATACCAGTGGCTCTGCACTCTTCCTCTGTCCTGAGAATAAAGATGTCTCCAGACACTGCTAAAGGTCCCCGACACCCTCCTTGTACCCCAGAGTCCCTCCCCTCATTCCCTTGGGGGGTGCAGGTCACCCCAGTGGAGAATCATTATCCTTACCCAAGGTAAATCAGTTTAGCTATGAAATAAGAATAAAAAAACGGCCCTGGAAAATATGAAGAGAACCTTCTGGAAAATCATTATTTAAATATGTTATTTGTAAAAAGTAGGCATGTGTATGTGTGTATAGTTATTAAATACCTGGACATGTCTGGCAGAAAAAAATATTATCTCTTGTGATTCCCTGCCATTGTATTGTTGGGGCAACAAATTGACTGGCCTCTCTGTTTCCCAGCGTATGAATTACCTCTTCGGTCACACTGGGTTTCAAGGACTCCACACGAGAACAGATATATAGAAGTGTTTCCCTTTTCTGTCGTTGTCAATGTTCTATTTTCGGAGTCCCGTTATTATTCCAAAATAAATTATATCTCAACGCGAAGCAGTGTCGCAAGGATTGCAGCGGCCAGCGCACCGTGGGCTCTGTGGTCCGCACCATCCCCACCCCCAGGGGGCGCTGCAGGTCTCTCAGACTCACGCACGGAGAGTGCCCAGGTCTGGTAACGGGGGAGTGAGGTGCGCATTTCCCTGGAAGGAAGCCTGCCCTCCTCCGGTAAATTAAAAATTTACATCTGAAAAACCCAAGGCACCTTTACTGTTGTTCATCTGTTTAAAATTTCCATACGACAGAATATTATTCAGCCGTGAGACAGGACAGTCTGCTGTTTGTGACATCATGAATGAGCTTCAAGGACATTGTGCTAAGTGAAATACGCCAGGCAGAGAAAGACAAAGGCTGCATGATCTCAGTTTTACGTAGTCTTTTTTTTTTTTAAGTCGAATTCATAGAAGCAGAGTAGAATGGTGACGACCAGGGGCTGGGGGGTGAGGAGAGGGGTCGATGCTGGTCAAAGGGTACGAACATTTAGTTAGAAGATGAGTGAGTTGGGGGTCTGATGTGCAGCATTGTAACTATAGTTACTCATGCTGTATGCTTGAAAGTGGCTGAAAGAAAAGATCTTGCCCTGGCCAGCTGGTTGGAGTGCTGTCCAGTACAACAGGCGTCGTGGGTTCAATCCCCGGTCAGGGCACGTACCAAGTTGTAAGTTTGATTGTGCATGGTTGCCGTGCATGTAGGAGGCAACTGATTGGTGTTTCTCTCTCTCATTGATGTCTCTCTTTCTCTCTCTCTCTCTCCCTCTCCCCCGCCCCCATTCCTCTCCCTCTCCCTCTAAAATCAATGAATATACCCTTGGTTGAGGATTTAAAAAAATAAAATAAAAGAATAGACCTTATGCTTTCTCACCACAAAAGAAAAAGTAAGTGGGGTGATGGATGTGCTAACTAACCTGACTGTGGTCACCACTCCGCAGTGCAGGTCACATCATCACATGGGTAGCACACTCGAAATATCCACAGTTTCATTTATCAGTTACCCCCAATAAAAGCTGTTGGAGAAACGACATTCCCGTGGCGGGGGAACTGAAGCTCAGCCAAGCCCAGCAAACTCCCCGTGACAATATAAAACAGGGTCTGCAGACGCCTTCTGGAAAGAGCCAGAGAGTAAACACGGTAGATGTTCCGTCACAGCCTCTGCGGCCCCAGCGGAATTCTGCCGCTGCCGAGTGAACCCGGCCGAGGAGAGGCGGCCGTGACCGGGCGCGGCCGGTTCACATACAAATCCTTTTACGGTCGCCGAAATTAGAATTTGGAAATTTGAAAAGTTCAGGTAATGGTCACATCACAAAACATTCTCCAATATTCTTTTTTTTTTCTCAGCCATTTAAAAACGTAAAAACCGTTCTTAGCACGTGAACAGCAGCTAGCTGGACCTGGGCCCGCCGCCTCTTCCATGGAACGTGGCGAAAAATGGGAAACTCTGCTGTCTTCACACAAAACTCCCAAATTCCCACTTTCCTGCCCTTATGATGAAGGAGACCGCCCTGGTTATTTGTAACTTGGTTTGGTTAGCTCTACAGGAAAAATCTGCCAATACCTGAACTTCTGGAATGTTCTGTCATTAGTGCAGGACCAACAGTGAAGGAAAAACTCGGAGTAACTTGATGTTGGCTTACTTCTTTTCCTGCTGTGATTCCATGAAATAGGTATTTCGAAGAGATATTAATGAATGAACTAGACTTCTTTAGGACTTCCTGGTTAAAAAATAAGGTGGAAAGGAAAGAAAAATAAACCCTTAAGTTCTGAGGTTTGCAAAGCACAAAGCTCTCGGGTCCCGTGTGAAAACTATGCCTCCAATTTCCATCAAGTGTCCACGCGGAGCGGAGAGCTGCTTGGCTGAGAACGTCTTGGGGGTCATAAATTCTTCATCAACCTCGGATTAAGTTTTTAAAAGGGATTTTTTTTCTTCTTCTTCTTCTTTTTTTTTTTTACCGTGGTCACAAGTTTCAAATTTTCGACCACTCACAAAACTTCTGTTTCCCTCCCCATCGCACGGAGAAGGTCAGTCACTTTTAAGATATAAGAGAATTTGAGAGCAGATTAATGACAAAGACAAATGATGATTTTTATTTTAGCGGAAGTTTCGGCGCGCTGTCTTCCCAGCCCAGGTACTGATAATAAAGTACACTTGACGCATAACTGCGTAAGGTCTTTGCTTTAAAGTTTAACGGCGGATCAAAAGAGCCCATTCTCTCTTTAAAAAGCAATGTCCTAGGAAGGGGAAATAATGGGAAGGTTGGGGGGAACCTCATCTGTCCCTTTTGTCTCTCTCTCCTCTTTGTGGCCCAGGGACCCAGCATTGAGCGACTTCCTCAGAAAAGAGATCAGTGAAATTGTCAGTTGATTACTTCTCCTTGATTAGCATTTATAAGAGCCCTGTGATACTGTATTTGCATTCCTATTTAGCCGTGATTTTTGTGGGGCACCAATGATTAAACTTGTCACAGGGCTTGATTGACGGGGTCAGATCTTCACTTTCTACTCTTTTGAAATTAAAAACAAATGTGTCAGCCCCCTTCATGGGCCGGAGCGCTGCAAAGCTCGCCTGCCCTGTCATTGCGGATAGGTCAGGAATGTTTTAATTTTAGGGATGGATTCTGCTTGTCAAGTAGAGTGTGGTGGCGTGTGGTTCTGGAGATGAGATGTGAAGGGTGTAAAACAAAGAAAGGGAAGAACAAAGACAAAGACACTCACATTATTAGACAGATTTAATTAGTCTGAATGGATATTATGCTAGATGAAGCAGTGAGCTGTGAAATTAACCCTTGATTACGGATTGGCGGATCATACTCATAAAGAGAATCAAACCTTTGTGGAGAGATGCGAGGTGTGATTTCAGCTTCTCCTACCCTTCTGGGTTGCATGCCAGATCTCCACCCCCACCGCCCTCTCCTGTCTACTTGCACACCAGAATCGGTAGAGGAAAGCGTGCCAGTTCCTCTTGAGCTCGGGCAAGCTGGAGGAGGAATTCCATCCACCTTTCCTCTCTACAGCTTGAGAGAAAGCAACAAGCCAACAGTGGGTGGATTTGACATGAACCGGTTCACAATGATACAGGCTTCTGGATCCAAAAGAGAGACCCCACGTAGCTAGGTTGAAGGAGAGTTGTTTCTTTTGAGCATCTGTATTGAATAGCCCTCCCAACTGGGGTGGAGGGGCACCTCCTAGGAATGTCCTTAATACAGTCTTCCTCCACCATGTTCCTACCGCCCGAGGTCTTCTCTGGTGAATCCTAGCTTCATCGGGACTCCCAGGAATTCCAGCCATGTGATGAGGAGATGGGTGGGAGGTCCAGAGACCTGGCCCGACATGGGTGTCCAATTAAACAAAAACCAGTTATACCAAGGACATCAACAAGGAAGGGACAGTCATCAGTGACGATGCACATAGGAAGGTTTGCGGATCTGAGAAGACATGGACCTTCCAGAAACACGTTAATTTATCCAGATCATCAAAGGATTAACTCTGCTGAGAACAGCCTTGTGGAAGCTGTACTAACTCATGTCTGTACTTTGAAGTGAGTCAGTCTAGATTATTTCCAGCACCAATTCCAGGAAGGTGAGGGTCTGGGCTGCATCGTACGATGGAGGTGTGTCTATTAGGCTGGCCCGGCGTCATGGGTCGAGTCAGCAAGCCCGGAACTGAGGAAATGGAATTGGAGATCTTGCCTGGTGGCGCTTCCCTGAAACCCCTTCTTCCCATTGGCTCTCCAGTCTAACCACCTCTCACAGCTATGCCGGAGGTGGGGTCAGAACCGCGCACCACACAGGCAGCTCAGGTATTGCAGTAGCTCAGCGCAGAAAACACGGCGCAAATCCCGTCATCTCTCGGGCCCTGGCTCCAGTCTTCCTCCCCCTGATGTGTAAGCGGGTCCCATTTCGGCACCGCCTGGTCGGGGAACTCCCCGAACAAGGAGTCTTCCAGTGTGGCCTTGGGACTGTGCATCAGCTGCCGTCAACTGCAGATACTGTATTCCCAATCACTGTGGAAGGCTGAGGGTGGTCAGCGAGCTCGCCGGCATCACAGTGCACTTTTCTGAACGTTGGAGACAGAAGGGAAGTTGTAACCCTAACCCTGGCTCTGCTGTGGGAGTGCCCTGCGTGTGAAGAACACACGTCACAGGTCAGGGTCGGGAAATGGGGCTGTCCACGGCTCTACCGGGAAACATGGGGGTCCCATGAAAAGCATGAGCTTCGAGTGACGAGACTGTGGGGCTCACGTGGCTCCAGGAGATACGTGTATTTCAGGCTCCTTTGCTTTATGGTTTCTGGAACTTCAGACCATTTCTACAGCTCAACGCAGCCACAGTGCTGAGCTATAGAAATGCATCGCTACATAGGCATGCGGGTGGTTTTCTTCCCAGAGACGATGTTTGGTTTCTGAAGAAATTCCTTCCTCCACCCTTAGTATTAAGAGAATCAATTTGTTGTCTCCCACTTGACTTCACTGAGTTGTAGAGAAGAAGGGACCATTAAAATCAGCTTATCAGGGCACTCCCCACACTTGGTAGTCTCGTCCCTGAAGCTGTGCAGAGCGATTTAGACGACACTTGGATGGTCTTGTTTAGCGGGGAGGGTTACATATTTGTTTTAAAGTGTATTCAAATGGATACGTGTGTACGTGTGTGTCTATGTGTGTGTGTCGAGGTCTCTCCACTTCAGCACTAGGGACCTTGTGGGCTGGGTCGTTCTTTGTCGTTGGCTGTCCTATGCACTGTAGGACATCCCTACCCCGGGGATGTAGCAGCATCCCCGGCCTCTACCCACTCGATGCCTGCACCATCCCTACCCCAAATGAGACAACTACAATGTCTCCAGCCATTTCCAAATGTTCTCTGGGGGTCAGAAATCTCCCCCAGTTGAGAAGCACCGATACACGGGCTAGGGCAAAAGTAGGTTTACAGTTGTAAGTACACGGAACACAGAATTTACTCTTCTATTATTATTTATTAATTATTGCGTTATTTTCTATATGAACAACTGCAAACCTACTTTTGCTCCACCCTCTATATCTACGACCCCATGGATGGTATTGCTTAAAATAAGGCTAAGAAAAGTGACTCATATTAATGAAAATATTAGGTAAAAAACTAGTGCAGAGAATACAGGTGGCTGTGACGTGACAGAAGTCGGGAAGATTGTATGTGACAGGCAGAGGCTTAGGAAGCACCGGTTCTGTCTCAAATCCATGTTTTACCAGCAGGGATATCCGAAATCCGAGCACGGAGTGGGTTTGACCCAGATCCTCCAGCCATGTGTCCCTGCGTTCACCTCACCAACATGAGATGACAAGACACTGAACACCGTGCCTCGTGCACAGCAATGACAATAATCCCAAACCTGCTCTCTACATGTAGCATCTCATTTAGTACTCACGGCAACCCTGTAAAATAGGAGTTATCATCGTTCCAATGTATAGGGTTTGTTGTCATTCCCACTTACAGGAAGAGATGGGGAACTATGGGAAATAAATCTGCCATGGGGAAGATGATAAGCTATTTTGGTGGAACTGTCGATAGGAGCACATGACTTATTATTTGTTTTTATAAGCTATATGAAATATTTATCTGAGTGCCTACTACGTGCCAGGTAACCGGCTGCCCCTGCCCCAGAATGAGCATTTAATGCATGCCAGCTATTACTAGCCATTATGGCTATGGTTTTCTTTGCCGTAACTACATCAGGAGAGGAAGCCCACAGCCGCCATTTCTCCATATCATCATGCCAGACTGAAGAATTTGTTTTTTTCAGTTGGGCTTCCAAGGGTTTCTTTCCTGTCAAAGAAAAGCAGGAAGGTGATGGATGCATTAGTAATGCTTTAGGTTGCAAATAAAAGAAAACGTTACTTACAGGGATTTGAATAAAACGGGGGTTTTCTTTGCTCCCCATCAAGACACTCAGAAGTGGACAGTTACGGCGTGGGCTCGAAGGGTCAGTGATGTGAGGAGGCGTCTCTCTGAGTCTCTTCCTTGTTGCCTCGGTCCTAAGAGGGCCTGCTGCCACGGGACGTGGTGTCCACATTCAAGGCAGGAAAAGGAGGGAAGTAACTGTCCCGGCCACCTTTGTTCTCTCCACCCAGCAGAATGTCACTGAACCCTCTGCACGCAGAACTGTGTAGTTTTGTCCCCCCAGCTGCAAGTTCTCGTGACCTGAGCAGTTAGTTGGGTACATCACCATAGAAAACGAAGCCAGAATTTCATCAGCGAGACAGAGGCAGGTAATGGATATGGGTAGGCAGCCAGCAGCATCCATCCCAAGGATTATTCTGAGCCTGAGGATGCCCTACCCGCCCCTTTATCCCTCTCTCCTCAGCCCCTCCTCGTGTGGCAGCCAGCATTGGTAGGAGATGTTTTCAAACCTGAATTAGTACTAATGAGTCATCAAAGGCGGACTAAGGAAATAGTGTTGGCCTAAAATGTCCTGAGTGCAATGAGCTATATAAACAGTATTAGATGCCACTGTCATTGTCATCATCGTCGTCATCATTGTCACCATCACCACCATCACCATCACAGCAACAGAAACCACCTGTCGGGCATTTACCTGAATGCTAAGGGTCGCACACGCACCATCTCATGTGATCGTCACACTGACCTCATAGGTGTCATTATTCCCTCTGTCACAGAAGAGGAAGTTAAGTTTGTGAAAGGCCAAGGGCTTCATTTAAGTTCACTTGGTTTGGAAGTGGCCCATCTGGGCTTGAACTCAAGCCTGCGGGAACCCCAAGGCCCACTGTCTTCACCGTCCAGGTGTTACCCACACAAGGACTGTGGTGTCGAGATGACCTATCAGGAGCGGTGGTCTCCCAGCTCCAGGAGAGAAAACAGCACTAAGTGCTAAGACACGTGGTCCTGGAAACAGGAGTTAGAAGAAGAACAAGGAAGATGGGTTTCATGAAGGCCAGAGGTAGTCACGTGAAGAAAGACACTTGAGTTGTCCCTTAAGAGTTATTTGACTTGGTTTCCATGTGCAGTTGCGATGAAGGTCAATGCTGAGCCCCCAGCTACAGCACACACAGACACAAACAGCACTGAGGAAGCCCGGACCACCACAGAGCAAGCAGAAACCGTCAGGGTTCTATTTGGAGAGAGAGAGAGAGAGAAGGAGAGAGGGAGAGGTTTCTCCAGGTCCACTGACATCCTGGGACCTTCTGCCTGGCACTGAGGACTTCAGCTGTGGACAGACAGTGCTTCCGCCCAGCTGACAGCAGGCCGACCTGGAGTCACAGCTGCTGAGGGGAGCCGGGGGCCCCCTCACCTTCTCAGGCCTGTTTCCTCAGCCTGGTTTGCCTAAACCCAACCCCAAATCCCTCCACGCTGAAAGGGGGGGCTGTGTGCTTTCTTTCCACACAGTGTTTCTGAATGCCCATGAATGAAAAAGAAAGAAAACAAAACCAAGAAAGTCCAGGATATGTGATATTCCCCAACCACAAAAAAGACAGGAAGCTCTCTGAATGTGGCCCTTCCACAGGAGATTTCCCTGTTGTTTTGGAGACCACGTAGGCTCTTAAAAACTTAGGTAAAGAACACTTTGACTCAATGCAGCTCAGTCTGGCCAAAAATATCTGAGTACTTACCACAGGCCAGGCTCCATGGGAGATTCTAGGACAAGTTGCTGGTGGACGCAAAGACAGGTAAGACCAAGAGCAGGGAACCTACGGCAGAGGAAGCAATAAAGACCTCAGGAGACAGGACGAGGGCTGCTCTGCAACCCTCCTCTACAGCACTACTTACCAGGTAGTTTTGCTTATCTAGATAGCTTTTCTTATCTAGTTCCTTTCTCCCAGGGTGATGAGCACATAGTGTGGAAAGAATCTTAAAACCAAAGTGCAAAGCGGATCCATGTGAAAAACCAAAATAGGGGAAGGCATGAGAGCAAAGTAGCAAAGAGCATCTATTTGAGAATCCCATCTTCTTAAGATCGAGGCCCAGCTCCCCCACTTGCTCTGTGACTTTGGGTGAGTCACTTCCCCTCTCTGAGACTCGATTCTCTCATCGGTCAAATGGGCCTGATAACACTCCCTACCTCACGGAGCTGCTGTGAAAAGTAAATAAGATCACACAAGACAAGAACTTAGCACAGCGCCTGGCCCATAGTGAGCTCTCCATCAATGTCTGTTTTCGATAACAACGATGATAAAAAGGGGCTGTGACCCTCATTCGGCTTCGGGCATCTGGAACGCAGCAAGCACTCAGTGATAGCTTGCCTCGGCTGTTTTTGTTGCTGCTGCTGCTCTTAAAGGATTTAACACAGTGTCTGGCAAAACATAACCACGCAATGAACACAGCTCCCATCCCCTCAGAGCTCCAATGTGTAAGTGTGAAACTCACACCATGGGAGAATCTCGGAGAGACAGACCCTACCCAGGATAAATGATGGAGAGGGGAAGGTGCCTCGTTTTCTTCTTCTTTTTTTTTTTTAAAGATTTTATTTATTTATTTTTAGAGAGAGGGTACAGGAAGGAGAAAGAGAGGGAACGGAACTATAATGTGTAGTTGCCTCTCGCACGCCCCCCACTGGGGACCTGGCCTGGAACCCAGGCATGTGCCCCGACTGGGAATCGAACTGTGACCCTTTGGTTCTCAGCCCGTGCTCAATCCACTGAGCTATGCCAGCCAGGGCAAGGCGCCTTCTTTGCTCTCACCACCGAGACACTACCCTAGTCACTCCGATTCTGCCCAAAGTCATTATGAAAGTGCAAGTCACAAAACCCAAGCCAGAAGCTCTGAGGCCGCCCTGGGCAGGCCACACGCTAGCCAATGGCCTTGCATTGATGCTTCTCTATCCGACACTGTGAATGACCATCTGGGTAAGATGCGAAGGGTCGGGCCCCGTGCCTTATTTCAGCTGGACTTTTCTCGTCTCCATGGATGTCCCAGAAACTCTGTGATCCTGTTACAAAGCCCTGGCTTTCCTTGGAATTCCACCTTCTTGGCCCGTTCTCCTCCTCCTTGCCCCCTCCCATATCACCCCGTCATTATTTGATATCCCTGCTGAAACACCATCTCCTCTAGAAAACCTTCCGGCCTCCTCTTTCCTTTCCTTTTCCAAGCTAGAAAAGATCCCACCCCCTCTGTGTGACCCGTGTCGGCCTGCATCTTGGTTTATAATCACCTACGCACCGGCGAGGACTATGGATTGCATGTGACAGAAACGCCACTCAGACCAGCGTAAGCACAAAGGGAATGTATTGACCCCTCATGAAGGCCAAGGGTATAACTA
This sequence comes from Trachops cirrhosus, assembly GCA_028533065.1. NCBI lineage: Eukaryota > Metazoa > Chordata > Mammalia > Chiroptera > Phyllostomidae > Trachops > Trachops cirrhosus. Next base: position 87,147,912 of record CM052547.1, read on the forward strand.
GATCAGACGAAGCTTAAATGGGGTCATTGGAAATCTGGCCTTATCAGCCTCTTAGGTTTCAATCGTTCTGCGGTGGCATAATTCTCAGGCTAGATTCCCACCCATGGTGGCCCAGAAACCCCCTAGAAGCCCCAGGCTAAGCCTCCCCAAAGGAAAGAGTTCCAGCAAAAACCTTGCATTGGACTGACTTGGGACACGTGTCCATCCCTGGACCAATCACTGTGGCAGGAGAATGGAGCACACTGATTGGCCAGATGGAATCACATGCCCATCCCTGTAGCTTGGATGCGGGCTGAGCCCCACCCAAGGCCCAGGCCATGGCCTGAGGATGAGAGAAAGGTGACTCCCCAGGGGATTGTCTATGGCAGATACAAAGTCCCCGCTGGCTCATATGTTGATACTTCATAGCACCTAGCCTTTTGTTCCTCACGAAGTAAATGCTCAATAAAATTATCTAATGAATGGAAACAAGTGAGGAAAGTGCTGAGACTGAAGACCTTGCCTGTTGGCTTTGCATATTTCTTCTTCTGACACCTAACCTGGCCGAGTGGAGATCACCACCCCTCTGAGTATTCCTCCAGCTCTTTTAGAGAAAATCACAGCAACCTAGACACTGCAGCGCCTTTCATTGGTGTCCGAATGACACAGAAGATACTGATGTCTAATAAACCAATGTGCCTAGCTCACTAGGAAAAAATGTTGCTTTTTTAACTTAATAAGAGAGAATGCACCACGACCCTGTCCTTGACCTGTCTGTCTTTCCGGCCACTTCTGGTCGTAAAGAATGGGCAGGATTTCTGGCATCCTTTGTGCTTCTTTGTTATTAAGAGCAGGATCAGTTAATAAATAATTATGATGCTCAGTTTCATAAGGAACAAGTAGATAAGGGCAGGAACACTTGAGTCTCACAAATTACATGCTACAGTATAGATTTTCACCCCGAGTGGGGAACAGCCTAGCGCTCTTTCTCTTTCCTGTGGCATAAATTGTTCTAATTATACGTGCAAGAGCCTCCATCCCCAAAGATATGAGTTGGAAGCACTGTGTCTGTTCTTTTAATTTCAAGAAGCATTTGCAGGAACGTGTTCCCACACCCCCCACCCCTCCTTGTTTTCAAACTGAATTGTTTCAGCGGTAGCTTGGTGTGTCAGCTTGTAAGCCTATAAAACAGTTTTATACCAGCTGGAGATTCAACATGCTACATGAATGCATAACAGTGCCTAACCAAGAAGGTTTGTAATTCAGTAATTAGCTGTAATTAATGAACACAAAGTGAAGACTCATTTACAGTTTAAATTATCACATTAGCTCCTGTCACCCTCTATGTACACAAAACAGCAGGAATTCAATTATTTTTATTCTTCAAAGCTAATTTAAAATTTAAGGGATGCCATTACATGAAATAATAGGTAGGAAATGTAATCGAAATCACTGGGAACAGTTGGCCGTTCTTAGAATTTGAAAAAAAAAAAGCGATCGCTGACGATTTGGAAATGTTTTATCATCTGTGAACAGATGAAGGATTGAAATCTCTGCTCTTTTCAGTAGAGTTAATTTGAAAGAGGAAGCGAGTTTGGTGGTTGCTGAATCTTTGTGCAGGGAGGATTATCGCGCATAACTGTAAAAGCAGCTGATAACTGAGAATGCTGTTGATAGTAACGAGATGACAGACCCGGAGACTCATGTCCCCTCGTCCTTACTGGGGGCTGAGTCTTCTGCAACCACACAGAGTTCCTGGAATCGTCGTCCATTTCTGATGCATCATTTCAGCTTGGGAGACCCTACATCATTGTCACCTAGCTGTCGTCCCCAATTCGTTGTACATGTACATGATAAATACACTTTAATTCGGTCGTCGGACAGTGACCCAGCACCTCCACTGTCTCGTGGGCTCATCAGAGTCCCAGGATCACAGCCATGGGGGAGACGGGCCCCGTTCTTGAGCTCAGGGAGCCAATGTTCCAGTAGGAAGAGGCAGAGGATGTTCCTCAAGCTTGGCTATTCACAGACTTGCAGGGGAAGCTTTAAAACTGGATGTCTATCGGGGTCTGGGTCCCAATCCCCAAATTTGAGCCAAATTCTCTGGGAGCCCATCCTGGGCACCTGTATTTTTAACAGCCATCCAGGCAATTCTATACGCAGCCAGAGTTGAGAACCACAGCGGTCAACTAATCCATACAACGAATAAATTAGCGTTCATGGGTGACAGGCGCTGTGATGAAAATGAAGGGGGGCAGTCTGCTCTAGAGTGAGGGTTCAGGAGCAACTTGTCTGGCGGTAATATGGGGGGGGCCGGGACCTGAGTGTGAATAGGGGACCACCCCGAGAAGATCTGGGGGTATGATGCTCTAACTCAGGTATCAGCAAACTTTTTCTTCTTCTCCTTCTTCTCCTCCTCCTCCTACTTCTTCTTCCTCTTATTCCCATCCTCTGCTTCCTCCTTTTTTCCTATTATTCATTTATTTATTTGCATTTCTAACCCTTTAAAAATATGCATGCTTTCTTAGCTCGAGGACTGTATGAAAACAAGCTGCTGAGCACAGTTTGCACCATGTTCTAGGAAAAAACAGACTGGCGTGTGCAAAGGCCCTGAGGCAGTCATGCGATTACTTTCTTAGAGAAGCAGAAAGCAAGCCTGAGTGGGCGGGGCTTAGCGGGTGAGCAGGAAGAAACCATGAGGCGGGCGATGTGGGTGGGAACTTAGGTTTTATTGTATATGTGCTGAAAGTCGATGGAAGATTTTAATCGGAGTGTGTGTGTGTGTGTGTAAGGGAGACACTCACGTTCCCATGCTCGGCACAGAATACCTTCCTATGGCGGTTCTGCGAGAGGAAAACAAAGCCCGTGTGGACAGAATGCGGTGTCTGTTGCTTCAGACTTTCTCGTTCCTGCACTTTCCCCTGCCTCTCCCGGGTTCATTTTTCTTTTTCCTTTAAATAGGCCACTCGAAGCTGCACTGTCTAATTTTTCATAGGTGATCGACTGCTGAGTGGGGGTTTAGGTAGACAGAGGGAAGGCGCTGATAAGCCGGAGCAAGGATTCTATTAGGGAGATGCGGCGGTAATTAATGAAGCCTGCCAGTAATTGGGAAGGTGTGAGTCCCCGTAATATCGTAATGATAGCCATCCGTCTGCGCGCCGCCCGTCACTCGGAGCCATCCCTCATCGCTCTGATCGCAGACTCTCAGCCATGCAAATGTCCCTGACAGGGCGCTGTGTCTCTGTCTCCCTAATTGGGCGGCATAGAGTTGTTTATGGATATCGTCGGCATTTAGGCCTCGGATGGAGGATGTTCAAAAATCGTTAGCGAAGTTGCCCTAACAGCATTGTCAACCACGCACTCCCCTGTTCCGCTCTCTGTGTGTAGGGCGCGGAGGGGTGATGAAACAAAGCCCAGCGTTGTGCGGCCCGGAGCTCTGTGTGCGATTGGTATGAAGCCGCTTCTGAAGGAAAACCCACCTGACAGTAATTTCTCCTCCTGCCTGAGATAAAACTTTCGCCCGTGTGTAGGGATGGGGCGCTTTTTTTAATAGCACATCCTCGTTTCTGAAGAGCAGGTTGAGCGTGTTAACGCCACCCCGAGACAGAACCATTTGCAGAAATTATGGTTTTTGCACTGAGACTGGTTTCTGACCATCCATCCCTGTGTGAGTCGGAATGGGCGCCTTTGCTGGAAGCACTGGCCACGTGTTCTTGCCCATATTTTTTCCCTGCACGCGAGCGAGCAGCCACCCTTCCTGTCCCCCAGCTGAACAGGGAGACTCTCTGAAATGCTATGAAATTTTTCTAAAGCCCTTAGAAATCTGCTAAGGGAGCTTCATGTTTCTGTCTTGATATTTCAAGAGGCCGTCTTTTCAATAGTTACAAAATATGGGAAGTACATTTGCATAAATAATCGACACACTTTCAAAGTAATCAAGTGTGGCCCTGGCTGATGTGGTTCAGTTGGTTGGAGCGCCGTCCTAAAACCAAAGGTTGCAGGTTCAATTCCCGGTCAGGGCACATGCCTAGGCTGCAGGTCGGTCAGGTGCAGGTACGTGTAATCCGCGGTCTGAACGTGTACAACCCCTGATCCGGGTGTGTGTGGGAGGCAACCGATCATTGCTTCTCTCTTGCATCGATGTTTCTCCTTCTTCCTTCTCTCCCTGCCTCTCTCCCTAAAAAACAATGGAAAAAATGTCCTCAGATGAGGAGAAGGAAGGAAGGGAGGGAGGGAGGGAGAGAGAGAAAGAGAGAGGGAGGGGGAGAGAGAGAGAGAGAGAGAGAGAGAGAGAGAGAGAGAGAGAGAGAGAAAGAATGAAAATGAACGAATTAAAATACTCAAGTATGAAATAGTACAGCATCTTTACCAATTCTAAAGAGGAGAGAAATGCAAGACGCTCTGGTCTCCATTTCCTCCCTCTGGAGAGAAAAAGAAACTTGGGTGCAAAGGGCAACAACATGGAACTAGTTATCTTTATTCCCAGTTCTCCCACTCAGAAGCTCTGTGTGTCCTCGATTCCACGTCCCGGCCTCTCTGAGCCTCAGGTTCCTCTTCTGCCTCTGCAGGGGGTCCAGTGCAGATCTAAGGCTCCAAACAAGTAAATAGATGTGAGTGTGCACTGTATAGAAAGGGCTTCGCAATCAGACCTGAGTCTTACTGGTCGGGAGAACTTGGAGAAAGCACTTAACCCCTTCTGGGGCACAGTTTTCACATCTGTGAAATGGGCCAGACAATACCAACTCTACAGGGCAGGGCTGAGATGCAGGGATAATGAATACTGAGTTGAACGCAGCCAGGATGAGCTTGAGACCCTGCAGTTTATCCACCAAAGGCAGCTCGTGCCCGTGGAAACCCATGGAGGGCGAGGCCTCGCATCCGGGGCACACGGTCAACAGCCACATAGTGAACAGAGCACCCGTAAGGCCCCATCAGCGTTTAAGAGATGGCTACCACTGTTCTGTGTGCCTCTGCCATCTCCAAACTTGACCTTCACATCGGCTTTCATAGCCGCAGGAACAGCATAAAAGCAGTGATGCCAGCTGCGTAAGGACCAAGGGAAGGATTGGAGGTGAGGTCACCGGGTCACCAGGGAGGTGACCCACCTCTCCAGTTGACCTCAGGCAGACAAGTTTCCCAGGACAGGGCACCCAAACCAGGCCAGCCCAGGCCCGCTGGGCTGAGTAGGTCATCCCAGTTCAGATAAAACTTCTCTTCAGGCCTCATGCCTAAGGCTGTGGTGTGTTAAAGCCTCAGGTTCTCAAAACCCTTCTCTTCCATTTCTAACTCTGTGGGTTGATTGTGTTTCTCTGTAGAACACTCTGGAATATTCCAGATATTCTCAAGAAACAGAAGAGACTGCTAGGCAATGCTCTCCAGCAACAGGCAGCTTCACCACAACTCCTCCAGAAAGTTCTATGGGTACGAGTGACAGCTGCTGGTGGCTACCCCTCGTACCAACGCCGGCTGTGATTGGCATGGGGAGGAATACGAGGGGACAAGGCAGGGGCCTCTGGGGAAGTCAGCTGGATGGGAGTTGACCAGGGAGCCGCATCAGCTGTCCAAGGACGAGACTGGGGCTTCCTGTCATCCAGAAATGAACAGTGGCAGCCCCAGCAACTGTCCCATCCCACCGAACCTCTCCTCCGTGGCCATCCTAGCCACGGAAGCATCTCAGCTACGTCAAAGGGTCCACGAGCCCAAAACCTGTGGTTCTTCTATCACAAGCCTCCCAGGGTGGTCTGGCCCCACAGCCAGGACTTTCTCACGAAAGTCTTTACTCATCTCAAATGACACGCCAGCTGGAACATCTTTAAAGCGTTTATCTTGCAAGTTGCCCCTCCCACCCCAGGCCAAGCCCTCGCACTTCTTCTTTGTTAAATCACTCTCCCCTGCTCCCTTGGATCCAAACGAAAAGCTGTAACAAATGTCATGAGAACGGAGGCTGCTGTGGCTCAGAAAGCCAAAGCCTCAAACCGGAATCACACACACGCCAGAGCCTCCCTCCTTGCATAGGGACCTGCTGGCATTACCGGTTATAAAAATGAGGGGGCAGGGAAGAAAGGGAGACCCTGAAAGTACAGGGAACTTCTCCGATCCGAGCAGCTACCGACGCCGGATGCAAACTGCCGGGCAGCATAATTGTCAAATGCCCGCATAAATGCATCGGTGAGATAAACTCATTTTCATTATTCACATTTGGTGCTCTTTTCCTTCCACTTATTTATGCTTTAAACAATGGTTACAGTAAATATAACAACAAAAAAAAAGTGCCTACAGTGGACAGGAAGATGATCAAGCAGCCCTGATATACAGCAATTCATGTTTCTTCTTTACAATCACTAACGAATCTTAACTGGAGCCATGTTCTGTTCCCATGTGAGTGATAAGCAATGATTTATTACGGAGTGTCATGAAATCGGAATGCCATGCCGTGAGACAAGAGCTAGTGGAAAATGTTTTCCCTGTTCCCCAACCTCATTACTCAAAGATGCCGCGTCCCCTCCCCCAGCCTAATTGAACTGACTTTTTCTGAGGACTCTACCCCATTGGCCGTGGAAATCGGCCAAAGAGAGCGTGTCCAGCAAAGTCGGGTGGCTGATGCCCTGGCCCAGCTGGGGCCCGGGCTGGCTGACGGTGCTGGAACTGTGCAAACTGGCCCGCCTGCAGAGGTAGGATCCCAAGAATCGTCTCGGGCCTCTGCCTAAGCAGCAGAAACGCGAATCCACTCAGGAAGGGAAACCAGCCGAGGGGGGAGGAACCCGAAGAGCAACTTCGGTGACTTTGGACCTTGCGTTATCCATAGGCCATGCCATCCTACTTGGAGTTCACACCTTGATCACTTAAGACTTACCTGCGGGGGCAAGGGGGCCAGCCGGACGTGGACAGAGAGCGTGGCCCTCAGAGCCGGGCTGAGCCTGGGCTCAACCCCCACGCTTCCGTGTGCCTCTGTGCCAGGTGTAGTAGATTTCACGAATGGCCCCAGTTCTTTGCCCTCCCCTGTATCCGTGCCACTCGCCATGTCAATTTATAGCTCATTTTTTAATTTTTATTTATTGATTTGAGAGAGAGAGAGAGAGAGACATTGATTTGTTGTTGCACTATTGATGCAGTCATTGGTTGATTCTTGTATGTGCCCTGCCCAGCGATCGGACCCGCAACCTTGGTGTATGGGGACGACGCTGTAACTAACAGAACCACCAGGTCAGACTGGTGTAGGGTCCTCTCACTCTGAGTCTAGGCTCAGCGACACTTTGACCCATCGGGTGTGACGTCAGCTGCGGCTAGAAAAGAGCTTGCAGGATTGGACTTGCTTGCTGTCACTCTTGTGCCAGTGCCCTCAGAACACGCCCACACTGGCCTCCCGCAGGATGAAAAAGAGCTGCATCACTGTGGCTGTCCCCAAACATGGGACAGGAAGGGAGCAGGCTAGCTCCTTCACTCATCTCTCTCCCTTCCCTTCCTCGAGTCTCCTTTTATCTTGATGTGTTGGATTCTGGAGGGAGGATTGGTGGACAGGAGGACACCCTCTCGCCTTAACCAAGTGCTCTGGGAATCCCCTCTCGTCAGCCAGCACCCCTTGCGGGGTGGGCATCCAGGGCCTGGCTCTCTAGTGGAGCAGGCGTGGGTCTATGGAGTCTTGGGTCCTAATGTGGGAGGTGTGCTGCATTCAGGATGACTTCTAACTGGCTGAACAACCGCCCACTCAGGACTCACATGCCATCTTCTTCCCTCTTCCCTCTAGGGCTGGGTACCAGTTAGCAGTGAGACGGCTTGGGAACTACCAAAAACATATACATCTTTTTTTTTCCTTGCTGAAACAGCGAGCGTGTAGGGGACCTGCTTGGCCTTCTGTGGCTGTACGATCTTTATCCAGTCTCTTGTGCCTTCTCAGTCTTGATGGTATAGACCCGAGAGTCGGCTGCCTAAGCACTGACCCCAGGAAGCTGGACGCCCACCTCCCCTCCTCGCTGGAGCCCAGGCCCTTTAAGTGTTTCTCAAAGGCTCACTCACCTGGCGTCCGCGGCCCCTCAACGGTTGTTCAGTGAATCCCGCTAGTCTTTTCCTGGATAGGTTGGGTGGCAGGCGACAAAAATGGGGATGGGCGACCTGTTCTATCACTTAATAAATCTCATGGGAATGTATCTAACGGCCTCCCTGTTTTTTCACTTTTTCGTTTGGAAATAACTTCAGACTTCAAGTCGCAAAGATGGAAGAGAAGAGCTTCACTCAGCTTCCCCGTTATGCTAACATCTTACCTAACCAATGCCACTCACTAAACTATGGACCTTGTTCGAATATTACCCGAATTTCTCTTTGCAGCTCCAGGACCTAATCACGCTGGATTTGGTTGTCGTGTCTCCTCCCCCTTCCATCTGCGAAAATCCCTCCACTTCTCCTTGTCTTTTCTGACGTGAGCGCTTTTGACAAGTGCCGGTCTGCTATCTCGGAGACTGCTCTCCAGCTGGGGTTTGCTGGTGGCTTCTCACGAGGGGCCGAGGTTCTGCGTCTTTGGCAGGAATGCCACAGAAAGGAAACGCCCTCCTAATGTGTTACAGCAGGGATTTCATGGTGTGGGCGGGTCATTTCCGGTGGCGTGAACTTGGACCGCTTGGGGAAGGCAGTATCTGGCCGCTTCCTTTAAAGGGTGAAGTTTGCTTTGGCCCTCCCAGATTACCCCAAACTTCCTTTTTTAAATATATATATATATAATTTTTCAATTACAGTTTACATTTAATATTGTTCTATGTGTTAGTTTCAGATGTATAGTGCAGGGAGCAGAAAATCTCGCACTCTTGGGAGTGGTCCCCTTAACGTTTCAGAGACCTGCCCGGTCCCGTACAGTCGTTATGCTGTAATTGACCTTGTTCCCTCTGCCACACTTGACATCCCCATGACTAGTCCGCAACAACCAATTTGTACTTCTTAATCCCTTCACCTTTTCACCCGGCCCCCCAACCCCCCTCCCCTCGGACAGCTGTCGATCTGTTTCTCTTTTGTTTGTCTGTTTATTTTGTTCTCCAGAGCCCACACGTAAGTGAAAGCATGTGGTATTTGTCTTGCTCGGCACAGACCGCCTTCGTGCTGTTTGTAACCTCTCCTACCCACCGGGCCGTATTGGAGAGCAGGACCCTGTGGCAGTTAAGCACACGGTCCCCAGAGTCAGAGAGCTCTTGATTCAAACCCTCGCTGGGACCCTCTGGGTGAGTTGTTGAGATTCTCTCTGCTGCCATGTCTCCTCTTCCAAAGGACCTAACTCATAGGGTCGCCGTGAGGGTCAAATAAAAAAATAAATAAGAGCTCTTGGCATAGTCCATAACCCATAGGAAGCCAATTACTTCACCTCTCTGAGCCTTAATAACTTTACCCCCGACAAGACAGAGTCTGCATAAAAGAACAATAGGGATATGAAGGGCCGCATCATGGATCTTCCAAATCCTTCTGCTCAGTTCCTCCAAGAAGCTTCTGCTCAGAAATGAGCTCTGCCCCTCCTTTGTGGTTTTCTCCAGGCCCGTGTTGTGCTGTATTGCTATACTGTATCTTAGATGTGTCTGCCTTAGCTGCATTGCTATACTGTATCTTAGATGTGTCTGCCTTAGCTGCATTGCTATACTGTATCTTAGATGTGTCTGCCTTAGCTGTCCTCCATGGACGGGAGTGCAGAAACTTGTCTTTCCCATCATAATTCTGTCGGGCCCTGGGTAGTGCCCAGGTTGGGCCAGGGGACAGAAATGCCAGCCATTCGGAGGTCCTACACATAAATGAGGTCCTACACAGGATTATCAATCGGCTCCGTGTGTTCCTTCCGAAGAAATCATTCCTTGGAAGCCACCTGGTGTCACAAAAGAAACACTTGATAAATATTGAATGGATGGGTGGGTGGATGAATGAATTCACCTTTGGTTATGCACAGCAAGAACAAAAAAAAGAAATTTAACTTTTATCTTCTAGACTTTGAACGCCTCTGCCAACAACTAAATCTCTTCTAGGGTGGGCAGATGGCGGCCTGTACAATGAACAATTTAATCTTTAGAAAATGGAACAACTTTGCCAGCAAACTCCATTTTTCTCCACGAACACATTGTCAATAACATGTGCTCTCAAATATGTGGTGAAATTGACGACTGGGCCCTGATTTATGGAAACAACAACAAATTAAATGATTACCTTTCTCTCTCCTAGCTTGGGGTCCTTCAGACCAGCCATGAATTTTTTCCCCCCTGTGCTCTAATAATAGTGGAGGTCTAATTAAAATGCCTTGCTGGCTGATTGTGCAGAGCAGAGGGAAGAAAGGAGAGTGGCCAGGGCATCTTAATTTAAAACCAGGGAGGGGAAGAGCTGCGGATGCGATAATGAAGATGAACTTAAGGAGCCTCTGGCACCCCCTCCTCACACATGGGCCCATAGAGACGGAACCCTTCTTCATACGGACGCTTTGTAGCCACTCATTTACCCACCTGGATGAAATTTTCTTAGTTTTGGGCGGACCGGAGGCTTCGGATCAGATGAAGTAGAACAGGGTGGGGGTGGGGTGCAGGGAGAAACGGGTCCCCCCTGACAGTAGCTTATGCTGGGTGGTGAGGACTCACAGCCTGGCTCAGAAGGAGCCCCCAACCTGAGACCCCCTCCTTCCGGAATGGTGGTGTCCAGCTCGTATACGGGTCAAGAACTTTTTCGAGAATCTGGTGAGAGCTACAGATCTTCTCTCCAGAGACACCAAACAAACGGCTGTGCATTTACAAACACACACAGAAGTTTGTTCACAGTGTCACACATCTGTCATCCTCGCCGGGTTGTGTCAGCTTGAACAACCGGAGTAACAACTGCTACCCGGAATTCCGGGCTTCCCCGACTTCCCTGTGATGCCCGTCCAAGGTTAAAGAGCGTTGGACTGAGGAGGCCCGTGCTTTCCTTAGACCACCAAGGTTCTGATTGTTTCAGGCTGTAGACGTCAGCCATCTGGCGAGGCCCATGGAGCCCTCCGCGAAAGTAATGCTTGTAAAGGCAAAAAATAAAATACATAGGCTTAAAAAAATTCACAGAAGTACAGTTATCAAAAATTAAAGACAGCAATTTGTGATAGTAATACATGAAGTTCTTCCTATGCAAGGTGGGCAAAGTAGGTTTACAGTTGTTCGTATGGAGAACAGTGCGATCGTTGATAACTGATAACACGAGAACACACTCACCACCGGAAGCCCACCTTTGCCCCACTCTGTGCACTGAGTAGCACGCTCAACACTGCGGCTAATAACACCGTACTTTCAAAGGAAGAAGTCTAACTAGTATCACAAGATATTTGCCACAACTGTAATGCAACAAAATCTGGGACGTTTTGGTGAAAATGTTGGCGCTATAAATCGTGAGGCTGCTTCTACTACGACAATGTGGTCTCTACCTCCATAAGTGAAGGAAATGCTGGATTTTAGTTAGAGGTCGGTGAAATAAAAGATAAGATTTTTTCCTCCACTCGAGATCACAGATCCCGTGATCTCTGCAGACAGATGTCACCTCCTAGTGAGGCTCCCCCAGGCCCTTCTCGAAGCGGCCACACTGGCGTTCACACGGACAGCCCCCCACTTTCTCATCGTCCTGCTTCGCCGTCCCCGGAGCACGCAGCTTGCCCGCCGTGGTCACGCACTGGCACGCGTTTTCCCCCCCCCCCCGAGTCCTCACCGGATCTGCCTTCTGTGTGCGTGCCTGTCCTGGGGTCTCTATCCGTGTGTCCTAACGTCCCCTTCTTACGAGGATGCCAGTCAGATTGGGTCAGGCCCCCCCCCTCACGGCCTCAACTTAGCTCTTAAAAGGCTCTGTCCCCAAGTCCAGTCCTGTCCTGAGGGATGTGGGTGAGGACATCAATACAGGAATTTAGCAGGGGCGGGGGGCACAGTTCTGACCGTAACACTGGCTTGCGTGTCGTCAATCAAGCCCTCATCATCTCATTCCTTCAACATCAGTGGTTGCTTCTCACGACCACCGCCCTGCCCCCGGCCCTGGCCTCCGGGGGAGCAGCCTGCGGCCACGGGTGCCCTCCGCACAAACTTTCCCTAACTCCCTCCACACAAAACATAAGGGGTCCACCCTCCTGCTTCATTTGTAGCTATGCTTGGAAGGACTGAACGTTTTATAGTAAATTTTATAAGTGAGATGCTTAAAATACATTCCGTTGCTTCTCAACAGCTGATTTGGGGGTGGAGGGAAGCCTTGAATCCCTTCCAGAAAACAAGCCTGGTCGGGTGCGTTTTCAGAGCATGAGCTGCATCGCAGGCAGAGCCTGAAGAGGCGCCCAGGAGGCAGTGTGGTCTAGTGGGAAGAGAAGGCCTAATGAGGGTGGGGGAGGGGTGAACAGAGGAAGGTTCAAATCCAGGCTGCACCTCTTACCAGCAACGGGGACCATCCCTTCATCTTCCATGAGCCGGATGATCCTTGGTAGAAAGGTCCTGGTGGGGAATACCCTCGTCAGGTTTGTCGTGGGGTCCCTCCGTACCCCACCAGCCTCCCACAGCGCCTGGTACGAAGTGAATCCTCATTATCTAATAATAGCGACTGTTATTAGGACTGAAGTGCAATCCAATCAATGCTCCCCAGGGACTGAAGGTCTAGAATTCTTAGTTTGTATGGAAATTTGGTTGCTCAGTCGTTTATCTGAGATGTAACGAGACTGTTGGGTCTGGACGTGTAAATAAGGGCGCTGTCTTTAGAAACTGTCGTGCATTGTGGGTTTGTTTGTGCGTTGTGCTGGAATTTAATCTACATAGAAATGCAGATTTAGAGGAGGGAGAGGAGAGAGACAGGGAGACGGGAAGGGAGTCGGACCGCCGTGGTGGAATTGAACGAGTCACGTGTTCTACTGAGTCTCGGCGAGAAGGGTTAACTGATTAAATGGTAGTAATCGATCAATCAGTCAATCAATTCTGCAGTAAGGCAACAATTCTCCATCTTGGCAACACATTAGAATCCCCCAGGAAACTTAAAAACCCGGGCCGACCGCAGACCAAGCACAGCCCAATCTCAGGGGTGGCCCAGCGTGGAGTGGGGCCGGCGTGGGGACCCCTCTCAGAGGCAGGAGGCAGAACCGACCACTCTGTGCCGCTTAGTGGCTGTGAACTCGGGCAAGCTGCTTAACAGCCCTGAGCCTTGGTGTCCTCATCGGTCTTGAGGATGGAGTCAGATGTAAGTGGTTAGACACCAGGCTCTGGGACGGGGACAGTAACAAGTGTCCCTCATCATTATCCAATGGATGTGACGTTTGGGCCTTCGTGTCACCATCGGCAAAACGGTGGGGGCAGGGAGGAGCCTGAGGCCACTTACTTACCTTTCTGTGATTCTATAAAGACAGAGCAAGGGCAAAGCATGACGAGAAGCTCAAGTGTCTTCACTGAGCGACACCCCCGGGCCAGGCACTGGGATGGCATCTCGTTGAACATGGCAGTGACCACCCCTGCCCTTCTGAAGGCCAGTGGGAGAGGCGGGCTCTAAGCCAATATTCACACACACCAAAGCATTATTCATGACAAGTGTGGTAGGTAAGAGCCAGGCAATCAGGGGACCTAGTCTAGATTCTGGGGTAAGAAAACGTCGTTCTGAGCACGTGACATCTTAGCCAGAGGATGGGGTGGGTCAGGATTTATCCAGGCAGGTGTGGAAGGACACCCCCAGCGAGGGGTGCAGCAGATGCAAAGGCTGGGGTAGGGCGGGGGAGCGGGGGCTCGACATTTTTGAGGAGGTTTTGTTTAAAACATAAACAAAAAGAACATCTTTTTTTCTTAGAGCATTGCAAGGGACTTGGATTTTCCAGAATGTTCTTTGGGGATCACTGGATAGAATCAGAGGAAACTAGGTTTGCGATACAGACAAATCTTGGCCTCATTCTAGCTTCTCTAGGAAATAACTGTGTGGGCAGTGGGGACACTTTCCATTCCTGGGCCTCTGGCTCTTCATTTGCAAAGAGGAAACACTCACTCGTATTTTCCCAATCCATTGTGAAGATGGGTGATTATTTCCAGCAATCAAATTGGTGAAGGGTGATAGTTACGATTATGAAGGAACATGGTATGCTGGTGACAGAGAAACCCAGGTTCAAATTCCAGTCTGCCACTTCCCAGACTTATGATCTTGGTCCCATTACTTAAATCCGTCTGTCATTTTCCTGACCTCTAAAAAAGGGATTCATAGGAGTTACCTTTGGGGATTAGTATACACGTAAGAATTAAAAGAACAGCAGTTAAGCTTCACGCAAAGAATAGGCACCCAGTGAATGAAACCTGTCATTGAAATGAAGGGAGCCCTGTGGCTCAGTGGTGTGGGCATCATCCCACAAAGCAAAAGGTCACCGGTTCGATTCCCGGTCACAGCACTTGCCTGGGTTGCAGGTTAGGTTCCAGTCAGGGCGTGAACAAGGGGCGACTGATCGATGCTCCTCTCTCACGTCCCTGTTTCTCTCCCTTTCCCTCTCTCTAAAAATAAATAAAATCCTTAAAAAATACATAATAATAAAAGACATGAAGGGAGACTCTTCTTGGAAATCGAGAGGATTGGTCTGAATTATCTAAACACGCGTCTACCCACTCACCCCCTTTTCCAGTGTAGACGCATCACGAGCGGGGCTGCCCTGGACCTTAGATACCGAATCACAGTGGTGAGAAAAAGTAAATAAATAAAACGCCTCTGCCTGTTTATCTTCCATACTTGGAAGGCAGGCATGCAGTGCCTATGAGATGTCAACAGCTCCCAGTTAGGCGGCAGCGACGTCCCCTCGCTGTGTCCACGCGGTGAATCTCCCCCGGTCGTCAGCCGCTTGCAATAAATAACACTCTGCCGTGCACTCCACTTAGAGAGGATGGGTCCCGCCCGCTGTGAATCACGTCGTCGGCACGGTGGACTCAAAGCTGCCAGGGTTGTTTATGGGGGTGTTTGCCAGCATCCGGCCTCTTCCCAACCATTTAAGTGCCCTTTTGGAGTATCCGAGCATGGCTCAATACAAGTGGGGACGGGAAACCGCTTCCTTTCCCTCTTCTGTGGCCAAGCACCCAAAGCAACCACGTAGGAGAGTCATCACGCGGTAAATCCCTCGCTGCCAAGCACGACCTGACAATGCTTCCACCCCGGGTGTGTTTCCTTTACTCGGGACACCGCTCTGATATTGACCCGCCCTTTCCATTTCTCCCTTGAGAGGACAGAAAACAGCTGGACAGGTTTTCAGTCCTCATCATTTTTGGTTATGCAGCTTTCCCAAGCAACGTGCCTTTGGAAGATTCTAGTTAGTTCCATTGACAGCAAGAAAGGCTGGCTGCAGAGGAGGTTTTGAAGTCAGACAAACCTGAGTTGAAATGCTGGCTCTCCTACTTGCTAACAACTCTCTGACCTCAATTACATTTCTTCGCCAATTCGAGCCTGTTTTCTCGTCGGTAAATAGGGACCATGAGATTGTCTGTCAGGCATTATTGTAGAGCTCAGAGTTGATAATGAGCACTTAATAAAATGGTAGGTACCATGACTGCCTTCTACCCTCTTCTTAATACCCACCTCAAATGTTTTCAGATGCTATTTTATCCTTTTTTATGCATATATAAAAAGGGAAAACTTTCCTTAGCTTCACATCTGAATTGACAACTGATTTCTCTTCAACATTGGTTAATGTATGAACTAAAGAGCCTTCTCGTCTGCTTATTTTTTTAAATCTCCAGAAAGAAAAAATAATCCATTTTCCAAGACCTGAGGATTACTTATTTCTCACACATAAGCAGAATTTTATATGTGTACTTTTTTATTTATTCCACATCTTTCTCCACAGCACTTTTAAGGGACTATATTGTATGCAATACACTAAAATCATGAAAGAAAAGAAAGTCATTTTTTAAATCTACATTCTTTTGAGTCTTTATTGTGTGCCAGGCACCGTTTGTGGAAGGTACTCTTATTATTCTGATTTTGAAGAATTGGAAACTTAGGTCCCAAAGGGGTAAGTCACTTCCCCCAGTGTCCCACAGCTAGCAAGTGACAGAGACAAACTCTTAGCAAGTACGCCAAAAGGAAACGGAGCAAGAATGCGACGAGAAATTGGTGGGCACAGACAGCAACCTTAAGAGGAAACACAGTTGCTAAAGTTGGGCCACCAATTTGCCTCTGAGCTTCCCCATAGCGAAAGCCAAAATGGACACATGATCCTTCCCAAACCTGAGCGTTTCCAGAAGGAAAATGTCTATCAGGATCTCAGAATACGTGAAGCTTTCCTGATACTTAGTGTCTGGCAGAAACATCTTGCAAAACTTGTGTGATATCGGAGAGTGCCAAAAAGACAATAGGAGGTTCCCATGGTAAAACCAAATATTTAAAACAGAAATCATTTCTTTCTCTGCGTGTGTGTGTTTCACTTAATGCTGAACTCCATCCCTTTTTAATAATGATTCAGTCCAAGCTCTGTCAAAGCCTCACACTGAGAAGAGATTCATGTTAAAAGCTGGTTGAGGGGAGGGAGAGGAAAATGCCTCCCTTGGCCCTCTCACTTTTATTTAGACTGACGTACCTTTGGTTATAATTAGGGATAACTGGACAGCTGTTAAGACTTCGCAATCCCATCATTGGTTGTCCAGAGATTTTCCTAGGGCAAACCCTCCCGCCATGTCTTTTATTTCTGTGTCTTAACTGCTCACGTAGCCTGGGGTTGAAGAGTGTGCTCGAAGGAAAAGCTTTTCCGCTGCCATGGAAATCTTCCAGGCTGACACACAAGGACACAAATGACGCCGAGTGACAGCACGTGCCCCACTCTCAGGAGACCCCACGTGACATCTTTGTTGTTGTTGTTCTCCAAGATGTCACCCCGTTTCTGCCAGTTTCACTCAACAGCCATTTTGCACGTGGTGAGGATCAGTTTCTAAGCCATCTCAAGGGCTGCCCGTTAAGTAGACAGAAAGGGAACGTATTTGCTTCGTTATTTCCAATCCGCCCACTCTGTTAAACACTCGAAGCTGGTGAGGCGGGCTGGAGGTCAGCGTAGAAGATGTTTACTCTGGACTGATAAGAACCCACAGCAAAACCCTTCACCAGCTTTGGAGAGGTAGGCAGTTGACTGGATCATGCATTTGAGATATAGATGATTTATCACAAGCCGTGCTTTAAAAAGAGGAAGTTCAAAAGTTGAGATTCTTTTCCCGTGTGTCAATTATGGCCTGCATGCTCTCCGTCTTTAAATGTTCCAAGGAGAAGACCATCGAGACCAATAATGTTGTAGTATTGCCTCCTCATCTTCAAGGGTCTAATCCAGCACCGCCATTGACAAAGAATTTGTGGTCTCGCTGGTACAGATCTGACATCAGAAACAGTTAGTTTGGTGGTTAAGAGTAAAAGCTCTGCAATCTAGAAAACATATATTCCAATGGATTGTTGGAATATTCCATGCCACGTATTTTCATGGCACCTGGGATAAGTCCCTTCCATGACCTAACCTTCAGTTTTATACCCCGTGATGTTGGGTACCCCTTTGGATGGCTGAGATGATTAATGGAAATTACATGTAAGTGGTAGGTCCACAATTAACACTTGTGGACATTCCGGACACACCACTTGCACATTTTCTCCCTGGCTCAACCTTTTTGAGGTTTGATAGAAGAGAGACCAAGGCCCTCTCCCCATTCGGAGACTCAGCCCCTTCCTTCTCTCGGGTTGAACGTGTGACCTCCCCCTCCGAGAGCAATTCGTGCACTTTCAGTGTCAGGAAATCTACTGAGAAGGAGGGAATTAAGAAAAGGCAAAAACGCCAGATAACACGCAAAAATATCCACCTCCTCACATGAAGCTCTGTCCAGTGTATAAAGAGCATTCGATGCGTTTAAGCGGTGCTTTTATTTATTCGAAGGATTGGAAGGGGTTCACCTAAGTTTAAGGGCTTCCGCACACAGAGATTTCTCCTAGGAAAAATGAGGAGAAGCGCTAATGATGAAATTCAGCCATGTAGGTAAGTCCATTTGGATTCTCAAATTGGAAAATCAATTCGGAAAAATACGGCCTGTAGGTTTCTCCCAGGATTACATGGTTAAAAAATCACTCGTCTCCAAGTCCACTCTGCCTCCTTGCCACAGTCTTCCTTAAAGATACCCTTCGTACATGTGCAGCATTTATATTTCACTCTCTTCTTGTCTGTCTTAAGAAGTCCTGAATTAGGAGGCAGGCGTCCTGGCCCATCACTTAACCACCACGGAAGCCAATTTTCTAAACTCCCTTAGCCTCAACCTCTTTATCGTCAGGCTACTGCTATTTATCCAATGTATTTTGGAAGACAATTCTATGAATGTGCTCTGAAAAAAAAAGTAAATTGCTTCAAAACAGCAGAATAAATTATTCTTTCAAGTTGAAAGTTACCAAACAGATGGTAAAGCTTCTTGGTGCCCACGTATGTTTCCCTGGACTGGTTTCTCTAGTCTCTTTTTCCTTTACGTGTTCTAAGTTGTCCCTGACAGAATTAGAGAAGTAAGGATTCCAGATGATTCTTTTTGTTATTATTATTTTGTGTGTGGTTTGGTGATAAACACTTTTAAAAAACGTTTCCCCGTGTTGGAATAGACAGACCTCGAATTATTGCAGTTAAGGCTTCATACACACCACAGATGTCAGGTCCCTACTGCGCGCCGGCTTTGGCTGATGTGGTTGGAATGCTGTTGTGATGGGCAGGCTCACCGCCCCCGCCTTCCTGGGGCTTATAGGCCAGTGCAGGAGGCAGACACTACGCCTGCAAATACGTGTGCCGTTTTGTTTACAAACTGTGAAAAGTCCCACAAGGACAACACAAAAGTGCACTATTATTCTTTGAAAAGAACTTAGTGAAGTCCAGCGGGCG
Source organism: Trachops cirrhosus (assembly GCA_028533065.1). NCBI lineage: Eukaryota > Metazoa > Chordata > Mammalia > Chiroptera > Phyllostomidae > Trachops > Trachops cirrhosus. The sequence goes on from CM052547.1 coordinate 87,166,723, forward strand.
AGAGCAGACTTCTCTGAGGCAGCGCCACTTCCACGGAGACTTTACGGTTGAGAAGTTGCTCACGGGACGAAGGATGGGAGGAATCGAATTCTAGGTGGAGGGAACGGCGCCTGCGGAGACCCCGAGGCAGGTTCTGGGAGCTGTCAGAAGGCCAGTGTTCTTGCCACATTTTGGCAAGGTCGGAAAAGTGGCAAGGCTGGGAAAGTTCTGGAAAAACAAGGGGTTTCTTTCTAAGCGCAGAAGAGGCCACTGAAGGATAAGCTGGGAGGACATGGGCAGTGACCGCTTCACTCTGATCCAAGTTTTCCTAAGCTCACTTTGCCCTCAGAGAGGGATGGGTTGGACACAGACAGGAGGAAGGGGCCCAGGGAGAGGTTACGACAGTCATGGGGGACCGGGCACCCAGGCTCGAGCCGGGCCGCTGGGGGTGGAGCCGGACCTCGAGTCTGCAGAGGAATTCGATGACTAGGTGTTAAGGATGCCCCAACTTTCTGGCCGGAGCCACTTGAGCGGTTTGCGATTTCATTTCCTGCGAAGGGAAATGTTGGAGGAAGGACACGCTGGGGTGGGGGAATTCAAGCGCCCTGCTTTTGAAAAAGTGACTTTGGAGGTCCTTGTAAGGTATTCACACAGCGGGGGTCAGGACAAATCCAGAATCACAGGCAGAAGCGTGTGGATGACACGTCACATTACCGAACGGGGTGCTGCTGCGTGGGAAGGACTTGGGCAGAGCAGGGGCCCTGGCCCTTGGCCGGCCCAGCATGGCCAGCTCCACACAGGCATTCTACGCTCTCCCCTTTACTATCCGGACATTTAAAAAATAGATCGAGTGGCCCGCCTATGCACATAATTTCAGAAAGAAACCATCTTAAGCTGTGACTGTACAACACAGAGATTCACTAGAACGGGACTTCTCGAACTGGACTGTGCGTCTCATCACCTGACGTTTTGCGACGATACAGACTCTGAGTCAGCACAGCTGGGCCGACCCGGTATTCTGTGAGCATTTCTAACAGGTGACAGGTGATGCCAGGGGACCACACTTGGAAGAACAAGGTCCTCGGAGGAATAATGAGGGGCGTCCGATGCGGGCAGGTTCCTCCTGTATGGGATTCCCCAGGAACCAGTCAGAGGCACCAGCAGATCATTTGGGGGCTGTCGAGTGCGCATCTCAAACATATCCGCAGCCACCAAATACCAACCAGTGACTTGATTTCCTAAAAAGGCAAACACTCCCACTAAGATTCCAAGTCAAACATAGTTTCTCTGGGTTTGCAAGGTCGCTTTATTTCAGGAAAATGCGGTGCGTGTGGAATCGTGCAGAAAAGGCTTTGCGTTCATATGTAAAATGGAGTTGGATTCTAGGCTTAATTATAAAAATGTTTTCCACCTCAGTCAGTGGTTCTGAACAATTAATAACTGTGTTGCCTTCCCCCAGGGACACTTGGCAATGTCCAGAGATATTTTAGGTTATCACACCCTGGAGTAAGGGGACGGTACTGAAATCTGGCCGATAGAGACCAGGGATGCTGCTCAAAATCCTACAATGCACAAGACAACAAGGAATTATATGGTCCCAAATGTCCATAGTGCCAAGGCTGAAAAATCTACAGAGAGATTTTCAAAAGTGAGGGACGATCACCCTGTAAGAAACTCCCGCACATTGCAAAGTACTGCCACCCCCAGCTCCTAAGCGTTACATGCTAGCGGTGTGCCCTCAACAGCGGCGGTCACTTAACGCGCCCTGCGGACCATGCGCAGCTGAGGAGGGCAGTGCGGCGTGGAGAAGGAAGAGGGCAGGTGCCACCGAGCAAGGCCAAAGGGAACGGAAGAGCCCACCGAAATGATTGGCCACGGGGATTAAAAATTCTAGCGGGGCCAAATGAAAGTGTATATGATCCTGCACATCTGTTGGTGGCTCTGTAATTAATGCAAAATAATTACAGCTTCTCGCCTGGCTCTCCCTCACAAACTCTACTTAATGAACACTGCAATGACTTGGTAGATATGTAATTAAAATTTTTATTTATTTCTGTTTTATTTTTATAGGAGTAGCTCAACCTATTAGGAAAAAAGAGGAAAAAAAAACCCCATGCCGCAGCCAAGCTTGGCCCCAACTACCATTTAAGAGGCAACCAAGAGTCTCTGCTTTCTTTTTTTTCTTAATTCATTCTACATGATTCATTCTGAAAAATGAGAAATGCAAGCACCGGTCCTCATTGCCCTCCTCTGCATTTTCTGGTTTTAATTTTCTGCCAGGGTTTCATCTGTAGACCTAAAGAAAAATAAGGTTTTTCCTCTTTTAAAATAAGGAATAATAAGAAAGGGTATATGGTCCCAAGGTGGACCAAGATTCAGATCTCCTGTTTACCATTCTCTTCTAGTCCAGGAGCACTGACCTTCCAGAAAAATCTACCCCATCCATCAATCACGGTGGGATGTGAGGAGTTCTCTCAGATGGAAATGACACCATAGCGGGGTTTTAACAGAAGACACTTGGATCTAGAGTTTAACTGAGTAACGGCACAGATATTCTCGGGGAAAGGACTTTAAATTATTAATAATGCCAGAGTTTAACACTTTGGTACACCAACCCATCACAAACAACATAAAAAGCAGTGATTTAAGAGACCAAGGAAAAAAAAGAAAGAAAACGCGAATTGAACGGCCTTTACCAGCCAGGTGAGTCCGGCCACATCCGCGGCTGCACAGTACGATGCTCTTACCTCCTGCACTGCAGCCTCGTCACGCTGACAGGAGGTCAGGTGCAGACTTAGCATGAGTGGCATCAAATAAACTCAGAAAATGTCAAGTTGTCACTACAACAGGACCCTTTCCTGCTGAGACTCAAAAAAGCCAAGTACCACGAGCCCGGAATCTCAACCTAAGATCCTAGGAACCCATCGACTTCGTTGGTTTTTGCACAAGAGTCTGTCAAGAAGGAGTTTTCCAGAAAGTGACGCTCACGTATGTTTGCGAGCGTTTTGTAGGGAAGGACGGGGTCGTCAAGCAAATCTGGGGAGCAGCGAGTTACCTGAAGACTTGTCGTGTTGTGTTCCGTTGAGTTTTAATTGCCGGATTTCTCGGAGTCTTTCATGTGCTTTGGTGTATCGTGAACTTCCAAAAAGGGGACTATGATATAAGAAAATTATTTTCTTTCTCCTTGCTCCCTTTCCCGGACCAAACCTTGTCCTAACAGACACCCAGACAGAGAAGTCTGGGAGTTGATCTAATCTGTGACGAGTTCAAGAACGTGATCAATGACACAAGGTTCTGTGAAACTGGTGCCACGTTAATACCACGGTCGGGGGGAGGAGGTGAGGGCTTCAAAGACCTCACGGGAAACTACGCCCTTCACCCAAGAGTCCATCCCGTTTTACAGTGTAAGGTACTTGTACCCTTTAGGGAAGAGAGACGTTTGTCATTTTTTTCCATTAATTTGAGAGAGAGAGAGAGAGAAATGTTGATTTGCTGTTTTACTTATTTATGCACTCTAGTTGCTTCTTGTATGTGCCCTGAGTCGGGATCGAACCCACAACCTTGGCGTATTGGGACAACGTTCTAACCCACTGAGCCACCCAGCCAGGGCCTGTCATGCTTTTCTCTTCCTCTGCCCCCACCCTTTTCCTGCCTTCTCCTGACGCCATTGCAATTTCTGGCCTCTGCCTTCTCTCTCTTTCTTGACCCATCTCTCTCCCTTCAACCACATGGCCATCCTTCTTCAAGTTCCCAGACCTGCCAGTGGGTTCCAGCCAAGTCAAAGGAAAGATGACTAGCTTTTGTCTCTGAAACACAAGCCTGGTGTGGAAGGGAATGTCGTCACCTCCCACCGACAGTGACCATCTGTCATCTACATAGGGCAGTACCTGAAGAGAGCACAGGGGACTTCCACAGGGGAAGGCTTGAATTTTAAGCCACCTTCTGCTGTGTGACCTCAGACAAGTCATTAACCTCTCTGAGACTTTTTTCCTTTTATTTTTAAAATGAGATTCTTTCAAGGGTTAGTGGTAATATATGTAAAGTCCCCGGTATTTGGTAGGTCTACAGTGACTGGTTGCTAGTATTACAGTCAAACTATGCTTTACCAAGGGATTGTTTATATTGCTGGTTATGATTATTTTGCACATAATTTCTCTATATACATCAAATGTTATATAATTTCAACGTGTCTTTATTCTTCAAATGGAAACATGGAAATTTTCCTTTTCCAAAAGATTAAATGTATGTAGGACCAAGGTGTTTTTTTTCCTCACTAAAATGAACACTATCACTAATTCAGCAATTTTCAAACTTTTTCATCTCATGGCACACATAAACTAATTACTGAAATTCTGCAGCACACCAAAAATATATTTTTTGACAATCTGACAAAAAGGGTATAATTTTGATTAATTTATAAAATAATAACAGTAATTACCTACCCTTTTTACTCCAAAATGACTTTTTAAAAAATCAGGTGCCTGTACTTGTATATGAGGATTTCTGGTACCAAGAATGAACCAATCAGACGCAACCGTTCTACGCGGTGTGACCAATAAGATGCCACTCTGTTGTGTGACCTATATATTTATGGCTCAGCACCGGGCATTCACACTGGATGGCTATCATGTCGGCTGCTGTCCTGTCTTTGTTTCACAGTCACAGGGAAGAGAGGTCAGTGCCCCCGACTAAGTAGTCAGGTAGTGCGTGATTTAAAAGTTCTGGTGGCACCAGTTAAATATCACTGCACTAAATAATAAGATATACCCAAGGAACACCACCTTGTTTTAGAAATGATACAGAAACTTCTATATATTAGAAATCATAGGCATTTTTACAGTAATCCAAATGGCAGATAACCTGAAAAAAAATTCACCTCACCCACCTCCCACAGCAAAACCCACTTTAAGTAGCACTTCCCCACCACAAAAATGGCCCTATCTTTTTTTTAAAAATTTTTTGTTTTTCTATTTCTGTTGTCATACAATATTATATCAGTTTCTCATGCATAGCATAGTGATTAGAGTTTTACATAACTTCTGGCAGGGGTGCCAAACTCATCTTCCCCGGGGCCACATCAGCCTCACGGTTTCCGTCAAAGGGCCTAATGTAATTTCAGCTCCTTAACAGTTAAGTAGTTACATTTACACAGTCCTAAAATTATTTCAGCCCTTTGAAGGCAACCGTGAGGCTGATGTGGCCCCCAGTGAAAATGAGTTTGACACCCCTGACTTATAGAATGGTCACCACCATAATTCTAGTCCCCGTCTGAAAAAATGGTCCTACTTTTGACTCCAGAATTCCACACTTAGGAATGGAAGCTTATGGAAATACAACACACTGAAAGGCTGTAAACCAAAGGTGTTCCTCACAGTGTTATGTATTGCTGAATGAAACTGGACACGAATTACATGTCCGACATCAGAGGATGGTTCAGGAAACTCTCACGGTGCAGGAGATGGAACTCACGCAGCTCTGTACAATGAGGCTTGCAAGTGAAAACGTAGGGAGAGAAATATTACACAGTGGGCGATTACAACTACGTAAGCCTAGCAGAGATGCACAAAGAAAACACTAGAAGAAAATTCAGCAGAACGTGAAGAGGAGCTCTCCCTGGGTGGTAGGGCCATGGGTAAAATTTTGTGTTTCAAAATGCTTTATAATTTTTTTAAAATCATGCATTGTTTTTTTTAATGGCAGCTAAATGCACATAACATAAACTTTATCACCTCAATCATTTTTAAGTGGATATTGTTGTGCAACCATCATCAGCATCCATCCTCAGACCTCCGCCATCTTGCAAAGCTGAAGCTCTGGACCCCTTAACGAGAGGTTCTTCACTCCCCCGCCCCCCGGGGTGCCTGGCAGCCCCCACTCTGCTTTGCGTTTCCGTGAGTTTGACCATGACCACGCTAGGTCCCTCATATCCTTAAAAGGATATTTTATATTTGTCATTTTATGACTGCTTTATTTTCACTTAGCATAATGTCCTCAGGGTTCATTCATGTCGTAGAGTGTGTCAGAATTTCCTTTCCTTTTTGAAACGGAACAATAATCTACTGTAGGAATAGACCACATTTCGTTTATCTGGTCGTCCACCGACGAACATTTGGATCGCTTCCAGCTTTCGGCTGTTGCGAATAATGCTGCTATGAACACGGTGTGCACCTATCTCTTCCCTACATTATCTTTTAAAGTTTGGGGTTTTTCCCCCTGAATTGGCTCTTCCTTTCTGTGTCCCATCATCGGGTTCTGTCACACACTAGACTGGGCTGTGACTCTGTGCAGAACGTGAACACCAACGAAATACTCTAGGCGGGCAATCTGACTCCCTGGGGGAAATAACACCGAGAGCTACTCCTCAGAAAATAACGCATCTCTTTTTGTTGTTGTTCTGATTCCCATTACAGGACAAATGCCTTAGTTTCAACTTTCCAGCCTGGATCCCCCTCACACTGCGTCCTTCGCTGCACCGCCCCGCTTCTGACATTGAACTCCTGACACCCTGCTCTGAGAAGACTGCCAAAAAAACAACAACAGCAACAAAAAAAAAAACACCCCAGCCATTTCTCTTCATCCTCACTAACAATTTGGTAATGAAGTATTGATTTCCACTTCTCTGCTTATGGACGATATTAGATTTTCATTGATAAACTGCAATGGGGCTGTCTCATCTCCGAGGTCCTCTTTTCACTGTCACGAGAAAACAAAGTGCCACTGAAGAAAAATAATGCCTGAGAACATTGATGTCCTTATTTTGTCAGTTTGTAACATTTGACAGGAAAGGGTGGGGGGAGTATCAGTCTCCATACTTTAATGTCCAAGTGGGCTGCCCTAGATGTAGACGCCTGGAAGCTTGCTTTTCATGGTAATGTCCACTTCCTATTTATAACCCCTCTGGGAACGTTTGTCTAAAGGAAATGTTTCTGTTCAGTGCAACAATTACGGTTGCACCTGGATTGCCCAGTCCTGCCCCTGCACCAGGGAGCCATTCATCACCGCAAAGTGGAAGAATTATTAAGTTAAACCAGACTTTGAGCCAAGAAAACCTCTGAACGATGTTCATCTTCTGTGAAAGTTGTTCAAATAGTCAGGCTTAACCATGTTGCTGCCAAAGACTTTTTTCCCCGTGCAGTGCCAGGCACCTTTATTATCATCACGATCTTCTCATTGTTTTTTTTTTTTTTTGGTTGTTTTTTTTTTTTAAATAATAGTTTCATGCCTGCACCACTGTCATATGAGACCTGCACATTGGGAGGATGGGGGGACTTGGTGAGATGCCGAATCGGAGAGGAAGCAAGAAGATGAGATCATTGCAGGGTGGAAAGTTCAGCAGCAGCCTTTCCCGGTAATCTCTTTCTGCAGGACCCGTTGTTTATGGGCTCTGAAACGCAGCTCAGCTTCAGAAGCAACAGAAAGCATGAACTAGGGTGTCCATGTTAAATGTGTTCCTGCAACTTTTTTCATTAAAACTTTGAGGGCCCAATTTTAATTTGTGGAATATTCCCGTTAATAATGAGATCTAATTAAGACATCCATTAAAAGCCCGTTAAAGTTAATTTAACGTAAAAATTCCAATAGAACTGTATTAGATTTTCTCCATTAAATTAACGTTATGGATTTTTAACGGATGTCTTAATTATACGTTATTATTAACAGGAATACTGTATTACACAGATTAAAATCAGGTCCTAAGTCAACGTGGAAAAGCTAAGAGCATGTTTTAATATTAAAAATCTTACATACCTAGCGCGCACTCTGGAAATGCAAGGGGTACGTCTGTTTGCTCTCGCTGAGCATTTTCTATATGACTGAAAGCAACCTATCATAGATAAATCCATCACTGCGTTTAAACAATGAATTTCCTTATTCTCAAAGGACAAATAAGTCTGGATTGTGTTGTAACCTGCTACTCGGCGATGGGTGAAATGTTTAAACTGTTCTAGGCACAACGCTAAGAACTAGATGATTTTGGAACAAAAGAAATATTTTTGTTGTTGTTGCTTTAATGACCAAGGTTATCACACACCAAAAAAAATCTCAACACCAAGAAAACAAAGCCAAATATACCCCATTCACCATTTCTCATGGAGGCTGCCTGTTGGAATTGTTTTCAAAATTTTGACATGATCCCTAAATTCAACATTGGGATTTAAAAAAAAAACTTCTTATTTACCTCCTAGGGAAAGTATTGCCCTTATGCCACATATAATAGCAAATTGCTTTTTTTATGGCGTGCATAACCTAGATGGGAAAAAATATGGCGCTTCGGGGAAGGAGGGAAAAAGTAAATGAAGTTCCAGGAATGTCATTCTGAAGTAATGAGGCATGGACAGAAAATACACCCCTCACATCATCGGATTGAGATGGCAGTCGAAATAGCTTCATCGAGGTGTCAGCTCTCATCCATCAATCAATCACCCACAAGGAAACATCGCCCCAGTACAACGGGGCGGCTTTTATGGGATTTACTCATGGGCATAGGGAACCGCGGCTCAAATGTAGTTCTGACATGAAAAGCAAGGTGCTGATATTATTTTTTATGATGGGAGGATCATAAAGTGAATTGAGAACAGCGAGGTCTGTCTTTGCTTAACCTATTCAACCAGAAATGAATGGAGCTCAACTGGAAAGGCACCGTCCTGGGATGGGTTAAGATTGAAGGGTGGACTCTAGCAAGCCCTGTCCTTCAAGAACGAAATTCTGTGAAAGGGAAATCAATGCACTAGCATTGGGGTTCTTGAAGCTGTTGTTACAAACTGCCCGCTCCGACCCAGGGGTATTCGATCAAGTTCCAGAATTCAGATTCTTTTGCAGAGTCCAAAAGCAGATTGTGAGCTCTCGTTCCAACCCGGGGTGGGTGGGGGGGAACAATACAGGGCTCGACTCCGTGGAAATAGTTTCCCTTCTAAGAAAGAAAAAAAATAATAAATCATCTGCTTCAACATATAATCTACACGGTTTTGTTAGTGCAATTTCTACGGAGGGGCGGGGTGGGAGGCGAGAGACAAAAATATTGATAAATTTGGTAAGACTCATGACTCGTCACTTGGTAACCGTAAATGTCACCGCTGAGGGACAGCTGCTACTGTTCTTAGAAACAAGATCTGGGCTTGTGCTGTGAAACACACACAATTCTTAGCATATTCCTAGAGACCAGGCCTGTCTACCCTTGGCAAGCCCTGTGAGGCTTCTAGAAACTTCTTTCTGGAGGAAAAAAACAAAATAATATAAACTCAGGAGAATGTTTTTATCTGCTTTCGTGCCATTCTTTTCCTCTCCGTGAATTAATGTAGTTCTGATCAATTGGAACTTGAGGAATGGAAAGGAAGGTGACAGGCAGATTACACTGGAGGATCTCCATTCGGCCACTGGCCCCCGGTATCAGAGCTTGGGGACGGACTGCCTTTCCTTTCCCATCCCTCCTTCTAGGTAAGGCTGCCCATCAGCTGCAAACGGGGATGTCCATTGAAAAAACCGCATAGAAATATTTAAGTGTTCAGTATGTGGCCCCATTTTGCAGTTCAGCAAATCCACCCAGTAGACTGCATGTTACACAAAACACTGGGATCGCAAAGCAGAACAGCAAACTCAATGCGTTCAGCAAACTCACCCAGGAAAGTGTTAGCGGGCAGCTACGTGTGCACGACAGGATTGTGGGTGCCCTGGGCTACAGCGGTGCAGAGTTCACACGCACCCCAGTCCTCCAGGTGTCTGCGGCAACCCCGAAAAACACGGACACCAGCCACAGGCAGAGGAGCTCACGTGGGGTCCCACTTCCCTTACGTTACTCGTGCTTTATTTCTGTTTTTCAAAATAATATTTCAGAATAGGCGAGTCTCCTTCTGAAAAGCATACAAGGAGGGAAAAGCTTAAAAATAGGTCAAGACCTAGAAGCAGAATATAATCAGAGAATAAATTGAATAGCCCAGGCAGTCCCCACAGAACTTCTTTGAGGTCACCAACAGATTTCTTAAAACTCACCCCCAAAATGTGCCCACTTAGTTGTCTGAGCCTTGCATAATTAATGTCACCGGCACAAGCCACCGAATGTAGTTGAAAAGCAGAAAACAAACAAGTGAAATGACTTATTTGGGAAGCATTTATGTAACTCTGGTTAAGCAGGGAGAGGGTGTGTGCGTGAGTGCGTGTGTGAATTTCACTGTTATTTCCCAGGGTCTGCGGAGAGGAACACAGTAGGAGTCTACGGTTTTTGAAAGTTTCCACAGTAAATCCAAAGATGACAAGGCCTTCCAAGGTGCTTGCATTCTGTTACTTCTCCGTCTGTTGTTCCCCAGGTTATCTGCGTCCAAACCTTTTTCGTCGGGTTTCATTTTTCAAGCTTATTAAATGTTTTTGCTTTTAAAAAACCCATTAAATGTCATTTTCGCATTATCTTCTATTCTCTGCAACAAGAATAGAAGTGTGTTGAAAGCTAAAACACTAATAATAAGGAAATAAATTGGAGGCTTTAAATACACACATGTACATCTCTAGTTCTAAAAATCAATACAAGTGTATCTATTTTGAAAATGCATTAGGCAAAAAAAAAAAATCACAACTGAACTTTGGTTTATTTTTTTTTCCTCTGTGAGATGTCAAAATGCTAATTTCACTTTCTCTTTTCCAAGACTTTCTCAAAATATCCATGAAATACTTTTAGGCAAAAACGGAGCAGGAGAAAGAGATACAAATCCATCCCCCTCAGCCCGAGAGACATGTCTTCATTGTAGGCAAGCATTAAACATCTGAAACTTGTGAATCCTCTTTAGAATCTCTACAGGAGAATTTTACCTCTTCATCCTGAGCAAAGGCCACTTATCTCCTTTGGTTTCCTGTGACAGAGTCAGAGGCCAGGAAGATACACAATTTCCAGGCTAGAGTTAATCTCCTCCCAGCGGTAACGAACAATGGGCTAAGGGGCGTGGGTGTTTCTCCAAAAATTATTCATGCGCAAGGCAGCCCAAAGCTTCGGGGAAAGCTAGAAATGTTTTATGGATTAGACTGGGACTGTTTTTTAAATGCTGGTACCAGGTGGAATGCTGGCTTTGCAAGAGGACCCTGCCCATTTATTTCCTTTGGAAAAATAGATGGCAAGCAAAATGGTTCTTCCCACGGACGGCACCTGATCCGGCCCCTCCCGTCACACAAACGATTGTACCACGAGCCATGTGATTCTCATCATGGCCGTTGAAAAGAACCATCTGTCTGAGGGGAGCAGATTAAATATCCACAGCCCTTTGTATGATGTTTATTTGCTTAAAACTGCTTTTGGAAGTACAAATAATAACTCTCTTGTGAGAACTCCCAAGAGAAATTGAAAAATTTGAACAAATACATTACTTAAAAAAAAAAATCTACCATTCCCTCACCTCCTCCAGAAAATAAATTTCAATGTGTTCACTGAATTACCTTGAACCTGAAACCTACATTCAGGTATCAGTCCCCAGGCAAGGCTTATATTTACAGCACTTGAACAATCACGTGATTATCTCTCAGACGTGAAGACTTTTTTCAGTAATAACTTCACTTTTTAAATGACCCATATAACATCCAGGAATTATAAACGTGTATGTATATATTTTTTAAACACGCAAAATTAAACTGGTCTGCGGGGAAGAAGTATAAACTCTTCCTGTTCTGCACCGAGACAAATACTAGAAAAACATTTCAGTTTTACAATATTTTGGGCTGTAACACATCAGATGCTAGAATGAGCAATGCAAGTCCAAAAAAGCTTCCATACAAAACAATTCTCATTTGGCTCAGGGTTCTTAAATGTCGTGAGAGCTCGGGAGACAATGTACTTTTCAGTCTCCGATGGACTGGTATCTTTCTGATCTGTTCTGATTTTGATTCCTAACAGCCAGGCACTGTCAGCGTGAAGTCATCAACGTCCACAACCCTTTCCAATCAACGATAGTAGATCACGTACAGCCTCTGCACGGGTCAACCTGTTCTTACCCTGCAGAATGCTTGCAGCTTTTTAGAAAATTCGACATCCACCATGTTTATGTTGCATAATTGCTGCTTTACATTAATTCTACCTTTTTTTTTCCTTTTCAAAAAGGCAGTGGGGGAGGTAGGACGGAGTGAGTCGGGAGAATCACATTCATCCTCGCTTTGAAGGAAAGTGTTTATTTGCCAGCGAAGAAAGGCAAACACATTTTTATATTAGGAAAGCAGACTAGTCATTTTCCAAGAAAAAACGATGGCAACCATACCTGTCGAATGTTCCTGTGCAAGCGCACTAATTTTCTATCGCCTGCATGCTGTAATATAATAATACGTTTGCCTGTATCCTCGGAGGAGAAACCAGGCTGTTTTCCTTGTGTACGATGCGGCTTGGATGGCTGGGAGCGTAAGCCTCCCGTGCATTTTTATACTGTATATATTTGTATATACTAACTATATTGCCATGTATGAACACAGATTTTGTTATATTTGCTTGTTTCTGTTTCCTACCAAACTGGCCCACAATGGGGATTCTTTTGTATAGAAAAAAAACTATGCTTGTAATTTTTCCTGATCATTCTCTTTCAATAGCTTATGAAAGGATTAGATCTGAGTTTACAAAGAAATTCTAAAACCCAAGTCTGTCTGTCTGCATGAGCCCTGTCCGGCTGCCGGGTCTAGGAAGGGACCGGCGACCTGGTTCAGAGTTTTTCTTTAAAGGCATGCTCCACCCCTTGGGGAAACCTCAAACTCATCCGTGTAGGATTGCCCTCTTTGTATTTTATCTAATAGTGCCTGAAAAATTTTTTAATGTCTTCTTAGAGGAAGAATTCATAATTGTCAAAATTTGAAACATTAGCTTAATTTTGTTTTTATGACCTCGCAATTCTTCTCTTTATTTATTCGGTCGCTGCTATAATGGGGCCCCAGGCCATTCCCGACATCGGCATGTTCTTCTTCTGCATTAAGGATGTTTTTAAAATTACGGAGATTATTGAGCCAACAGGCTGTTTTAATCAAAACCATGTTTCACTTGTTTTTGATGATTATAAATGGTCCTTGCAACGAAAAAAAAAAAGTTTTCTGCCAGGAAAATTATACCACCCTGTGGCCAAACAGATTCATCACAGATAGGCATCCATGCCCACTTTTCTGGGATCTGGAAAATTCCTCCCTTGGCGGGCCACGTTACCTGTACTCCCCATTGTCCTGAACGTGAGCGCTCCGTGCAGGGACTCTGCAAATTTCCGAAGGCTTGGCCGCCTCGTCAGAGGGCCCGCAGACAAACGACCCAGCTGAAAATGACGGCTTTGCAGCTGGAAAGAACTGTGGGGATTTTCAGAAAAGGTGCTCCTGCATTGTGTCCCTCGGTGCCACCCTGCTGTCATTTCTCCTAATGAGAAGCAATCTGGTCTTGCTATCCCCTATCACTTAAATCAGGTTACCAGAAACATTTGGATCAGCCCCTTGCTGGATAGAAATGACTTGGGCTGCATTCAAGATGCGTGCCTGTATATCATGCTGCAGCAAGGAAATTATCTCTAGAAGGAGAGGGGTTTTTTTTTTCATATAATTTTACCAGTGGAAATAAATTCTGATGGCGGAGATGAAGAAAACCCTTAAATTATATCACCGAAGCCATTATTTTTTACATCTAAAGAGTTTTTTTTTAAGAAAATCATTCTACTTTGAGAATTGTAATTAAAACCCTCAATAATAGTACTTCTCTTAGCTATTGTGAAAAAAAATAATAACAACACACTCACCGAGGTGAGGTGGAGCCCCTCATTTCCATCAGAAAGCTTTCTATAAGTGTATTATTTACATTTTCAAACATGATAACTCTTTCCTTTGTGACAAAAAAAAATAGTCTTTTTTTTCTTCCCACTCAGCAGTTATTGGAAATAGACTGTTTCCATCTGAAACCTTATCATAATTTGCATCAGGAAAGCCAGCAGCCGGCATGAAGGACGTGGGTGCGTTGGATTGCGATTTGCTGGAGGCTGTCCCCCTTTCTCATGCCGCGGCTACTGAAACACCTTCCAGAAACTGAGCTCCCTGGGAGCCCGCAGCCCGCGCTCTCAGCACTGTGAGCTCGGCAAATGGCTTCATTTCCGTCAACGCCGACTTCCGCTTTGGCCAACTGAAAAAAAAAAAAGAAAATTAAAGGAGAGGAGAAGAAAAAAACACAGATGCACTTAAAACATGAAAAGAATTATTTATATGATAAAAATATATTTAGATTTTCAAAGCACAAGACTGAATAGAAGTGCTCTTTTTATTCTTTCTGAAGATGTTACTGTTAAATGTCTTTCTACATCAGGCTTAATAAATCTGTAATGACGTTTGATGGATTGATTTTGGCCCAAGTGTGTTCTTTAAAGAGGGCAAGAGAGGAGAAAGGCAAGGGAGAGGGGAAGGGGGGAGTGGAGGACGGGCGCTGACCCCAGGGGCCCAGGCGAGGGAGCTGCTGGCGGGCCCCTCTGTGGCTGGGCCCTACTGACCACGCCCAGCTTCCACCTCATCTCCAGTGGATTTTTTTTTAAACAAAGGCCAGCACCCCTTGCTGGGTTTCTGGGCAGCCTCTGCACACTCTCCAAGCTGGTCAGCTCTGCCTGAGTAATTTGTGATGCAATCCGAGCAGAGGCCTGGGCAGCTGTCTCACAAATCCAGGGATGCGCGGCGGAGGGCAGACACGGCGGAGACGGCCGGCCTCCCCCTGGGAGTGATGGCCCTGCCTAGCACTCAGTTGCCCCGCGTGCTGCCCTCCGTTCCCTCGAGTGCGCGGGGAGACCTGGGCCATGCTTCACACAGCAGCTGCCCAAGCGCATGCGGATCCCCTCCCCGCCCCCACCAAGAAATGACTTGTCGTCTGCGAACAGCGAGCTCGCGGCGTCTGTGTGAGACCCGCACTCATTACATTATGATGGCCCCGGTATCACCTGTGAGCTCCGGTTCATTGCCACGGCCCCGTGCCTAGGCCGTAAAATATGAGCGGCCAGGCTAGAAATGGCAGGACCGGTGAGGAAAGCAGGGGGCGGGCGGCGAAGGCGGACTGCGGGGACGAGCAGTGTGGACCAAAACAAAGAGCTCCTGGTCTTCACTCACTCAGTGACTGTTGAGCACCTACTATGTGCTAGGCCTGAGGCTTACTTAGACTGACAAAGCAGGGGGTTAATGGTGTTGAGAACAGGGTCTGGAGTCAAAATCTGGGCTCTGCCAGCGTGCTGCTACCTCTGAGGTCTAAGGCAAGATTAAAGGAAGAATAGAACAGTAGGAGAGGGGGACTGTCGGGACTAGGGGGCACAGAGGTGGCCCAACCAACCTGGGAGGTCACCACGGATTCCAGAAGGAAGTGATGTTGAAGGTAAAGTTAATTTCGCAAAGCAGCACTGGAAGAACCAAAAGTATACAAAACCACGTCCCTCGACCAGTTCAACCCAGCAACAAGTCCCGTTGTTTCTCACGGCCAAATACGATTCAAATCTGTTCCCGTCGGGCCTTGGCTGGACTTCCGCGGTGGCGTCTCACCGGCCCACAAGCCCTTCGGCCCCAATCCGTTCTCCATTCAGCAGCTGGAGCGATCTTTAATAAAGTAAATCAGATCGTGCCCCTGCGCCCCTCAAGACCCAAAGTGAGCACACATTTTCTCCGAAATGCCAGACAATACGTCTGGTTGTGCGGGCCCTGGGACCCGGACCCAACCACTCCACTCTGCCGTTGCAGGGAAAAGCAGCCATTGATAATAGTAATAGTGAACGCGTGTGTGGCTGTGTTCCGATACAACTTTATTCACAAAACAAGCAACAGCCTGGACTTGGCCCACGGGCCATAATTTGCTGACCCCTGCTCAAGGTCGTCCAACACCCAGGTCTCCGTTCTTCTTCGATGGGTTTCCTGTGGACGCAACCCTGGAGGTGAGAATGTGAGGAAAGGCAGTTTATGTGGGAGGTGAGACCAAGAAACACAGATAGGGGGATGGGGAAGGGAAGGAGGCCCATACATGAGCTTTAAGAACAATGACCACCAGGGGCAGTGTGGCCCGATCCTACTAGGAACTCGGGGGCAGGGCCAAGCCTCGGTAGGTCCTGGAGCCTGAGCAGCGAGAGAGCTGGGGTATGCGTACACCTCCTCTGCTCAGTGGTTGGTGGAGAGCTGCTGCAGGGGGGCGGGACTTTGAGATGATGTCCAATCCCTGCAAAGGCTGTGAGAGGTAGGCTTCATTGGACAGAGAAGATCCCAAGGCAACTGACTTCAACCCAGCAGCCAAATCTTACCCTCCACCTGTTCGTTTTTAAATAAAGTTTTATTGGAACATAGCCTCACCCATTTGTTTACTTGCTGTCTTTGGCAGCCAAGTTAAGTCATTATGGCAGAGACCCTATGTGGTACCCACGTGTTCCCCATGTTCGCCAGCACCCTTCATGGCCTGGTCATGTGACCATGTGTCTGTAACTAGATTTTTTTCTCTTGGCCCCCCAACACCCAGACTACAGGGTCCGGCACAAAACACACCCTTTTTTTAATTACAAAATCTTTCATTACAAAAATCATAAGCATGCAATTCTGTAACAAAACAATATCACCTTCAAGCACACCCTCTGACAGTTTAGGTGAAATGTTCAAATTAGAACTCTAAATTATCACACCCATGTTATTACCCTGCCAACCACACTCAGGCAGGCCCCACTTCTGCCAGACCCTGTCTTTACTCTCTGGCCTTTCCCCAAAACATTTGTCCTCCTTTGTTACAACGCTGTCACTAGATTGTAGACTCCGTGACGGCGGAAACCAAACCCTGTTTGGTGCACCATTGTACCCTCAGCTTCCAGGACACCCTACCGTGTCTCGCACATCACAGGTGCTCAAGGTAATCAGTGAACGTGAAGGAGTCACGGCTGACACCTCCAGATGCACCGAGTGTTGACCCTTACCCAGTGAGCAAGGCACAATGCCCCCTGGCCTCACAATGACCCCAGGAGGTGCAGGCTCAGACCCCATTTTACGGGTGAGAAGACCGACCTGCCCCTTCCCCCACTCCCCTCGACATGGTGCACGCGGAATTCAGACCTCAGTTTGTGACACACTCTCGTAAGCCCCTGGCATGGCGCTTGGCAAGCGGAAAGCCCTTTCCAGATGCTGGCTTGATCACCAGGCCTGAGGCTGCGGGGCGAGCAGAGAGTGTCCAGAGCTCCCAGGGCCAGCAGTGTGACCGGGAGACCTATGGGATGACAGAGCAGAGACACCTCACTGCAGCCAAAGAGCATGTGGCAGGCAAAGCTCTTTGTCATATATGAATTTGTGTCTCATTGTCCCCTAGGTTACCAGTCCCCTCTTGGCCTCCTTCCCAGGCCCTGGGACTGAGCTCCTCCTGCCCCTAGGGACATGGAAAGACCTTGGAGAAACACACAACGGTCTTCCATGTAACAGCAAGTTTCTCCCCCCGCCCCGCCTCTCCCGCCCACCCTCACCCCTTGATTGCTTACTTTTAGTGGCTCTCTGTGACCCCGGGGAATCTGTCCAAAGACCTCAGCCAGCCTGAGACCCTGCCTGGTCTGGTTCCTGCCTTCCAGGACACCGGCCTCTTCTAGCACATTCTAGACTCCCGCCAAACCGGAGCCCTCTCAATTCCAGCACTCGCCTCTGCAAAGGGCTGTGACCCTGCCTTCTTCTCTGACTTGAGTCGAGGACCGGTCCCCTGCTCTCCGGCGGCACCTGGACGGTCCTTTTGCAAAGCCGTCGCACTCACGGAGGCCTGTGCTGTCTGCTCGTCCAGTGCACGCAGCAGAGCGCAGAGCCGGGCAGGCGGCCGCTGCCGGCCCCGCCCCCACCACCGATGCGTCCTGGGCATCGCGTAGTGAAGGTGTGTTTGTCACGAGCAGCAAAGGCCCTGACTCGGTCTCCCTCTGCGTGTCCTCGGACGTGCTCTTCACTGCATTACAGAGGGAGAAACTGTGTCGTGCCCGGGGTAGAGATGAGGACCACGCGGCCCAGAGGGTCCAGCAACAGCTCTGAGATCTCGTGGCGCTGCGAAGCGAACCCGAGACCCGGGTCTGATTTCTCATCCCAGCGCAGGCTCCCCGCAGCCGGCGCACATTTCCGTGTGGTCTTCTGCACCTTCGCTCTCCCGTTCAGAGCCAGCGAGCAGGCATTAGACTGACGGAGAATAGTATAGTGTCACATAGTGTCATATAGTATAGTACAGTACAGTATAGTGTAGTATGGTGTAGTACAGTGTAGTGTAGTAAGTACAATATAGCACAGTGTAGTATAATAAAGGACAGTAAGGTATTAGTACAGCAGCGACGTAAAACCACTGCGCCGCAAGAATTTGTAAAACACGCAAGGCCTGACACTTAGGGGCACTGACCTCTTTCCCCTTAGATTGTCAAATAAAACACGGTAACAGCCAACACAGCAACAGCCGCCCCGTGCCAGGGGGTCAAAATTATACCTTTGTATGTCTTCAGATCGGCAAGCCATGTGTGTTGGTATGTTGCAGAACGGAGGTTCACGCGTGCGCCGTGGGGTGGGAAGGCTGGTTTAATCGCGGCAGCACGTGGTGCAGTGACAGGTAACGCAACACTGTATTGCGTTAATAATACTGCATTGCTAACAGTGCTTCTATAATGCACATCGATACTCAGCTCTTACTGAGCGCTTACCCTGTGTCGGGTTCTTGACAAAAATGACCTCTTCCTTGATCCCTCAATCTTTACAATTGCCCTAAAATATGCATCCTCGACAAGGAGGTATCACTCCCCACAGGGCAAAAAGTAGTTCTTGGTTGCAGGGGGTGGGGGGGTGGAAAATCTTAGCAATGACAGTGTTTTGTGGCCACAGTACGTAAACAGATGTATTGGTGGCGTTAAAATTTCGCTGATGAGGAAGACAATTTGGAGGAGGGAGCCTTAAAAAGTTCCTCCAGGGGCAACTTTTTTTCCAGAAGGTTAATGGCACTGCCCTAAAACCTAACCGTTGTCATGAACCCCAGGAGCAGGCTCAGAGAGGTGAGTTAACCTGCCCGAAGTCACACAGCAAGCAACTCCTACTTCAAGAATTCAAGTCCAAGTCTGTCTAGTGTCAGACAGAAGCCATGGCTTCAATGAGCTCTGGCAGTCGCCTCCTCCGGGCATCAGGCGGGAGCGAGCCGTGGGCACGCCCCACGGGCCTGACCGCTCAGTGTGGTCCTCACACCAGCAGCGACGGCTGGGGGCTGGTTGGAGGCGCGGAGCCTCGGGCCCTGCCCCAGAGGATGGCGAGCACGACCGTGTGCCGGGGGAGCTGGATCCCCATGGGCACAGGTGAGTCATCGCGACCACCTGGAACAGAAAAGACACAGAGACACCTACAGCTGTTCCCACCTGGTAGGTTCGCAGCCCCAATCAGAAACTCCCTTGTCAGGCTAATTATACGTAAGGGTGTTCTGTGACTTGCTGTGTTCCCAGAAAAAGAAAGAAAAATGAAATTCTCTTTCAGGCTTTCAGGGTAGATAATGTCAAATATTTACGGAGCAAACATCATTGTAGAAGGCGCCATTCTCTTCCGGCTGATGAAGGCGCTGTCAATCACGCCGGGATGAGAGGCCTGTCAGCCCCTCTCCATAGAAGCCACCTGTCATCTCCGTGGAGCCGGGCGCCTGCCAGGCTGGGAATGCGGGGGAGGGGGCTCTGGAGGCAGGCCGGGGGTGGGGGCGCAGGGAAGCCTAAGGCCCACCTTTGTGGGAGGCCGGCTGTTGAATGACGTTGCTGAGCGAAGGTGGGAGAGGGGCCTCAGGGCACAGGGGACTGCGCTCTCAGAGCCTGAAGCCGGGGGCTCGGTGGTTTGGGTCTGGGGCCTGAGACTGCCCATCTGCCCAGCTCCCAGGCCCTCTTCTGAAGGCACGAACCCGTGACTCCCGACTGGGTGCTGCCTTTCTCCTCTCAGCATACAGCCTTTCCTGCAAAAGCAGCAGAGGGATGCTTGCAAAGCCCATCCCATCAACCCCTGCTCACAGCCCTCCAATGGCCCCCACGCCGCTCACTGTGAAACCCCAAGACCTTGCCCTGGCTGGTGTGGCTCAGTGGATTGAGTGCCGGCCTGCGAAACAAAGGGTCTCCGGTTCGATTCCCTGTCAGGGCACATGCCTGGGTTGTGGGCCAGGTCCCCTGTAGTGGGTGCACGAGAGGCAACCACACACTGATGTTTCTCTCCCTCTCTTTCTCCCTCCTTTCCCCTCTCTCTAAAAATAATAAAATCTTTAAAAGTAATAATAGATAAGTAAAAAAAAAACAGTACTTCACCATGGGTTACATGAGCAGACCCTGGGCCACTGCCCCACCTCCCACCTGACCTGCTGAAATCCCTGCCCACTCAGCCCTCCCTGTCCCTCCCCCATGCCCCCCAAGTCACCCACCGCAGAGCCTTTGCACTGGCTGTCCCCTCTGCCACGTGTGGCTTGTTCCCACACTTCACTTACGTATCTGTTTAACTGCTACCCTGTTGGTGGCACCTGCCCTCCCAGGGCACGTCAACACCAGGTAGGATGTCGTGTAGTCCTTTGTTTACACGAGCAGTTTACAGCTGGGCAGTTCTGCCCCCCCCCCACCCTTCAGACGACACTGGGACGTGTCCAGAGACATTTTTGAGTTGTGATTGTCAGGACTGGGGAGTGCTCCTCCTGCGTAGAGGCCCGAGGTGCCGCCAGATGCCCCAGAAGGCGCAGGGCAGCACCCAAGACAGAAGATGGCACAGCCTCGAGTGTCAGCAGTGCTGCCGGTGAGAACCATAGTTTACACATTGATGGTCCCCACGCAGTTAGGGACAGTGCCTGCCGCATAGCAGACGCTCAGAGAGCATGGATGGGTGGATGGGCGGACGGTGGATGGGAACTTGTAAGATACAAGGGGGTCTCTTTTTCCTTTTCGGGTGGTAGAGCATCCAGTTTCCTCTTTCTTCGAATAATCACATCCATATTTCTTCTGGGGAGTTACCTCTCTCTGTTACTTGTCTACTGCTGGTTGTTACGGGTTGAATTATATCCCTCAAATAAAACACTGATGGAAGTCCAAACCCTCAGTACTTGTGACTGTGGTCTTATTTCGAAACAGGGTCTTTGCGGATGGAGTCCAGTTAAGATGAGATGATTAGGGCGGGCCCTGAATCTAATCTGACTGGTACCGTTATTAAGGAAAGGGAATTTGGACACAGACACGCACCCAGGGAAACTACTAGAAGAGACACAGGGAGCCGATGGCCAGGTCTAAGCCAAAGAATGCCCGAGGCCACCAGGAGCTGGGAGCGAGGGCAGCGACAGACCCTTCCCAGGTGTCCTCGGAGGAACCGTAGGCCTGCAGGTACATTGACTTTGGACTTCCGGCCCCCGGCACCGTGTGGAAACACATCTCTGTGGTTCCAAACCTCCCGGCTTGTGGTAGCTTGTTAAGGCAGCCCTAGCAAATCCATACGCCACCCAAGAGATTGTCCCCAAATGTAATGGTGTCAAACAGCAGGCATGTATGATCTCACCGTTCTGTGGGCCAAGAATCCAGGCATGGGGGGCCGTGGGCCTCCGGTACAGGGCCTCTCACAGGGTGTCAGGTGGGGCTGCGGTCTCATCTCAGGGGTCACCTGAGGCAGGGTCCCCTTCTGGGGAAATCAGCAGCTGTGGGCAGGACGAGATCCTCATGGCCTGTTGGACTGAGGACCTCAGAGCCTCAGTGGCTGTTGGCTGGAGACCTCAGCCAGCCATTGCCACTTGGGAATCGCCTTAGGGTGGCTCTCACACAGCAGCTGCCCCGTGACAGCAAGCAAGCACTGGCAGTGAGACAGGAGCCAGGGTCCCTTGGGACCTCCTCACGGAAGGCTTGCTCCCTCCCATTGGCCTCATTCTCTGTGTTAGACGCAAACCCTTAGGTCCAGTCACACTCGGGGGAAGGAGCCACTGCAGGCAAGAACACCCAGACGTGGGGGTCACCGGCGCCCCCTCAGAGGCTGCCTGTCACCCTCTCCCAGACTGTGCAAAGGGGAAGAGGGCAGGAGTGCAGGCCGATCACACTCTTTCTCATCCAGGAAAGACTCCATTCACTCTCTGGAAGCCCAGAGCGGTCCTGCTTCCTGTCCTCCCCATGCCCAGTCCCCCAGCTGGTAGTTTGTCAGCTCCCCTGTGCCATTTCAAAACGGAAGAGTCAATTTTGTTTCCTACATCCATCAAACTCTGACTCATAAGGGGTAGGACAAATTTGCCTCATTTAGAAAAAGAATGAATTATAGACCTTGAATCCAAGAATTGTACAGCAAGTGCCCACCTGTTCAAGTGGATAGATGGATGGATCAGTGAATGGATGGATGATAGATGGATGGATAAATGATGATAGATGGATGGATGGATGGATGGATGGATGGGTGGATGGATGGATGAATGGATAGATGATGGATGGATGATGGATGGATGGATAAATGATGGGTGATGGATGGATGGATGGATGGATGGATGGGTGGATGGATGGATGAATTTAAACCTTATGTGACAGGCACACCAGCCCTAATTTCATCTACCCAAGAACTTTTAATATCAAGGTCTAGATGACATCAAGTTTCCTCTTTCAGTTATATTTCTTGGTTTTTATCTACTTAAAGCAGCGTGGAAGCGTGGTACACGTGAGTGTGTGCGTGTTCTAATTTGTTCACATTTACTGGCTTCCTTAGGTATTCTGAAATTAACCAGGCCTGCTAAGGGACATTAGTAAATATTTGGTCATAAAGTACCTTCAGAGAACCATTTTCTGAGTTAACCACACCCGATAAAATCCTCTTGCATCATTGAAAGGCTTGTCTGGCTGTCAGGCAATGAGATCGTTTTATTGAAAAGACGCATGATGTAGTGAACAAAAGCTTAGGAAATAAACTCTAATCCCCAAAGGAACACTCGATACAACTCGACTCACACTAAAATATTCAATTTATGGCCTATATTGAATCCTATGTCTATAATTTACTGTCCTAACTACAAAGGAGTTTTTTTAATACAAACCAATTTCAATATATTTTACTATTTTCCTTGCCTCTGTTAAAGCAGAAATAACAAATTTTGCTGAAAGATTGGGAGACAAATGCAATAGAGATTCCCAGGGCTGCATCTGACAAGCTCCTCGTTTCCGTCAGCCTCTGAGTACCTATGATTGTGCTGAGTGCCCTGGGCCCCCAAACGGGCATATTCTCGTTTTTAACTGGCTTCCCAGGTGGTTCTGATACTCGCCAAGGACAATAGCTCTTAGGAAAACAGCAACGTATTTATCCAGTAAATATTTACAGGGCACCTACTATGTGCAGAATCATTGACAACGGTACACAAACTAGACAACAAAGTCCCCCTCATTAAGGAGCCCTCATTCTGGGAGGGAGAGAGAAAATAAGTAAAATACAAGAAGATCTGTCCAGAAGGTATCCAGCCACGTGATAGGAAAAATAGAGACATTTACTGAAGAAGACACAAGATACAAGGAACATTGTGCACAGGACAGTGACACCTCAGCCTCCTTCAAAGTAGGTGCATTAGGACCTCACACAGTTCTCCAGTCGCCATCAGCTGCCCCGTTGTATTTTCCTGAATCTCATCCATGGTCTGGAGTCTCTTCCCTTTCAAAGGTGATTATAGTTTTGGGGAAAGCCAGAAGTCACAGGGAGCCAAATCTGGGCTGTGGGGGGGCTGAGTCACCTGGGTGATCTGATGTTTCGCCAAAAAACTCTGCCTGAGATATGATGCATGAGTGGGTGCGTTGTCGTGATGAAGCTGCCAATCACCAGTTGCCCACAGCTGTGGCCTTCTGAATCATCCAAATAGTTTCTGGGGAGGAATGTTCAAACTTAATGCAAAATTGGTGTAGATTTGTTGCTCTCTACTCATTTAGTCATTCTGAATGGGATGGCCACCCAGTGCTCATGCTCACTCAGGGGTGTCTACCGCCCCCACTGACTAGCACAGTGAGGTCATGATCACTCACATATGCACATTCCAGTCCACTCTCCTCATCTGCCAGGTTACGTCGATATCAAACAAACCATACTTGTTATATTAATGATGGCTGGACTTTTCCCAGACAGACCTTGTGTACACTATGAAGAATATTCAGGAGTCAACCCTGTCCTCACGAAGAAGGTGATATTTGAGCAAAGATCTGGAAGAAGTGAAAGGAGGGAGCCATTCATAGAGCTGGAGGAAGAGTAACTGTGAGGGGTTTGGAACAGAAGAATCGACAATCTGGCTTGTATTTTTAAAGGATCCTTCTGGCTGCTGCATTTAAAATGGACTCTGGGCGTACCAGGGGCAAAGGGAGTTTAGGGAGATGGCAACTGGAACCCACCTAGTGAGAGGTGATGGGGGTGGCCCAAGGTGATAGCTGAGGACATGAAAAGACATGGTTGGATTTTGGATACGTTTTAAAGTTAGGACAAGGGACATTGTTCTTACATCTGATTTAGGTTGTAAAATTAAGACAGGCTTGCCCTAGCTGGTATGGCTTAGTGGATTGAGTGCCCGCCTGTGAACCAAAGGGTCTCTGGTTCGATTCCCAGTCAGGGCACATGCCTGGGTTGCGGGCCCAGTAGGGGGTGCACTTGAGTCAACCACACATTGATGTTTCTCTCCCTCTCTCTCTCCCTCCCTTCCCCTTGCTCTAAAAATAAATAAATAAAATCATTTTTTAAAAAGGACAGGCTTTAAGGATATGTTCAAGGTTTTAACCTGAGAACAAGAACCATGACATTGCCATTTTCTGAAGAGAGAAGTTAGAGGAAAAATTGTGTTTGCAGAATGAAGATTAGGAGTTCAGCCTTTGACAGATCCTGTTTGAGATGCTGCCTTAATTATCCATTGCTGCCTAGTAAGTGTCCCCAAAACTCAGCATCTTGAAAATAACGAAGTTATCATCTCACAGTTTCCGTGGGTCAGGAACTCAGGAGCAGCTTACTGGATGGTTCAGCTCGGGGTCTCTCATGAGGTGGCTGTCACGCTGTCAGCTGGGGCTGCATCATCTGAAGGCTTGACCGGGGCTGGAGGGTCCACCTCCAAGGTGGCACAATGTGACTGTTGACGGGAGGCCTCAGTGCCGCGTCACATGGGTCTCTCCGTAGGACTTGACGACAGTCCTCACACCAGCGGCTGGCTTCCCCCAGAGGGAGTGATTCCAGAGGCAAGGCAGAAGTCACAGTGCCTGTTAAGGACTAGTCTTGGGAATGACACACGATCATTTCCACAATATCCTGTTAGAAGAACGTCATTAATCCAACCCACACTCAAGGAGAGGAAAATTAACCTCTACTCTTTGAACGACAGTGTAGGGGGGTAGGGGCAGGACTGAGTGTGGTAGGTGAGGGGGGAGTGGTAGTGGGAATATGGGGAAAACTGCAGTTGAACACTTTTTTTAAATTTTTCTTATTGAGCCCTGGCTGGCATAGCTCAGCTCAGTGGATTGCGCACGGGCTGTGAACCAAAGCATCACAGGTTTGATTCCCAGTCAGGGCACATGCCTGGGTTGCAGGCCAGGTCCCCAGTGGGGACCACATGAGAGGCAACCACACATTGATGTTTCTCTCTCCCTCCTTCTCCCTCCCTTCCCCTCTCTAAAAATAAAATAAAAGTCTTTAAAAAAATTTTAAAAAAATTTTTCTTATTGATTCCAGAGAGAGGAGAAGGGAGGGGGAAAGAAATGGGGAGAAACACTGATGTGAGAGAGGCAATCGGCCCGTTGCCTGTTGCATGTGTCCCAACTGGCAATGGAGCCCACAACCCAGGCATGTGCCCTGACGGGGAATCGAAATCACAGCCATTCAGTTTGCTGGACGATGCCCAACCAACTGAGCCACACCAGCCAGGGATGTGCCAACGCTGTTTAAAACCATCGGAGACACCAATTAGACATACAAATGGAGAGATTATATATGCATTGATTATGGAAATCTGGTGCTCCGCGGACAGGCCTGGGATGGAGATGTAGCCCGGCAGTGGACAGAAACGGTCGTTATCAGTATTTTTATATTCTTACGCCGCAGTGGTGATGCGCACAGGCTGTGGAGTTAGATCTGGAGTCAGAGCTCACTGCGTGCCCCGCGCCCGGCCGTTTGACCTTGATCGACCTCTTGCAGTGTCGCTCTCCTTCGTAAACCCGAGATAACAGTTCCCACCTAGTCCTATCCCCGGGGAGGCTGGGCCCACCCAAAACTCTGACAGAGAGGTAGGCTGGTTCCCCCGAGGGAACACAAATCGTGGTACCAGGGCACAGAGGAAGGAAACTAAGAAACACGAACAGAGGCCCCACCAGACATCTTGGGCAGAGCAATGCCGACCCATTCTCCTACCACATGCTTGCACGCCCGTTTGCAAAGCACTTCTCCGTTTGTCCCCACAAACAGTCAGCGAAGTCCTCGGCGCCTACCGAGTGATGGCTCCGGTATATCTTTGCCATTTAAAGAAAAGGAAAAGCAGAGTGTCACGGAGAAGAAAGAAGCGCCCCCAGAAACCAGAGCCCGTGCGACAGCGTGACCTCGACCCCGCCCTCCCCACAGGGGTCAGCAGAAATCTTGGGGGCAGCTCCGGGGTCCCACCGGCTTAGGGAACGTGGACTTAAAGGCATATTTTGCCTCAATAGCGAGAAGCACGAATTTTCTAGCTGTCATCCAGACTGTAATGATAATATTGATCATACTTTGCAAACTGCCCCCAGCACCACACCCAGCAAAGATTAGGAAAATTCACCATATAGGTGACCACCCCCCGCCCCCCACCAAAAACTTCCAAACCGCCGTACTTGGATCCGATGGGTGAGAAATGGCAAAGAAAAGGGAGGACGATAAGGATTCCAAAAAAGCAAAGAAGCTAGTGGGATGCGAGACAGATGAATTCCAGCTTCAGATAAGTTTAGGGTCATTGAATTGGTAGAGACAGCTAATCTGAAGGAGGGGTATTTATTTGTTATAATGATTTCATGAATGTCTGAGTATTTTTAATAAAATGTTTCAGATTTATAAAAGGGTATTAGAGAATAATAAAACAAATGCCTCTGTTTTACCACCCCGTTTTTTTTAAAAGAGAGAGAGAGAGAGAGAGAGAGAGAGAGAGAGAGAGAGGCTTTATTCAGTTAACAAACCTGTGCAGAATGCTTTGAGTCTTTAATGCATGGGCATGCGTGACTCTGATAACCATAAAAAAATAAAAACAAGTTATTAAAAATAAAACTCACAGTGAACAGAGCAATAGAAGAAATAGAAGAAATAGAAGAGCAGGGGCAGGTCTTGTGTCCTAACGGACTATGTTTTTAAGGAGCTGTTTTTCTTTAATGAATAAATAATTACACCCAATTTTTTGTTTTTTACAGTAAGCCCCTGTGAACCCTTCCCCTCTCTGGTCTTATTTTCCTCCTTCTCCCCTGTGTTAAGTCTCCCCTGTGACTATCCTGAGTTTGATGTTTTCCATTCCCATGCATAGCT
The DNA here is from genome assembly GCA_028533065.1 of Trachops cirrhosus. Taxonomy (NCBI): domain Eukaryota; kingdom Metazoa; phylum Chordata; class Mammalia; order Chiroptera; family Phyllostomidae; genus Trachops; species Trachops cirrhosus. Next base: position 87,194,119 of record CM052547.1, read on the forward strand.
TTATCTTCTTAATACTTTCATCCTTACGCGATCCTTAGGGGGTTGTTTTGCACGCTCTCCAAACTTCATACCCACGGGCGCACTGCGCTGACCCTTCCGCAGGCTGCGTTCCTCCGCGCTGGTTTCGAGCTGGTCCCTGGGTCCTCTGGTTTCGAACTGTACCGACGCCAGCCCCGCCCCGCTGCTGCAGCGATGCTGCCCCACACTCAGACGACACCGGTCCTTTATTTACTCGAACTCTTGTTTGTTTCCAATGTCTGGCCACAGAGACATTCCCGCCATTGTCTCCCTGTCCTCGCGCCTAAGCCTCCGCTTCCACGCAGTGTCCTCGCTGGTAGAACCAACAGGTGCCCCGCCTCGTTGCAAGGCAGAGCGTTCAGCGGGCGTCCCTTTGGCGAACCAGGCCTCCGAGTCTCTTGCACATCCTTGCCCAATCAGCCACACCTGCAGTACCTGCTTCAGTCTGGAAGATTCTATAAAGGAGTGGCGACGAACCTGTGCCCTGGGCTTGACTGACAGATTCAGGTCCCAGCTCTGCCAAACCCCTGGAGATGTGACCTCGGGAGCGTTCCTCAACCTCGCTAGTCCTCGGTTTGCTCATCTGTCAAATGCATCACATAAATCCTAGTGCCTTCCTCCCAGGGTCGGGGTGCAGGAAATGGGCCCCATGGCGCTGGCCTCGTGGTGGACGGGGAAGTTAGCTATTCTGACCGTGGTCCTTTTAAGGTCACCCCACTCAAGGGGAGGAGTGACCTGCAGCTGCTGCAGCCTCTACACTGACGGGTGTGATGGAGGGAGGGGTGGCCAGGCTGTGGTATCCCGTAGCATCTGCCCCCTGCAAAGGCCAGACTGGAAACACTCTTGGAGTAATAATACAGACTGTTGCCAATACTTGAGGACTGTGTATGTTCTGGACTTTGCCAGAAGCAGCTTCCATGAAATCCCGCAGCTTTCATGGGGGTGCCCGCTGGGAGAGAAGACAACTGAGTTCCATTAGGCCACGTGGTTGAGCACCTTCTTCAGAGGTGAGTGACCGAACCAGGCCCTCAGGTCCCCCTGCCTCCAAAGACCGCGCTCCTGATTGTCAACCAGATAGCAACGGCACAGAAAATGGTGGGATGCTCATCTTGCAAACTGGAGAGACTCCAGAAGACTGAGGACGTCCACCTTTGGCAAGACTGTGGAGCATGCAGCGCCGTCAGAGCCGGCATCTGTGTTGGAAGTGACTTTAGCAATAAAAGTTCGCGCTGGACGTGCACGCACCCAATAACCCATAGGTCTACCTCTCTGTACGTCCCCAGGAGAAATGCTCTCCGGTGAGCGCAGCGGGAAGCTCAGGCTGTGGACAGCTGCAGTGTGCACCTGGGTGGGGAAGCGGAAACAACTTCCAGGTAAATCCCTGCAGGAATGTCCACAGAACCCATGGCTACGCCCACTGACCCGGTCCGACGAGGCCGTTGTTGAACACGGGATGAGTCTAGACGTACTGACAGGAACCGCTCTCCTACTCATCGCGTCAAAAAGTGAAACATAAGCAACTCACAGAAAAAAACTACGAAGAGAATGAGGCTATTTGCACGTTTTTTAAACCCACACAACCACAGGATGCATGGGAAAACATCACGAAAGATCCACATCGAAGTGAGGGAGAGATGGTCTCTGAGGAGGGGAGGGCAGGGGGTTGGGGGTGGCGATCTCTCTGCATGGTTGGGACAGCTCACAAGTCTCTGGTTATGTTTTCTCGGGAAAATTTTGCAGAAGAGTGGGATGAGCTGAGGCCCAGTAGAAAGGAGGGACACCATGCGATGATTCATAATCTCCCCCAGAGCTCAGCTCACCGGGAAAAAATGCACATTTTGCTCATCTGTACAAAACTTATTCTGGGGACTCACGGATACACTGAAAACTGTCCGTGAGCCCCGGTGACCCTGGTTTAGAGCCGCCGCAGGGGAGCGAAGGAGCATGGTGAGTTAATGGGACCACAGGGCCTCTGCACTCCTCCCAAGGGGAGGTGGGATCCGACTCTGCTCCTCCGGAATCCAGGCAGCCTCAGGGATCTGCTTGGCCAACCAAATGCAAGAGCAAGGTGTTCTGGGACTTTGGAGACTGGTCATAAGAAGCCTTGCTTGGGACACTCATTCTGGGGGAACCCAGTCCCGTGAGAGATCTCTACCCACTCCCTGACCCTGCCAAGCTTCAGGGAACCTGGAGGGGACCTGGGCAGGGGACAGTACCAGGCACTGAGGGAGGCTGCCTTGTACCTTTCTGACCAGCCCACCCACCAGCCTGCAAGTGATCTCCACACCCTGGGGTCTACATTCCTGACCCAGGAAATCAAGGCACTTAAGCCACTATTTTTTTTTAAGATTTTATGTATTTATTTTAGACAGAGCGGAGGGTCAGGGAGGGAGAAAAAGAGGGAAAGAAGCATCAATGTGTGGTTGCTTCTCATGCACCCCCCTACTGGGGACCTGGCCCGCAACCCAGGCATGTGCCCTGACTGGGAATCGAACCGGCGACCCTTTGGTTTGCATGCTGGTGCTCAATCCACTGAGCCACACCAGCCAGGGTTTAAGCCATTAAGTTTTGGAGTAGTTTGTTGCTTGACGATCATCACTGAACAAAAAAGGGATGCACTCCTGTGATCTGGGATGACCGTGGGAACCCCACCCATCCAGAGATGCTGGAAGGGGTCCTTGCTTCAGACTGGGTATCTTAGGTGTATCCTATCCTGACCTTCTACTAGGAAAACTTCTTTCCCTCCCTCCTTTCCTTCCTTCCTTCCCAAACGCTGATCGAGCACCTGCTGAGAAGTACAAAGCTCGGGCCAGACTCTGGAGAAACAGATCTGCTAGTTAGATAGGGTCCCCTTCTCCAGGGATTCACAGTCTCCGATGCGTAGATGTGCAAATAAATAATCATCATATATCTTGAAATCATACATAGCAACCACACTTGTTGTATAACGATAACAATAAAATCCCTTTACATTAATTGGCTTCATGTGGATGGACTCATTTCATCCTCACAGCAAGCCCAAGGTGGGTGCCGTTCACCAGATGAGGAAACCGCATCCAAAATCACAGATTCAGAACTTGAACCCAAGCTCACTGGTTCCAAAGCCAAGGGCACTGTTTGGGGAAAGAGCAAAGGAGGTGGGGAGGGTGGCGGAGGAGACTCGGGAGACCTGGGGGCAGTGCTGGTCCGGGTGAAGGCATCTTGCTCTGATGAGGAGGAAGGACGGAGGCTGGAGATGTAGGTGAAAGGTCAGCCAACAGCATTGATTGACGGCTGCGTTTCAGGTGAAACGCAGAGATGAAGCAAGATTTGGTGGGGAAATGCAGGTTTCGGTTTGGGGTGTGTTAATTTGGCGGCTTACATTGGAACTCCACGGATGAATCCTCGTGGGCCGTGGCCAAGGAACTCACATGTTGAAGGAGGAAATTTCACCCTAAAAAACAGAACCTGCTCAGGGTCACGGGGTCAAAAGGCAGGAATGTGGTAGCCAGGAGCTGTGGGGACAGGGCTGCGTTTACCAGGAGTCTGGTGTGAGACAGAAAGTCCTCGAGACACAGGGCGGTGATGGCTGCAGAGCAGGGTGGGCGGGCTTAATGTCAGAGTCCTACACTTAAAAATGGGGAAAATGGCCAATTTTATGTGATCCGTAGTTTACTACAATAAAAAAATAACCTGAATTGTTGGACTCTTGAAAAATTGGCAGACCTGGGAAGATTGTGGGTCCCTCGAAGTCCCCATGTTCCCCACTCCAGCCCCCTGTCCAGGGGTCTGGGCTTCTTCAGGCCCCCACGGCCCCCCCACCCCCGTGTTTTCAGCTCCGCACAGAACATCCCTCCTTCTGGCTGGGCCCCTCGCTCCTCTAGCCTGCGGGGCCCGGGAAGGGCCGGCGTGAGAGAGCAGGGTCTCCCGGGCAGGGACCTCGGGCTCCTTGTCCACCTCTAATTGCGAGGATTGTTGCTGCCCGGTGATTAGCTGGCTGTGCCGTCCGCATGAAACGGCCATTTATCAAACCCTGAAGCTCCTGCTTCAGCAGAAAAGCGCGGCCCTCGCCCTGCACTCGGGCAAAAGGGAGGCCGCTCCTTCACCCCTGTCAACGCGGAGGCCGGGGCGGGGGATCCCGGCCTGGGCCTGCCCGGCCCCCGACCCCCAAAGGAAGGGCGAAAGCCAGGCCTCGGTCACCCACCGTGCGGGCGGCATCTGCCTGTCACCGGGCGCCGGGATTAAAGATGCCGAGATTTGGGGCCCCTGTTCACACCGGGCGAGCAGGCCCCTCGGCCCTGAGTCTCCGTCCGCAGACTGCAAGACAGGAAACAGCAGCTTTGTTTTTCTCTCTTTTTCGTTTTTTTCAGGAGCGCCTCGGTCTGATGTCCTGGGTCTGCCGTAACAAATGACCACTACCGTGCGGCTGAGAACCAGAATTTGCTCTCTCCCCGACTGGGAGGCGGGAAGCTGGGAAGCAAGGTGTCAGCCAGCGGGCCAGGCCTCTCCTGGGGCTGCAGGAGGAGCCCTCCTGCCTTCTTCCTCCCTCTGTTCTCACCTTCCTCCTCCTCTTCTCCTTCCTCTTCCCTACCACTGGGAGTTCTCGGCCTTGCTCAGTCTGCCGAGTTTCCTCGAAATAATTAAAAATGGAACAGCCAGTGACCCAGCCATTCCACTTCTGGGCATATCTCTGAAGAAACCCAAAACACTTCATTGGAAAGAATCGTGCACTTCTACGTTCACTGCAGCAGCATTTACAGTCGCCGGGACACGGAAGCAACCCAGGTGGCCGCCAGTGGACGAGTGGATAAAAAAACGGTGGTACATTTACACGGTGGAATACTACTCAGCCACAGAAAAGAATAAAGCGTTACCATTTTCGACAGCACGAGGGACTCACGCTCTGTGAAAGAAGTCAGAGAAAGACAAATACCACATGATTTCACTCGCGTGTCGAATCTAAAGAGCAAAATAAGCGAAGAAACAAAATCAAAACAGACGCACAGACACAGAGAGAGGACTGTGGCTGCCAGCGGGAAGGGGGTGCTGGGGGACCCGGTGCAGAAGGCAAAGGGGCTGACGAGCACAGATCGGCAGTTAGGAAAGAGACACAGGGACCCGGCAGAGGGAACGTAGGCGATACTATCGTAACAACCACGGATGGTGCCCGTGGGCGCAGAAACACGGAGGGAGCAGTGTGTAAAGGGGACGGTTGCCTGACCGCTCTGCTGTGCACCTGACACCAGCACAAAATAATACGGGGTGTAAACTGCCCTTGAAAAATAACATTTAAAGGAAGAAGAAAAAACCTACAAGACGATGACACAGATCTCAGTTATGGAGTGTGTGCTTGCGTCCCCTCGCCCCCCGCCCAAATCCCTGTGCTGAAACCCTCACCTCAGCAGCATTTTTAGAGCAGGGCAGGTAATGAGGTCATGGGTGTAGAACCCAAATGCTGTGACTTATCGGAAGAGATGTGAGGGCTCGCCTCCTCTCTCAGCAAGGGGACGGCCCTCTGGAAGCCAGGAAGCGGGCCCTCCCCAGACACCACATCTGCTGGGACCTTGGTCTTGGACGTGCAGCCTCCGGACCTGTGAGAAATCACTGCGCGTGTGAGCACCCCCATCGATGGTATACTTGTTACAGCAGCCTGAACAGACTAACACACGCCCAGTCTTGAGATGCTGGGGCCTTAGGAAATAAGCCCCCTGCTCTCTACATTCAGATTTGTTTCCCAAAATATATATGTATATACTTTTTAAAAGATGTTTCTGATTAGACTTAGGCTCCAGAAATGACTAAATAGAGAGAGATACTTTCTCTCCTCTCATAAGAAAATTCATAGATGATTTTTCTATGTATATTAGATGAAATCACATGGCCTTTGATTGTGACATTTTAAATTTTATGTTCTGCCTCATTTCACAAAGAACTTAAAACAGAAATTTGGACATATTTTATGGAAATAACTAACTGAAACTATGCTTAGTTACTGTAATATTCAAAAAGTTTCTTGGAGAATTATGGCTTCAGGGGAACACAGAGGCAGACCGACGAAGAGAGGCTAATTGGGACCAGAGAGCTCGGTCGGTGGGCTGCACGGCCCCCCCCCCCCAGCCACCACCGCTCACCTCGCCGGTTGTCACACAAAAGCGGCCCCAGACCCCTGTAAACAGACGGAAGTTCCGGTTGGCACGAAATGGTATTTACGGACACTGACACTTGAATTTCACATCAGCTTCCTGTGTCGTGAAATATTCTTCTTTTGATTTCTTCCAACCATTTAAAACTGTAGAAGGCATTCTTACCGGGCCGGCCCCCCTAAAATCAACAGCACGCAGGGCTTGATTCTCGGGCCAGAGCTTGCAAACCCTCTGCACTGGAACAACGTTTTCCAGCGTTCCTTGAGACACACTCCTTCCTCGAGATGGTAACAAACGTCTCTCAAAATAAAGATAAAATGGGAGGGTCCTTGGTCAAGTGCATTTGAATCAGCTCTAGGTTTAATAAGCATCCGTGCTCAAGAACCCTGCTGAGTCCTTTTATTTTTTAATGTGTTGACGAGAGAGAGAGAGAGAGAGAGAGAGAGAGAGAGAGAGAGAGAGAGAGAGAGAAACAGCCATTTGTTGACCCACTGATTGATGCATTCGTTGGTTGCGTCTTGTATGTGCCCTGAATCCAACCATGAGAAACCCTGGAATGTGAGCAGAGCTAAAAGCACAAAGATGTCCAACATAGTATTTTCTATAAACAAGGAAGACTTGGAAGCCGCTTAAAATAAGTGCTACGATCGGTATGTGTCCCCCGAAAATCCGTATGCGGAAACCTAACCCCCAAAGAGACGGTAGCAGGCAGTGGGGCTTTTGTGGGGCGATCAGCACGAGAGGAACGTGCCTGAGAGAAGAAACCCCAGGGAGCTGCCCAGCCCCCGCACCGTGTGAGGACAAGCAAACCGTCTGCGACCCGGAAAGGGCCCCCACCGTCCCGTGGTGACGCCCTGGTCTCGCGCCTCCAGCCTCCAGAGCTCTGAGCAGGGAAGGTCTGCTGCCCATAAGCCACCCAGGCTGCGGTGTTTTCTCACAGCAGCCCAGACAGACCAAGACACCGAGCACAAGCCAGCAGTGTCGCCGTACCCATTCCGTCCACCAGTGGAAGATGTGACGACCCCCAAACATTACAGCTGCAAAGAATAGCAATAACAGGCCCTGGCTGGTGTGGCTCAGTGGATTGAGTGTCGGCCTGAGAACCAAAGAGTCAGCCGGTTCGATTCCCAGTCAGGGCACCTGCCTGGGTTGCAGCCCGGTCCCCAGATGGGGGCGCACAAGAGGCAACCACACAATGATGCTTCTCTCCCTCTCTTTCTCCCTCCCTTCCCCTCTCTCTAAGAATAAATAAAATCTTTTTTTAAAGAATATTAATAACAGGAGGAAATGCCTTATTTTGTACTGTCTAGTGAGCCGAGGAGGGTGTAAATTTGTTTATAAAGTTCAACCTCAAAAAAAAAAGCCTCTTTATTAATGAAAAGAACTGTCCTCACACATTAGCTTCCTCCAAGCGGGGAGATGAAGGGTGATTGTCTTTTTCTGATGGTCAGCCGGGGTTGGTTGGTTCTTAATTTCGAGGAAACCCACCACTTGTCTTTCAAAAACAACCTGAGAGACCAGAAAGGCACGCTGACCCCACGGTCAGGGAGGGGCTTCTTGTCGCCGCAGCCTGGCTTCGAACCCAGGCGCCCTCACCAGCCGTGGGCGGGGCCACGGAAACCCTGCAAGGTCTGGTTTCCCTCCCTGTGGAATGGGAATGACGCCTGCTCGGGGCTGGGAAGGGGTTTGAGAGACTTGAACTAGACGGCGCGCCGAGTCCGAGGCCCACTGCGCGTGCTCAACCAGCGCCCCTCTGGTCTGGCGAGAGGAGCGCTGTGTCTGGGGAATTCGGCGGAGGTGCTTGTCCTTTGTTATCTTGATTTTCTTAAGAAGTTTCTCTCAACCCAAAAGAATTAACTCATTTAGAATAATGCCTCCCAACGGGAATCTTTGTGCAGGTCTTAATGAAGTTTTCGCTGATTTGTTTTTCATGTGGGTTTTCTTGGTTTTGGTTTTTGAGGGAGGGAGGGGGTTGGGGTTGGTTGGTTGGTTTGTTTGGGGTTGTTTGAGGGGATTTTTTTGTTGGGTTTTTTTTTTTTTTTGGTCAGTTTAAATGACTGCCCTTTACTCTTCAATCATATTTTTCCAACTGCCCTGCTCTCTCTTGTATGAAGGAATGGCGACAGTAAATGCCAACTGTGTTTTTTTAATACCCTTAACTGGAAAGATCAAAACTCTGTCTCCATCCTTACGACGACACCGGTTTTTAATGAGATTGGTTACTGAATTCCAAAAAATCTTCCCCCCACCAAAATGAAAGGTGGCTCTGAACCCTTGCTTTCAACTGGTTTTGAACCACGCGTGTCGTGCAATTACCTGTCCTCTCAGAGAAGCAAGAGTGGAAACGTTCTGTCGAGGCTGAGAGGCCCCCCCCTGCCTGTGCGTTGTCACCTGTGATAACAGAAGCCCTCTGGGAGCGAACCCGGCACATCTGGGCAGCTCTGGATGCAAGGGGTGCGGCCGTCCAGTCCACAGAGTGTGGTGTGGAGCCCTTTCCCTCCCGCTGCATAAGTGAGAACCCTCGCTGTGATTTTCTAAGCTGAAGCCTGGTCTGTTTTATATTTGTTTACCCAGAGTTCTGCAGTTGCTGATTAATTCCCTTTAAGTTGCCCTAGAAAGCTCAGTAGCCAGCTTCTTTGTTCCAACAATTGTTCTTCTTGGTTAATACTGCCCCCGTGTGGACAAATGTTGTATTACCATTGCCTGCGAGCAAAAGACGTTCCTTTTCGTTCACTGTTTAAGGAAGTTGCTCTAGTGGGCTTTCTTTAAAAAAAAAGAAAAATAAAGAAAGAAAGAATGAAAAGGCCGGCCTCCACTTGTGTCTGGGTTCTCAGTGTTCCGGAGTTTTCTGGACAGAAGAAGTAATCCGGTTAAATAGAGACTGCTCTAGGATGTAAGGGTTTCTACAGCTGAGAGGCCACAAGTCCAGCCTCAGTTCCATCCTCAGTCCCTGACCAATAAAATGGAATGAACATCCCTGGCTGGTCTGGCTCAGTGGATTGCGGCCCCCCCTGCACACCAGAGACGGCCGTTCGATTCCCAGTCAGGGCACATGCCTGGGTTGCAGGCCAGCTCCCCCCCAGTGGGGGGGCGCTCTAGAGGCACACGTTGCTGTTTCTCTCCCTCTCTTTCTCCCTCCATCTCTCTCTGCAGATGAATAAATAAAATCTTTAAAAATGAAACGGAATGAACAAGTTGAGAGATTGAGATGGAAAATTAAAAACAAAAGACAGCCTATGCTGCTCGGTAAGAATAAAAGTTCCATACCCATTCTGACATATATAACAATTTTTCTAACGTTGTAACGAATAAGGTGCAAATTCATTGATTTAAAAAAAAAGTCTTGGTTTTTGTCATTAAGGGTTGCATTGATGAATCTCATTCATTCATTTACCAAAATATATTTATTGAGCATCTCCTGTCAAGCAGTCACTCATAGTAGAGATTCATTAAGGGGAAAAAAAAGCAAGAATTAATACTTAAAGAGTAAAATAGTCTAGGGCAAAGTATCACACTAAAAGTGGACTTACATGTAATTTAAAAATTAAAAAGTTAAAATTAAATGAAGCAAAAATATGGGTTTTCACATTCTAAAATAAAAGAAAAAAGGTGTGTGATATAGTGACTCATAGGACCAAACAATTCCATCCTGAGCGTGCGCCCAACAGAACAGAAAGCAAGGGGCTCGGATAGTAACGTGGACCTATGTGTCCTAGCATCGTTCGCAAAGCCGGGAAGCAAGAAATTCTGAGTATGGGGGAAACGCAAACGGGACCCCACTACTGGAATTACAATGTAAACAGAAGGACAGCCGATCCCCCCCTGAGCGGAGGCACGCCCCACCCAAGGGACATTTGGAAACACTCTCCCCACGGAACGAACGGGCAGATTCTCCACTTTGGGTGGGGGCGACGGGCAGAAATGCCCACAGGCCACGCGGCCAGGGATGGACCGTTCCACACAAGGAAAAGTTGTCCCGCCCCTAATGCTAACAGCCTCTCCTTTAGAAAACACTGCAAACTAAAAATCCCGACCAACAACAGATCGGAGAGGCGGCCAGAGGCGAGCGCTCCCCCTGTGGCTGGGCCCCCGGAAGAGCAGGACTCGGGTGGGGGCAGTCAGTGCGAGACCCTTGTTTTTCACTCTAAATACTATGTGATTGTTTGAACCAGCTGCAAACGTCATTTTGTCCACTTGTCTTTCAATGGCAATGTCGACGGTACAGAAAGGACTACGACACGGAGCATTTGAGATCTTGCTCCCAGCATATGTCGTCAGTTTGGCTCAAATAAACTCCTATGAGAAGGGGGCGGGGTGGGAAACGATGACATAATGGAATGCGATCATTGTTCCATTAAGGCATCAGCTACGATCTTTCCTTTGAATTTTTAAATGTTTCCTTTGGCCAAATGCACTCTGGTTTCAGAGGCATATCCAGCTTGGAATTACAAGCAGCTGCTTCTTGTTCAGGGGAAGGAAACCCCAAGTCCCGACTTCATGCGAAGCCGCAGAATTCAAGCTTCGTCTCAACAAAGGCTCGGCCACAGGTCCGTTTACCTGCCGACGGGCGCCCCCGTGTGGCAGTGATGTTTACGCGAGCTTCAGTTCTCCCTGCCCAAAATCGGATTCTCCGAGAATTTTTTTCTTAAGATTTTATTTATTTCTTGAGAGAGGGGAAGGGAAGGTGAAAGAGAGGGAGGGAAACATCGATGTGAGAGAGAAACATTGATTGGTTGCCTCCCGCTCGCGCCCCAGCTGGGAACGGAACCCACAAGCCAGGCTTGTGCCCTGACGGGGAATCGAACCGGCAACCTTTGGCTTTGCAGGACAAAGCCCAAACAGCTAAACCACACGAATCAGGGCTAAAACGTTCTAATTTTGTGGAAATCCCACTGCTGCAAATTTGGTGCATACAATGGGACTCTATTTGACACGTCTCCACAATTTTAGATTTGCATAATTCAAATTTGCATACGAGAAGACCTTGCTCTGGCAGGCTTAGCAGCCGGGGTGGGGGTCAGGCTGACGCTACCTCTGAAAATCTTTAAACTCCTCAACTTCGGGTGTCCTTTGTTTGCAGATGAAAGGAGGCCATCGAGCCGGCTGTGATTTATGATTGTTTTTTTATTAAGGATCAGCAAAAAGCAATAAAAAAGAGTCCTGAGAGGATTCCAATTTGCTACACTCACCTGCTCACCTTCAAAATCTAACCAATACGCATGAGGGAGACTTTAATACAAGTTCAAGCAGAAGTTGTTGTATGAATTTTGCCCTTTCTGCTTCCGGTGGATGAAACCGGGGATCTTGTCGTCCTAAAACTTTGCACCGTGCAGCGTTTCTCATGGCCAAGGTGATGGGAACTTCCTCACCAGCCACCAGCCCCTCTTCAGCCTCTGCACGTCCTTCCCTGGCAGAAACCTCCACTCCAGTGGTCCTCACCTACTGACCATCGCTGAAGGGAGCTTTGCTGCCCTCCACCTCTGGGCGAAAGGGGGCACGTGGGGGGGGGGGGCGCTGGAGTGGCAGGGAGCTCAGAGGGAACAGCAGCCGCAGGTCCTCCTGGCTCCTTGTGTATGTCAGGTTAAAAGACACTTCTTCCAGGAAGCCCTCCTGGCCCTCCTCCTGAAGGTCCGATGCACAGACAGGTGGTGTCTTCCCGAAATAAAAATCAGGTTCAACATGGTGGGGATGAGCAGCCCTGTCAGTGCCTCGGCTGCATGAATGTTCAACTTCATTGGAAGGTAACATTGATGATTCAACGGCCAAATTTGCCCAACCATGCAGGAGGCTGGGGAGAGCTGTGCCTGAGACCACTCACGTTAATCCTCTGCTCAGACCCCGCCCTCCCCAATGGATCCCATCACATTCAGAGCAAAAGCTGAGATCCTTCCAACAACCCAGCAAAACCCCACCCTCTTCCCTCTCCTCAGACACCTGGCCCACCAGCCACCTGTGTCTTGGCGCTGCTGAGTAATCCGGGGCCTTTGCACCTTTTCTTGGCCTGAAATGTTTCTGTCCAAATAACCACATGGCTCACTCGCTCGCCTCCTTCAAGTCTTTGTCCAAATGGCATCTTTTGCCCCGGCTGGTGTGGCTCAGCTGGCTGGAGCATTGTCCCGTAACCATCCTGTAACCGAGAGGATGCAGGTTTGATGCCCTGTCGGGGCACACACCTGGGCTGTGGGTTCCATCCCTCAGTCCAGGCATGCGCAGGAGCAAACAAATCGATGCTTTTCTCTCACATCGATGTTTCTCTCTCTCTCTCTCTCTCTCTCTCCCTTCCTCTCTCTCTAAAAGCAACGGGAAAAAAAATGTCTTCAGGTGAGGATTTAAAAAAAAAATCAAATGGCATCTTCCTGGTGAGGATTTTTTCAACCATCGTTTTTAAAATTGCACCCCTGCCCCCAACCTAAATTCCTGGTTCTCCCCACCAGGTTATTTTCTACATAGTTCTTATGAGTTCTGACATCCTGCATAATAGAATTACTCATTGTCCATAAGGGCCAAAAGCTTGTGTTTTCATAATAGGCCCTCAATAAATAAATAACTAAATAAATAAGAATGTAAGCAGTGAATGAATGAATGAATGAATGCTCCTGTGCCACCCTTGTGGAGCCCAGTCTCGTCCTGGGAAGGTGGGACAGTGATCACACAACGTGGAGGGGCGCACAGGGCTCCGCAGGTTCTGCACGGGACCGAGCGCCACCCCTGCGCAGACCCGGGCGCAGACTCCGTGCGCTGACCTCACAGAGCCTCCCTCTCCTTGTTTAGAGAATGACATTAAATTGTGCCGAGCGGGCAGGCGCGCTGTGAGTCGAAAATGTCAATATTGCTGTGGTTGTTATATTCCGCATCCCCAAATGGCTAACTGTGATATTTGTAACTCCTGTGTAATATACATGTGCGTGAAAGTGCCCAAATCATCCGCATAGGCCTCACTGGATTTTCCCAAAATAAACCAGCACGCAGATGAAGAAATGAGGCCTTTCCGGCGCCCCAGAAGGCCCCTGTCCCTCTCTGCAGTGGCCCCGCCACCATTCCCCCACCCACCCACCTTCCTGACCTCTAACCGCAGAGGTTACTTTTGCCCATTTTTGTCCTTGACGTTGTGGATTCATTCCCACGGGATGTTCTCTTCCTGCCTCTCCTCTTTCGTTCAACGTGAGGGAGGTGTATCGCGTTGCTCCGTGTAAGTGCGGGCCCTTCATTGTCACCGCTGTGTTTTACTAAAGAATATGCCGCAACGCACTTACCCCTGCTGCCGTGGGCAGGCATTTGCACGGTGTCGTTTGTACGTCCCGAAATGCCAGCACTATTGGGCCTGCATACCAGCACGTCTGTGCTTTAAAACCCCTGGAATCGGGAGTATCTATTATCACGGAGCGCAGCCAAGGCGCTGTCCAACCTGTGTCCGGACAGAAGTCCAGGAAGTCTTGCGGTCACTGTCATGCTGTTGTTTTCATTCCCATCTGGGGACGACTGGGTGAGTTGGAGTGTCCCCCTGTTTGTTTTCTTAAGGTTCCAGGAGCCACGCGAGGCGGGAAGTTCCCGATGGAGTCACCTTAGACTGGGGAGTGGAGGAGACGGCAGTGGACAGTCACGACCAGCAGGGGGTGAGGCCGAGGAAGAGAGGAGCCGGCTGGCGCGGTCGGCCCCACCTGGGGCCCGAGACTCCCTCCGCTCAGCAGTGATTTCCTTTTCCAATAGGGTCTGACCCTCCGGGCCAGGATGATGGATTTGAGCCTAGACCTCCTGGCCCAGCATCCTCCCTCCGGAAGGCATGGGCGCCTGCGTCCCGCCCCTGCCTCAAAAATAGATAAATAGATAGATGATAAATAAAACGGAGTCGGGGGGATGACCGGACATAATACCAGAAAGAAAGCGGTGCCATTTTGTTTCGATGTGTCCATCACGAAGTGCAAGGACCAAACTAGGTCATGAACATAAAGGCTAGCTCCTGGAAAGTCGAACTATAAAAACTTTAACTGGTTCGATAAAATCGTATTAATAGAGTCTCATATTTCCTGCAGCATTGGAAATAACGCAGATGTTCTGTCTTTGAAAGTTTGTCCCAAACAGCTGGTAAGACAAGTAAATGCAGTTTGGAACAGCGCCGCCTTGTGGCGAAGCTGAACACTCTCCAGGGCTAAAATTCATGTGGTCGCTGGTTGGTCAGTTCTCCGGGGAAAAGTGTCCTGGACACTCAGTGCTCGTTTATTTATTCATTTATTTATTTATTTATTTTAACTGAAGGAGCTCTTTTTATTTTCGTTTTTTAAAGATTTTATTTTTATTTATTTTTAGAGAGAGGAAACGAGGGAGAAAGAGAGGGAGAGACGGAGAAATGTGTGGTTGCCTCTCATGCCCCCCACCCCACTGGGGCCCCCCCGTCTGCAGCCCTGGCATGTGCCCGGCTGGGAATCGAACCAGCGGCCCTTTGGTTCGCAGGCCAGCACTCAGTCCACTGAGCCACACCAGCCAGGGCTCAGTGGGTGTTATTGACTGTCTTCAAGAACGCGCTCCTCGCATACAATTTGACAGCAGTATATTGAGCTTGTCACTTTCCTCATGACCAGAGACCGCGGTAGGTTCCAAGTGTAATCAAACCCACTTTACTTCTTCAGCTAAGTTCACCAAAATGTCCACCCTTTAGGTGAAAAGCACAGACCTAGTCCAAGCCCTTTTCTCTGTGGGCCTCAGTTTTCTCATCTGTAAAATGGTGAGAACAAATCAGCTACCTTAAAATACTGCAAGTCCCTTGTGCTGTCTCTGGCACATAGAACAGACCTTAATTAAAAAATACTTTATTGCTAAAAAACGCTGACCATCATGTCCCGGCTGGTGTAGCTCAGTGGGTTGAGCATGGGCTGCAAACTAAAGAGTCACCAGTTTGATTCCCAGCGAGGGCCCATGCCTGAGTTGTGGTCCAGGTCCCCAGTTGGGGGACTATGAGAGGCAATCACACATTGTTGTTTCTCTCCCTCTCTTTCTCCCTCCCCTCCTCTCTAAAAATAAAATTTTTTTAAAAAAACTAGCCATCGTCTGAGACTGTTGGACTCACGCAGAGTTAACACAAACCTTCAATTTGTTTAGAAAAAAAAGCACTGACTGATGAAGAGTAAAATGAGGTACGCCTGTGTCTAATCTTCTGCAGCCTGATTACCTGACGGCCCTCCAGCCACCTCCACCGCTCACCCCCCCCCACACATACCCACACCTGATTCTTCTGACCCGCCTACACCACCCCGAACCATCCGCTCTGCAAAACTCCTTTCACTTGGTTTGTGTGTAAGGAACAATAAACTAACACGTGGTGAGGGTGAATCCACTTATTGCTACGGATAAATCAAAATGCGCACGCAGCGTAATTTAGTAAATAACCTCAAAGGCAGGAGGTTATTCTGAGGTACTTCCAGACTTCTCTGTCACTAGTGTGTGGCTAAGCTAGAGCAAGCCACGTCTATTCATCCATCCATCCATCCTAGCAGCAAATATTAGGAGCGCCGAGCCCTGCTCCAAGCCCAGGAGACAAGCAGGGTAGTGTCTGCCTTCGGGGAGCTCACCTTGACCGATACGCGATAATGGCAGGCAGTGGTGAGTGCTGGGAGGCAATCAATGCCAAGTACGGAGGGAGTGGGCAAGGCTCGGGAGGCAGGTGCCGTGTAGCACCTGAACGTGGGGATTATCAGGAATAAAAGTGCCACCGGATTCCAAACAGCAAGACCACCACTGCGGAAGGAAAGCCTCGCCCTCTGCAGCAGCCATGATAAATGAGAAGAGGGGCGAGGACAGCGTTCAGGTCTCTCTCCGAGCCTGGCCTGTCCACGCAGCCCCTGTGACTGTCCCAATGTGTGGGCACGGCTCTGAGACCACTTTTCGGTCCATCTCCAGCGTCCGGCAGAACTTCGGTTCATGGGAGGCAGACCCCCAACGCCTACCCGTGCTTGGCACTGAGTAAAAACGCCATGACTGCATGCCAAACAAGTCAGGCAGAGAGGCCACTGACTGGGCCCTCGGAGACCTTTTTCCCCAAGTTGTCTGATTCTCATCATTTAAGGTTTAGCCGTCCTAACATCAGCCTGCACTAGTGTGCAGTGTGCTCGCCCCTGTCCATGAGGGAATACCCATGCCCTGCTTATGAGCCTATGCTTTCGAACGGAAGCAACGGACGGGTAACCCCAAAACGAATCTTTTTAAATTGGTTCCTTTATAGAAGGGAGGGAGCAGGGTGCAGGGGTGGAAAGCTGGATGTCTCTGAATGTACCTGGTTTTCTCGTTGCAATGACGACAGTGTTTTACGTAACAAAACTACTGAGGACGGGGGGCGAACAAAGCCGGGTTCCAACGTGTCTACAGTGGGGGGCCCTGCGGCACAGCCCCCCAGGCTAACTCAAGACTCAGACACGCGGCCCTGGTACCCCGGGTGGAGCTTCCTCAGCAGAGGCCAGTGGACACTGGAATGGATGTGACTTGATAGGCCGAGGCCGCCCCCGAAGTCCCCGACTCAGCAGGTCCGGGGCGAACCTGACCATATGCGCTCCTAACCATTTCCCAGGGGGTGACGATGTAGCCCGTCCGGGATCCGAGCCGAAAACCACTGCTATCAACCAGTAACACTATCGATACAAAAGATGTTTTAAAAGCTTCATTTAATAATCATGTGGTCGCGTGCTGGCATCACAACTCCATGGTTATACACAGTGACAAGATGCTCGTTATATTAACCTCATCAGGAACCCAGGCTTCCAAAAACCAAAAACAAAACCGAGAAATGGAAGCACCATCTTAAGTTTGAATTAGTAACAGCAGTATTATTGATTGAGGTATTTTTCTTCAAGTAGGTATTTCAGGCAGAGAGCTGAAGCAAGTCCAGTTGTGGTAAGCACCCTCCCTCCCACCCGCCCCCGCTCCGTCCCAAACCACCCGTCCAACCCCTGAGCAATTCCAACCCCGTCTCCCGTCGGTGGAACCCAGGATCCTTGGAGAAGTAACTGTCTCCAGGTCTGGATCTCAAGAAATGTTCATGACTCAGAACACCTCATCGTCACAGCAAAAAGCTAGGACCCCTTCAGATCACGGTCCCGACGACATGGCCCACTTAGATCCCTGTTGGCCGAAGAGGACTGAGCATCGAAATGATGCCTGGAAGTTCACAACCAAAACCTCACGAGTTCACTCACCAGTAGTGTCTGGGAGGTGCCTGACCAGGCGGCCAACCAACTCACTATCAAATCCGGTTCATCACGGATATTGGGAGTCGGCCCTTTCTGTTCAAAAGCTACATTTCAGGGTAAAAATTAACCAGTGAGGTCTTCTTCCTAGAATTCCAACTAATGAATTCGGGAATGATGGGACGTCAAAAAAACCACCTTTTGCAGCATCTCTCAGGTGTGTAGCGCCCCTAATGGTGTTCATCAGGGGTCGCCAAAACCAAACGGAGAAAGGCTGACGGGAGAAAACCCTTAACTGCTGCTTAGTGTGACCTCGGAACCCAGAGATCTCACTCTGAACCCCCAGACGTGGTTACCAGTTTCTAGGGTGGACAGAGGCTGCAGAAACAGGTCAGAGGAGACCACGAGTATGCGGGAAACCGAAATGAGAATGCGGTCACCGCTACAGGACGAACCTCCCAGTTCTCTTCAATGATTAAAATGTCGCACAGGGCGAGGGTGGGATTAGAACAGGCGTAAGAAACCTATCGACGGAACTGCTGAGTGTGTCTTGTTCGGGGCATCCGGATTCCAGCTCGAGGGCTGCGGGCAGGTGTCTTTGAGAGCCGGCAGGGGGCTGTCGCTCGGCCAGGCGCCACGCCGGAAAGCCCCACTGGTCTGAGAGGCACACGCAAGTGTTCCAGGGATGAAGGTAAACCCCGTCAGAGACTCACTGTAAATGCTCGGGGGAGACGGGGGAGGAGTGGCAGCCGAGGGCGAGGGCCGTCACCCTGCTGATCTCGCCAACACCGTGTACTTTTGCAATTGTATTTATGAAAAGTTAAATGGAACAAGATCAGAAACCAGGGACGCAATAAAGACCAAAACCCAAGACTGCAAAACACCAAATCTATATTTACATCCACATATAATAACATAACTTTAAGCTGAAATATATCATAAATAAAACAGGTCATGTCTACTGTTTGACAACTTAAGTATCAACAATTAAAATAAATCAAAACTGGAATGAAATAAATACATAAACAAAAATCCAACAGATTGTACCTCTATTATATGTACTGTTGTCTCAAAGAAAAAAAACATACAAAACCAGTAGTATCCCAATAGTTAATACTGATGGGCAAAAAAAAAAAAATTTTGGAATACAAGGGCTGTGAAAAAGAAAAAAAATGGTATTTTTACGCTTTCAGAAATGTGTTTAGAAAGGAGAAATACGAAAACCCCAATAATTTCAGCACAGCACAAACCGACTTGTTTTCAAATAGATTTGGTGATTTTTTTTTTAAATACAGGTTTACATTTCAGCCCTCCATTACGCTGCACCCCCTTAAAGATGTACCCCCGGAGTCAGAGCACACTTCCGGTAACACTCATCGGACGAGGCAACAATTAAGTCAATCATCTCTGCAAATGTGTTCATCTTCAAAAATAGGCTATAAAAGTGCAAAACTAGGAAAACGAAAATCTAGATTATGTACATATGGCTCAGCTTGTGAACAGGAAAAAGGTTAATAGTGTAGACTTTCCTGATACAAAGCACTTCATTGCAAGGCTAGCAGACTGATCTCCAATTAGGCCTCCCTGTCACGGGAGTTAAGACTTCGCGATCAACTTTGCTTCGTGTTGCATAATGAAAATTAAAAAAAAAAAAAAAATCAGGATTCTTTCAGTACTTTACCCTTAGGACATGAAACATCAACAGTGCAAATTTATTTCTGAAAACAGTTTCTTAATAAAACATTTTGTGGTTGCTAAACCCGGGGACTGCTGAAGAAACTCAGCTAGGGACTGCAGATTCGGGGAACAGAAAGTTTAAAACCTCTACCAGGCCAACTGGTGGCCGCCCTCTCTTTAAAACCCAAATTGCATGTGTACTGAGAAAATGCTGCTGCTTTAAAACCAAAACCGGGGAGACAGCGAGGTCTGGAAACGGGTCCCTCCTGCCCTGGTCACTGCCACCAGGGGGCTCCGCCAGGAGTCCTCGGTCAGAACCAGGGAGTCTCAACCCGCCTGCTGCGGACCCCGATGCGGACAGCGAGACCTCCGAATACAAACCTAAAATTTCCCCGCAACTTTCATTCCCATGAAGATTGCTTCCAATATCTCTACATCACATGTATAATTTAGCGTTTATAGCTTTTATCTACTAATTTAGATGAGTGCCCCAAACACTGCATTTTCCAACAAAAATGATTAATTGGATAGGAAACTCTATTCAGTAGCTCCACATACAATCTGGTACGTTTCCTGGGCAGCTGGCTGCTCTACAGAGGAAATGAGTCTCTGTAGACGCGTGCGCCTAGACCCCCCCACCGCCTGCTCCCTCCGCCGGCTCCCTCCGGAAGGGCTGGAGCGAGGGCGCCCTCTGCCGGCGGCGAGGCCTGCAACAGGAGGGCGCCGCGCTCAGAGCCGCTAACCTCGGCATGCGCAGCTCTCAGCCACAGGGGCCGCTGCCTCCAGCAACGATTTTAAGACAACAGACTGTGGATGATTTAACATAATACAGAATCATCAAGAAATTATTTTAAAACGTACAATTTAAATGAAAGCACAAATAGCAAGAAACCGCTCAAAGTGATGAGCTACATGAGAAAAAGAATACACAGGGTATTTGAACAAGCAGGTACAACTTATCTATTTACAGATTTTTACCTGAGGTGCAAGCATTATATACTTTCTCCCCGCCCCACCCCCCGTCCCAAATGATTCTTTTCAGCAGCGCTCAAGTATGCAAAAACTCCACTTATTTGGTCAATTCTAAAAAAAATATTATTCAGGGACAAAATAGAGCTCTCCGGTCTCCGTCGTGTACAACCCCACTGCTCCGACGACAGTTTTATTGCTATTTGGTACAAGAGTGGACAGGACGTCACAGCACTGTAGTGTTACCGAGTTCTATGTACAGTACAATCAATCAATCACAGCTTCTCTCAGTAGCTCTCACCGCTGGCCTTCTCAGAGGACGGACTAACTTAACTTCACGCAGAGCACACACATCCATCGTCGAGACCTAGGGGGAACAAGGTTTAAAAAGTGACTCAGGTAAAACTGAAGACAATCTTTTAAAAACGTCAAGCCCTGGCCAGATGGCTCGGCCAGAGCACCGCCCGATTCCCCAGGGTTGCGGGTTAGACCCTCGTCAGGACTCATTAAGAACCGGCCAATGAATGCCTCATTAAGTGGAACCACAAATCGGCATTTTACACGTGCCCTCCCTCCCTCCTTCGCCGCTCTCTAAAAATCAATAAACAATTTTTTTAAAACTGAAGTGTACTACATAGACAGAGCTCCGGAGCTAGCCCTGCAATGAGTTCTGTTTGAGCTTGAACTCTGCAGTGAAGTACCCGGAGACCAGGCGGACATGATACCGCACTACTTAAATGGTTACAGACACGTGACTGTGATTTAACGAAGATGAAGTAACCAAGAACCAGAATCCACGGTTACACTAACTAAGTCTGCAAAGCCCACTGCCACCTCCCAGGAACTCTGCAAGTCTGCACCTTACAGGAGGGGAATGTACGGCACAGACCAGGAGGGGCTGGCAAATGACTCAGAGTAACCTCTGTCCTTGAGAAGAAAGGCGCACAAAATATTTGCAACATGATGCACTCGGCTAACTAACACCCACTGCGACATTCCCGCAACGGGCCGGGCGCTGAGCTCGGCTAGGGGTGGGAGGCAGGCGGAAACAGGCGTGAGCCACACACACGTGCAGAGCAACACAAAGGGGAAGGAGCCCTTGGCTCCCTGCAAACACTGGCAGAGGTTGTGCGTGAGCTGGTCCTGAAGGATCAGAAAGGGTGCCTGACCGACAGGGTGCAGGAAGGACGTTCGGGGAGCGGGGAACGCGGGCGCAGAAGCCCAGAGGCTGCGGGCAGAGGCTCGGGGTGTCACTGACAGGTTGTAATGCACAGGCAGGTGACCCGTCAGTGGAAATCCGTTCCTCCTGATCCATAAACGGTTTTCTTGTCTCCGTGCAGAGTGGATTTATCCCGCTCCTGTGATGACACCCTTCACCCACTCTGCACGGGACAAGAATGCAGACCTGCACGTGGCTGGTGGGCCCCCGGGTGACCCCGTGAACCCAGGAAGGAGAGGTCCTGCCCCGGCCACGAGTGTCTTCCCATCGCTCTCTCTAGCCCCCGGAGGCCTCGGGTGAGGGCGCTCCAGGAACAGACACGGCAGTGGTTTAGCTCCGAGAGAACTGATCTGTCCTGGAGCCCAATCTTTTCACTCAATTTACTGCCAAGCAGGTCCCAGCATAACGCTTCCCTGCACGTCACACCCTCGCCCGAACGTGGAGTACGCCTGAGTGCTCTGGGTCACCCTCCAGCTAGACGCATACACCAGGTGAAATCGAATCGTCAACACGAACTAAAACTTCTACCCGCTCCTGTCCCCACTCCCTCCCAACAGACCAGGATTTACAAAGGCTGTGAACAAGCTCTTAACGGAGCACTGGGGCCAGGCTTGGGACCAGGCAGAGTGGGGCACTGGCAGGTCACGCAGTCCCAGTCTCGGGCCCCCAGTCTCTGTGAAGTGTGTACAGGACACCCTGGCCTGGTGGTCAGAATACTTTTTCTGCAAACAGCCAGACAGTAAATACCTTCAGGTGCTCAGGCTATGTGGTCCCTGCCACAACCACCCAACTCTGCAGCCGCAGACAAAAGGTCATGGCCAGGCGCCAATGAAATCTTACTGACGCAAAAAAGCAGAGAACACAATTTGCCAGAAATGCCTGACTTACTGCCCCCTGCTGGAAGAAGGATGAAACAGACCATGTTCATAAAACATTCAATGCAGAACAAAACAAATGCTTACTAAACTTCAGTTGCTATCTTACTCTTTCTAGACTGAGCACTCTAAGTTTTAACATACCTAACAAAACATCAAAACTAAAGTTGAAAGCAGTTTTACATTCTACTGGATACTATAGGTGGCATATTTTCAATTAACTCAAATCACTACATTGTACACATGCTCACCTGCTTCCCCAAATAGGAAATCAAGTTTTTTTGTCGTTTGGTCGGTAATGTGCACTCCCAATAAAATTCTCATAGTTTCTCTTCTGCAGCATGCTGCTGGATAAGTGTTGATACGATACAGGCCTTTTTCCTAATTGGGAAGAAAAGTGTAAAAGGGCATTTAGCATTCAGTCCACGCAACTGGGTGAGCTGAGGGTGGGTGGCTAGAGGCCCGTTTTCCGAACCCCTGACCTCACAGCGCGCGGTCGGAGAGCGCGCTCAGAGCCCCCGGTCGCGCGCGCACGGTCCGGTTAGCGCTGCTGAGTTTTAAGTGCCAGGGAGACATCCGTCACCACAGAACCTCAATCCGCCACAGTTAAGGCTCTCTGAACACGGGGCTGCCACAGAAAGGGTCACAGAGCCAGAGGAACGGGGCAGCGTAACACACTGTGGCCCTGTGTCCCACGTGGGAGAGGAGGACACGGGCTTTTAAACAGAACTTTGCGTGCAACAGGGACTTTCCTCACCCGGTGAGGACAAAGCTTTGACTCGAGCCCATTTTACAGACTGAGGGGAAAACGGGCGCTTTTAATCAAAAGCCAACAGAGATGATTATTTCACTGCGTTTTTTTAAGGCACTGCAGCACTGAGAGCAACCGTTTCTCTATTTGCTATCTGCACCGGGTCAACAGGCGGCGGGCCACCCGGGACGGAGACCAGGCACCACACGGAATCGGGGTCTGAAGTGACCACGGCCGGGGGGCTCAGCGTGGTGTGGCTCTGGGGCAGCACCGGCCAGCAGAGCCTCACCCAAGGGGGCTGTGGTGGCACGGTGCCAGGGGCCGAGCCCCGGGGCGCCGCTCCCACTCGTGCACGGGCACAGCCCGGGGTCAGGAGGAAGCAGGGGCTTTACATTCGGCCCCACCGGGAAGTCAAGCCGTCCAGGAGGCGACCGCTGACACACTCGGGGGAGCGATGGCACTCCTGAAATTCATGAAGAAGTTCACCAGAACTGCACAGGCCGCACAACCCTAGCCAGTCCCGACATCAGAACTGCTCGGAAGTGTGTTTAAGCAACAGCCCCGCACGTGGTCATCTCCGGACAGGCCAGGGTGCTGGTGGGATCTCCTGCCTGCCCCCAGCAGCGCCCCCCCCACCCATGGGGCACATGAGGGACTGCAGGCAATTCGAGGTTCCCTGTGCTCTCTGCTCTAAAGGAGTAGAGAGCCCGGGAGCAGTGGTGAGAGTGGACACAAGTTTCTCAGATCTCGACTCCCAGGGCAGGCTGGGAGGGAGTGCTGGGCACACCGTGTACCAGGGGACCATGGTGGTAGGAGGTGACAGGCCTAAATGACACCTGAGACTTCAGGGCAAGGAGAGGGTCAGACCAGTGGTTCTCAAAACGATCTTTCTTATCATCACCCCAAGGAAGAAAAACTAGAGAAATTCAACACTCAGAAATAAGGCTGATCCTGGAGGACCGAGCTTTGGGATCCACAAAACCACGGCCAATCAGCAATGCCTCGCTGTCCCTCCCCCATACGTTCTATACCCTGGGGGCCCTCCCCCAAGAACCCAAGGCTCTGCAGAGGCTGGGGCTGAGCCAGCACCCGCGCGGGGCCGGGCAGTACCTTCGAGTGCGGCACCGGCCGCGGCCCCGGCGGGGGCGCACGTGTAGAGCGGTCCCGGGCCGCCGTAGGGCTTGTGCACGGTCAGCACGTTCGCAGAGTCGATCTCCCCCGAGGCCAGGAACCGCGGCTTGGGGGGCAGCACCGCTGGCGGCGGGCACGCGTACTCCTGGGGCAGCAGCGACGTGATTCCGCGGACCACCTGGTACTTGGGCAGGTCGAGGCCCCTTCTGTAGTGAGGTCCGGGCTGCTCCGCGTCCAGGGCCGCTGGCCCAGCTTTCGGCCGTTTGGGAAGCGGCTCTCCAAGCTCCGGGCCGGCGCCTCCCGCACTGCGGCCACAGAAATAGTCTCTCCCCGGGGGCGCCCACGGGCCATCGTGCTTGGCAGGGAAGTCTGAGCCATTGATGGTGCTGCTGCCCACCGCTGGCTGGGGCACCGGCTGGGGCACGGAGACTCCCGGGGCTTTGAACTTCGCCTCCAGCCTCTTCGTCTTCTCCAGGGCGGGAGACACTCCACTTTTAGGAAACATCTCTGATGGCTGCTGCCTGGCGGCTGGAGCCCCCTGCGTCCCGACGCTGGACGGTGGCCTGTGCGACTTCAGGTTGCTGGGGGCTAAAGTGCTAGAGTCAGTCCCTGAGGTCAGGGGGGCTTTGCTTGGCCCTGGGGGGCCCGGCTTCCCCTTCTCCGACAGCAGGGTCTTGGACTGGGCCAGGAAGGCGGGCTTGGGCTTGGGCTTGGGCAAACTGGACAAGGGCGGCACGTCTTTTCCCAGTAAAGCAGGCGGGCAGCCAGTGCGCCTGCTTCTAAGCCAAGACTTGCTTCTACAGTTTTTGTGAATGTCCGGATTGTATTTATGCTCCAGCCGCTGGTGCATCATTAAAACTTCTGGATAAAAGGTCTTGAAGCTACAAAACGGGCAGGTAATACTAGGGATCAAACTCTTGCTCAGAGAAATTGCCGGGCAGCTGTGAAGCGGCCCGAGGGATAAATTTAAAGGTTTTTCTTGACAGTCCATGCTCGGCCTGACGCTGCCGTCGGCTAGCACCTCCACCCTCACGGCTCCCGCGCTCCGGGCGACGGTGGCGTCTGGGCGAGGAGGAAGGGCACCCCCTTCCGTCCTGCAGACCAGGCCACCAGCCGGGGGGTCGGCAGCGGGCCTGGTCTTCAACACGTCCAAAGGCGCCGGGGCGGGGCTTTTGCTCATTTTATCAGCATCGTCTTCGGTTGCATTTTTACTGAAATCCTGAGTATCTGTGTGTACTGGCGAGAGGACAGCGCTGCCCAGGACACTCTGAAAGGCAGGGGCCATCCCCTTGAGTTGCTTGGCAGGTGGGCTGCCTTTAACATCTTTGGCACCATCGAAAAATCTTTTCAAATTTTTGGTTTGCGCAGTGTCGGCGGCCAGCAGGGCGTCTTCGGCCTCCTGGTTTTTCCCGTCACTCCTGACCTCGGCGGCCGCGTCGCCCTGCTTGTCTTTGTGATGTCTCTCCAAGTGGTACCGCAGCGAGGTCTTCTGGGCCGCAGCGTAGTCGCAGAATTCACATTTGTACGGTTTTTCACCTACAACAAGAGAAGTCACCATCTTACGGAAGCCTGCAAAAAGCCTTAGGAGAGACCTTCGGACACGGGAAGAACCTACCACAGAGAACACAGGGCCCTCTCCTCCTCCCTCTCTACCTGCTCACCAGCCTCCACGTCCAGGAGCCTCCTGGCGACCGCTCTACCTCGCGGACTGCAGTGACTATTTGAACGTGTGACGCGTGTCTTTAACTACATATATATATATAAAACAATACTTTCACCTTCTTTAATCTTTACAATACCCCTGTGGAAGGGATTATCATCCCACTTTTAAGCTCAGAAGAGGGGGCTCGGAAAGCTTAAGTAACCTGCCTGAGGCTGCACAGCTAGTGACAGGAAGAGACGAGACCAAGCGCCCGCAGCCTCCTAACCACCGTTACAGCTGCGCTGCGATCTACAGAGAAGACTCCAGCCCGGGGGCCCAGCTCCGTGGACTGAGCACCGGCCTTCGCACCCAAAGGTCTCCAGTCTGATTCCCAGTCAGGGCACGTGCCCGGGTTGTGGGCCAGGTCCCCAGTGAGGGGCATGAGACTCAGCAACCGACCCATGTTTCTCTCCCTCTTTCTCCCTCCCTTCCCCTTTCTCTAAAAATAAGAAACCAAAATCTAAAAAACAAAAAATAAGACTGAAATACATTCCCACTTGATTCTAAACGGTACAGTACAAAACAGCTGTGGCATTAAAAGACATTCATTAGGCCCTGGCTGGCATAGCTCAGTGGATTGAGCGCAGGTTCGATTCCCAGTCAGGGCACATGCCTGGGTTGCGGGCCAGGTACCCAGTGGGGACCACATGGGAGGCAACCACACACTGACGTTTCTCTCTCTCTCCTCCCTCCCTTCCCCTCTCTAAAAATACATAAATAAAAAAAATTTTTTTAAAAGACATTCATTAGAGAGGTCTGGAAATGTGAGGATCTGGTCACCAGAAACTAAACGGGAAACTAACTTCAAAATAGGAACAGCTCAAGTCACAACGCTACAGAAAACACTGAAATGGCAGCTGCCATCTGCACGCTGCACGTGCGTTCTTACACCCCTCCAGGGCCCACCAGACCATCTGAACGACCAAACCAAACCATCACAGGCCACTACGGTGGTCTTTTCATTAAAAAACCCTTAATTTAAGCTCCTTACCTGTGTGCGTTCTGAGATGAATATTGAGGTAATAATTGGAACGGAAAAACTTCCCGCAGTAACTACATTCTCTTGAGGATGTAAGATGCTTTATTTTGCCTCCGTCGTCATTTTTATCTTAAAGAAGAAACAAAAGGATGTAAGAAGATAGTCCAAGTACACGAATAAGCCAAGGGGACTGAACGTTCTTGATACAAAGCATAAAGCAGCTTTCACATTAGTGCTGGGTAAAAGCACAGCGGGCGTCGTTTTGAGGCTGTCCGAAGTTCTGTAACACGTCTGTGTGTGTTTCTGTGTTCTGTCTGGGGGCGGGCTTCGACTGTAGCCGAGGTCGCCGCTAAGGACCCAGCTGCCCGCTCCGCATCACTGAAACAACCGCGGGGGGAAGTAAGTTTTTTACCCTACGGCTGGGCAAGTCACCACTAGAGGGAAGCACGCACAGCTTCATCCTCGCAGCCAGTACCAGGCAGGACAAACGCCCAGGCTGCCTGTCAGAGCCCAGCCACACGGAAGCTCTGGAGAGCAGGCAGTGTCATCCACAGCGCTCACGTGGCCCCAGTGTATCTGACAATCCAGAACCTGCCCTGGAACCTCAGTGCCTTCAACTTGAAACTCCCGTCCTGCCAGGAAGATCCAGGCGGCAGGGCAGAGCAAGGGCCCCCCGGGGACACGCACTGCAGGGCGGCCGCACGTCACCGAAGACGGTCAGAGAGGCTGCGGTTCGAATGCCTGCCCCCAAAATGCACACTGACGTTTCAGATGAAATGCCTCTTCTTGGGGTTCATTTTATGTACGCTACAATATGACAAGTTGAGACCTCTCTCAAAATTCAGCACAACTGAACTGGTCACTCTGCCTTGGAAAAGTTATTTCCAACTGAAAGGCCTCTCCCCTGTTCCCTTCGAGTCTCACATTCTAGATGACTCAGGGCTTAGTGATTTGTTAATAAACACGGCTCACAAGCAACCCCTCGGCAGGTGAGGACAGGAGTGTGCAAACTGTCACCCCGAGGCAAATGCGTCCCCTCTACCCTCTGAGCACCGCTGAACACTCACAAGTGGCCAAGACAGCCCTTGATCTGAAAGGTGCCCCGAGGACGTTAAAAATAGGTTATCCCGTGAACAACTCTTAGTAGCCCCATTTATAAGAGCTGGAGACATTTTTTAAACAATTTACTCTGGTTTTTTATCATCTTAGAAATAAATCTAAAGAAATCCAGGTTGGTGGTAAATTATAGTAAGAAATCTAGACCAGAAGACATCAGAATCCAAGGCGGGGCAGAAACAGATTCACAGCTGTCCATGTGGAGCACCACAATTAACGAAGAGCAATACGAGAATACGCTCTTTCACACACTCACAACTGTGAATCTACTTCTGCCCCGCCTGTATAAATCGAGGAAAAATAATTCCCTGAGCAGAGAAACGCCCAGCTCGTCTGCTTGCAACCACACCCAACCAGCCACGTTTGTAGCTGGGCCTGCACCTCATCGCCACTTCCCACTTCCAACCGTGCGTCAGGATTTATGGTGTGTTGCATCACGTCCAGAAAGTTGCGCAATGCCTTCGGCTTTAACAGAAAGGACACAAAATGCCCACATCTACCTGGTCCCTGCCCTGCTTACAGCATCACCTCCGACTTGCCGGTGCTGTCCTGTAAAGAACTGGGCTTTTATAAACAGGCTGCTCCAACCGTCCTGGGGGGCAGAAGACTAGAGCAAAGCTGACGAACCAATTTCGCAAACAGGGAAATCAGGGCAAAGCGAGGTGAGGCAACCCGTCCTCGGCCACAGAACGACGCAGTGGTAGAACCAGACCTAACCCAGGCCGTGGCGCTCCCAGCTGCCCGCGGACCAAGCCCCAGCTTCCCACCAGATTCCTCTGCCCACGCCCCCTGCTGGCAGAGCACGACTGGCCGTTCCATTTCTGTCGGGGCACTGGGGCATCGCCGGGGCCTGTCCCTGAGACCGCACAGCCTGAGCAGCACTGACCCAGAAAGAAACCACTGACACGAGAGAGCGGTCTGGGCTGAAAGCTCTTTATGACGTCACCAAGACAGCAGACCGGGTTCTCCGGACTTCTGAAAACTGAAGATGGTGGTTCTCCAAGTGCTGGGTCTCCGGTGTCCCAGGAAACTCAAAATTCTCTAAATAAATACTTACAAAAACCACGGCTCTCACACCCACCGCAGGATCAGAAAGAGGAGCAGGGGCCCGGGCGAGTTCGGTGTATTCTCTGGCCAAACTCACCTTGGGTGTCACGCCCGGAGCTCTCAGAGACAGCCACACAGTCAGGTCACAACAAAAGGCAGCATTTGTTTTAACCAGAAACACTTTTCTAAATGATGATGTTTTTCTAAAACTAACTCATGGTCTCATTACCCACTTGTGGGGATTTTCAAACTAGTTTCAAAGCAGCAGCACCCTCATTCCAAAAACACCTGACCACGTGAGTGAGCGGCTCTGGGCGGGGTGAGGGTGGGGAGCCTGCCCCAGGGTGCGGGGTGGGGGGTCCTCTGCCCTGGACAGTGCCCACTGGGCCTCCGGGAGCATCACCACCCGGGCCTCAGTGGCAGCGCCCATTCCCGACGTCACTAACACATTGGAAACGACAGAGCAAACGGGCGCTCTTAGAGACACCTCTGGTGTGCCCACATCCCCTGCACTTTACGAACACGAACTGCTAACGAGCACCAGCCCCAGACACAAACAAGGCCAGGGCACCGCACACGACCGAAGGGCGTCCCTAACAGCAGCAGTCTCCCGCCGGTTCACCACCATCCCTAGCACTTCTGTCACCCCTGGAAATCCACCTGCAACGGACACAGGCGAGCCGGGCCTGATACCCAGGGCCGCCCACTGCATGGAGGAGTGACTGATTTTCACAGGCAAGGTCAAGGATGCAGAAAACACGGAGGCAAAGGCCAGTGTCTCGACTCTGGTGCCACTGACATTTGGGGCCTTTCTCTGCCAGGGGGCCATCCTGTGTGTCGTGGGACGTCTAGAAGCACCCCGGCCTCCACTCGCTGGGCCAACAGCACACACCCCCAGGCAGCTGTGACAACCAAAAATGTCTCCAGACACTGCCGGGTGCCCACCGGGGGCAAGATCACCACTTAACTGAAGTGCTGCTTTAGGCTGATACACGAGTTAAAATACTGTGTGTCCTCTGTTGGCAAAACACAAAATCCCAGAATTTTCAGAACAGGAAAAAACCTTGGCAGACGGATAGGCCTTTCAACTCAACCCAGAGGGGGGCACATGACTTACTTACGACAGGGAGGTGCCCCAACAGCCTGGACCCCGAGCCCCCGGGTCCCGCGAGGGGCCAGCACGCAGCCCGGCACTCACCCACATGCAGCCCTTCGGGAAGCCCGTCCTCGGACCCGTCCTCAGAGCCGCCGTCACGGTCCCCGGCTCCGTGCTCATCCAGGGTGCTGGTGAGGTCTGGGGAACACGTCCTCGGCTGCCTCCCGTCCACAGCCGTGGTTGGCGACTCCACGTCCATCCTCCGGTCCTTCTTGTGGACCCTCGAGTGCAGCACCAGCTGGTGGTAGGTTCTGAACGCCTTGCCGCACTCGGAGCAATGCGTGGGCTTCTCCTTGTTGCCGGACAACTTGGGGTCCGAGTCCCCGGAAGGCACTTCACCGTTGGCATGTCTGGGCTTCTCCTTGTCGTGTGCGAGGCCCGCACAACCGCTCCTACTCGTCCTGGACTTCCCAGAACCTTCGGGGTGGCTTTTACCCGCACTCCAGATTTCTCCAAGCTCTTCTTTGTCCGAATCGTCATTGTCGGTGCTCCCTTCCTGCCCGGGCTGCTCCTTCACCTCCCGGCAGACGGCGACTTTGCCCTTGGTGGCCAGCTGCCAGGCCTGGTAGGTGGTGAAGGGGTCGAGCTGAGGTATCCATCTGGCGGGCTGCGTCCCGGTTTCGGGGCGCGCTTTGGGCCTCAGGTTCAGGAACTGCAGGAACTCGTCCCGGGGCGCTGGCATCCCCGCCGGCTGAGCGTCTGCCTGAGCACTGCTGCCGCCGGAAGCCGTGTCTTTGGTGTGCATCTTCCTGTGATCAATCAGACTCTCTTTATTTGGAAATAGGAAGCCACAAACCATGCAGATTTTGTAAGGAGAGGAGATGCTCTCGGCGGCCTGCTCCTGGACAACCTCGTTGATGGTGGCTGGGCTCTCGGCGCCCTGCTGCAGCTTGCCCTTGGCCCCCGACTTGCCGTTGTGTGTTCGCATGTGGTTCTTCAGAAACCAGGGCTCCTTGAACCTCCGTCCACACACGTGGCACCCGTAGGTGAACGAGTCCTTGTGTTTCTTCATGTGCACCTCCACGTCGAAAGCAGCCCTGAACGCCTGCCCGCACACGTCGCAGCTCAAGTCCTCGCTGTCTTTGCCGCTCTTGTCCGTGGGGGTCTCCGTCCGCCCCTGACCCTTATCGAGCGGACTCAGGTACTCGGCCTCCACACGCAGGACCGCGGGCTCACAGAGGGTGGGCCGGTGCTGCGTTAAGACGTGCTTATTGAGGTCTTCGGAGTGTGCGAAGGTCTGACTGCAAAACATGCAGTCCAAGGGCGTGTAGCCTTCGATCTGGATGACGCTCTTCTCCTGCGTGGCTCTGAAAGGGACAGCAGTGGCCCCTTTTATTGACACGGCGTCATCCAGCTCCATCTGGGTGCCAAGCGAACTGCCAATGACTTCCGGGCCGTCCATGTACACTAGGAGGGACTGAGTCGGCATGGTGCCCGCCGCTCTGGACTGTGTACCAAGCAAGGATCCGGGTGAGGATTTCCGGGGATGAAATAAGGCCACTTGTCGAACTCGTCACTCACACCCCCAGCAGCCCTGGGGCTCCAAAACTAGAGCAAGTATTTGTTATAAAAGCTCAAAAGAAAGTGTATACTCCTCTGAATACCTTATCTTCAGAAGCCTTGGGAAGCTCAGTGATAGAAAATATCACTGGCTCTTCCCACCAGCAAGGCAGCCTGACTCCGTGATGCTTTGATTCAAATGTGAGTCAGCATGAAGCATTAGTTCTCTTTGTCTCCATTGACTGAGTCACCCAGTTGAGCAAGAAGTCAATTCCAGCGACCTGGAGACAAGGAGATGTCCAAAACCTGAAGGGGAAAGACAGAAATGGTTGGCTCCAGACAGAGAAAAGAGGGGGCACCTAACTCAGCCCCTTCACAATACAGTGCCAGCCTGTTAAACATGCTAGTTAATGAAATCTAACCACTTACCAATCAGTACACTCATTACATCACCAGAATTTCATCCAGTTAAAAAACTTAAATATGGTGCTTTAATGGTTTAAATCAAAAATGCAATGTTTCATAACAGAAACTGTTAGATTCAGATAAATGTCTTCCAAATGTCACTGAAATGTACATCTGTATCTTTATAAAAAGCCTCTACAAACCTAGAGACTATCAGAATTATAAAAAATAAAATGACGAAGAAAGCACTTTAGATAAAATTGTGAAAGCCAGAGCTTCAGACTGTCTTATATACAAACATACAAGGACCACACATGCCCAGAGCACACCAGGTGAGTACGTATACACAGGTCAACCCCACAAAAAACGGGAGCCCCTCCTACAACCCCTATTCAAGAAATACAGCCCCGGCTGGTGTGGCTCAGTGGATTGAACGCCGGCCTATGAACCAAAGGGTCCCCAGTTTGCCTCCCAGTCAGGACACACGCTTGGACTGCAGGCCAGGTCCCCAGTAGGGGGCGCATGAGAGGCAACCACACAGTGATGTTTCTCTCCCCCCCTTTCTCCCTCCCTTCCTCGCTCTCTAAAAGTAAATATAAAAATAAATGAAGTTTTTTTTTTAAAAAAGAAAAAGAAATACAGAACACCTCAGAATGGTTGCTCATCTTGGCCAAGGGGAACCTTGATCAATTTTGATTCACTGGATATTGTAAACCTCAATCCACTGCCCAAATCCCAGTTTGCACTTTTTTTTTAAGATTTTATTTATTTATTTTTAGAGAGAAGGGAAGAGAGGGAGAAAGAGAGGGAGAGAAACATCGATGTGTGGTTGCCTCTCATGCATCCCCTACTTGGGGACCTGGCCTGCAACCCAGGCATGTGCCCTGACTGGGAATCGAACCAGTGATCCTTTGGTTCACAAGCCCATCCACAATCCACTGAGCTACACCAGCCAGGGCCCAGTTTGCTTTTGACAACTCTCTGCCTTCAACAAGCATTAGAGTAGGGCTTCCTCATCCAAACAACAAATAAGGAAATACACGTGTAACCCTCTTTGTGAAGGTCCACGTTTAAAATCCTCAACAGAGCTGGCTCAGCACGCCCTAAGGTCTTCAAATCAGAAGACGGGCCCTCCGCTGGCACCCCCACCACATTCTGCACGGGTGGGCGAAAAGCAGATGCCCTGATTTCACTCTGCAGGCTCTGCTCTAGCAAGCTCACGTTCAAGCTCAGGGAAGGATTACCAGTAACCTCTAACGCCAAACCCTCCACCCTCCATGGCAAGAATAGGAACTGTTTGAAGTATCCCAACTACTTCAACCAAAGTCAGTTAGTTCCACCCAGAGAAACAGAAAGACACGCAAACTACTCCCACCACAGGCAACTTTAAAGAAAAAAGTTTACTTTCCTTCTCTCCACTTCCTCAAAGAGCAAGCTCAGAGAAGACCAGGAAACACTTCTTCACACTCACACAAGAGAAAATTTCCCATTCCTTGTTATCTTTCGTTTTGAAAAAACAATAAACTTCTCTACATAAGACTGCAGATCAAAGTTTGGGGTAAAGAGTGCACTGAAATATTTCATGTTATGTCTTGGTCCTTTGTTGCATTCACAATGGAGGATAAACCCATGAGCTGACTAGCAGCTCAGGAGGGATATGATAGAACATTCCGGAAGCCTGAGTTCCAGTCCTGCCTGAGTCACAACCTTAAAGTGGTCACCACTGTACTACCTCAACTTAATGCAGAGGGACAAATTACAGGGCCACTTCAAGAGTTTCAAAAGTCTACGGTTCTGGGGGGTAGATCTACATTTATGGACAGATATACCCAAGAGTATTTAATGACCATTCGAATCAAGACATTAAATGATGTTTGGCTACGTGGCTGATCATTTACTCAGTCAACAAATATTTACTGAATGCCGCTATCCCGGGTGATATTTTAACTGAGGAAATTAGCGGCACATGTTCAAGGAGAAGCAGTCGCCAACCCGACTCTCTCACGGGCCAACGGCTAACTGAGAACCAGAGAAACACCTCAGTGAGTTCACGTTCATTTCAATGTCAACACGGACTGTCCTTTATGTGCGGTCTCTTCTACTTTTCGGTTCCAAAATACCCTTTGTAAAAAATGGGAGGGTGGCAACGGCAAATAATAGGGCTTTTTTTTTTTAATGTCCTAATTTGACAAAAAAATCATAGTCTCCCATGTCAAAGCCTCAATATTATCTTTCCTTCATTAAAGAAATTGTACTGGTCTGTGACATTCTTAAGTTTTGGGGAATTCCACGTTTCTGTAAATAATCTTTCCCCAAAAGACACAACCCTCAACTCGATCCCTGGATTGGAACACGATGGGGCCCGTGGCCGTCCCTCCCCACCCCGGGCCACGGCAAAGGCCAGAGATGCAGCCCGCAAAGATGCTTCAGCTCCCATTTGTATCTCTGGAGTGTTGAGGATCTGGGTTAAGCGAGTTACCAGCTTCTACCAGAGGACAGAAAGGACTGGGAAAGGAGGCAGTGTTAAAATCTCTGGAGAAAGGGCTTCAGTTCTGCCTGGGGAGGACGAAGGCGGAGTGAACAGGTGGAGGCCTGAAGGTGAGGGAAGGACGGCCGGGGCCAGAGAGGCCTGTAGTGCAGCAGGTGGGGAGACCACCCTGCCAGGGAGAATGGAAGCTCTTCTTCCCCCGGGGAAGCTTGAGGCAGACTCTCAGAGTATTACCTTTGCCCAGATGCCAAGCACTAGGCGACCTTGGGTCATCGTAGTCCTTACTACTCAGCCATAAGCCACGAAAACCCTGAGCCGTCCCTTTAAAGATCCTGGGAGCAGGGATCCTGTGGGCCTTGTTCCCCCACCGCCCTCCGCGCCTAAGAAGGGGTCCCAGGCACAGGGTCAGGCCCTCGATAAACACCTGGTGAATAACGGAACACACGCTACGTCACCAGCACAGGTGTAGACTCAGCACGCGCATCTCTGGCCACAGTCCCAACCGTAGCCGACACTGAATTTACCTTGCGTGTTCGTCAAACTGCCACGTGGTACAAACTCAATAAAAAAGTGTCCACACGGCTATCTACAGCTGCCATCTAATTACCATTCTCTGCAACTTCAAGTGCAATAAAAAAATTAGCCATACCGTAAAATTGACCAGCACAAGCCATCACTTGGGCTCCGAATCACTCCCCTCACGGACCCAATGAAACGAGAACTCGGCCCTGCCAGGGAGCCCGCGATAGCAGACGCCCTGACCTGGCCTTAGAAACCACGTGCGGACAAAACACTTCCTTACACCGTCAATCGGTATCATCACTTAAACCAATCCGCTGAACAACAATCTTCAGAGCGAAACAGAACTTAGGGAAAATAGACGTTGGATCCTACTTACAGCTAATAACCAACCAGCATCTCCGACTGGCCGAGGCGAGGGCGCCAGACCCTGGGCCTTCCACACAGGGAGCAGGCGGACACAGGGACCGCTCATCAGCTGTCCCCTCCACGGAGACCTGGAGGGGGAGGCGCGGGCGGTCTCACCGACACCCACAGTCTAAAAGCTTTCAGTGTGCGGGAAAGTGAGCACTGTGAACACACTAGGCTTACTGAAAGGGACTTTGCAAAAACACTTTTCAATGTTTAAAAAATTTTTTCAAAACCTTTACTCAGGTAACAGCACTTAACCTCAGCCAAGAGGTTCTTCATCATAACCTTCCATTCTGAGAGCATACTCGGATTTAAATTATATTGTGGTTACTTCAATATTTTTTAAATTTACAATATAATCTTTCAAAAAAGGTAGGAACCCTACTGCTATATATACTGCCTGAAACAGAAGTCTGATGTTGTAAATCATTTCCTCCGTGTGCGTGTTTGTTAAGATACTCACTTGTGAATAAAGCTACTCTGAGCTCTGCCACTTCCTGCAGATGCTGAAATCAGCAAATATTGCACACTACACAACGCTTAATGAAAAAACAATAACTTGTGCTCAAGCACAACAAGCGGCGAGTGCCACCACGCTGACAACCACTGCGACTCTTCGACAGCGTCCTCTGTGTGCACAGGACTCAAACTGTCCCCCTCCCCAGGCAGCGCAGTGGTGCTGCAGCGGCTCAGACCTCTCACGGTTCTTGATACGGAATATTTATTACCATATTCGTTACCGCAGGACAGAACGGTAAGGCACTGAAGGGCCTCAAAACGACCCACAACACACAAGAATTCTACGTACAGCCAAGTAATCTCAAGTATCCAACAAAACTGCTAGGCTCTCCCTCCCTAGTTACTTAAGTGCCAATTAAATGATCATGAAAACATTCAACATAAACAAACTGCTAGTCACTGTCCAATTCCTTTGCACCTTTAAACTGCAAAATCATCTCCAAGATCTGATGAGGAAACTTACGTTTTCATAGCAGTTTCCCTTTCAGATTTTACACATACTATTTTTTCCCTTCATCTGACAAGGAAGGAGAACTCTGCATAGAAATCTACAGTAGCAACCAACACCTGTAACTTGAAACCCTTCAACACCATTGCAAGGAAATCACCAAGGTCACACCCGTGAGCTAGGTGGTCAGCCCAACCTTCCTAATGCAGCTGTGGAAAGATGTTTAAAATGCAAGTGAAAGAAGAAGATTAAAGGACTCCAAGTTGACAGTCAGCATTCCAACCCAAACTATTCGAAAGCAAACAGCTGTGCAGAGGCAGCCTCGTTTTCTTGAAATTGTATGTAGCGCCCAATTCTGAATAGGACTAGAGCCCACAGTAGTGTTATACAAATGTCATCACATTAGCATATCTGAACGTCACGATGAAAAACTGCCTGGTTCATTCCAAATTAATTAAGGTCAGTTAAAGGATCTTAATATGAACTTAAAGCACCATATATTGGTTTTAGTTTCTGTATAATCATGATGAACAGATACTGTGGTCTGTAAACTGGCTTTTAAAAATTTCACTGTGTCCTGAAAGAGAACTATAAGGGAAATGGATAATTAAAAAAAGAATTTTAATTAGACAAGATTAAGCACTGCTATCAGTGAGTTCCCATTATTGTGTCTTAACCGGTGTTACCTTAACGTTTTAAAAAGACTTCAGCATAACTGCGCCAAAGAGAGGGAGCTCACTGAACTAAACACACTGTTCTAGCTTTACTCTTTCACTGGACAAAGAAAACACTGCGTGTGTACATGTACACACACATCTGTATACACACAGGTGCACAAGGAACTGAGCAGCACACCTGACCACTGCCCTCCACTTCCACCGCTCTCTCTCCACAGAGAAAATGGCGGGTGTCCCTAACCGTACCCCAACTTAACTACTTTCAGACCGAACACAAACGGGGTAATGCCTTTTAAGTCCTGAGAGGTTTCGCTGGAGACATTTAAATACCCCCCTCCCTGTCTTTGCAGAGAACATACACTACAGTTGTTATGTCTGGCCCCTTCAAGTCACCTGTTTGCTTTCAAAATAAAGGGGGAAAAGCCTCCTTTCAATGAATACATACAGTTTATGTTCAGGGGACTTACACACTGAACAACAAAAGTATCCACTGATGAAGAACAAAAACACCTCTGATAGGGAAAAACAAGTACTTCTCCTAATGTTGATTCAAGAACAAAACGTATCTGGGCTTTCAATCTCCAGGCCATATAACTGCATTTTGAATGATTTTAAATTCAAAAAGGTTCTGACACTAGAAAGTAATGGCCACCAATACACAAAACACTACAAGAACCCATTTAAAAAGTGGGCATTGACTCCTGGGAAGCTCCTCTCTGCAAAGCAGAGGAATGTGTAGGTCAGAAACAACTTTGGTAAAGCTTAAGAACAAAGGGAGGCTAAGGGATTAAACTAATTCCCTCAGCTGTCTTTTCAGGTCTGGCAATTTTATTTCTCAACTTTATCATAAAATTACCAAACCGGCCCCAAATTTCCAGTAATCAGCCACGCTGCTGCCCTGGGCAGGAAGTAATGGGGATGTGAAGGACAGGCAGCCCACAAACGATCAGAAGCAAAGGTTTTTCATGAGCATCCCAATGTCAGGCACAGAGGGGCAACCGGAGGTGGCAGCGGGCTGGCAGGGGCTACCCCTCCGTTTATCTGGAAGACAGACTCATACAAGAATTGAGCTGGCTCGTCAGAGCTGCAGATTTTCAGAAAGGATGGTCCCTATCCTCCCACTTCCTCAAAGTCACACTCCTATCTGCCCTGCCCTCGTGGTGGCACTTCAAAATCCCTTGCCCCACACACCACTGCAAATCCCCCTAACTGTATTACACCGTTTGCAGAAAACCAAGCCAAATCACCTTACTCTTAAAAGTAAAAGCCGTCATTTCAGTAAAGTTGTTATGCTGCACCCAAAATGAGGCCACTGAGTTATAATGATCAAGCTCCCCTCACCCCAATTTAAGACATTTCCTGCTGGCTTTGTGTAATTCACTTGCTTCCACGTGCATTTCAACTCAACACCCCTCCCCCCATCAGGAGAGGAGGTGGACAAATCCCTTCTCCCCATTGTCCTGGGTCTACCTTACGCGCTGGAACCAGGCCCTTCACTACTTAGAACATTTGATGTAATAACTGGGATTCCTTTAATGCGGGGTCTGTAAATAGCATCCAGGTTTTTATTTTGTAACGCCTCAGTAATTTCAAAACTATTCTACCTATTCCAATCATAGTCATTTAATTTAAAATCTCATTTTTTTTATTCTATTGGCATACTCATCAGTATATAGAACTATCTCATGTTTTCATTTCTACTGTATAATTCCAAGGCTTGGAAACACCTGGTCACTCGTCACTATTTGGGCACCACCTTTCCATTTGACTCAGTAACCATCCTGCTCCAGGATTAAACTGAAATAGGAAATGAGGACTAAACCATGCAGAACAGGTCACATGTAGTAACCTCAAAAACGTTAACATATAGGCCACACTGGCATCCATGGGACAGAACAGTTTGAACTGAACTTTTTGAACAAATGGAAACAAAGCTTCATGTAAAACACGAGAGGGCCAATCACAGTCCTACGAGTCAGATAAACACACATCTTTTTTTGTAAGTAGTGGATTGCAGTCAAGACTCATGAAAACTACTCCAAAGTTCTCATCAGTCAGTATCATGTTTGTGACAACTGAGAGAAAAGAAGGGAATTTTACAAAGTGGGAAAACAACACATCTTTGGGGACCCTGAGGCTCTCATCAAGCACCTCAGAAGGCAGAGTGCTCCAGAGCTGGGGAAAGGCAGCCCCGCTGTGGCAAAAACATGCCATTTCATCCTACTGTTAAAAGGGAGAAGAGTGATTAGCATTTATCTGACATGAGATAGAAGGCCTGTCCTTGCCAGGCCATTATATTCCTTAATTATTCCCTCAGTTTGTAAGTGACTTGCTTCAGTCTTATTTTCAGATTTCCTTTCTAAAAGGGCCACTGGGCTGCTATTTCTCCCAGGCGTCCCACTGCCAAAAATGGAGGCTCACAAAAAGGAATGCAAATCTGTCTCCACCTTAAACCTTAAAAGTAAAGGCAAAGCCAAAAACCTTCCCTCCTCCCTCTTCCTCCCCTGTTACCTGGGGGAGGAGGGGGAGTCAAGCTGTTATCTAAACAGATTCTTCAGGCTGAAGGGAGAAAAGGAGAAATCTACAAGTTTTATTTCAGTGGTGTATTAATTCCTTCTTTTGAT
This sequence comes from Trachops cirrhosus, assembly GCA_028533065.1. Taxonomy (NCBI): domain Eukaryota; kingdom Metazoa; phylum Chordata; class Mammalia; order Chiroptera; family Phyllostomidae; genus Trachops; species Trachops cirrhosus. The sequence goes on from CM052547.1 coordinate 87,233,643, forward strand.
TAAGAAGTGAAAGGGAATAATATGAGCCCAAGACAACTGCTAAACTTCGAACCCACGAGTTATTTTTTTTTTAGCAACGGCAAAGGTCAAACTGCAAAGTGTGAGGTGTTGTGAAGATAAAAAGGACGGGAAGAAATGGGACGCTAAAGAAATGTGTCTTTCACCCAGAAAAGTCATCTTCTTCCCCCACTTCCTCCTCCAGCATGCAAATCAAGGTGCAGAGCTGAAGGAGCTGCCTTCTTCCTCAGACCAAGTCATTAAAATTCCAAGCAATCAGATTATTAACCCCATTCTAACAAACAAGTAAACTATAAATTTGTCTTGGAGCTACTGACTTCTCAATCTTTAAATAAGGCACTGCCTCTAGAACTGAATCCTTACATACTATTAAAATGGCAGCGACTGGGAAGGGGGGACAATTTCAACTAAAACACCAGCATGAAAAAGCACATGCACTACTAGTGACTTTGGAATACTGAAAAAAGTAGTCTCTTAAATAAATGTCTCTCTCAGAAAAAGCCATCTACCATGAAGGACACACCTTAAAAGTTCTTAGCACACATTAACTAAACAAGCACAAACTAGAGGTCTGACTTGTATTTTTCAGACAAAAAGCAATTAGGTTATTGCTCTGCACTTGTCACTACAGACACTGAAGGCTTCTTGGAAACTCTAGATCTATTACTCATTCTCAAAATAATATGTAAGACTTAGTATTTTAAGTCTCACTTGATACCAAGGCAGCGCCTGCATTCCAGGGGGAAGTACAGTAAAAGAACATTTTTAAATGAACTTCTTGACACACAGAAGAGAAGGTAAAAAGGCCCGAGACCCCTACCTAGTGGCCAGGCCTGGCTGGCAGCTGTTGTTCCCCTGCCTTTCTTTTGTTGAGCTTAATCTCATGTCAACTCATTCAACCAACTCAAAAGCGATGAAGACATAATTGAATCAACCTGAACTAAATCAGACCTAGGCTTTTTAGAACATACAGCTTAATGGTCGCAAACGATCTAGAAAACCAGGAAGCCAGCTAGGCTGTGGTATGCACAGTGGTCAGCAACGCTGGGCCCCAAACTGGCCAAAGGACCACTACAACCGCCATTTATTTAATACACGTTCAGGAATGTTCAAAGCTCCAAGCCCTATAAGCCTATAGACTTTATTCAGAAAGATAAATTGTGACTCAAGGAATTTCAAAGGGGAACAACACACCAAAGCCTTCAACTCTGCTGAAATAACTATCCTCTTCTTGGAGGGAGTGGGGGAGGGCAGACAGAAAAGAAAAGTTTCTGCTGCTCCAAATGTGAGCAGGCTACTGGGGTCCCAGCAGTGGCCGCTGGTGGATCTTTCCTGCTCCTGGTGCTAAACCTTGCAGAAAAACCCGCTCACCCACCCCATCCGCCAGAAAAAACTGCGGCTTCCCATCCTCGGTGGCCCTACCCCGATCCCTAAAATGTGGGCTCACTCCCGGGACCTGAATGGCTGTGATCCCGGGCGCGCAGGTACCGGCCAGGGCACCCCAAGGGCCACCTCTCGCCCGCCCGGCGCAGGACCGCCCAGGCCACCCCAACTCCTGCCCCCCTGCGCCCCCAACAGCGCCCCCCCCATCCCGTGCTGCACTCATTTTGGGGCCAAATCAAGAGGGAAGAGGGCTCTACATCTGAAACTGCGCGGTTTCGCCACTCAGCGCCTGCTGGCAGAAACTTCCTTTAAAAAAAAAAAAAAAACGAAACACTTTTAGGCTAACATTTCAATCCCTCCTGCCCTTCGGAGTTCCTAGTTCTGCTTCCAACTGGCTTCGGGTCTCCCACTAGAATTGAGTTATAAAGCTATTCTTTAAACGCTTAAGGGTTATTTTTAAAGTTCTTTTTAATCTGTAAAATTAAAGGGGGAAGGAATAAAAATCCTAATCGCACATCCAGGAAACGCAGCCCTGTGCACCGCCTGCTCAGAGATGGGCAGAAGACCGGGACTCAGGGCAAGGGTTTTGGGGCGGCCGGGGGGCTCGCTGGGGTGCGCGTCGGGGTCCAATGCCAGGCCAGGCCCCTCCCCCGGCCCCTATAGACGCGCCTTCCTCTCGGCCCGTGTGGACGGTCCCGGCCATTGTTTGCGGGGGACGCCTGTTAGGACGCATTGTTTTGGCTCTTTCCAACTTGATCCGGCCCCTCCCGGGCCATCGCGGGGGACCCCGCGCCGGCCGCCAACCCCACAGCCGGGTCGGCAGACCCGGAGAGCCGCTAGGCGAAGCCACCGAACTTTTCAGGAAAGCCCCCACACACCCTTGCAGGCAGCCCCCAGCTCCCTCCAGCCGGCCCCTGGCTCCCGACCCGGAGAGGGGGGACTTCCCCGCCCCCAAGCCATCTCGACTATTTCCAAGAGTGAGTGTGATGGTAAAACACTGTCTGTACACACCGGGGGTTCGCCCGACACCTTCTCGCCGGGTGGGGAGGGGGCGCCCTAGAGGAGTGGAATCGAGTAGGAACCGAGGGTGGGGGTCGGGCGGGGCGATCATCCGAGGAGGGGGCGAGATAACGAGCACCAGAGACTCAAGGGCGGGCTCGGCGGGACGCCGGAGGGGCTAAGTGGGGCGCCCCCTGGGGCCCAGCGCGGGCGGGGGGCGCGCCCCCTTTACCTGCGGCTCCGGCTCCTCGGCCATTTCCTCGCTCGGCGGCGGCCGGGACTGAACTGACACCACACGAGCGAGCCGAGGTTTGAATGAGGAGGGAGCAGGAGAGGAGGGGAGGGGGCGGGGAAGGCAAGAGGGAGGGGAGGCGACGGGGAGTTTCTCTCGGCCTTTTGTGCGGACACCTCCCGGATTCCGCGCCGGCACCGGTCCCCCAAAACAGACGGGGGCCGAGAGGCAAGCCATCCCCCACCGCGCCTCGGGGCCTCGCGCCTCGAAGACCTCCCCCAAATGGAGTGCCCCCCCACCCCCACCCCCGCCGGGAGGATTTGGGGGCCGGGCTCACCTCGGGCGCGGGGCTAAGGTGAGCGGGGTGGGGGTGCGCACGGGGGCAAAGGCTCGGGCGCCCCCTACTCGTCCACGAGGGGACAGTGCAGGCGCGGGGGGTCCCTAGAGCCACCCGGGCGCGGCGCGTCCGGCACACCGGGACTGTTGGGTCAGAAAGTGCTCAGGGAGCAGCTGTTGCGCCCGCCCTCGGCCCCGCCGTTCGAATACGCCCCGCCTCCAGCCTTCACCGGCTGCGATCTGCCCGAGGCCCCGCCCTCCCCCACGTGATCTTCGAAGGCGCGCCCCTGCCCCGCCCACCACGGAGGGTTCCGCCCCCGAGGCGGGGGCGAGCGGACGAGCACGCGCACTCCCTGTTCTCGTCCGGGAGATTCCCGCGCACGCGCGCGCCTTTCACCGCCCCCACAACCCAGGCCTAACGTGGCCAGCGAGCGCCCGGCGGTTCCAGTGACAGGTACGCGGGGAGGGGGCCACGAGGGCAGCGCGCAGGCGCAGATCCAGGCCTCCGCCTTGCTGCCTCCCCCTCCTTTGCAAGGTGTGCCCAGGCGAAGGGAGGGGCTGTAGCCCGAACTCCTGGGTCATCCAGAATTACTAACAAACAAAAAGCCTTTACACTCATTTGGATAGGTTAAAAAGCAGCTGTGCACAAACATTTTTTTGAGATTTTCTTTAAGTGTAAGGTCGATGATACGAGATGATTAAAATATTTTTTAATTACTATCTTTATAAAGCTATCCTTTGTTTTGTTTTGTTTTTTAAGGACTGGGTTTGCACACTATTATAACTTGAGATTTCTAAACTTGGCCTGGGTTCCAAGAATCCACTTGGCTTTGATAGAAACCCACGTGGATGAAACCGGGCTTATTAAAGTGGGAACCCCCCAAAAAAAATTTTGCCCCCACCTCCCTATGCCCTACTCATTTAAAGCGTTTCTTACCCTTGCTAAAAAAAAAAGGAAAGCTTATGATTCTAAGGACACTGATTTCCCCCATTTTAAGCCCCAAGAGGAAGCACAGAGGCACAATCACACCCACCAAGGTTTCTGCCCCAATGCAAACGAATGCAAATGGAAATGGAGCTGTGCAAGTCACTGCAAACAAAACAGCCCGGTATTTCTTTTTCTTTTGGCCTTCGGTGTATCCAAAATGGAAAAACTTAAAACATATCAAGAAAGGCACTTAAAGTATATACTTAATAAGTCAGGACCAAAGTGAAAAATAAAAAAACACTGCAGAAGTGCTCGGCTGGTGAGCAATGCAATCCGTAATAAATAGGAAATGGAATTTGAGAGGCAGCTTCTTAGCAAAGGGGAAGAATTTGCCAAGTGTGATGTTTCTCTGTCATTTTATATATAACTACTAGCCCCACATATGGTCTGGTTAGTCTTTTCTAAAAAGGAAGTGAATCAATTACTTACTCACACTTAATTAATTAGCAGCGCCAGAAGTAGATTCTTAGGCCAGAACTTTTTTTTCCACTCAAGTACACTGATACCGATTACTTTTATGACTAGAATTCCTTTTCTCAGGGAAGATGAATCCCTTTCTTTAAAATACTTCTTAGAGCCGTACAGTCACATCTTAAAACACAGTCCAGACACAGACTCTTCCTAAACAAGAAGCTTCACTGAACTTATCAAAACAAACGACTTCCAGCAGGGCTCCAAACAAAGGAACTATGAACTAGTGGGACCAGGTTGTGTCTTAACGTGAGTGGAGCCTCACTCTACATGTTAATGGATAACCTTTGAACTCTGAAACCCCAAGTGCTGTAAACAGAATAGCACTGATCATTTAAAATCTTACTATTAAAATTGAGCAAAATAGAAAAGTCCAAACTTTTCAGCAGGCGTAGGGAAACAATCAAATGTTTTGACAAATAATCGTTTCACTAAGAACAATAGGGCTCTTGGCTCTCAGACCCTGTTGTTACTGAATTATTTTCAGAGCAGAAAGTGTTGTGCTCTTTTCTCTATGCCCGCACAAAGCTACCACTTTGTTAGCAAAATAACATCATATGGTTGTCAGCTACTGTTTCTCTCCTCCCCCCACCAAGAAAAACCTTGTTATGCTGTAGCTTTCAAAATTAAAAGATGATTGTCTGAAATGATCTCTCTGCTAAGATTTTCTATGTGATCCTTAAGTCTGAGTAAGGAATTACAAAGAACCCTATTCCTGGAAGGATGCCAACAAAAAACTGGGAAATGGTTGCAAAATACTGCCGGTGACTGAGTGCCGGGTTGCAAACACACACTGTGTTTTAAATGGACGTAGAGTGATCTGAACTCACTGGAAGGGTTTCTGTTAGACCCAATCTTTTCGAAGGGAGAGACCCGTACTTAAGGTGTATTTGGAAAGCATGTAGAGCTAAAACAATTAAAAATGGAAACTCCAAAAGTAACAGAACACTAGAAACATGTGGTTTTGTAATAAACGCGAAGAATTCACATTATTATTGTATGAAATGAAAATTGAAAATCGAACGCCGGTCTACACATACTTAGCTCCGCCCACAAGTAATCCTGTTTTGCCAGCACCCCCAGCTAGACTAATTCTTAAGGAGTCAGGTGCTGCAGAGAAGCAGGCAACAAAGGATGGAACCAGAAACGTCCCTTCGAATGTGAGCTGATGCTGTGCACATGCCACTCTGGCAAGGGGCAGAGGAAGCCCCTCTTCACCCTTTTTTAATGCGACAAACATCAGCTACACCTCATTTTTCACAATTACCTAAACAGACCAGCCCTCCTTAAGATATTTCCCAGTGTACGCTTTAAAAAATCACCCCATTATCTCTGATTTAATCCTGGTGATATGAGACCTCTTCTTTTCAAATTTCTCTCCAGCTCTAACAACAAAACAAAACAAAAAAACCCTTCTGATTTGCTATATTTAACACTTATTGGAATCATCTTTTGGGACTTAGCCTTAATTAGAAGTACAGAATGCAGTATGATCTTCTCATTTCGCAAGTATTTATTTTACTGTGGAACTATTACAGAAAAACAATTTGGGGACTGTGTGTAAAAACCCTGGAGCTGAAATGCAGCCAACACAGATACTTGACTTAAAAAGAATTTAGTGTTCAGAGCAGGAAAACCTGAAAAACTGCAATGAAGAGTTAGCAGGAAAAGAGAATGAAAAAGTTAGCCAAAACTGCCAGCTTCTGCAAACTACAAAGGACATTTGAGAAGAAAACCGGGGCGGCCTTTTAACACGACTGAATGCACTAAATTAAGTAGGGATTGCCAACCGCAGGAAACACCGCCCTTCTCTCTTTTCTATGAAGTTCCTTGATTTCACTCAAGTCACCTCAAAATATTAAACCCTCTCTACAACATCATAACACTAGATAACAAAAATAAACGGCAGAAATTACCTTTCGGAAGTGGAGGCAGTGTCTGGAACCAAGAGCCTGTCCTTCTCCCTCCGAGTTTGCCAGTCCACCTGGCTGGGAACCGTCCTGGAAGAGATGTGATTGCGGGATTTTACCAGCAAACCGAAAAGGGAGGGGCCAAGAATAAGGCTCCATTTAAATAGAGGTCTAGATTCAATCAGGACTTGATTAGATTGACTTGATAAGGTGGGGGGGGGGCACATTGTTTATTTCAACTGCATTTATCCCATTGATAAGTGGACCGGTGCCCCTCCCTGTGCAAACACAACTTTTGTCCTCCTCTAATATTCTAGATGTTTTTCCAAGGTTGACCTCACTTGACATGCAAATGTAAACTTTCTTTAAAAATTTCATGTCACATAACTTTGGGAAGCACCTCTTTGAAGCTTTTTGCACTCATGTGATATTCCAGAAGGGGAGCTCCAGGAAGAGGAACGTTAAGTAACAGTTCTTGAAACCCGATTCTCACCCTCATCTCAATAAATGGAACCCTCTCCCATCCACCCCCTTGCTCAGGCTGAAAAGTCGAGGCAAAACTGTATTTCAGCTCCTCCTCCACACACCTTGACTCCGTCGGCAAACCCTGTAATTTCTACATGCATTTCCACTTTGTCCGCTTCATCTCTCCTCCACGGTACCACAAACTCACCCTGTCCTCCAAATACCCGGATGCGAGGTTTCTCCAAAGCTTCCTTCTAGGTTTGCCGCGCCACACTCTCCACCCCACAGCCCAGATCTTTCACAGCGCAAATCCGACCCTGTCCCGGCCGGCCAGGCCCGCCAGCTCCCCTTCGCCTCAGGAAAACAGAAGGAACCCCTGAGCTCGCCTCACCGGCCCTGCCTGACGCCTCTCCAGCCTCCAGTCCCAGCTATGCCTTCGCTTAGGGTTCTGAGCTGCAGCCTCCCGGACCCAGAGCCTTCAGACCCGTGGTTCCCCCTGCCTCGGGCTCCCTTCCCATCCATTTAGGAAACCACTTCTGTTGGTCCGGAGAGGGGGCCTCCCAAGGCATCAGCAGGTCTCCTCGCCAACCACTCTGGGCTCAGACTCCGCACCTCCACCTCTCGAAAGCTGCATTAATTCTAGAATATTATTTAATGCCTCTGGGTTTGTTTCCTCATCCATAAAAGGGGCTAATGATGAAGAAGAGGAGGTGGTGCAGAAGGTGATGGAAGAAGAGGAAGAAAAAAAATACTTAAAAGTTCTCATCACAAGGGGAAAAGTGTAACAATGAGATGATGGATGGGAACTAAACATACTGCGGTGATTATTTTGCAACATGCATTACATCATAGTGTGTACACCTTAAACTTCATGTCAAGTGTATCTCAATAAAACCAGAAAAAATATGTAACTCTATTACTGGCATAAATAATCAATATTTGCATAAAGACTAGAGAATTACATGAGACACACTGCAAAGCTGTAAGCCTTCATTTTTGGGGGGTCTGGCACTATTCTAGGCACTGGAGATAGAGCTTAAGAGTTAGCCAAAGGAATGAAGTCCTTGCTCCTCTGGCCTTATTCTATCTTCTAGAGCAGCAATTTTCAAACTTTTTAATTCATGGCACACAGAAAATAGTTACTAAAATTCTGCAAGGTTTGTGCCTGGGTTTCAGCATCAAAAAAAAAAAAATCTGTGGCATACCAAAAAATACGTGTATTTGGCCAGTCTGACAAAGACAAGGTATAACTGTATTCACTCACACAGGATGGCTACTCTGCGTTAGCTACTGTAGGGACAGCATTCTAACCAACTGAGCTACCCGGCGGATAGGGCGGATGTCTGGGTATTTTCTATCCTCGTTTTACTTGCCTCACCTGCGGTACCTTACAGAGTCTCTCTCTCCCCCTCCTTGAAACACTTTTCCCCTTGATTTGGAAATCTGCAGGCTTCCCCCGGCCCTCACCGACTGCTCCTTCTCAGTCCCCTCGGCTGGTTCTTCCTCCTCTCCCTGACCTCCAGGCTTTCAAGTGCCCAGGGTCCAAGGCTGGCACCTTCTGTTTCTTATTTATTCCCTAGGTGGTTTCATCCAATTCAATGTTTCGAAAGACCTGTAAGGCTCCTAAATTGATACATTTCTCACACAGACCTTTCTCCTGGACTCCCAAAACATATTTCCAACGGCCTATTCCATCCCCATTTAGAAGCCCAGTCATGAATTCCAGATCTCACTCTCAGGCCTTCTCCCACAGCTCTCCGGTGCTCACAGATGCGCGATGCCACAGAACTGTACAAGACTCCACGGGAAGTGAGCACCGATGAAGAACGAGTGGGCAGAGAGACGGGTCAGCCACTGACACTGGGTCACGCACCCCCGCAGGCAGCCGGGGCTCAGCGCCCCACAGTCACACTCCCTGCACATCCCACCGCAGTCACCGTTTGTTCCTGCTTGTCCTCCTCCTGTTAGCCTCTAAGCTCCGTAGAAACAGGTGACACTGTGTCTCGTTCTCTGCTGTTATCCCCACGTCTGCCTGAATCACACATCGGGAAGCGTGTTCAAAACAAATCAGTAACACACAGAACTTGGCCGAGTGAGTTCCAGCGCGAAGGGAATTGAAATTTGGGTCTCCAGGTCAGTTTCCTCACCTATAAATAAGGGATCATAACCTCTACTCGCCGGCCTCCTTCGGTGGTTGGGTCGCCCCGGGCTGAACTACAAGGGAAGCCGCGTTGCACACCAGGCTTGTTCGGAGGACGGCTCTCCGTCTGCACTGAGCAGGTCCACTTACACATTTGTTTCCAATTGCAACAACATTGGAAATCCACGTTCCTCATGATTTTCTCAATAACATTTTTTATCTAGTTACTTTATTGTAACAATACAGTCTATAATGCATATGATGTGCAAAATATGTTATTGCTAAGGCTTTTAGGCAACAATAAGCTACCAGTAGTTAAATTGGGGGGGAGTCAAAAGTTATACTTGGATTTTCGACTGCACAAGGGTGAGGGAGCACCCTTAACCTCTGCGTTGATCGCTGGTCAGCTGTAGCAAGTATCAAGTCCTCAAAGGGCTGTGCAGGGCTCGGCTTTGAACGTAATGTTTGGCAGCCCAGCCTCAGCTCCCCTGACGCCCATGACCTGGAGCCGGAACCCAAGGGGTTCCACAGGTCACCAGGAAGAACATGGAGAGTCTTTGACCTCACTTTTCCCCTCTGCCTTCTGGCTCTCCCTTTCAGAGGACAAACATGGCCAGTAAGGTCTTTGTATAATTGGCTGGTTAGGAATTTTTTTTTTTTTATTTCTTGGTCTGAATCGAACTGCTAACTCCATCCAGAGCGGGGACTTGTCCAAACCCACGCCCAGGAGTGCCTTCTACATTTCTCCGCTTTGTGACGGAGGACTGACGTATTTCCAAACAAGTCCGTGCCAAAAGCAGGTCAGGGTGCCGACGGGCTAGCCAGTGCCCACCAGCATGTATCATGTTCTCAGCGTGAACTCTGTACTCTCCAACTCATTTAATCTGACTCCCAGCGACCCTCGGAGGTAGAGCCTACGTCTTTCCATTTTTATAGACGAACCTGGCCACAGAGGGACTAAGTGACCCTCCCAAAGCCCACTGGTCATGAGCAGTAGAGCTAGGAGTCTAAATCCAGCATCTCCCTCTAGGGCCTTGACCTTATCCCAAGACATGGGGCCTCCCCCACAGCCCATCATTCCCCTGCCTGGGTCTCCAACCTCAGCTCCTCTCTCTCTCCATCCTTGAACCCAGAGCTTTCCTTCCCTGCAGACACTAGCCAGGCCTCACCCCCACACCCCCTCCTGTATGTATCCCCAGGACCTGAACCATGCCTAGTGCATAGTAGATGCCCGTTAAATACCGGATTAAAAACCAGTAAGTGGTTCCTGTGTGCCAGGCTTGAGATAATACCCATTACCTCATTACATCTTCCTCCCAACACAACCCAATGGCTATTTTTAGCCTTGCTCTAAAGGCAGACAGGTGAAGTCCGCATTCACCAACAGAGCGCACACCTACTCTGTGATGTGCCTGGCCTTCTCCCACAGCCAGGGACACAGCAGGAAGGAACACGAACTCCGCGTTCGCAGAACTACCATTCCAGCAGAAAACGCGTACCTGTCACATTGATCTCTTCAAAAGCCACATTGATCTTTTCCAAAGTCAGATCTGATTCCGTCAGAGCCCTACCTAAAATTCCCAACGCCTCTTCGGATGGAGACAGAATTTCTGAGCGCAGCCGGCAGGACCTGGCCGGCCACTTAGGATTTTCCTCCACGAGCACCGGGAAGCCACTGAAAGGAAACGGAAAGAAAACTGAAAGAACTACTAAACTCAAGCGTTTCTTCCTCGACAGATTATCTCCTCCACGACCTCATCCTGGCTGCACAGAGGTGCATGGCCAACAGGACACAGCAGTCCTTATGTCCAGGGCAGGACCCCTGAACCTGAGCTGTCACTGATGGGAGAACACCTGTCACTGGACTCACTGTAATCTCATCAATCTTTGCCCTTTATGTTGTTACCGCCTTTTTTTAAAAAGAGGAAACTGAGGCTCAGGGTGGTGAAGCAGCCTGCCTAAGGTCAAAAGGCCAACGGGCTGTGTGAACCTGAGGTCAAACCTCAGCCCTGTCACCAACCTAAATGTCCTCACTTTCTAAACATCTACACCGATATGCATTTCTGGACACCCTACCCCGAGGGTTCGCCAGCCTGCCCTGTGTGGCTCTGGGGCACGGCTGAAGCAGCCTCCGTCTAAACTCCCTCCCCTCCCCCACTCCTAGAACAGCAAGAGATCGTTCGGTGGCCCCAGGGCTAGTCCCCTCCAGCCTCAAGCACTCCCCTGCATTCTTGGTGTACCTGTGTACTCATCCAGCTTCCCCAAGAGACTGCAACTCTCCTTTGAAGGTACTGGAGAAAGTTTGTGCAAATTGGTGCTTTTTGCATAGAGCTGGGAGGCAACCGATGTTTACGAAATGAAAGTGTCCTGGACTAGGTCTCAACCCTCCATGTGGGACTTTCCATTGCCCCTCAGAGCTAATCAATTAGTGCACCTTCCAGATCCTATCAACCCAATTTGCTCACAAATGCACCCTTCCTTTCCTTCAGGTTCCTTGTTTGTTTCCTTTTGATCTGTACAAAGATCTCATCACCGAGCCTCCTGAACCTGTATGCTTCCTAGCCCAGAACACTCTTTCCTAAACCCACTAATAACCATCTGCTACAGCCGTGTGCAAAATTACACACTGCACCAAAATAAGTCATCAGTCCCTCTCTAAGCATGCAGAGCCAGCCCCTGGTCCCAGCCAACCTTGCGCTCATTCCACAAGTATTTACTGACAACTCCTTTGTCTCCGGCACTGGGCCAAGGCAGTAATTAAAGAGTGAGGGACAAAACAAACTGTATTTTTGCCCTTGTGGAGCTTATATTTTAATAGGAGAAACAGGCATTAAGCAAATTAAAGCATAAATAAGAGATAGTATGTAATACCTACCCTAGAGTAATAAATAGTCCCTCAGGTCCACAACGATGTTCACTGCAGCACTGTTTATAACAGGGAAAAATCAGAAATGACCTGCATGTCCATCGGAAGGGAAATGGACACCCGAACTATGGTATATGCAAATGTAGGAATATAGGCAGCGGGTGGGAAGAAGGAACCAAGGTCACCTGTACTCACATGGCTAAATCACCAAGACATCACAGAGTTAAAAAAAAAGATTCAAGCTGCAAAAAGGTATGCCACTTTTGTTTAAACACGCACTACAATACTATTTTCCAAAAGAAAATATGTAGACATGTATAACATATAGGTATGTATGTGTATACACATACACTATGTAATATACACCTGTGTTTATATACCCATAGGCTATAATATGTACATATATGTATCATTTCATAATATGTACAAATATCAAATAATTATGTTGTGCGCCTGAAATTAATAAATGTCAATTCTATCTAAATAAGTAAATAACTAGGAAAGAATGAAAGAATTCTGTAAGTAGGTAAATAACCAGGGAAGAATCGAAGAAGGAATATGGACATTCACAGATGTTGGGAGGACCTGTACCAAAAGCGGTCATGCCCAAATGTGGACAAGAACCCAGGACCGTGGCGGGGGGGGGCTAAATATTCTGGTCTTTTTGCATGTAAAGCATATTCACGTTTTCCCTGTGAAATTAAAGCTCGGCTGCCTACTGCACGGACAGGTGTGGCTCACTTGGTTGGGGCCTCCTCGCCAAAGCGACAGGTCGAGTTTCGATTCTGGGTCGGGGCACATGCCTGGCCTGTGGGTTCTGTCCCCTGTCCCGGCGCCTATGAAAGGCAACCGATCAGCGTGTGTGTGTCTCTCTCTCTTCCTCCACTTCTCTAAAAATAAACAAATAAAACTTAGTTGCCTGTTAACACAGAATCCTGCGGAAGGGACAGGACCTAGTCAACAAGGAGGCCCACGGGGCTTCTGCGGGTCGGGAATAAAGTAAAAATCAGCAGAGAACCCCAAACTACTCAACACCCTAGGGGACAAAAAACGGTGAATCCAATTTTGGGAGTTTCTACCTTCCGACAAACACCAGTGGAGAAACCATTCTCCGCGTCCCCGGGCCCCTGCTCGCGCCCGCGGCCCCGACCGGCCCCACACCTCGCACCACGCATCTGCCGAGATCAATCCGCACCCATCCCACCCCGCCAGGGCCACTGCCCAGGCCACCACTGTCTCGCTGGCAGTCACCCTTTGTTCGGCGCCTCCTTTATGACCTTGGCCGGGTGGGCGGCGGCGGCGGCGGCGGCGCGGGTCGCAGGCCCGTCGAGGGGAGCGCCGCTTCCTCCACGCCGTGCAGTGCGGCCGCCGCACACAGGAAGTGCGGCTGGACGGCTGCTCCGCGGACGCTTGGGCCCGGGTTCGCCTCCTCTCTCCCCCGACGGATGCTTCCTAAGGACGCACCGCGTGCCGGCCGCTGCGCTAGGGGCTGGCGGTGCAGCAGGAAAGCAAACCTGACAAAATGCCCATCCTCCCGGAGTTCACGTACTGTATGAAATAATATTACAGTGTATTAAGTGCTAACTACTATGGGGAAAAAATAAAGGGGAAGGGGCAAAGGGGCGGGGGGGGGGAAGAGCATGGGTGGGAGAGGTGGGAGGGATGGTAAACAGGCTAGGCCAGGTCGACTTCACAGACGAAGGCATGTGAGTACAGATCTGGAGGGGAGGACGGTGGGGGCCATGCGGGGTTGTGGGCAGAGAACATTCCAGGCTAAGAGATGGGCATGCAAAGACCTCAAGGAACAGCAAGGACGCCAGCATGGCACTGCGGCTTGTGTGGGGTAAGGGAGAAAATTCAGACAGAGGCCCTGGCGGGTAGCTCAGTTGGTTAGAGCATTGTCCCCATAGCCAAGGTCGCAGTGCCACCTCCATCTTGGAACATACAAGGATCAACCAGTGAATGCATGGACAGGTGGAAATGCAGATCCTCGTCTCTCTCTCTCTCCCTCCCTCTTTCTCTCTATAATAGATAAATAGAAAATAAAATAAAAATAGCCCTGGCTCGTGTAGCTCAGTGGATTGAGTGCCGGCCTGCAACCCAAAGGGTTGCCAGTGGGATTCTAGGTCAGGGCACATGCCTGGGTTCTGGGCTGGGTCCCCAGGAGGGGGTGCGTGAGAGGCGACCACACATTGATGTTTCTCTCCCTCTTTCTCCCTCCCTTCCCCTTGCTAAAAATAAACAAATAAAATCTTTAAAAAGGTAAGTTAAATAAAACATCTTACTAAAAAAATTAAGATGGGGTTGTTGGGCCATTATAAAGACCAAATTTTAATTTTAAAGGGCGGTGGGGGGATAGAAGAGGGTAAAGGGGGGATAAATGGTGATTCAGGAGACGTGCCTGGGGTGGTGGACACACAATACAACATAGAGGTGACACATTCTAGAACTGTACACATGAAACCTATATAATCTTATTGACCGATGTCACACCAATAAAGTCAATGAAAATGATAAAAACAAAGGACAAAAAAATCAGATTTTACTCTGAATGAACCTAAGAGTCACAGAATGGTATGAGCAGAAGAATAATGACCTGGTTTGAATATTAAGAGGGTTATCAAACAGACTGATAAAACCAAGTACTGGATACTCCCAGAAGAGTAATGCAGATAGCTCCCCTGGCTGAAATCACTCAGGTATTTAAGTGTGTTGGTATTTTCAGGTTCCTTTTACAACAACAATGATAAGAGTAAGAAGAGATAAGGATAAGAAAAGGGAGGAACCATACAGTTTTTGAGCCCCTGCTGTGTGCCAGTCTTAACTCCACATGCAATTGATCCAGTTAGTTCTAATAATCTGTATATTTAATTCACTGGGCAGATGAGGAAACTGTAGCCATCAGAGGGTTGACTCGCCTTCTGACTTGAACTTTTCTAACTTCCTTGAGGTTCCACAACAAGAATAAAGTGGAAATTCTAGCCCGATCTAACAGCCCGTGCTGACTGACGCCATTTTGTTTGGACTACGTGGTTGACCTTGGCCTTAGGAGAATTGAGAAGAAGAATAGCAACCATTGATTAAGCACTTCTTTAAAGGCCAAGCACACAATACGCACCGTTTCTGGATATCCAGGCAGAGTCCGTACCATCGCCCACACGAGAAGGCGATCCCTGAGCAGTGATACGCCTACTGAGCTCTTAGACCCGGCTTTCTGGATTCCACCAAGACGCCGGGCTTCCGGGCGTCCTGCCTGTGTCACTAGACTTGATCTCCCTCTGCCTCTGTTTCCCCACGTTACCGATGGAGGTGAGAGTATCCGCTGACAGGTGTATTTGGATGGGATAAATAGGTCCTCACTTGCAAAATGCTCGAGGAGAATTTGGCACATAGCAAGCACTCAAGACACGCTCCTATTATAAAGACCATTGCCCCGGGCGCAGAAGGTCTCAAGCTGGCTCGGCCAGGTCTGTTCTGAACCACCGCAGGGCCCAGCCGGGGTAGTTACTCCCGGACTGGGAAAGAGAAGCGCGTATGTTCCCGGCAGACAAGGGAAACAGTCGCATTGGGACTGGGATTTGTCCGCTCCAGAACCTAACTCTCCGTCAGCGCTGGACGAAAGGCAGGTGAGTCTGAAAATCACCGACCTAGACCAACCAAGCGTAGAGAAAACCTGCCACATACCTGGATCTCAGTGACGCTCAGGAAGCCGGGAGGCAGTCTGCCTCTCGGTGTCCCTTGGGCATCTTCTCCAAGGAAGACCTGAGCGACTCCGGAAGGAGGCTCGGGTGAGTGGCGCCAGGGAAGGTAGAGGAAGGAACGCGCTCGAGTCTCGGGATTATATAGTGTGCCCTCTCCGGCCACGCCCTCCAAGAGGATACTGGGATTTGGGGAAAAACCTGCAGAAGAGATTAAAATCAGAGCCACGCCCCTATCGGACGGAAAGTGGCCAAGGAATTAGGAGTCTGGACCCCAGCTCATAGACAGCTGCCCTAAGTTTCAACAGGTGCCTCAAAGCGACCCTACCTCACCCCTCCACTATCAGCAGATGGGCTTTTGTTCAGCAGCTCCCAACACGAGCAAATTTTCCCAGAAAGCAGAACTGAGTAAAAAACACAACCTTCAGAGGCTGTCTGAACCCAAATGCCGCCTCTATGGTTCGGCTGCCGGGGGACCTCAGCCCAGTGACCCAATCTCTCGGCCTCACCTGTAAAATGGGGAGAATACTGTCACCCAGCGCATCGGGCGCTTTGGAGCATTCAATGAGCAAACTGTGATGAAATCTTCAAACTGCCTGGCCCAGGGTGACCACTCAATAAATGTCAGCCAAAATGACATTAGCCATTAATTATTCTTCCTGGATATCTCCCTATTCTAAAACAGCCCCCACCTTACTTACTAGATCCCTCTGGCTGCTTTCACAACTTTTTTAAAAATGTGGTTAGCACATTTTGTTGGGTTTGTTTTTGTTTTTTTACAAATACCAAGCCTGTGTGTCCTCTTAAAAATATTTTAAGTGATCGTGTTTTGTCCCCACTTGCTTTGAGGAACGACTCCTGTGTCACTGAGTGGGGTGAAAACTGAGGGAAGAGCAAATGAGGATAATGGGACCATCTTAACTTTTTCCAAAAAAATAGAAAGAAAATAAAGATTCATAAAGATTCACATGTTGGGCTTTTAAAGACCATCTTGCTAAATAGTTTCTTATCAAGTTCCTCCTTTTGTTTTTCTCCCCCATAAACACGACAGTAATGAGATAGTTTTTCTTTCTCCCTGCCTTAAAAAAAAAAATCTGTCACATAAATTTCTCCAAAGCAACACAACTGAATTTTCTGCAAGGATTTGTAACTGATATGCTATATTCCTTACAGAAAATAAGAAAGCTATGCACCGAAATAAACAGTTTCTGAGGCAGTTTTATTTGAAGTCAACAAATCAGAACAACGTGTCCCCAAGGAAACAAAGTAGAATTTGGACTCGAAGCTAAAATGGCTCTCTGCCTTAATCCTCTCTTACCCGGTACGACGGGGCTGCG
The DNA here is from genome assembly GCA_028533065.1 of Trachops cirrhosus. Taxonomy (NCBI): domain Eukaryota; kingdom Metazoa; phylum Chordata; class Mammalia; order Chiroptera; family Phyllostomidae; genus Trachops; species Trachops cirrhosus. The sequence goes on from CM052547.1 coordinate 87,250,486, forward strand.
CTTACAGGAAACGCCAGCCACCAGAAGTTTTCTGCTAGTTTCCAACCCGTATTTCTGCATCCTCAACTCAGCCACATGGACACAAATAACATACCCCGCTTTAAAAAAAAAAAAATCGGAAAGTAAACGAAGAGAACGCTGACCTGTTCCTTTCTACCTTCTTCAGGATGGGAAGAGAGGCTAGAAGCAACGCAGGCTCCCCTCCCCCTCCAGGACTGGGCTTCCCGGGGGGTGGAAACTATCTCATTACCACATTTTCAAATAGACCGGTTTCTCTTCTAATCAAAGTTAGTTAGTGGTTGTTTGGCAGTCTGCGCATGCCACGTTTTCAGAGCTATAGAAATGTGTATTTATTTATTTGGAGATGGCTATGACTGTAAGACAAACATAAGCCAGCCCTAGCCAATGATTTTATAAGAGCTCCGAAAAGCACAGCCTTTGAACACTTTAGGAGAGGCTCTCTCATCCTTTGTAAGTGGAAGTGTAAATTGGTACAGTCCTTTTGTAAACAACTCAGGGAGACAAGTCAAGGGCCTTGCCATGTTCATACATCTGGGTGCAGCAATAAGAATCCTGGAATGAATCCTAAGGAAATAGTCCTCATCTAGGAGAAGGTGTTAGGAACAAAGATATTCATGGCAACAAGTTTACTATGAGAGGAAGAAAAACACACAAATGCTCTCGAGATAGAGGGAGAAACAGACAAATAGAGGAATCATTAATCACCCAAGCTACCCACCACCCCCTTCTCTTGCACACAGCCATTTCAAACTATAAAGTTTTGAAAAATATGCTATGGGGAAATAGCTATAATAGCAAACTGAAAAAAATCAAGATGCAAAATCATATTTTTAACAAGCTATACATTTTCATATTAGTAAGCAAAAAGGAAGGTTATAGGTATACATAAAAATCTTAAACTGCTTTTCTTATCAGGGAAATTTTAGTATGGACAGTGTCTTATGTGATCCTGAGGACTCATTGTTAATTCATTAGCTGTGCTAATGGTATTACGGGCTATTAGAAAAAAATGTACATGTGTGTTTTAGAGACATATACTGAAGCATCTAGGAGGAGAATGACATACCTTGGAATTTGTGATACATTAGCAAATTTAAAAAAGGAAGAACTGAAGCAAATGAGCCTAACACCTCGAAACTGCAAAACTGGGGGCTGGGGCTAAACAGTTCATTTTATTATTCTCTCTGCTTTATGTACATTTCGAAATTTTTATATATATTTTGTAAATAACCATATATGGCTGGTGGCCACATATAAAATTTTTTAAACTAGTTTTTTGATCACGAGAGCTACACCACCTTTTCCTATCTCCTGTATTCCTTGAATTATTTTCTATAACATGCCTGCATTACATTTGAAATTTAAAAAAAAAATTAACATTGATTTTTCCAAAAAGAAATTAGAACTAAGACTTGGCAGACCCCCAGAGATGTTCTTATCGCTATGTAATAGTAGCGAAGCCTCAGAACGCCGTGCTAAGGCGGTGTACCCGAAAACGTGAACTCGTAAATGGTCCATATCCTGTCTAGGGGATAGCACCAAGCCATCCCAGGAGATGATGCTGTAAATACAATCAGCTGATAAAAAAGGCCAGCTGCAAGGAGCCATTTTAAAGATTAGGAACCATTTAAACACACACACACACACCACGTCTTGCCTCCTAAATGTTAAGTAGCAAGATACTCTGGTTTTCTTTATCGAGTTGCACGCAATCATCATGTAAGCAGCACAGAGTTCCACATACCGCCCAGCTGACTCAGAAGGAAGGGTTCCACATTCCTTAATTAGCAGCAGCAGCATTTCCTGCGGTGGAGTTTCCCATTTCATCCAGCTACTCAGTTGGCCCCAAACACCCCGTGGGTTGACATAGAGGATTTCTGCTAAGTCTGGAAATCTGCATGGTGTTATTCCATTGACTTTATTTTATGAAACTGCTTCCCTTGGGTTTTGTTTTGTCCTGTTTTATTCTGGTATCCCCTCTGCCACTGTAGTCTAACTTTTGCAGATTGCAGATGTCGTGATGACCTTGTGCGTGTTCTTGTTTCTGGACTTCATGGGCGCCCTGTGTGTGATGACATCACCGTTGGGAGCGGAATAGATGAATGCTTCACCCACTTGAAAACACAACAGTTCTTCTCTTCATTATTAATAGTCAAAAGATTCAAAGTAACGTGCTGGGCCAGAAGTTTCTTTTTTAGTACGAGTTACTTCAATTAAGTTCCTGGTTTGTACTAAAGTGCTCCGGCAGAACTCATACAGGATGCGAGAGCGTGAGGAAGATTTCCAAACAAGATTATAATTTTCCAGTGTGAGATCTTTGATCATCTTTGACAAGATTGCAACCTTAACTGAAATGTCAAATTCTCGGGAGACATTCTCCATGTAAATATTGGATGTAACCCTTATTAACAATTGTTTAGTTTGAACTCTGAGGTTTTAAAGAAATGTGAAATAGGGATTGAGCAAAAAAAAAGGAAAAACTCATGGGCACAGGGGCGGGGTGGGGGGGGAGATGTGAATAACACCCAGCAGGTGATGGGCAGATTTGGCAGACACTTTAAAAAAACTCTTTGGAAGACATTATTTTCACACTTGGAGGGGTCCTCAATTTGTGCTACCATGGATTATTCCATTTTTTCCTTTTAGTTTTTTCTTCCCGAAACTGTGTCTTTTCAAAGAATTCTGCTCCTCTTTGCCCACTAAATAGGTTTATGTTTGGTTTTTAATTAAGTACTTCAACCATAAGCCGGAGGACAGATAAGAAAAGCCTGCAGTCTCAAACTGCAGCGGAAGCGGGCATCTGGCCTTAGTGGCCAGCCGGACTCCCTGGGTGTCTGAGAAGGAGCAAAGGTCTACTGAGGAGTTTCATTTCTTCTGACCACATCTCCTGGCACTGGAGACCTCCTGAAGCTGTGTCGTGGGGCAGACCACCCCTTGATTGGATTTCCTAAGAATGAAAGCCCCTCCCTTCTGCCCCCCCAGAGTAACAAATTACTTCTTTTAGAAAAAAAAGAAAAGAAAAAGCAGCTATTTTTTAAAAATTTATTGATTTTGGAGAGAAAGGAGAGAAAAAAAACATCAATTTGTTGTTCCACTTATTTATGCACTCGTTGGTTGATTCTTACATATGTCCTGACCCCCAGCCTGAATGTGTCAGAACGATCCTCTAACCAACTGAGCGACCCAGCCAGGGCTATGAATTACTTCTAACACTAAATGACAATTATGATGAAAGATATATTGGAAAATTCATTTCCTTTTTTTTCTTTACCATGGTTTCTTTTATTTATTTATTTATTTTACCAAATACATATACCATTTATCCCCCTTACACCCTCTCTTGCACCTCCCCCACCTCCTGCTGTCTCCACACCAGTCGGTGAGTTCTTTGTCTTTTCTTTTGTACCATCCACCCTCCCAACCCACACCCCCCACCAGAGCCGTCTGCCTGCACTCTATCTATAATCTGTCTCTATTTTGCTTGTCTGTTCAGTTTGTTCATTAGATTCCCTGTTATGGTAATTGTCTTTCTCTGAAAAATTCATCTACTTTAAATAACAAGCATATCAAGTTGAGTCCAGAGCCAACGGCACAGCTTAAAAAATGAAATAGACCTTGGCCTTTTCGTGTTCCTGGGTCATGTAGGAGCAACGATTCAAGCCTACCCTGAATCAGTTTCCCTGCTCCCTCCTGAGATCAGAAGATACTATGCGGGCACCTGAATAGTGCCCTGTGACTTTCACCTTGTCTTTGTAGAGACATACCCATGTCACTGACTTTTTTCTTGAAAATAATGTAAAGACAGTGTACTGTGAGGTACAATCCTGAACCCAAGAAGCTGAGCTTTCTTTCACCGTCAAAGAAATCAAGATTGAAATAAAATTGTTCTTATGAATATTTGGGGGGTAGCATTCATATCTAAGAGACTTTTGCTTGTAACAAAAAGATGATATTTGGGGTTTGTTTTTTTTAGAGATTTTACTTATTTATTTTTAGACAGAGGGGAAGGGAGGGAAAAAAAGAGGGAGAGAAGTATCATATCATATGGCTGCCCCTCACACACCCCACACTGGGGACACAGCCTGCAATCCAGACATCTACCGTGACTGGGAATCGAACTGGTGAGCCTTTGGTTTGCAAGCAGGCACTCAGTCCACTGAGCCACACCAACCAGGGCAAAAAAAGATGATATTTGAATTCACTCTAAAGTACTGTTTCCTTCCATTTCTGTATATGTATCAGAAAACAAAATTTCTGCCCTTGTCTTTTCCGAGTTATTCAAAATGTTACCTCTTTCATAATTTTCAAGTGAGCGACGAAACATTGCAGATCCTATGAAGGAAACTCTGGGACTTCACCCTGTAACAATTCCGAAGCCTCTATTTTGGACCCGGGACACCCACCATCCACAGCGCATTCTGTTCTCCTCTGTCTGCACAGAATCCAGCGGGCACAGTGCCCGCCTGCTGTCGTTCAATGGACTGAAATAATCTTTGCACACTTGTCACGGTTTGGGCACAACCACTGCTCCATCATCAGCTAGCCGGGCCTGTGCCGCTGCCGCTGGCTGTCCGATAGCGACCTACGAGGCCTCCTGGCCTTGCTGATAGTTCTTCTGCTATCGGTGGATCGTAAGTTGGAATGTTTCCTTAGTCACAGAGACCGGCCGTTTACGGGGATGTTCTCAGTGGGAACAACAGTTGAAGATAACAAAATGGTTATTTAAACATGAGTGCAAAAAAAAACCCCAAAAAACCAACTTTCTTCTTGGGAGTTTAAGATTACTTTGCTATTTTCTGACACATAAACTTTTAGTTGTTTTTAAGCGTGGAGATCTGATTTTTTAAAAATTCTTTCCTATGACATTTGAATGTTTAAAAGCCTTCTGAAAATATTTACGTACATTAATATTGTCTGCAGTTCCTAAGAATAAGAAAATAGGAGAAAGCTAGAGAGATTTGGCAAGCAACTATGCAATAATCTGGCAAGGAAATTCTTGAGCAAGAGTGTATGGGTTTGAGTTTTATTGGAACATTTGAAAGCAATTAAAATGGGCTTTTTTCCCTCAAACTTATCTTTGTCCTTTTTACTTTAAGTGCCACAGGCACACAACTGAAAAATCACATCGCAAGCGTCCGTGAATCATTGTGCTGATCAAGCCAAAGAGCTACTGCCAGGGGAGTTTATGGAATATTGATACAGTATCTGTGGTCTGTTCTCAGGCTTTTTGTAGGTGTCAAAACATACCCAAATGTACCCATTAAAAGTGGCTAATCAGCCCTGGCTGGTGTGGCTCAGTGGATTGAGTGCTGACCTGCAAACCAAAGGGCTGCCGGTTCAATTCCCAGTCAGGACACATGCCTGGGTTATAACCCAGGTCCCCAGTCGGGGGTCGTGTGAGAAGCAACCGCACATGGATGTTCACTTTCTCCCTCCCTCCCCGCTCTCTAAAGATAAATTAATAAGTAAAATATTTTAAAAATAACAAAATCTTTTTTTTAAAAAGGCCAATCTGATCCTCAATATTCAAATTTCATTTATATTTATTGAACTGATACAGAATGTCCTGAATAATGTTTAAAAATATTCCACCTTCCAAACTGTGGGGATAGGTGTGGGCATTTTATAGATACCAGTTAAACTGTGTTTAAGTGTGTGTTGAACAAGTGTAAATAGAAGACAGTAGAGGCCCCAGCAGATGAACCCAAATTATTTGGGACAGCTGCACAATAAGACAGAAGAACATTGGTATTGGGCCTACGTACCTCTGGTCTTTTCTGAGGCTATTGCAAACTCTGAGAATTCTTGTATTTAAAATATGGTAAGTGCGTAGTCTGATAAGAGTATTCTTCTAGTTTTTGTGGTGGTGTCTGAGTGGTGTATGTTGGGTTTACGGGTGATTTCTGCAGGCTTCAAACTTTGTCCAATAAACAGTAGGCTTTCTGATCATAAATACTGTTTTATGTTTACAATAACACTCGGCAACAACCACGGTTGCTTTGTCGGCACTTGCTTGCAGCTCTTGGAAGATGACTTAGTACTTGGGAGTCTCTTGCTCCTTTTCACCTGATAGTTTAATAAGGAAAAGGATGATTTTGCTCAAGCGTTAAAAATGTTAGCGCCTTCAGTCACGTCTTGTTTTCCTTCTCTTGTAAAATTTTAGAAAATACAGATGCTGGGGAAGCTCCTAACTTCCCCTCACCCCCTCCCGTAACCCCTGTTGGTGCAGCAGGATGGAGCAGGATATCTGTGCAAAGTCACACAGAAAAAGAAAGACAGTTTTCACTGACAGTTGAATTAAAAGCCTAACAGTAAATCTGGTGTCAGGCCACCAAACCTCTTTTTTTTTTTAATCCCTCTGTACCTTATGGTATTTCAGAGGGAATTATCCAGAAATAAGGACGACAGAAGTGTGTTCACATTGTAAAGGAGAACCACACTGCCAGGGTAATTATCTCCTTAAAAAAAAAAAAATCTCTCTGGTCACAGTGGTGACCCCTAGGGAGCAGACCTGGGAGGCTGGGGACCACTGTGGGAGGGGACTGACTTTTGCTGTGTCCCCTTTGTACCTCTTGAATTGGGTATCAGAAGCAGGTATTAACTTCCTTTAAAAAATCCATGTGTAGGGTTTTTTTGTAAGTACAGTAATGCATGTGCCTGTACTATCATCTTAAGGGACCAAGCTCATGAAATAAGAACCATACCACCTCTCTTTGTTAGTACATAAGGTTCTTATCACTCCTCCCTTGTCTCACTTTCCGTTTCAGAATCCAACTTTATTTGGGGGTGGGGGATGGGGGCGGGGTGCACAGGAACTCCAAACCGAAAACGTGCTCCATTTTGTCCACGAGTAGGATTGTCAGAAAAGCCTTGGCCACACTCCCCAGAGCTAGATTAAATACCCATGTTTAAAAAAAAAAAAAAACAAAAAACACCTAAAGGTATTTACGAAATGAATCTTTACAGCATTCGTATGGCTTCTAGTCCAAGTGTTTTTCCCGGCTTCTTTAGACACATCCCGCCTGGGTCTCCAGATACGGAATGGGAGGGGCAGCGGTGGAGACGCTGCGTGGAGAGTGCTCCGTGGGGGCTTCTGCAAAGCCACCCCACCCCCGCCCGCCTCTGGTGAGCTTCGCCCCCGCCCCACCCCGCCCCGTCCGACCTACACGGGTGTGACTGATTTAGACATTTTTCTGAAGCATTTATTCAAATCCATTCTCTTCCTGAGTCAGTATGGACTTTGCTCATCGTATTTCCCTGAACGATTTCCACCTTACATGGATGAGCAATCGCAGCGAAGCCCAGTTTTCTCCGGAGC
>CM052547.1:87257924-87392651 GCA_028533065.1 Trachops cirrhosus
TCTCTCTCTCTCTCTCTCTCTCTCTCTCTCTCTCTCTCTCTCTCTGTCTCTCTCTCTCTGTCTATTTCATTCTATTTCAGTCTGGCCGTGAGCCTGACTTGGGAGATGAGCCAAGGACCCACTAGTGATCAACCCAAAAACCCAGGCAGGGCCACTCCTGAAACCTGAGTAGTGACAGAATCAGCCCTGACCTAACACACCAGACTTGAGTGACAAAAAGTTTGATTGTGCAATTTTCTCTGTAAGATGACCTAAAGCTAGTCCCGTGTTTGCACTCTACATACTAGAAAACGTGTAATGTGTTTTGAACTCTTCCCCACAAAGCGCCTTTTGCGGGTTCCCATGGCTTGAACTGTTGGGCCTTTTTAAAGGTTGTATTTTGAGAACAGGCGGTGAAAGTTGGGATTTTTCTCTTCCTCCTCTTTTTTCCCCCCCTCCTGCTTTAAAAACAAGATAAGCCTGTATGCAAATAGAGTCCACAGTAACCACAGTAACATTCTCAACTTTATTTATTGAATTGCAGAGTCTTCCTTCACCCGTTTAAGCTCTATTTGCATACCTTTAACATTAGCAACATTTATTCCAGTAATGAGTCATTTGAGACATCTTCTGGGTTTATAGCTCTGAGCTGGATTCAACATCAGTAATGCCGGAAGAATGGATGTCTTCTGTATCAGAACTTAGGACTGCTTATGTGCAGAGAGAGACAGAAACACACAGAGGTTTAATGTCTTTGTTTTTTCTTTTAATTCTAAATTAAAAATAATATTTGAAACATTTAGTTACATATTTCATACACTAAAGGAATATACTATGACATTCTCATTCTATAAAGAGATAAATAACAGGTTATTCTTTTCTAGTCTCTTAAAGAAGAGTAATAGCTTTAAACATTTTTTGAATATTTTATCCAGCTTTAGAGAGATATGATGGGCTGATAACATTGTGTAAGTTTAAGGCTATATTGATTTGATGCATTATATTTTGAATTTTTTAAATAGAAAGAAAAGGAAAGAGAGAGAAAGAGACAACCTCAATGCTTTTCTCAGAAAGAACAGGAAGCCTGAAGGAGGAAGTATGTGACAGGTTATTTTGTTATTTTTCAACAAGCCCATGTTATCAAGTGAATGGAATTCCTTCTGGGCAAGCTATAAAAATGAAGATCGGAGGATGGCTGGATTCGGATAGCACACAGAATCCTCCATATTTAGAGCCTTTTCCCCGAGCTAAGTTATTAATGAAAGCCAATTATCGCACTTTTCCAGAAGGAAACACTGAGTCATTCATGAAATGGTCTAAGATTTCGAAACTTGCTTACACCATTTTTTTTTTTTTTGCCTCCTCCTTTCCTACCTATGCCAAAAACAGGCTCAGAAAAGCCAACCAGCCCTGGCCGGGTAGCTCAGTGAGTTAGAACGGCATCCTGACAGGCCATGGTTGAGGTTTGATCCCCGGTCAGGGCACATACTAGAATCAAACAATGAATGCATAAATAAATGGAACGACAAATCGGTGCCTCTCTGGCTCTCCCTCTCAATAGTCAATAAATTAAAAAAACAAAAAGTCAATCAGTAGCTGCAGTAATTTAACAAAGACTCCTGATGCCCTAAAGGGTGACTGTCCCACCAGGATGGCAGGCTCAGACGCATCCCCACTACCAGCCTGGGTCCTGAGGGGAGGGGCCCCTGTCCCCTGGAGGGGGGGCGGGGGGCTATGATGAACTAGCTCTGGCACAGCCATTATTTGGCCATACCCTTGGCCCGCCTCCAAGCTTCCTGTGGGACAGCAAATGGGCGTGGTCTCCCAGATAGGCAGCCCCGTGTTTTTAGGAGACGTTACCTATTTATGGCCAGAGCCCTACAGAATTTGGCCAGAGATGGGATACAGACGAGGCTGTGTTTGGCAAGGAAATACCAACTTCTTGATCCATTTGTCAAGGGTACTTCAGTATTTATCAAGAGGACACGTTCACCCTTGTCCAAAGACAGTCAAATGTTGTGTTGGGAATAAACTGGGAGTGAGGTGAGTATTGAGTATAAACTACAATTGAAAACAAAACAAAGCAAAACAAAGAAAACCTGAAAGGTGGCTTTAACCTCAGGACAGAGTCCCCTGTCTCTTTCTTGCTGAGGATGAATATTCCTGGGCACCTATTTTTCAAACGTGACTTTGGAGAAATTCACTAAGCGAAACCATCGAAGTTTCTGAATAGGCCCAGAGGAAGCAGCTTATTTCACCTTTACAAACAACTATACATCCATGTAGATAAATAATGTAGACAAGAAAACAAAGGTTTGGATCTGGACAACATAGAAAAGCTTGGAATTGGGCCTCCTCCACAGAAGGCCTAATGTTTACATTGTTCTATTAAAAGGATTTTACAGATACGATATCTTAATAGCGCTCTGCAAGGTAAGAGCGGACCTGGGAGAGACCGTCACCTTTCCAAGGTCACAAAGTTAATCAATTGCAGAGCCCAAACTTCAGTCCAGGATTCCTGGCAGAGATCCCCCCACCCCACCCCACCCTCGCCCTGTCCCTTGTAACCTGGGTGTGAATATTCCTGTACATCCAGACTTCGTGGCTCCTAGGTTGGTGCTCAGACAGTGCTTTTGGGCTCCTAGAATTCCCAATATTCACATCTTGCTTCTACTTCCGACCTTGAAGTTCCTCGTCCTTTTTCACCTATTTGAGAAGGAAGTGGTCTAGATTCTAGCATTTGTGTAGAATGACTTCCTCTTTTTCTCCTTGAATTTGTTTTGGTATTATTGTATCCCAACGTTTTGGGGTTTTTTTAAATCCCAGATTCTGCACCACCTATGAGGGACTTTTTCAAAAACCCTTTCTCATCCACTGAGGTGTTACTAACAATCCCCAGTGATTTTTTAAATTTCCTCTGTGTGTGTATATTTTTCACATTTTTTACAATGATTTTCTTTTCTTTCATTTAGGACAAACATTGTTTTTTTAAAACCACCTTATTTTGGGGTATTTCACACAAGGGGTGGTTATCACTAAGGCCAATAGAAAAAAATATCGCAGAGTTTCAATAACAAACCATTAAGCAGTTGTTGACGGCTCGCTTAGAATATGCCCGGTAAGCACTGGTTAAAAATGGATGATTCTGGTGCCGCCTTCCTCAAGTGATTTTTGTAAAATACCTAGGAGACCTTGAACGTTCTGTTACGGAGTTTACAATCCGGGCCGAGGGAGGGAGGACTACTGCTTTATTACTCAGCTAAAAGTCCCTTTGGCACTAAAAGTCCCTCCTCCCCCTGCTGCAGGCTGGGAGAAGTCAGCATTTTCTCTCTCCCTTACAGGCACTTTTACTGGGCAGAAGAGCTGCCTTCGGTAAAGGATCCCATTTTCAGAATATGTAAAAGAAAACATGGTTCTTTAAGTAAACCACTTCCCCGCCCCGCCCCCCCAAGGTTACAGATCACTCCCTGCTGAGTGGACTCTTATTTCGGAGCGGTAGCTATTGGGGGAGGGGTACTTGTCCCCAAATCACACCGGGATAATGGCAAACGTTTTTGTAGCGTGCTATTCTTCTAATATTTTTTATATGCATTAGCTCCGTGAATCCCCACCACCGCCCTGTGAGACAGATCCCATTGTACAGCGGAGTAAACTGAGGCACGGAAATGCTAAGTCACCCGGCTGACGGCACAGCTTGCTCGGCGGCCAAGCTCTGAGTCATTGCTTGCTGCCTTCGGGTGGTGTTAGTGCAGCCTGCAAGCCTTCCATGAAGGTGGCTCGCTGACCTCTGTCCCAGAGGCAGAAATTTCTTCAAATGTGCCAGGAGTGTAGGTGCAACGGAGGCTGGGATTGACAGGAAGCCACTGAGAAAGGTGTGTGACATTGATCTGGGCGAACACTTCACTTCTGTTCATTGTTTCCTTTAACTCTTCCAGCCAACCCGGTTGTCAGTTGCTGCAACGCAAACAGGGTGGGGGATCCCTGGCAAAGGCCGCTCAAACAGAAAACAGGACGTATGTTGAAGAATAAGGGCAGCTGAAGAATAAGGGCAGCGTGCTTTAGCTTTGAACAAACAGATTTATTTTGGTTCATTTCAAATACTTTTAAACTTAAATCATAAAAGGTTAAAACTTGGAGGGTTTTATTCACTAGATGGACTCATAGTTACAGTCTTTAAAAAAAACAAAACCAGCAATCAACACACAAACTAGAAACAAACAGAAAAGGAAAAAATAAACACAACTAAGCCAACAACAAATTAGACCTAGCCACAATGCCTGAGAAAACGTGTGTTTGACTTCGTTATATTTTTTAGTTACTCAAGATGTCCAGAAACAAGAGTTTAGTTTCATCGTAATATATCTTAGTTTATGTTTTAAATTTTTATTTATTAATTTTAGAGCTAGAGGAAGGGAGATAGAGAAATATGGATTTGTTGTTCTATTTTTTATACATTCATTGGTTGCTTTAAAAAAAAAGGTTTTATGTCTGTATTTTTAGAGAGAGGAGAAGGGAGGGAGAGAGGGAGGGAAACCTCAACGTGAGAGAGAAATATCCATCACTTGTCTCTCCTATGCATCCCAGGCATGTGCCCTGACCAGGAATTGAACTGGCAACCTTTCGCTTTGTGGGACGCTGCCCAACCAATTGAGTCACACCAGTCAGAGCCATTGGCTGTTTCTCATATGTACCCTGAGTGGGGATCGAACTTATAACCTTAACTTATCTGAGATGACACTCTAACCGATTTAACTACCCAGCCAGGGTTCATCTTTACTATACAGGGTCTGGCAGAAGTAAGGCCTGCTTGAGTGCGGTTGGTAGGCTTATAGTATGGGTATAATAATTTATAATTTTATTTAAACATTTCAGAAAATGTCACATGGTGTGCTTGAGTGTGATATTGTTGTTACAGAATTACATGCTTAAGATTTTGTAATAAAAAAGGAGCGTTATTTGTGCCAGACCCTGCATTTTAAATAACATCTTTAAAATATGTTTATCTGCCTGTATAAATCTTTCTTGTACATTTTTAAATATACAAAACTTTTTTTCAATCATTAAACATGTACACGATGGGAAACGTCACCTTTTACGAAACAAGGTTAGGTCTAAATAAACTAAACCAGAAGTAAAAGAAAATATCATTTTTCTTGGCTAATTCACAATTGTTCAGTGTCCTCATTCTGAACCGAATAATCATTCATGATAAAACAGAAAGAACATAGTTAAGTTTTACCTACATAGACTTCATTACGTTTCCTGGAAGCTCCTTTTTTTGGAACCAAATTCCTAATATCAGTTCTGTTCTCATGATTTATCTCTTCCTCCTTCAAAGGGGGAAGTGAAAAATAAAAGGCTCAGTTTTTATACAAACACACATATTTTTAAATGCAGCACATGCTATCTGGATGTCATGGTGCAATTTTAACAAGAGAAAGAAAAGCGGTCTCTGAGATACCACTGATGTGTGCAGAACTTAGACAAGTCATTAAAACTTGCCTTTATTAATATCAAAACTTGTGCCAGACTGAAGAACGCGTGAAAACGCTGTAACAAGCATAATTTAATTAAGCTTTCCATTCTGTGTAGGCAGGCTCTCATCTTAAAGTGAACCCCATGAGAGAAAGTCGAAATGATTTCATTGTAGGAAAGAGTTCAGTGAACTTTTTAATTCCTATTGAGCAAAATAGATTTATAATGATAAAGCCAAACATTAGCGTAAATGGTCATATGCCAGTACTTTCCTTTTTAAGTATAATAACCAGAATTTGTTTTTTAAAAATGTCTTTGTCTGAAGGATTCAGAATACTGGCTTGATAAACACACCTGGATGACCCTAAGCACAAACAAATTCTACCCAAGGATCTCATAAGTAGATCAAGGTCACTTCATCCTCCATGGAGAAGTAGCCTTCTCTCCACCACAATCGGTGTGTTCACCCATACCTTAAAAAACTTTTTAAATTGATTTTAGAGAGGGAGGGAGAGAGAGAACCATTTATTTGTTGTTCCATTTATTGATGAAGTCACTGGTTGATTCTTGCATGTGCCCTGACTAGGGATCGAACCCACAGCCATAATAAGCTTGGTGTATCGAGAGGCCGCTCTAACCAGCTGAGCTTCCAGGCCACGTCCCTCCCCGTTTTTTAAGTAAAAGTAATATTTTTATTGAAAAGCTGTTTAACAAATTATAGTAACTCCATTATCTAGCCTTGCACACCTTTAACCAATTCAGTCACAGGATTGCATACCATAATAAGCATTCCATGCAATAATGGATTTCCTTAACACGCAATACCACCCTAAGAACGGCACCAAATTTTAAGATCAGAAGACAAAGAAACCTGGGAACTCAGCAAGATAAATACTTACAAATACACAGTGTAGGGAACAGCAAATATTTCAACAGTTTTGATAAACATCTTCTTTTAGAGGGGGAAGCGTCCGTCGCCCGACCTACTGCTTTTTAGTCCCCACTAGACCTGAGGCCCATGCTTGCTCCGCTCTCAGTCCCGAAGAAGCCTGACCCACCGCCTGAGGACATGGGAACCGCACCAAAAACAAAACTCGGCCGCTTCCCAAATCTTTCCCGTGACTCCCAAATGAGATGCATAAGTTACAAGGTATACTTCAGGAGTCTTAAATTCTCATTAGTAAACCCATGTTGATACCTGCTGCTATTTATAAATCACGAACGCAGGCTTCGCTTTCCCTGGTATTCCTGCAGCGTTTTCATTGGTGAGGAAACCTACAGAGAGGAGTCTGCTGACACCAAAGCCAGGTAGCCAGGAAACGGGGCACCATGACTAGTAAGGCCCCAGCACTCACCCCAACCTTAAGGAAACGTAGCTGGGGTACGGAAGTGCAGCGGAATGTACCACCTGTGTAAAATCCATGGATGTCTTATGTCTTGGGCATTAGAAATCTCCGATGCAAATAGACAGAGGAAGAGATTTATGAAATGATTCATCTGTGATCTGATGCAGTCATCACAGAGTGAAATACATGAAAAGCTGACCCCCATGGACAACCATCGGCAACAGATCTCGATGGCGGACCTACTCTACCAGGCAATATTTGAGGAGCCAGGGATACATTGATACGTAATATCAGTGTAATAGCTATACCACATCAATGACATATAATGTCAATATAATGTATAATGTACTCACTCCTTGAAAATATAGTTACTTGCCTGCAACCATGACCAAATGGGATGCTTACAAACACGGCCAGCCACATTTCTTTTCTTCTACGTGTTCACTGAAAATGTATTGAGCACCTACTAGGTGCCAGAACCTGTGTTGGTGAAGAATGCAGAATGGCACAAAAAAATATGGCCCTGACTGGAGCCAAAGTTTTAGCCGGGTAAGCACACATTAAACGGGTCGTTGTAGCGGATCTTCAACCATTTGTAAGCAGTAGAATTAATGATGCTTGATTCTTGAAATGCAACCCTGACTGGTGGTGTGGCTCAGTGGATTGAATGCTGGCCTGTGAACTGAAAGGTCGCCAGTTCGATTCCTGGTCAGGGCACATGCCTTGGTTGCAGGCCATGCCCCCAGGTGGGGGCCTGCAAGAGGCAACCAATGAATCGATGTATGTCTCGCACATCGATGTTTCTCTCCCTCTCTTTCGCCCTCCCTCCTCCTCTCTCTCTAAAAATAAATAAATATTTAAAAAAATAAAAAATATAAAAATTAAAACGCAGACTGGCAGGTCTTCCTAGAAGCTTATAGTTCTCTCACCTCCTGAGGGTCACCTCGAGGCATTTACATGCAGGTGTTCTTAGCTGGGCTCCACACAGAAAGTGTTTAACTGCCATTGGAATGCGTGCTGGGGAGAAGGAGCATGGTGCCGAGGACCAGGCACTGCGGGCGTTCCTCCAGGAGGAATGAGGTACAGCGCCTGGGGCCCATGATGCTCTCAGGGGCCCAGGGAAACATTTTCATTTTAACGTCTTTTAAAGACAGAACAAAAAAAATAAATATCATAATAATGAATATATAATAATATATCCAGCCTGGGTTATATTTGTTTTAATGCCAGTGCAGTTGCAAAACATGATTTTTAATGTCCTTTTATGGAGGATACAGCCTGCAAAGGCAAAAATACCTTTGGACCACATTGGCCCTGATGCTTTGACGGTACATACGAGAGGGACCTGGAGGCGGTGCAGAGTTGGGTAAGGCTTCCAGGTAGAGGCACAGGGAGAACAGAAATCAACTACGCTAAAGGCAGGGTTGGCCCTGGCCGGTGTGGCTCAGTTGGTTGGAGTGCCACCCTATAAACCAGAAGGCTGCAGGTTCAATTCCCAGTCGGGGCACATACCTAGGTGGCCGATTCCGTCCCTGGTTAGGGGGGAACAAGAGGCAACTGATCGATGTTTCTCTCTCACAGCAATGTTTCTCTCCTTCTCCCTTCCTCCTTCCCTTCTCCTCTCTCTAAAAATAATAAACATGTCCTTGGATAAAATGAGGATTAAAAAAATAATAATAAAAGGCAGGGTTGGAAGGAATAAGCAGGGAGCACTTGGAAAAAGGACAAGATTTCTAAGCAGAGGGAATCGCATATGCAAAGGCCCTGTGATGGGAAGGAGCATGAAAATGTGAGGAACTTAGGCGAGGCTTACAGACAACAAACTAAAATGTGGGTCCATTTCCTTTGCCTGATCCCCAGTTTGCTCCCAAGAGATGAACCTTTCAGATAGATTGACTTTTGTCTTATTGATTGGCAAAGCGTGCATTACTGTCTACTTTTAGTGATTTTTAATGCTTACAACCATCTAGATTCTTGTCTTTTCCTGGATTTGGGGGTACTTCTGAAAAGAGAAAAGAAAGAAAACATTCCATGTTTTGCATACAGAATGAATCAACTTCTTTGTCTTCCAGAAGTGTTCTTGGTTTCTTTAATACTGACACTTGATAGCTAAGCAAGACAGTCAAGTTGTCATCACTAGTGCTACCGCCTGGAAGGGTCTCAAATGCTTTATGTCTGGCTGTAAGAATGTTCGTGAAGATTTTAGTTTCACAATACTTCCTCTCTTCTGGGAGGCGAGGGGGAAACAAAGCCGTGAATACTGTGATTCTCATTTAGCATCATACTCGGCACTTGCAGCCCAAGGCACGTGAAGTTGACTGCGCCCTCATGTCACACAGGGGCCTCCGGTGACCATCCCCCCCCCGACCTTTATAACATCAGGGAGGGCTAGGAATTGTGACAGGTCTGAAGGGGCGGCTGCATTCTGCTTCGGCCGGATGTGGCAACGCTGGTCTGCTATTGATGAATCCTCCGCTTTTTCCAAAAAAACCGGGAGTCTGGGTTTCTATGTGAAGTCTCTCAATTTCCTAAATGCCACAGATCAACCAGAATGCATCTGCGGCCACATTCCGCTCCAGAGCCTCAAATTCAGGGTCACCGCTGTGGCTTCGCACAATGCCAGGGGGCACCCTTCCTGGAGCAGCGCCTTGGAGTGGGGCCAACACGGCCGCCTTGGCTCCGAATCGCAACTTACTCATTGGATTTTTTTATATTGTTATGAGTTTATTTGAGCCAAACTGATGACAATTGCTGGGAAGCGAGATCGCAATCCCCCAGCCTACTCCTTGTCAACCCCACTAGGCCCACGCCCGCCCCATTCTCAGTCCGAAGGGTGCCCGACCCACTCTGCAAGCACCCGCTGAATATCGGTTGAATGAATGAAGATCTTGGTTTCTTTACAGCGACCTGCCAGGTGGCCCTGGCTCTTTCTCTCCTGAAGCCTTCCTAAGCAATGCCATCTATCCGTCCTATCTCCACACTTGATGAGCTATCTGACCTTGGGCCAGTTACTTAACCTCTCTGTGTTTCTGTTTTCTCACCTGTATAGGGTAAGAACTTAATCTTGTTGTGAAAACCGATTAGTTAATAGGGGTAAAATGCTTAGAACATTGTCTGGCGCCTAATAAGTACTCCATACATGCTAGCTGGCATTATTGAATCATATCTTAATCATCTTGTATTTTGTGTTTCTTTCAATTAAATTGAAAAATCCTTTATGTCTGATTCTATGACTACTGAGTTTCTCTCACAGCAATTAGCATGATACAACCTACAGAGTACTACTCAATAAATATTAGAGATAAAAATAAATTTTAGCAACTATATTAATTACAATCAGAATCAGTTGTGAATAACAGAAAAACAAGATGAGAGTTTATTTCTCCCCTCATGGGACTCTATCAGTCAGGAACTGAGCTCTTTCAATCTTACTGTTCCACTGTCCTTTCATGTCACTTCTACCACATGATCCAAAAGAGCTGCTGAAGCTCCAGCCATCAGACCACACACATTCCAGCAAGCAGGAAGAATGGGGGAGGTCCGGAAAGGAGACATGCCTCTTTAAAGACATTTTCAGGAAGTTGTATGTCACTTCCCCTTATAAACCACTGGTCAGAATGTGGTCACATAGCTACCCTCAGGTGCAAAGGAGGCCAGAAAGCATACTCTTTTATCTGGGTAGTCAAGTGCCAACTGAAAACCGGGAATTTTATTGCTGAGGGAGAAGGAGCGCTAGGCAGTGGGGCAACTAGTGGTCTCTGTCCTGGCAGCTGAGTGTGATAAATGAATGCCACAAAGAATGGGAATGATTTCTGTCCCCTTAAAGGAAGCTGATAGCTTGGGCCTGGCTGTGATTTTTGTAAAATCGCTGCTTTATCTTTCACTAAAGATATCTTTAGATAAAGATATCTTTATCTAAAATTCAAATGCTACTTTGAGAACTGAAGGCTTTTCATTTACAAATGTCAGCGTTCACTTCTAATGGAACTCCCTAAGGAAGAAAGACATATACATAAAAGTGGTTGATTAGGAAAATCTTACAGAAGTTTTCTCATTATGGCCAATTTCAAACAAATACCAAAGTAGGGAGAAGCGTAAGTGAACCTCCATCTACTCATTCTACAGCTTCAACGGCCGTCAGCTCACGAAACTCTTGTGTCCTCTGTACCCCACACCCTCCGCAATGTTATTTTTAACTGAATTTACCGGGGCAACACTGGTTAATAAAACTGTACAGGGTTCAGGTGTACAATTCTGTAATACGTCATCTGCATATTGTGTGTTCACCCCCCATGCTATTTTTTTAATTCAATGTATTTTTTAAATTTAATTTATTTATTTTTAGAGAGAGGGGAAGAGAAGGAGAAAGAGAGGGAGAGACACATCAATGTGTGGTTGCCTCTCACACACCCCCTACTGGGGACCTCGCTTGCAACCCAGGCATGTGCCCTGACTGGGAATTGAACCAGCAACCCTTTGGTTCACAGGCCCATGCTTAATCCACTGAGCTACACCAGTCAGGGCAAACACTATGTTATTTTGAGCAAATCCTTGATGTCATATAATTTTTTAAAATCCTTACCTGAGGATGTGTTCATTCATTTTAGAGAGAGAGAGAAACATCCATCAGTTACCGCCCATAGGTGCCCCGACCGGGGCTCAAACCCGCAACCTAGGTGTGTACCCTGAACGGGATCGACCCCACAAACTTCTGGTGCACAGGATGCCGCTCCGACCACCTGAGCCCCCTGTCCGGGGCTAGGTGTCGTGTATTTTCAGCTTCAGTAGCCCCTCTCCTTATCCGCAGGGCGTAGATTCCAAGACCCCCTGAAGATGCCTGAAACCGCAGGTGGTGCCACACCCTGCATATGTGGTGTTTCCTGCACATGCGTATCTATGAGGAAGTCGGCTTTATAAATTAGGCACAACAGGAGATGACCAACAGTAACGAATAATAAAAGAGAACAGTTATAGCCATGTACTATAATAACAGTGATGGGAATGTGGACTCTCAAAAATTTTACCGTCTTGGACTCAACGCTCTGGTGACGTGAGAGAGACGACACAATGGGTGCCGAGGTGATGTGAGGTGAGTGACGCAGGCGTTGTGAGGCAGCGTTAGGGTATGCATGATAAGGGCCAGTGAGTGACTGACGGGCAGGGGGCACACACAGCGTGGAGACACTAGACAGAGGGACGGTGCGTGCCCCAGGCAGGATGGAGCGGGACAGTGTGAGATTTCATCACACTGCTCATAGCTGCATGCAGCAGAAAACTTCCAGCCCTGGCTGGTGTAGCTCAGTGGATCGAGTGCCGCCCTGCAAACCAAAGGGTCGCTGGTTCAATTCCCAGTCGGGGCACATGCCTGGGTTGTGGGCCAGGTCCCCAGTGGGACCACATGAGAGGCAACCACACATTGATGTTTCTCTCCCTCTCTTTCTCCCTCCCTTCCCTTCTCTCTAAAAATAAATAAATAAAATCTTCAAAAAAAGAAAACTTACAAATAATTTATTTGAGGGATCTTCCATATAATATTTTCAGACTGCTGTTGACTGTAGGTAACTGAAACCATGCAAAGGGAGACCGCAGACAAGGGGGGACTAAGGAATTGATATTTCAGTATCTCTAAAAGATCAAGGACTTCCCTGAAAAGTAATACCGCAATATCATTATCACACTTTACAAAATTAGCAGTAAGTCCTTAATATCATCAAAGATTTTTGCCAGTGTTTAAATTTCCCTGTCTCACAGGTGTTTTTTAAAAAGTTCATTTGTTTGACTAAGAATCCAGCCCTGTCTAGTATGGCTCAGTGGATTGAGAGCTGGCCTGGGAACCGAGAGGTCGCTGGTTTGATTCCCAGGCAGGGCACATGCCTGGGTTGTGGGCCGGGTCCACAGTGGGAGAAGTGCGAGAAGCAACCACACATTGATAGTTCTCTACCTCTCTTTCTCCGTCCCTTCCTCTCTAAAAATAAATAACAAAATATTTAAAAAAAAAGAAAAAAGAATCCAAACAAGGCCTCCTTAGGGCGGCTGGTTGACATGTCTCTAAGTCTCTTTTAATCTATCGCTGCACAGTTCAGCACAGTGGCCACCAACCACATGTGGCTATTTAGTTAAATTAACATTTATAAAATAAGAAACTCAGTCCTTCAGGCACACAGGCCATGTTTCAAGGGTTCCATAGCCACGTTTGACGAGTGCCTACCAATGCAGGCATAGAACCTTCTCATCACCACAGCTCTGTGGGATGCCCCTCGCAATTTAACTTTTGAAGAAACTGAAGGGTTTGTCCTGTAGAAGTCCCCACATTTTAAAAGAGATTTTATTTATTTATTTTTAGAGAGAGGGAAAGGGAGGAAGAGAAGGAGAGAAACATCGAAGAGCCCCAACCAGTGACCTAACTGGCAACTGAGGCAGGTGCCCTGACCAGGAATTGAACCGGTGACCCTTCCCTTTGCAAGATGATGCCCTACTACCTGAGCCACACATGTCAGGGCAAGGCCCCACGTTTTAAACTCTGCTGAGTCCAATCCTTCGTGTCATTGAACATGTTTCTTCTCTGTACACCTGTAAACCAGGAGTTAGAACAAAATAGTCACAGGGAGGTAAAGTAGAGCATAGGGAATATAGTCAATAATATTTTGGTAACTAGGTTCGCTGCCAGTAATGAGGCTCTAGACTCATTAGGAGATTTCTTTGTATGCTGTACACCTGAAACTAACATAATATTGAATGTCAAGTGTAACTGAAAAAAACAACAACAGCCCAGGAGTTAGACTTAAGAGCCTCGATCAGATTCAGGGTTGATTCCTTGGTGCCGTTTAAGATGACAGGCAACCCAGTTCTTTGTATTATGTTAAAAAAGTACTCAGACAGATGAAAACCTACAAGGAGGTACCCCAGAACATCATCAGTAGCAATTTTGGAGAAGTAGGATAACCTTATTTCTCCCCTTATTTTGGCCTATTCGATTATTAAAATATTCTGTTATTTTGGCCTATTCGATTATATAAATATTTGATTATTCCACAGTGAGCATGCCTTTCTAATGAAAAGCTGGTTATAGCTGGTGTTTATTGCAAAGGATGAGCCAAGAGATACACTCACATTAGCTCATTGAGTCCTCATGACCCCCTATGAGGTCATTATTATCTCCATTTTTCAGTAAACACTCCGGAAGATTAAGTAACTTGTCCCAGGTCATATGGTCAGTATTTGGTGGGGTCTGGATTGAATCTCTCAGCTGCCTGACCCTCGAGGGATTCCGATTTGGGTACGTGTGGCGTGCGGCCCGAGAGACCTACTTTCTGGAACTCTTTCAGGTTCTTCTGCGGCAGCCCAGGTCTGCAAACTGACGCCCATCCCCGCCCACCACACGGCATCGCGCTCCACAAACATCTCCCGTCCCCATGCCAAGCCCTACTCTCAGCCGAAAAGTATTCTAGGTCTGGCACGCGGGAAGCCCCGAGCCTGATGCCTCAGAGAGCGCATGCTCAACACATGTACCTTCCCGTCTCCCCCTGCTCCTAGGAGACAGGGCGAGGGTCTGCTCCACCCCAACTGATGGCCCCTGCAGCCTGTTCTCAAAGGTGCCATTCCCTCACCGTTCTGTGTGGAGCTCCCACTATGGGCCAGGTGCCGTGGGGACACTGGGACACATTGGTGCACCCAAACAGACAGAAAACCCCACCTGGTTGGACGTTTGGGAGGAGAGAAAAGTAAATAAATGAAAAAGAGAGTAAGTTAAATACAGAGAAAGCCAGATGTTGATAAGCTATGAAGAGGGAAGGATATGAAAAACAGGGAGTGTGAGTGTGTGTGTGTGTGTGTGTGGACATACAGTTTTCGAGAGGAGGGACAGGGAAATACTCCGTAAGGCCGGGGTGGACATATTGGGGACTGAAGGTCATGTCCAGCCTACTGCCTGTTTTGTTTTTTTTTAAGATTTTATTTATTTTTAGAGAGAGGGGAAGGGAGGGAGAGAAACATCAATGTGCGAGAGACTCATCGATCAGTTGCCTCTCATGCACCCCCAACTGGGGACCTGGCCCACAACCCAAGCATGTGCCCTGACTAAGAATCGAACTGGCGACCTTTGGGTTCACAGGCCACTGCTCAATCCACTGAGCCACACCAGCCAGGGCATTTTTATAGAGCTATGAGCTAAGAATGGTTTCCCCACTTTTAACTTACTGGAATAAAAACCAAAGAAGAATATTTTGTAATACATAAAAATGATAGGAAATTGCATTTCTGTGTCCATAAAAAGTTTTATAGGAGCACACTCTGCTTGTGTGTGTGTGTGTTTTTTTATTTAAAAAAATTTTAAATAGATTTTTAGAGTGAGAGAGGAAGGCAGGGAGAGAGAGAAACACCAATTTTGCCATTCCACCCATTCACACTCCCATTGGTTAATTCTTGTATGTGCCCCAACCAGGGGTTGAACCCACAACCTTGGGCACATTGGAATGATGCTCCAACCAAGCTAACTGGCCGGGGCTGCTGGCGCCTTTATTGCCCGTGGTGCCTTTGCATGACAAAGCCAGGGTTGCAGGATTGCCCAAGAGACCAGGTGGCCCACAGTTCCTAAAATATTTACTTTCTAGCCTTTTCCAGAAAAAGTTTGGCAACCCCTGCCTGAAGGTGTCCTTTGAAAAAAGACCCGAGATAAGTGAGGGAGCAAATCATGCATTTATCGGAGGGAAGATCCATAGTGATGTCACAGCACAAGCAAAGGTCCCGAGGTAGGATCCCAGCATGTTCTTGGACAAGACAAGGATGTCCTTGTGACTGGAGCGGAGTGGACAAGTCTAGAAAGCACAGGGCTCATGCTGAGTCCATTGTAAGGACTTTGGCTCCTAGCCCGATCAGGACGGCAGCGATGGCTGATTTGTGGGGACGGATGAAGTGGTCTGGCTTATGTAGACAGATTTTCCCATTTTAAGAATAGACTGATGCCCTGGCTGGTGTGGCACTCAGTGGATTGAGTGCCGGCCTGCAAACCAAAAAAAGTTGCTGGTTTGATTCCCGGTCAGGGCACATGCCTGGGTTGGGGGCCAGGGCCCTAGTTGGGCGTGTGGGAGAGGCAACCGATCCATGTATCTCTCGCACATCAATGTTTCTCTCCCTCTCTTTCTCCGTCCCTTCCCCTTTCTCTAAAAAAAACAAATAAATAAAATCTTTAAATCTAAAAAAAGAACAGACTGAAAGTTGGGAGGAACAGAAACAGTGAGACCAGCTACGAGGACATTCTGATAATCTCGGGAACAGGTGATGAGGGGTGGGAAAGGATGGGAGATGATCGCTGGAGTGTATCCAGTGGGATTCCTCATACATTTTGAAGGAAGAGGCCATAGGATTTGCTCTGGATTAGAAACAGTAGCTGAGTGGAAGGAGCCGTCAGAGATGAGTCCAAGACCTGGGGCCTGAACCCAAAAGCGGTCGGATTCTCTTTGGCGGCGCTGGGGAAGGCGGTGGGAGACGGAGGGTGGGGGTGGGAAGGCGAGGTGCTCAGTTCGGGCTGTGCTGAATTCGAAGTGGTTTTGGAAATCCAAAGGGAGGTGTGGAGTGAGTAGCTGGATGTGGGAGGCGGGAGCCCCAGGGAAGGCTCAGGTTCAAGATCTACAGTCTGGTGTCGCCCTTGAATGGCCACATGAGGCCCGGGTGAGCTCCAGGAAGCAGCGAGTGAAGGCAGAAAAGACCGAACACAGCTCACCCACCCCACAGACAGCCTCCCAGGGAGTCCTTATCGTTTGCACAGTAAAACCCGAAGTTGCTGCCTTGCTACCCGCTCCTGACCTCCCCTCCCACCATCTTTGCCCTGGTCCTTTCAGCCCTGTCTCCCTGGCTATTGTCCTTCCTCCAACTGCTGGAGTCCTGGGCCCTTTGTCCGTCCCCTCTCTGCCTGGAACCCTTCATTTGTAGACTTTCGAATGGCCTTCTGGCCACTGCTGTCCAGACCCCAGCTCTGCTGGCACCTTCGCTGACTCAGCTCACATTGCCCCTTACCCAGCTTGACCTCGTAACCTGGTTTTATTTTCTTTCTGTCTGTGAATGCCTATATTCAGGATGTGTCTTCTCCCTTGAGACCCAAATATTTATTCAGCGATTTAATAAAAGAATGGGTAAGGTATAATTTTCGACTTTTTTTTATATTCTGCCTTAGCTCTACGCAAAAGCCTGGGAATCTACCATCCGAGCCCTCAGTTTGAAAGTCTTTGGTCCCAGCCCTGGCTGGTGTAGCTCAGTGGATTGAGCACGGGCTGCGAACCAAAGGGTCGCCAGTTCCATTCCCAGTCAGGACACATGCCTGGGTTGCAGGCCAGGTCCCTAGTGGGGGCACTTGAGAGGCAACCACATATTGATGTTTCTCTTCCTCTCTTTCTCCTTCCCTTCCCCTCTCTAAAAATAAATAAAAAAATTTTAAAAAAAAGGTCATTGGTCCCAAATGTAGGCTTCAGAGCTCAACCGTAGACGTGCACGCAGCAAAGAAGGGGGCTGGTGAGCCAGACACGGTGTCTTGAGCGGGGGGGTGGAATGAGCCTGTGTTGGCACAGCTTAATAAGATAGTCAGGACATGCGCCTATAAAACCAGGTGAGTCGAGGGGAAGGCAGGCGATTGCAGGACATACCGTAGCTCTAGTTCCTTGCTGCTCTGTCATTTCAGGAAAGGGGGCTTCCTCTCGGATGTTCTGTTCGGCAAATCACGTTTGCATATTCTCCTGCATGGGCAAGAAGACAAACACCAGGAGAGGAGATGTTCCAGGGATACGCAAGTTGCAGCCAAGCAAAGTGACTTTCTGTGGCTCTTGGCCAGAAGAGAGAAGCTGTTCTCTTATTTTCCTAAAATAAAAGCCACTTGAAGAAGGCGCAAAAGGGGGGAAATAGCTCTTATGTTGAAAGTACAGGATTTAGAATGGCTGCTTGCTGGAACCAGACAGGAGCTTTTTGTTGTGATTCTGTAATACTAGTGGCTACATATCACTATGCATGTTTCAAAACCCATAGGATGTACAGCATAAAGAATGAACTTTAGCCCTGGCTGGTGTGGCTCAGTAGACTGAGCGCCGGCCTGTGAACCAAAAGGTCGCCAGTTCGATTCCAAGCCAGGGCACATGCCTGGGTTGCAGGCTAGGTCCCCGGCTAGGGGTGCGCCAGAGGCAACAAATCTGTGTTTCTCCCACACATCAATGTTTCTCTCCCTCTCTTTCTCCCTTCATTCCTCTCTAAAAATAAGTAAATAAAATATTTCAAAAAAACCCAACAACAAATGCCTTCAATGTAAACTATGGAATTTATACTAATATGCAATTTAATACTGTTTAACAATCATGTATCAACATTGGTTCATCAAGTGTATCAAATGTAACACATAATGCAAGATGTTAATAACAGGGAAATTGTATGGGGATGGGCGGTGGCACGTGACCCCTTTCCGTACTATCTGTTCGAGTTTTGCACACAATTAAAAAATAGCTTACCAGGCACACTTTCTAACGAGCACCAAATATGGGAAGCTAACCCTTCATTTCACTACTGTAGACATTGGGAAATAGAAGCATGTTTTTAAGCATCTGTATCTCTTGAGAGAGTGAGGCAGAAAATGGGGCCAGCAGCTATTCATTCATTTGGAATCGACGCAAGCTTTTCCAGCTCGAACACTGCGTGGTTTTCCTTTTGTTGTTGTTCTTAAATGTCAGTATTTTGTCATCCAAAGAAAGCCCTCCGAGAGCTGGGACTCTTAAAAGACAATATCAAATGTTTCAACAACTGACAAACCTCAGACTTCCTGTGTTTCTGTAACTTGTAGTTTTCCCTTCCTTCTTCTTTTAATTTGTTAATGATCTCTCCGGCTACTGACTCTCTGTCACACAGTCCCTAACTAGATCAGTAGATCAAAGGTGAGGCTTTGCTAAGTAATCAGTGTAATTTCAGCCGTGTAGCAAGCTATTAAAAACAGACCTACAGGGTTTTTCAAGGACAACTAAGGTATTGATTTGGCAACCAAAAACGCCCATGGTGCAACCCGTAATATACAAGGGCCAGTGTTTCCACACCATCCCAATTCCTTACTCACTCTGTCCCTAGTGAAATCGTGCAAGGCTTAAAAAAAAAAAAAAAAAAAAAAAAAAAAGACAAATACACCCAGCCCTCCAGCCCAGTTCCTGCCTTCAGAAAGGAATTTCACTGTTATAAATTAGACTCGGAAAGAGAAGTCCCTTTTTTTCTTTGATAAGTGTTTTTTCTTCTCTAAAGCGATGGTTTTCCCATGCAGAAGTTTTCCTATATGTGAAGGTTGCTCCTATATGTGGATTGTTTTGTAAAGAATACATTTCGATGTAGTTTTGTCATTTTGTATCGCATTTCTGGAATGAGGAAATTTTTCTGCGCCTATTGTTGTTAAAATCTAGACAAGGCTCCGAGGTGATAGATCACCCCAGCCCTGGAAGGAAATGATTCACCACGACGCTGTAACTGAAAGCGCTCTCACACCAGGGAAGAAGGCAGGTCATTAACCTCCTTACCTGCACGGAGCAGCTGTGGGAGCACCAGAGCCTCCCCCCAGTTTAGCTTTCGCCTTCCCCAAGGTCCCCCACGCCCTGCTTCGCCTGGCCCCATCTGCTTTGTTCCTGTTCTGTGTCCTCTGTCCAAATACACATAACTGATGCTGGGAACTCATCCTTCATTTTAAAATTTTAAAAGAAACCTTCGAAATCTTAATTGCCCCCACTGTTTCCAAGTGGTCCTTTCCCAAGCTACCATCTCCTATGTCTGCACTTAAACATTTTTTGCACTGTGATTTGTTGGATGAATGAATGGATAAAATAAAAAAATGTTCAGAATAAATCCAAAGTTATAAAAATAAAAGATATCCTTGAAAAAATTAAAAAGTCACTTAAAAACATGCAAAGGCAATGTGTGGGAGAGATGAGCAGTGAGCACACATTTGCTAAGAAAAAAATTCAAACAATAACAGCAAAACAATGGGGACACTAAAATACTGAAAAACGTGTATTTTAATTTCTCAATATTTTGGTGAGGGCAGATCACAGACGTACTCAGGGGTTCATCATTCCTTACGAAAACTGATGTGAGATGTTGTCATTGTCCTTCATTTGGTCACATCCCAAAATTGAAAATTGAGCGCTGTCGATGAACAGTTGTCTGAGTATTTTACACATGGAGATCCAAGTTGCTACTTTTTTTCCATTTAGTCCCATGGATCCATGTGCTTTGAACACAGATGCTGCAATGAGGCAGGGCCGCAGTATGGCCTGCGTGGGCCCCTCCTTCCATAAAGAGTAAAGTAAACTAAATCATATTTCATAAATACATTAGCGTAAATATGAACATAGTAATATTTAATATTAAGACATTTTCTTCAACCTAAAAGGTTACTCTTTTCTTCTGATTCTAAAAGACATTAGAGCTTTTTCATAGGCTCCGTGTTTCTGATGGAGAAGTCTGCCTTGGAGAAAACCATTTCAAAGAAGCACAGATGAAATAATCATAAAACTCAATGACAGAAGTCAGATATTTTTTTAACATTAAATAAATCTGTCAGTGCATTGTCACAATGAAAAATATTTGTGCTCATTAAAAAAACTTCAATACAAAATAAAAATCAAATGAGTGTTCAAATTGGGGGGAATGTGAATAAACTGTGGGGGCAGGTGGAGGTGTGAGAGGGTACGGGGGGGATAAATGGTAATGGAAAAAGTACAATTAGAATGATTTAATAAACAAATAAACAGTGGTACCTCCACTCATGGGAACATCATTACATCACTGAAAATAATCAAAGTTCTCAACAAACAGATAACCATTTTTTTATGTGCTTGACGTACAAAAATTATTTTTAAACGGATTTTCTCCCTAGAGTTAGTGAAGGTCTGTGGAAATGGATATTCCTATGCTGATACTCAGCCACCATTGACTTTTTGGACATTTTTGGGAGGCATATGGGTGATATCTATTAAAATGTAAACTGCGCATATTCTTTAATTCACCCATTCCACTTCTGGGCATTTATCTTATAAATCCATTTTCACAAGTGTCCAACTATATATACAGACATAGGTATTCAAGGTGACGCTGTAACAGCAGGAAACTTAAAAAGAAATTCATATTTATCATTAGTAGATTGGTTATATAGACAATTATCTACTTTCATTGTGGAACAGCATACAGTCGTTAGGAAGAATAACAGCCCTGGCTGGTGTAGCTCAGTGGATTGAGCGCGGGCTGTGAACCAAAGGGTCGCCGGGTTGATTCCCAGCTCAGGGCACATGCCTGGGCTGCAGGCCAGGTCCCCAGTGGGGGCCATGTGAGAGGCAACCACACATTGATGTTTCTCTCCCTCTCTTTCTCCCTCCCTTCCCCTGTCTCTAAAAAATAAATTAATAAAACCTTAAAAAAAAAAAAAAGAAATGGACTGCCTATGCCACAAATAAGAGAAAAAAAAAGAATAGCATTGCCATGTAATAATATGGCTTAATGACCAGAATGAAGCTTGCTTATTCCACAAGCAGGAGCATTTGGCTCTACAGGGGACATTTGGCAATGTGTGGAGACGCTTTTGGTTGTCATAGCTGGGTGCGGGCAGGTGTTGCCACCGGCATCTAGTGGGCAGGTTCCAGGGAAGCCGCTCGATGTCCTACCGTCCACAGGACAGCTGCACAGCAAAGAATGAATCTGGCTCCAAATACGAAGAGTTCTGAGGTTCAGAAACTCTTCTGAACTGATCACTAGCAAGGAGAATGGAACATACAGATTTTTGTGTTAGACGAACTGAGTTTTACCTTCTGAGACGAGGAAGGGTCCAGCCTATTCTCCAGCCTGAAGAATAACATCTGAAGAGAGAGTCAGGGTCCTGAGACCAAGGAAGAATTGGGTGGTCTTCTCGTGGTGCAGGCCGCCCATGGTGTCTCCCACATCCACAGAAATTTTAAAGAGAGAGCTATAAAAACAAGGAATATCTTCACAAGTGTGTAAAAGTGTCAAAGGATATGCACCAAATTCTTCAAGTTATTAGCTGGGGAGGAGTAGAATTTCGAGTGATTTTTATTTTCTTCACCGCGCTATTTCATATTTAAAAAATTTTCTGCAATGATCATGTCTTACTTTTACGATCAGAGAAAAACTTATAAGAATATTCAGTAAAATTTAGGTTTAAGTCTGGCAAGAATGTAGTTCTTGAGTTTTTCTTTTTCCACTCAGCTACTGTTTTCGAAAGTCAATTGATGAAATTTTAAAAACTGGAGTGGCTGTGTCGGTGAAACCTAAATAAAAGTGACATTTTCCGACAAAAGTTTGATTTCCCAGATTACAGCTGAAAACGAGTTAAGCTGACATACAAATATTTAGGTCCTTTTCTGTCTCTCTCTCTCGCTCTTTCTCTGCTTTGAGCGATCTTATTTTCCATGCATAGCATCGGGTAGAAAGAGGATTGAAATGAGAGAGAGCCTGGCTTCTAGAACACTGTCAGGCATGAGAAACCCGGCAAGTTGTTCGTCTGCCACAGTAACAATAGCACCCAGAGGAAGTGAGATCACTATCTCGGAGAGATCTCTGCCCTCCCACGTTCACTGCACATTCTCAGTAGATCAGACGTGAAAACTACCTGCGTGTCCACTCAGACATAAATGGATAAAGAATCGCTCTCTCTCTAACATTTAATACATATATATATAACATGATATATATACACCTATATAGATATAGACATATGTGTCTATATGTAATGAAAATTGTGTGTGTGTGTGTATACACATAGTGGAATATTATTCAGCCTTTTAAGAAGGAAGTCCCGCCATATACAGTGACACAGATGAATCAGGAGGATATCATGCTAAGTGAAATAAGCCACACAGAGACTTATACTATATATCACTTATATGCAGAATTTTTTCTTTTAAAAAAAAAGTGAACTTATAGAAACAGAAAGTAAAATGATGGTTGCCAGGGCCTGGGGGAACTCAATCGCCCTTTCAGCCTATGTCTTGACCCAAATGACAAATAAGGAGGAAAAAACCCAAATGGAGACCAAGAAAGCCAGCACTAGCGAGGTGGTAGGGTTCTTGGTGCTGAACTGCAGGAGGGGCCAGGCTCACCTGCCAGTGACAGGAAGCCCAGGACAGCCCAGGACAACCCAGGACAGCCCAGGACATCAGCGCGATGGATATCGACTTGAAGCTTGTCAGCGAAAGCAGAAGGGGCCGACCTAACCCTGCCAGGTACCCCCTCTGAACTCAGCCGTCAAATGAAACCAGCCCCCTAACCTGGGGTGAAGAGAGGCCAGGGTGTCAGGCTAATGGCGTCCCTCCTTTGTGGAAAGAAAAGCAAGAATGGGGGAAAAGTGTCCTCCTTCTTATAGCACCCGCCCCCACTGTCATTTCTCACTTCCCTTGTTACCTCTGAGCGAGAGATGACGGCAGCCGCACCCCCAATGCCTCCGTACACGCCTTGGAATAAGAACAGGTGTCCTCTACCCTCCGACTTTCCGACGACGGGGCTCCTTCCCAAGCATTTTCTCTTATGCGTGTTAGCTCACTAAAACCTTATTAAGATGAATACACAGTAATATGGAATGCAAACTGTAATTGAAAAATATAATTTGAAAATAAGCCTCACAACGATTAGACACTAGTATGGTCGCATCATACAGAGGAAGGGGTGAGGCGGGGGGACTTTATGTCACCTGCCCGTGGAACCCAAGTTTGAATCCGCCACTCTGGCTGGGGTCCCCACGGCTGAAGTCGGAGGTAGCAGGCAATGCTCATTTCCACAGCAGGAAGCGTGGGCCCTCCGATGCTTGTTTTGATGGTCACTGGCTGTGTGTCTGGGGTTAAGTCACTTACCTTCTCTGCAGCCTCAGTTTCTCCCTTCTAAGACTGGATAACGACAATCATAACCGTTCAGCCCTCCAGGGTAGGTTGCAAGGGTGGAAAGACAGTGCATTGAAAGCAGGTCTTAGTAATCCACTTGCCCAAGGCAAATCTGGGCAGCTGCGGGTTTTTAATCAATAAAGCTTTATCGCACAGGTGGTAAACACCGGGCCCGTGGGCCAAATCCCGCCCTCCACCTTGTTTTATCCGGCCCAGCACCTTCTTTCTACTCCGCGGCAGGGCTGAGCTCCTTGCCTCTAGTTAAGGAGTAGTTACATTTACACAGCCCTAAAATTACATTCGGCCCTCTGAAGGCAACCGCAAGGCTGATGTGGCCTCCGGTGAAAATGAGTTTGACACCCCTGCTTTACTGGACCACAGTCACGCCCAGTCACTTACAGATCATCTTCGGCTGCTATATGTCTACCGTTGGCAGTTGAGACAAAACTATATGGCTCTCAAAGCCTGAAACTCGTACCCTCCGACTCTTTACTGAATACGTTTGCTAACCCCTGATCCAAAGCATTCAGTCAAGTCCCTCACACGTGGAAGACCCTTGATATTTATATTTTATATAAACTCAAGAGCAGACATCAGGTTCTATATTTATCCTTCTTTCTCTCCCTGGGCCCAGCAAAGGTCTTGCATATGGTAGGTGCTTTGTAAAAAATAAAGTTAGAATAATTAGTGATGATAAAATATAACAATTATGACATAGCATTCAGAGGAAACCCATTTATATTAAAACTTCAGGCACATTCATTTTAAATATAGAATGACCCCGATTTGCTTGTTCAGTTTTCAGCAATTTCGGTTAGAAGGCCAAGTCATCAGAGGGTGTTGGAATGCCATTCAGCTGGTTTACCTTTACACGGAGGGGGGTTGGCTGACGTGGGAGGAGACCAAATTTGTCATCTTTCATTATTTTTGAAGCCTTAACAATCATAAGATGAAACGTAAATACAGTCTGCTGGCTTCAAATACTGGTTGATGCAGAGGTGATAGGTGGAGGCAGAGGAGAAAGGGGGGCAGAGAAAAAGTCAGAGGAAGAATCATTAACTCGCCACCCCAGCTGAAAATTAGCCCAATGCGGAGTTGCAGGTGGGACCCTGTTCCACACCGGGACACAGCAAAGGACCCTCCCAAGGATGCTCAGCCAGTGGGCGCTCTGTTTTTGAGGGAGGGATGTTAGCTTCCCAACAGAGCTCACCCAGAGGCAACAAATACTCCAGGGTCGCAGTGAGAACTAAGAGCCTGTGGCTTCTCCGCAGCACCTGGGGCCTGGCAGGCTGCCCCCCGCCTGCCCCAGATCCATCCTGGGCTGCCCTGCCTTGCCGCCCGTTACTGGGTCTGTACACTCGTTTTTCCTATTGATATAAGACAAAACAAGCAAGCAAGCAAGCAAACAAACAAACAAACAAACAGAGAGAACCAAGACTTTTAGCCCAAGCAGGGCACTTAAAAAGCCAAATCTAAAGTAGTTTGGGAACCAGTCATTTGTTTTACGTTAGCCTCTTTTTTCTTAAATTAGTGCGCGAAACAGCGTTCATAGTGCTCCTTCAACCAATGTGGCCTCGCTTTAATGGATTTTTTGCTTGCTCGGCAAAGGCTGTAAGTCACGAAAACAGAAACTGGCGCACAGCTGTCCTCACAGCATCAAAACAGCGCCGGACAGGTAGCCTGTGTTCGGGGTATCTGCTGAACGACCGGAGACACCGGGCGGTTCCGACCGAAGGCGGTGCGGTGGTGAGGCGGAGGAACATTCCTCCCGCCCTCCTGGAGCTCAGGTCTTCCTGGGAACAGGCCACCAGCGAGCAAGAGGGCCAACAAGTTCATTGTCACGGATGGTAATAAATGCTATGCAGGAAACAGGGTGCCATCAGGAATACAGGGTCTGTCATCAGACTCTCTGGGTCTGAACCTTGGTGATGAGGCTGCGGCATGCGAGGCACTGGTTTAAGCACAAAATCTCAGCGGCGCCCAAATACTCTGTGATTGAAATAAATATCATTTTAATACAATATGTATATATTTTCAATGAAATCAACACCAAGAAATCCATGATGAACAAAATATCAAACTTTTAAAAATAAAGGCAGGATTGAGATATAGGGGGAGGAAAGTGAGGGGAGACTTTGAAATATTCTTTGTTCTTGTTTCTCCACAATCATGGGGAGCTTGCAGGGCTTTGTGAGGATTAAATGTCGGGATATTCGCAAAACTGCTCATACCCAGGAAGAGCTCAAGAAATAGTAGCTATTGTTATTTTATTATTTCCAACAATGTTATTAATCTCGTCGAAGTCCATGGTGGAAGAAGACACATGTAAGCAATAACATCCAAACAACTCAGAAGCGTAAAGGGGCCAGTGACTGTATTTTGTTGAAACTAAAGCATCACCCCCTGTAAGATGCTCCATTGTTTTATGGACTATTAAGAAAGAAAGAATGACCCCGGCCGATGTGGCTCAGTGGATTGAGCGGCAGCCTGTGGACCGAAGGGTCATGGGTTTGATTCCCAGTCAGTGCACATGCCTGGGTTGTGGGTCAGGTCCCCTGGGGGAGGCGAGTGAGAGGCAGCCATCTTTCTCCCTGCTTTCCCCTCTCTCTAAAGTAAGTAAATGAGATTAAAAAAATGGAAATTTTTAAAAAAGAAAGGGAGAATGGTTGTCAGATGGGAGGGGTGTTTGGGGCTGGGTGGAAAAAGTGAAGGGATTCAGATGCCCAAATCAGCAGTTGCACAGAAGTCCTGGGGCTGTCGAGTGCAGCCTGGGGGACACAGCCAATGACAATGGAATGTCTACGGTGTGCCTGGCGCCAGGTGGGCACCGGACTCACCAGTGTGATCACCTTGCAAGTGATACAAATGTCTAACCGCCATGTGGTACCCCCGAAACTAACATAATATCGAATGTCAGCTATAACTGAAAAATAAAAAAAAAATTAGAAAAGGGAAAGAACTGCTTCCAAATAAAATTGCAAAATTGCCAAATACAATTACAAAGTACATACTGATTTTAGCGATGCGATGTTAAAATGTAAAAACTAAAGCACATCTCAGATTTCATGGACTATAGCACTAGGTCACTCCGATTCCATGACAACAAAGCATAAATGTGTGTATTAAAAAGTGTCTATTTATAAGGGGAGGGGGCGGGTGGAGGTGGAAGAGGGTATGGGATGGATAAATGGTAATGGAAAAAACACAATAAGAAATGATCTATTTCCAAACGAGTGAGTGTTTAAAAAGACCTTTATTTTTGGAAATTTTGAGTAGCTCATAAAATTGAAATACTAGGACCCCTGAGCATCTAAACCTGTCTCGCGTAACAATGATTGTTGAATGGAAAAAAACAAATGAATGAATGAATGAGAAATGAAAGAATTAGTTAAAGCTACAGCTAAAAAGTCTCTGCTCACAAGCAGCAATAGAAATTATGTAAAACAACGAATTCCCCGGAGAAAGGTGGAAAACTCTAATGCTACAAAAGTAGGGGGAGACTTGGGTAGGTATTTTCAAGCTTAGAATAGCAGTTCGAATGGAATACTGTCGTGGTTAACCTGAAAAGGTTTTAGAGCTCTGCATTATTTTGACACACGACACTACGTTAAAATCCACTTATATATTGAGCACCCGCCTTGTCCCTGTCCTGGATGCATGTTTAGAAGGCTGACCTTAATAAATAGTAAATGAGTGAATGAATTCTGCACACATGGAACCCAACGAAATCCAATAATGTAATCACTAATCAGTCCAATTTTCAACTTCATGAAGATACTTGGACTACCCCACAGAGAGGATATTTAAAAGCAGCAAGTACCCTTTTAAAGGGATTGAGCTTGTGGCAGGTAACTGAGGGTTATGACATTTAACTTAAAAGAAAGATTGTCTATTTTTAATCCATTATTATTTCCAGACACTTTATGAGAAAGGGAATCAGCATACATTTCTGTAGCTAATGAATTATTTTCCTCCTTCCTTAGAGTTAATTTTTCACAGTCACTTTGTGTGGTTACATGAGCTAGTTTTTTTCCACAATTCAAAGTAGTTTTTTTTTTTTTTTTAAGACTTTCATCTAAATCGCCTTGGGATAATGTCATCATTTCACATGGTTGCTTTGTTCAGTTAAGTACATACTTTAGCACTGATAAAATTTGGTAAATATTATTACTCTGCACAGTTCTGGTTATATTCTTTTGAAGAAAGCAGAAAACAAAAACTACACCTCCCATGCTAAGTTAGGAGTACACAGGCTTCAGGCTTCTCTTGCCCCTCCTCTTTTTTTTTTTTTAAATATATTTTGGCAGTTGAAAACAGGTGCTAATTCAGTTCATTCACGATATGAGAAAGATCAATGTACATTTGAAACTCCTCTTTCTTCAGGCAGAAAATTGTGAGGTTGAGCAAAACAGAAAACAGAGTCCGTTTCTAAATATAGCAATGTCATCTGACCCCAGTCCTCTGTACTCAGAGCACGAAGGTATTAGACGATCGCTTCATGGATGTAGCATATAATTCCTCTAGGGAAGAGGAGGCACGATGGACCAGCACAGACATAAATGTTGGGCTTCTGTCTTTTCTTTTTGATCTAAGGAAACAGTCTTCAGAATGCTGTTGGGCTGTCCCCACGTGACAGCTCGTCATTTGGGCAAACTTTCCCACTGCACAGAGAAAACAGCTCTTCTATCTCTTGACTTTTATTTTTATGTCCCTTGCACAGCAGTCGATGTTCAACCACTTTTCACACAGTAGATTTTTTTTTTCCGTTTTCTTCTTTAACTGTGAGGCCTCCGACTAAGGCTAATGCAACTTTGTCAGTTACCACGACCATTCATGCCAGCTTTGTGCAGTCCTGAGTCTAGGTGCCCTGGGATGTAGCCCTGAATTTTGTTTGTTTCATTTTTAAAGAACCCTTTAAAGGGTAAATTGGACATGTATCCTTAAAGATTTTAAGGCTTAATTTTTTTTAAGGACTTTTAAAGAGCATTTCAGGTTTACTGCATTTCTGGAACTTTTAATTAAAGATTAAATTGGGAATGAGAAGTTCAAGAGCTATCACTGCATTTAGGTGTGTTTATCTGCCAACTAAAATTCTTAAAGTGCCATTTTTATTTTTTATTTTTATTTTGCAGAAGGTAGATCGTTCTTACTAAGCCAGGGTTGGGAACTAAGCCTTCGCAGAGGTTGGTGACAAGGGAACCATACCCACTGAAACTGAGAAAAGGCCTTGGAGAAAAGAGGTGGTTCTCACACTGCTCTCAGCATTTCTCAGCTATCTAGGGGAAAATTTTGACATGTTTGCCCTCTGAGCTCACAGGAGGGAAGGAGTAGGAGGAAGTAACTAGGATTGTCCCACACTTGAAGGAAGTAGAGGCCTCAGCTGTATTCTCAAAATTCAATTAAAAAATAAAGTAGCTCCGGCTTGTACAGAATGGGGATCAGAGCTGAGAATTTGATTTTAGGGTTCTGGTGTCCTAACCTGGAAACTGACCATCCTGTTCCCTAACCTATTTTTAAACATACCTGATGACGATTAGCCATGGACTTATTTCAGATGTTCCTTATGAAATTCATTTTTTCATAAACCTTTTCCCACACAGCGATTTTTAAAAAACAATTGGACTGCATTTAGCTATTATTATACCCATAAAATTATTTTTTAAAACTACGTATTCTTGACCAATCAAAAGACTCCAAATGTCTTTAAATATTCCTGTTTTCAAAATAACCCTCAGGAAGTTAAATTAAAAGTAGGACTGGTTTCTATGACCATTGCTTGTTTTTTAAAAAAAATAAAAATTTAAACAGTTTTTGCAAGACGATAAATCATAACTTTATCAACTTCCCCAGAGACTTTCAGAACAAAAGGAACAAGTTCAGCCACAGTCGATCTCTCTGTGAATTCGTCCTCAAAGGTATTCCCTGCTGTATATGCTGTTCATCGCACAGGATTTGAACAGCTGGCTGGGAAAACATGCTCTCATTGTTGGTGAGGAGGGGGGACCCCTGGCCGAAGGAAACTTAGGCAAACACCTAACACAACTAGGGGTTGCCCGAGCCCCAGGGTTAATCATGTTCATTCCAGAACCAAAACCTGCTATGTGTCTGCGTGATCGAGATTGAAGAGTTCCAAAGCCTTAGGAAGCAGTAAACTCGTTTCCAAGAGCTGTCTATCAAATTACTCCTGCTTCTAAAAATGGAAGCACCCTTTGTTTCTCAGCGCACGTGCAGAGGGCATTTCCCCAGCCTATGACAGAGCGCTCTCGCTCTCTCTCCTCTTCTCTCTTTTAATAATCCTAAGTAGTTGAGAGTTCATTAATACTCAACTGGGCTTTGTAGTTTACTCTGTAAAATGGTGAGCATGCCCAGGAGGAAAATAACATTATCTGTCCTCTCTTTATTTTTTATTTGTTTAAATTTGTGTTTTTTGATTGATGGATTGAGAGAGAGAGAAATATCAATTTGTAGATCCACTTGTGCAACATTTGGTTGATTCTTATAAGTACCCAGGGATCGAACCTGCAACCTTGGTGCATCGGGATGATGCTCTAACCAACTGAGCTACTGGCCAGGGTTCTGCCTCTTTTTAAAATCTCCCTAGCTTCATTTCTGATTAATCACTTGGTTTACAAGGTTATGCAGGAAACACACTCCACTGGCAGTGAATTATCTCCAGGAGATGAATTCACTGAAATTCACTGTGTTTTATTATTCAAGCTTGCCCGAGAAGCAGAAATTTCTTTTCTAAGGAAATCTAGAGGTAGTTCGATCTTTGCAATAAAAGAATGAGGTGGATTTAAAAAAAAGAAAACCCCACTAATTTCCCATATCTCCCTAATCATTTTCATTTCAGCTCAAAAATAAAGAATTTTAAAATCTCCAGAAATATCTGGCTTCCCTTTTTTTCTTATACAGTCAGTAGGTCAAAAAACCCACATGTAGTAACAGGAAGTGAACACATTAGACATACATTTAAAAAAATTCTGTCACCTACAAATCATTCTGACTCGACTCCTCAAAGCTTTGTTCCTATAGAACTTTTCATGGAAGTGTCATATTCTCTCATCTGTACGTACATTGGTGTTTGTTTCTATATAGTTAAATACTTAGGCTCTTGAGGACGTAGACCTGGTATCAAGATCCCAAAACCACAGCACTTGAGAGCTGGAAATCATACAATTTTGTTTGTCCCAGCTCTTTAGTGATATCAAAGTAAATTTAGGCTGAGAAAAGCTACTTAGTTCCCCCTTAGGGTCTTTGGATTCTGGTCTTGTATTTGCCATATAATTTTGCCCTGAATCTCTAGGAACTTCTGTTCCCTTTCTGTAAAGAGGGTCCTTCGGGAGACGTGATTTTAAGTTATTTAAATGTGTATGATTTTTGGAAGCATAGGATGTGGATCACGCAAAGAAAGACACCCAAGATTCCGCGAGACTGACTAGCCAGCCTCACCTTCCCACCCACGGATCAGTTTACTTTGGCCCTGGGCGGGCACTAGCTGCCCTTAACAAAAAATCGCGTTCTGGCAGCTGGGGCTTCCTGCGCATTTGGGTCTGTGCGTTTTCACCAGCCTTTGAATCAGAAGGATCGATCAGAGGCGACTCCTTGGTGCAAGTGGCAGCAGATACTAGAATATCCAGAATTGTCAGAATCTCGTTTTCTGCTACGCCCAGCCTCCCTGTCTCCACTCCGCATAGTTTTCATCTTTGCCAGAATGGGTCCCTTGTCCTTTCGGGAATTTCCTCAACCTCTCATCATCTCAGGCTGAACATTAATGATTTATCCAGCCGGAGTTATTAAAATTGACCGTGGCCTCTGAAGAAAGGATAGTTTGTCAAGCCTACCTCTTGAGACTAATTGGATATAGTTTGCAGGAATTGTGATTAATACAAGGTAATTTCAGAGGAGGGCTTCGACTAATTAATAAATCCATCACATTGACTCATCTTGGTAGACTAAACTTAAAAAGTTCATTACTGACTTGCTTAAAACCAGGATCCTATACATAGCTAGTGCAGTGGTTTAATGTAATTCTTCTTGAGAAAGCAAGCAGATTGAGCAATATTTTAATTCAGAAACAAGTTACCCAATGTGCGCCCTCTGCAAATACCAAGCCCGAGCAAGGAAACTATAAAACAGGCAGTACACTAACGTATTCCTGCTTCTTGATTGATTTCACATTTACAACAAAGCCCTCATTATTGGGAAGGGTTTGGAGAGGCCAGCTGGAGGTATCTCACTACCCACAGAAGGGTTGCTC
This sequence comes from Trachops cirrhosus, assembly GCA_028533065.1. Classification (NCBI taxonomy): domain Eukaryota; kingdom Metazoa; phylum Chordata; class Mammalia; order Chiroptera; family Phyllostomidae; genus Trachops; species Trachops cirrhosus. The sequence goes on from CM052547.1 coordinate 87,289,874, forward strand.
AAGTAGCTGAAAGCACCAAATTAACTTCAAACAACAAAATAAAGAGAAAAACCTAGATGTCTGAGTTGTTCCATGCCTGGCTCTGAAGCTCTACAGAGCTTAGGAAGTACAGGCAGGTGAACTTCTTGTGTGTGTTTGTTTTGTTTCCTTCGCCCACAGAAAAGTTTAGTTATTTAAAAAGCCACTTGGAGATATGCTTTCAAACGTGGTCTGTGTTTTTCTTATCACATCGAAAAGGACACACACGCCCTTTCACAGAAAGGTGTAAGAGGCCATTCAGAGAGCCTCCTGCAGCTAATGGCAGTAGGATCTGAGCCAGGTAATACACTCACCTGGAAGCTTGCAGGACCCAGAAAGATATACCGGTAGTTAATTCAATTCCTGGGTCAGTTAAACCAAAAATGACTTCCTCAAGGCATATTTTCTATGACAAAGGTACTTTAAAAATGTCTCTATGAAGGAGCACGGGTTTAATGAATGCCCTTCGACAAAAGAAGGCAGAGCCTGGGTTCCAGCCCTGGAGGGGTTTACGACCCCAAAGAACACCTGGAGCACCACAGTCCTGCCCTTCCAGAATATTCTCTGAAGTGGACCTCAGTGATTCTGGGCTCAGGACCCCACAGGCTTCTTCCAGGCCTGGTTTCTCCGGATGCGGAGGGGGAGGGGAGGGGGAGGGGGAGGGGGACGGGGACGGGGAGGGAGGCAAGGGTGAGAAGGTGCAAAGAGATGAGGTAAGAGGGAGAAGATGGGTGGGGAGGAGATAAGTTTAGAAGAACTTCTCCCCACCCGCCCTTCGTGGCTGTAGTACCAAGGATTCTTCCTTTGGAATGCAAATACTGTATTCACAATCAGGTCTGAGTGGATTAACATTCAGTCACGCAGTTCATCTTTTTTAATTGGGGGAGGAGGGAAAGGGCGAGAGGAGGGAGAAAGAAGAAAAGGAAAACATTTTTTCAGTGTCAACCCTCACAAGATTTTATGTGGTTTATTGTAAAGAAACAGAAGGCCACAATTCCTTCAGGATTTAATATTTCTTCAAATTATCTTCCACCGACTTAAGGTTTCAATCAAGCAGTGTTTTTTTTAGATACAAAATCTCACCTTTATTAGAGATAGTCATCGCATCCAACAAGAATTTGGGAACTGTTCCTAGACCAGCCATAGCCCGCATGCAGAAATCCAGAAAGACCTCACTGAAATGTTTACTGTTCTGAGGTGCACCAATTAGGGCCTTTCATGCATCCTTTCAATTAATATTTGTTGATTTCCCACTAGGTAGGTACCATAAAAAGAGAGAGGCATAGAGTAATAATAATAATAATAATAATGGTAATGATGACAACAGCTAACTTGTGTGGCTCTTTCTGAAATGCCAGGTCTGCACTCAGGGCTTTTTATTCTTATTCCCTAATCCTTCACTTACTTAAAGCCACACCCCAGCTGACACACCTTCAGTCTCCTAAAACCCTTGAGTCATCTTCCCTGAGGGCACCTGATGTTTTTCCCTACCTTCCACTCCCACTCTTGCTGAGAGCCCTCCTGTAAGACAGGTGCACTGTCCAGGGGGAAACCGGGACATTCCCAGTGAAAACGGGATAAGGAAGCCCTGACCAGTGTGGTCTGGTGGGTTGAGTGTCGTCCTGCAAACTGCAGGGATGCCGGTTCGATTCCCAGTCGGGCCACATGCCTGGGTTTCAGGTTCGCTCCCTGGTTGAGAGGAGAGTCAACCCGTCCGTGTTTCTCTCCCTCTCTTTCTCCCTCCCTTCCCCTCTCTCTAAAAATAAATTAATTAATTAAATATTTTTAAAAAATGTGGTAAGGGAAGGATCCTCCTGTGGTGTAATGCAGACTTTGATTCCCTACACTGTCAGGGTTTTTCTCCATTGGAACCCTCATTCTGTCACCCAGAGCTGCATGACCTTGAACACCCTCTCTGTACCTCAGTTTCGCCATCTATAAAATGGGTATAATAATGGTATTAAGCCTTAAGCATCATTATGAGGGACAAACTCATAAGGTCTATGTCTGGCACAGAGTAAGCCCTAATGGGCTGGAGGCCCCAAGCCTGTGGTCCTGTTTGCTTTTTTTGGTGGGGGTGGGTGGGTGGTTGTCTGTTAAGAAACTGTTAATGGTCTTTACCCTGGAATTGGATTAATTGTTGTCTAAAGAAAATATTAAAAATCAGTGATTCTTGAAAACAACTGATCTCACTCATATGACTGATCCACACTACAGCCACTTCTATGAGGTAAATTAATTTCTAGCTGAGGCTATTTTTAGTTGTAAAATTCTAAACACAGGGGTGCATCTTGTCTCCTCAGAATGTAGTAGTTCCATGAGAAAAGCATCTGAGTTCCCCCACAATTTTCTACAGCAGGCATTTATAATGTCTATCGAGCAAGCAGATAAGGAAAAGTAATACTTTGGGGTATAAATAGAACACTGGCTTAGTTCATTTTTTCCCCCTAGACAAAGGTAGATTTTCAAGCCAAATGGCACATCATAGTGCCTAAAATTTGAAGAAGTCGGCTCTCTAGGTGTGACTGTGTCTGTGTCTAGTCCCGAGGTTGTTTATAAGTGTGTCCCCTCTTGTCCTCCTCACTCGTCCTTGCCAACAATCGCTCTTAACTTTCCTGGACTTTGCAAAGATTGATAGTTTTTTTTAAATTTTTATTTTTATTTATGTCACAATTTTCCGTTCTTAAGTCTACGAATCCCTTTCTTTTATTTCATTTCTGGAAAGCCCCTGGGGAGGAGGAGTGGAAGCCAGGCAGCCGGAGAGGGAAAATGCACTTTATAGATGAGCTCACCCCAAACAGACATGATGTTTGCTTGGGTTTTGCTCTGAGATTTTACTTTTTTTTTCCCCCCATAAGAATGGATTCAGGTATTACTTGAGTAATTACAAGTACAAAGAAAACACCCAAGATTCCTTAACTATCGCGGGTCCCCTGGGCTCACCTGCCAGGTCTGAGGAACAGGAAGTGGGGATGGGTGGGTTGGGGAGTGTGTAGAGGGGTGGGTGGGCGGGGCAGGAGGAAACGGGGCGACTCAAACTGTTTCCTTGGGTGGACTTGTTCTCAGCCATTTTCTGTCTCCCCCACCCACGGATTTCCCCCAAGTGTTCAAGGGCTGACCCATGATGACAGAGTGGAAGCTGGTGCCCACAGTCCTGCAGGGGAGAGTTCTAGATGAGAAAGAGAGAGACAGACAGAGAGAGAGACAAAGGGGGAGGGGAAGAGAGAGAGAGAGAGGGAGGGAGAATGGAGATCACGTGATTTTCAGGAACAAAGGCTTTTTTCTTTATTTTTATTTCTCAAGTGAACTTAGTATCTATCTCCAAAACGCATCAAATGAGTTGGAAAGAGTAAAGTCACGTTCCACTGGAAAGGATCTTTTTCAGTTCACATGAACTGACTCTTGATCTTCCCTCCTTGCTCTCAAGATTGACTTCTCTTTCAAATCAAATAATTTGTTTCTCATTCTGAGAAAAGCTTTCTAGATGTGATTTCCCTTTTGAAAGCAAGCCTTTGAAGTTGTTCTCCAGCACATCCTTTCTTAAAGGAATATGGTCAGAGGAGACAAGCCTGGGGCTGAGGATCGTTTAAAAAGTCCATTTCCCAAATACCCCCTCTTCCTATGAAGAGTCTTGAATTGAAACCTCCCAGCTGCTGGAAGACGCTTCCGAAGGCAGCTCTGGCTGCAACCCTCCTCCTTCCCAGAGAAGCACCTAAACTTCTCTCTCTCTCTAAAAATTTTTTATGAGTTTATTTGAGCCAAACTGATGACATCTGCCGACACACAAGATCTCAAATGCTCCCCAAACTTCTCTTTGCACCCTGGGGGCCTGTAAGGCAAAGGTGGACAGAACAGAAAAGAAGCTGTATTTTTGAGTTATGCTCCCTTCGTGTGAGGGATGGGGCTTCACATTCTCAAGGATTCTGAAATTTATTTAGTCCTGTCTTCTAGGATTTCAAGGCAGGGACAGCTGAACTCCAGGGCTGTTGTCCACCTCCTGGGGTGGTTCGGTTTCAAGCTTTTGGTTGGTGGGGTATTACCTTAATCCCCGTTTCCAGCACCTAAGGGGACCCTGACAGCTTGCAGCACCTGCCCCACAGTGGCCAAAACTACTGACAACAATTCTAGCCTCCTGGTGAGGAATGAGATGTGTGTACACGAAGTGACCTTTAATTGTGTCCCAGAAACTGCTGTCAGAGCGACATGTGGTTTCACTTTATTCAGCAGAGGCTATTACATTTCAAGCTGTTTTGTGTTAGTTTTCAGTATTTAAATGAAGCATTTTCTCTTTCATATATTTGATGTGGCTCAGAGAAGCTTGCTTCTCTCTCTCTCTTTTTTTCCCCTCGTAGATGTTGTTTGATTAGATCTTTTCTGTCAAGTCAGATCAAAGATAGCTTTTCTTTCTTTAGGAGAGATGTTTTCTTAAAAAAAAAAAATCAATGGAACAGATCTCATGGCAAAGAGGCATTTTCTTTAAAAGCTTTTGAAAAGGGAGCGGATTTCAATGGGAGTGAAGAAGAGATGTTTTTACTTTTGCATTGCACTTATCTGCCCAAGAGTCCGATGGCAGGTCACAATCCGGCCCTCTAACCTTCGGATTCTGCGGCCTTAGCGAGATAGACATGTCATCCTGAAAAACACCCACTTCACATTCTACCGCCTGGGAATATCTGGGAGTCAGCAGGTGGCTCCTTCCCGTCCGTCTCCACTCCCATCTTCGACAAGGGGGTGCTGGCCTGCTGGCCTCTCATGCTGTTCCGACACCTGGCATGTCCCTCTCTCGCCTCCTGGTTGGACAAACCCCTGCCTCTACTTCAGGAGGAAACTCAGGAGTTTCCGGAAAACATCTGTGTTCCGGGAGCGGCCTGTCGTTACCGCTATTAAGGCCCCTACCATGTAATATTGAGATGATGTGTTTACTTGGTGGGCCTAGCACGGCTCCTTAGGGGCAGGAAATGTACCCTTCACCTTTGGCCCCTCTGCTTGTCAAAGTTCAACATCTATCTGTCGGTCCGAACTGAACGAAGACAGAAAGGTGCTCAGTATTTGCTGTGCTATGAAAAAAATGATTAGAAGTGGGTAGTGGACATAATTGGGGGTGGGGAGGGGCATCAGCATGTAAGTCAAATAAATGTCTAACCACTAAGCTGTACACCTGAAACAAATATAATATCGAGTGTCAACTCTAATGGAAAATATTTTTTAAACGTTATTTTTAAAGATTTTATGTGTTTATTTTTAGAGAGGGGGAAGGGAGGGAGAGAGGGAGAGAAACATCAGTGTGAGAGAGAAACATGAATTGGTCATCTCTCACACACGCCCCAACCGGGACTACACCCGCAACCCAGGCATGTGCCCTGACTGGGGACAGAACCAGTGACCTTTCTTTTTGCAGGACAATACCCAACCAACTCAGCCACACCACTGAGGGCAAAATTTAAAAATTAAAAAAAAAGTTGCAATTATTAAAAAAAACGATTAGGATCTTATTGGGAGTGTCTGGCAGTTGCACAGTGAATGGCATCTGTCAAACGTCGCAGATGGAATTTATGGGTGCTCCTATGCCACACTCACTGGGATCTCAGGCGATCTGTATTTTTCCCACTTACTGTGTTCGTTAACCAGCCTCTTTAGCATAAAATGACTGTTCCACGAGGGTTAGGCGTTTCGGCTCGTTTTCTTCACTGCTGTATCCCCAGCATCCAGAACAGCGCCCGAGACATAGCTCAACAGCTATTGATTCAATGCACAAAGCAATTTCTGCACATCCCGCCCCCATCCGCCTCTTCCAGTCACAATGATGGAGGGACATTGAGATAGTCATCCAAGTAGTTCAGACCCATGATGACTTTCTTCTGAGTTATCAGCACTGCAGCGACCTCCGTTATGTGGGCGGTGGTTGCCATTCTTCAGTTGCCCTGAATGTGAGGCTTAGCTTCAGATCCAAACAGTGCATCATGTGGTTGATGCCTCTCTGGTGCTCAGAACAATGTATTCTTTATTCATTCAAATCAGCAGGCGATTCCCATGGGGAGAAAGGATGAGGAGAATGCACTATTTGGTGTCGTGAAGAGTTGCCCAAACCAAGTTTTAAAATATTCTTTTCACTCTCATTTCCTCTAGCCCTCTTCAAAGGGCGGGTGCTTCATACAGCTTCCTCGATTCGACCCTAGCCATGGAAATGGAAAAAGTCAAAGCATCTGGTGTGTAGGATACAAGCTCCTAGTGCCAGGGACCAGCGAGGTTTTGTTCTCTGCTGGACTCCACACTGCTGGGCACAGTGCCTGGACAGAGTAGGCAGTGGTGAGCTGTGGTGGTGATGAATGAATGAGTGAATGAATGAATGAATGAATGAACACTGTCCGTCTTAGCTACTGTTGTGAAGATTGAACTTAAGGCACCATTTGAGACCATGAAAAGTTGTGGGAGAAATTTCCCCTGCGTTAACAATGCCGTGGTTGGGTGGCTAACCATTTAATTCGAGCATTTAGGTGGCCACTTGTATGCCCAATTAAAAGTTTCCAACCACAGGTTCGCCTGTGTGCATGTAGCCTCTGTAATTAACCACGTGTGTAAAAAAAACAGTACTTTTTTTTGTAACAGAAGGAACAAGGAAATTTACGTATACCTGTGGAAGAGAGGTGAACACCAGTGGAATTCTAGGAGTGAAAAACAACAGAAAAAAATTAAAGCAATTAGATAATGTTTTCTCTTTTGGTTTTTCTTTTTTTTCACCTGTTTTTTAGTCCCGTCTCCCCCTCCCCCTGCCCCTTTAGAGTACAAAGCCTCGGGTAGCAGGTCTAGGTGCTGGCAAAAAGAAAGAAAAAAGTAAGGCCAACGCAAGGTCTAGCCAGATAAATGCCCTTGCTCAGTGGATCAGTTAGCTTTTTCTGTGTAATAAACCACCCCAAAATGTAGTGGCTTTAAGCAATGAACTGTTAAAACCTATTTTAAGACTTTATTTTTTATAGGGCACTTTTAGGTGCACAGCAAAGTTGAGAGGAAGGTACAGAGAATTTCCATACCCCCCCACCCCCCAAACATGCACAGCCTCCCTCCCAGCCATTTTTTCCCACACCATGGTCTTCTAAATGAAGCCAGGCAGGCTGGTCACTGCTGGCTTTCCCGAGGCATCTGTGTTCAGCGGGGCAGCTGCTGGGTGAGGTAGAATGGCCGCCTTCATGTGCCTGCTGCCTGTCCAACCGGAGAGCCGGGGGTGTTCTAGGCTAGGACCGCTTGCCTCTGTTCCACGTGGTTCCTTATCCTCCCAAACTTCCTCAGTGATGGTCCCGCGGTCCCAAAGGGCAATAAGCATGAAATACACAAAAGTGCTTTGGGGGTTGGGGGTGGGGCGCTCAGGCCCTGGGCCTCATGACCGGAGCTTGAAAATAAGGCCAATAAAGTACTACCACTGGGGAAAACTGGGTTTGGCAAAACGAAGTAATGCAATCAGCAAATGAACTCAGTCTGGCAGACGTGAGCCCCTCAACAAACACAGCGGGGAGAAAGGATATCAGTCGTAGGGTTGCCAGATTTAGCAAAGCTACGTGAGCATGCAATGGTTGGATCGTACTGATACTGAAACACCTTTTGTTGTTTATCCGAAAGTCAAGGTTAACTGGGCGTCCTGTATGTTTCTCTGGCAACCCCACAGGCTCCCCCATGTTGTAAGTCCCCACTTTTCCATCAGGCTACTTAGAACTCTCTGCCAGGCGAGTGAGCCCAGGACCTGCAGACAGAGAGGGGCAGGCAGGGTCAATGGTGTATTAAATAGGCCCTTCTTATTGTTTTCACGTTAGCAATGGAGGTTTTAATAGTTTTGTTTGCCCCCCGTGAATCACTCGCCACCAAGCGCCCTTTCCGCCTTGGCGACACTGCACTCTGAGCTCCCCAAGGCAGGGATCACTCCTCCCTGGGCTTCGCATCCCCCACGGCTGATGACGAGTTCCTTGAGAAAATGTCTCCCAGTCTCCTCATCTGTGAGATGAGGTACCCACTTCATAAAGCCAGGTGAGGAGCATATGTATAGTACTAGAAAAATGCTTAGCACAGTGTCAGACAGCTACGAGCCCTTCATTAAGTGTCAGCTGTTATTATTATTACTATTACTGCTCTCATTGTTCCTGGCGATTACGGCTGGTCAAGAAAATAATATACTGCAAGAAAAACTGTTATAACTCATTTTAAACAAGAGAAATCTTTTTTTAAAATAGCTATGGGACAGCTTCTCTCCTTTATTAACCATGACATGAAAAAGAGGAATCTTAAAATTATTTTTCCAAACTCCATATCTTGTTTTATAAAGCTATCTAATGCAACCAAAAGTACATAGAATTAGTATTCTCAAGACAGTAGGACTGTCTTGAGACAGTTAGCAATGAGGTGGAAATCTTAGAGCATTTCCACATATAGACATGTCTGCACCTACCTCCCACGGCCTTGGGAATGTATAGTAGACCCTTTACCTTTGTAAGAAGAGATAGGTCCAGCGCACTGCAGGTATGGCGGGCTGGTATACGGTAACAGTGACAATGATGTTATACTGATACCTGGGTCAAGCTTATTGACTGTGTGACTTCATGTAAGTCTCTTAGCCATCCCGAGCCTTGGTTTTCACATCTCACCTCCCTCTAAGATGTGAGAGAGCTACATAAACACTGGCTGAACAAGCACATTATTTTAAGCTCCAGTATGCTGTTCATATATTATCACTAATTATGCTAATGATTTTTTGACTGGGTAGTATAATGCATTTTCAGGTGCACAAAGGATACATTAAAATTGTTTTCAAGATTATGGTTGAAAAAATCAAACACCTTACTTAATCTTAAATGCCAACCTTCTATTTGATTTTTTAAAAAGATTTTATTTATTTATTTTTAGAGAGAGGGGAAAGGAAGGAGAAAAGGAGAGAAACATCAATGTGTGGTTGCCTTTCACATGCCCCAGACTGGGGATCTGGCCAGCAACCCAGGCATGTGCCCTGACTGGGAATCGAACCAGCGACCCCTTGGTTCACAGGCCGACACTCAATCCACCGAGCCACACCAGCCAAGGCTTAAATTCCAGCTTTTTAATATTCACAATGTTTTGATGATAGTCACTGAGTTTGAGTGAGGAATGTGGAACCTTTTGTCTTTGAGGGCTGAACATAGTATTCACGACGTTGGACACGATTCCTAATTTCTAACTGGCACTTTGGACATAGTCGTTGACGAAAGAATAAAATGAATGGATGAGTCAGTGAATGAATTCACAGCCACTGTGGGATGTCCTGAGGAAGTGGACATACTTTAGGTTGGGGAAGGTCCTGTTCACGTTCACAGGGCCCATTTCACTAGTGCAGCAGGTGGCTGTAAACCTGTGCTCTGTTCAGAGCTGGTGCTGTCGTGTCCCCACCTGTGGGACTGAAGTCCGATCCAGCCCGGAGAACCCCACCCTCACGTGAAGCATTTAGTACAACTTAAGCTGCCAAGCGAGCTTTTGCCTTCTGCTTGGCCCAGGGCGATGTCCACGGAAAATTTTTCTGGTTGAGAGTTTGAACTCTTGGGTCAGCTGGTCTTGACCCACTGTGCACTACTGTGTGACTTTGGGCAACTTTCTTAGCTACTCCGAGTCTCCATTTTCTCATCTGTAAATTGAGCGAGCCAATAGAAGCTATCTGAGTTACTGTAATTATAAGAAGTTATCTTGGGATAATATTTATTGGTACTTTCTACATATCAGGCATTCTCTTACTCTTCAATATCACCCTTAGAATCCACTATGGTGCGTAAACTAAATCATAAAAATATATCCCACCCAGTGCAATAAAGCTCTTTCACTTTGAATGATTTAATAGTTTCATTTTTAATGAATTATCCCTTATGTAGAAATCTTTGCACATCCCTGGTCTAAGGGATGGTGGGATGGCAGGAGAAAAGAGTAGCTGTGAATCAGTAAGAAATAGTGGCAGAATATTTTTTAAAAAGGCTTTTTAAAAAAAGCAAGGATGACTCACACATTATCCTTTTGAACAACTAATTCTTTGGGGAGGACTAGTTCTACCGTCAATCAAATACAATCTCCTCCCTTGGAAAATGCACAGCGCGTGTTTACGTGTTAAAGGCACTGAGCTCTGCGGGAAAGAAAACAGATTTCCTCTAACCCAGCCTCTCCGATGCTGCGTGACCGCGGATGCCCGTGTCGTCGTGGTGTGTTGTATCACTCATTCACGCCGTGGAGCCTGGCCTGGAACCTCTGGCGTATCTCTGTGTGGACAGGACTCCCAAGCAAACACTGGGCACGCTCGTCTCACGAGCTTCCAGGAGGCCAGGCGGCCAGTTCATTCATCTTGCCCCTGGTTCTTGCGGTGATGCGCAGATGTGGCTTCAAAGGCTGAATCACGAACGGCAGAAGACCTGGCGAACGGCAGCTAGAGCCAGGAAGAAAAAACGGTGCTGTTTATTGCTTGTGCAGTGGGACCAAAGCAGCGATGGCTTTTGGTCCTTTGGGTCCTGTCCCCATTCAGGGTAGCGCTGTGTGGCGCGGAGCTGAGGTGCAGAGGGCAAGCCTGCCCCCAGCCACGTGGTGCCTGTGTGGAGCGAAAACTGCGCTATTAGTACCCAGTTTGGGGTCGCCACTCTTATTTAATTCACAAAGTTATTTCTTCAGCTTCCTTACTTAATGCTTTTTTGTTTTTGCTCATCCCCACACCGCACCCGTGTTGTTTCTCTGCTTTGTGCATTCTTAATTCTTTGGAAAAGAGATTTTTGTTGTTGTTTAAACCACCTGTGTCCAGCTTTACAGAAAAGCACAACGAGAGTAAAAATCATTCAGCTTCGCAGAAAAGGGAAGTTTTAAAACATTTTTATTAAAATGCAATGTTGGCACACAACATTATATCGCAGCGGTATGACATACTGCTTTAACATTTATATATTTTACAATGTGAACACCAATGATAAAAACGTGGTGTGTATGTATATACAATGGAATATTACTAAGCAATAAACAAGAATGTAATCCTGCCATTTGGGATGTGGATGGACCTACAGGATATTATGCTAAATGAAATAAGTGTAACATTGCACAATTTCAGGTACATGTGTAATTGAAAACATTAACAAATGAGAAAAGGGCAGTTTTTACATCTTGGTGAACATCACTCTTGATTGCTTGGACACAGTAATGTTGCCGAAATTCTGTGCTGTGTGTCGCAGACCTTTTGTGCAATAGTAAATATAGGTCGACATTACATTTGTTGATGACAAAATATTCCATTTTGTGGCTGTGCCATAGTTTATGTGGCCCTTTGAGGCTTTTGAGGAGCCTTCCGGTTGCTTGCAATTTATGATTTTCCCACACTGGGCTCCGTGCAAACACCCTGCATATCTGGCTTTTCACATGGAGAGATGTTCTTTGTTAAGATGGGTCCCTAAAGGTTAGCCCTTAGGTATCAAAGTGTACCTACATTGGTTTGTAGGTACAATGTGTACCTATATTTGGTTTCCTAGTGTCCAAATGCCTTCCAGAAGGTGACACTAAATTACCCTCCTCCTAAATGTGCAAGAAATTGCTTCTTTGGATAACTGTATTTTTAACCCATTTATAAGACCACTCTCAATCCCCACTTCAATGTACTGTATTTTGCCATGTATAACACATACTTTTTGGCCCAAACTTTTGAGGGAAAAATAAGGATGAGTATTATTACACATGGGTATAATGATTACACACCATGGGTAAAATAATGGGAATGAGATTCCCATGTATAATGCGCACAAAACCGTGAGTGTGCATTACATATGGCAAAAGATGTAGTCTCTAGGAAGAAAAGGTTAGTTCTGTTATGACTTTGATCACTTCCAAGAAAAAAAAGACTTCAATACAGAAACTAGTTACTTTTCCATTTTGTCCAGATAATGCCAAAACATAACCATAAATGTCCATTTCAGGGAATCATTTGTGTGTGTGTATGTGTGTGAGGATATATTTATTGATTTCAGAGAGAGAGGAAGACAGAGAGAGAGAGAGAGGGAGAGGGAGAGAGAAACATTGATGAGTTACTTCCTGTATGTGCCCCAAACTGGGATTGAACCCACAACCTAGGTATGTGTCTTGACCGGAGATCGAACCTGCAACCCTTTTGGTGCATGGGATAACAATGCTCCAACCGCCTGTACCACCCCACCAGTGAGAATCGCTTGTGTTTTCAGCAGCACAGGGAGAAAATTCAGTCTCAACACTGTAATATGAGCACAAATGAGAAAAAGTTTCATTTTTCCCCAATGCTTGGGAAATCCTTAATGAGTCTCTTTAAATAGATATGAATCTGTGAAATAAAAAATTTAACTACTTAATGCACAAAAAACAACCTGCTAATTTAGGAGAGAATACTGCCTTCCAAACCTGCTTCAGGTCACTCTCTTGGAAGCACTGACCGGTCTGTCCCAAAGAGCAGGCTTCTGATGCTGGGTTTCCCTCCAGGCAAGAGCAGTGGGGACAACGCCTCATTCCTGGCGCATAGTAGAAATTCAATTCAACATAGTTAAATGAGTACAGGACACACGGCTAAGTTAAAAAGTAAAGCGTTCATTGCATCAGTGAGAGACTAATCAGCCAGAGTAACTCAGGAACTATTGTTAAGTCGCGATAGGTTTAACTATAGGCTCTTTCCTGCATTTTCATGTTTTCTGCTAGTAGAGGCAGCAAACAGGGCTGCGTTAGCCCACTGCCTTTTTAAACAATTTTTTGCTCAGGGAATAAACATTTTGAAATAGTCACCAACATTTCTAAATAAGCTTTTACCCCAAAATCTGGATTTCTGGTTTTTCTTGACCACATCACACCACACCAAGCTCTGGGCAACTCCCGGCCACAGGGCAATGGAGGTCCTGTGGGGATGAGGACCGCCATAGCCCCTACCTGGCTTCCTGGCTCACCTACCCGCCTGCACGGCCCCTGTACCCATCTTGATTTTGCCACATTTTTCCTTTTTAAAGTTTGGAATGCGTGCCTTGGAGATCTCCTTATCTTAGATTATTCCCTCAATTCAAAGAAATGTGTTTGCTCTCTCTGTTCCCGATTTTAAGACCCTCCATGATAGCCTGTATTTGGTTCTTCACCTTCATCAGACTATCAGGGACAACTCTCTAAAGACTGTCTCTCAGCAAACTCCACTGTAGGCTGATGGCAGTCAAAGGCATTGGGGTACTTTCTCCCAGGCATGTGGGGTGGGGGTAGGGCTGGGGCGGGGGCGGGGGGGATGGGGAGAAAAAAACAGACACAAAGACTACGGGGGCGTTGTTGCTCAACCTGCCTGTTCTGGGCCAATCCCCCCTGTCAGACTAACTCCAACAAAACATTTACTTGAAATATGTATTTTCTGGGGGGAAATACAATTTTGATTCTACTCTGCTTTGAGGATATAACTGGTGACTCTCTTTGTATATATAATTAGACATCAACATACAGAGAAACATTCTGAGCATTGTGTTATCAGAAAAGCAAACATTTCCTGTCCCCCCCTCCCCAATAACGTAAGAATAAATGCCAAACTTCTATTACCAATTCTCTGGTAGCCTAACCGGCTTTATTTTCTCCTCTGACAGTAGGTGTTTGGTGTCAATGTACATTTTTTTCTGCCACAATGCTTCCTTTCCCCAAACTATTAATTTTGTTTTTATGAATAATACAGCACATCCTGGTTATTATTGAGTTTGATTGTATGCTAGCCTCATGCGCTGCATTTTAATTTACGTGTAACTGCTCAGGAAAAAAAAATGCAAATCTCTTCTATTCAAATTCAAACGAAAATAAATGGATTTTTTATGGCCTAAAGGATCTATTCATTACCAAATCATTTATCTTTTCAGGAAGAACAGTTTATATACCCAATACGCTCTAGTACTGTCTTAATTTTCTTCATTTTTTTGCCTTTGATAAATATGCTGGCTCTTTTCACAGTTCCTGTGAATCTCTGCCGATAGGGGCAGCTTATAGCCGACTGAACGAGACTCTAATTAATAGTCGAAACAGAAAGCAAAAGGGTCCCTAGAAAACGAGAACATATTGGATCTTAAAAAAAATAAAATAAACATATCTAAAACTTGGATTGCCATGTATAAAAGAAAAAAGAAAAACACAGGTCTGGACTTCTCAAAACAAAACAATATAAGGGCGGGGGGTGGGGTGGGGAGGGGAAGGGAAGAGAGAGAAATGTGAGCCTTGTTGCCTGCGTCTTTAAGAGCCAAATCTCTGATTTTACTTCTAACAGGAGCTGCTATTGGAAGTTTAGCATTTTGAGCGGCAGGCTGTATTGTTACTGAACACAGGTTTGTATTTATATCCGGATGGAAGAAACCAGCTTAGAGGACATTGCTTCTGGGAGGGGTCGGAATTCACACACAGCTGGGGGACACAAAGCAATTTCTGCTAAAAAAAAAAAAAAAAAAAAAAAAAAAAAAAAAAACCTTCAGCAGCAGCAGCAGCCGCTCCAGGGGCTGGTCCTGAATTAGGAAGCCCGTGAGTGAGAAACGGGAGGAGAGTGTGCATTGATGGCCTCTCTCTTATTTTTTTGAGACACTCGCCTTTCTTTGGCATATTGCACTTAAAAAAAAAATCATATGATTGTGTTAAAGTTACCAAGACTGTTGACTTTCCCGTTTCATATGTTTATGTATTAAATCGGATTTCAGGGCCAACTGAATGGATGTCTTTGTTCTCGCGAGATTAAGTCCACAGAGATAATCTGGTTTAGTTGTGGCTACATTGTTTGGATGGTGCTAATTATAGTGCTTACAATACAAGGCAGAGGGGGTGATGTACACGGTCATTTGAAAAAGGAAAAAGAAATCATATGGCACGCTCAAAAATGTATGGTCGCTCCGTCTGGCTCCCTGAGGGCCAATTTCAAGACTGGATGTCCAAGAATGGTTTACTTTGAAATTCTTAAGCCCCAGCCACGCTTCCCTACTCACAGCCCGCCCGTGAGTGCAGTCCTCACTGACCCGGGGGTTGGTGTTGAGTCTCGGGCAGAACTGAGGTGTGATCTCGAGGCAGTGTGCACCCCGGCGCTTTTCATAAGCTCTTAGGAAGGTGGGTGGGGTGGGGTGAGGCCTCCTAGACCACAAACTAGGCCCTGAAGAGGGGCTGCTTCTGAATGAGCTGTACCACTTAGAAGGCCAAGGACAGGGCCCTTCAGAGCACAATCTGACTGCTATCTCCTTAACAGAAAAATAAATCAGGGTTTCGGGAGGTGCTGCCCTTCCATGCTGTGTGTTTCCTCTACGGAAAAATTATGGGATTAGGATGGGAAGGGAAAGTAGCATATTTAAGCAAATGTTTACCAAGGTAACTTCTTTCCACATCCTTAGGGATTAGCTCTTCCAGTCAAGTGCCCACCATTTCACGATTTAGTTGGGAAATTCCAGAGCTGTGAGCAAAGGGATATATCAGGGTTTTGGCCCCTCGAACTAGAACTAAAAACAAATAACACATTGGAATATATTGAGCAGATGGTAATGTAGAACACAGAGAAATACATGGAGGATGATTTAGGTAATAGCAATGGCGTCCTTTTGGCTTGAAAGTGATGAGGTAGTGAATGCAAGATGTAGCGTATTTAGGGAAGGCGTATGGGCTTCTTCTCTGTGAATCACCTGTCACTCAGGTGACTATGTGAGGTGGACAAACTGCAGCCCAGGAAAGACACGAAGATCACAATGCCAAGGGCAGCTTTCTTGTTTAGTGTATCAAAAACAATAATACACACAAGAAATGATGCTTTAAAAACATTGGCTGCAACATGTGAGTAGGACCCTGGATCGAATTTAAAAATTTTTCCCATAAGGGACATTAATTGGACAATAGGAAACATTTGCATAATGTTTGTTCATTAAACAATGGTCCTGTATCAAGTCTAATTTCATGATTTTGATAATTATGCTGTGATTATGGAAGGGAACATTATTTTTAAACAAAGCATACACACTCAAAAAAGGGGCACAAAAATTGGGAATGTGTGAAGAACGTTAACTTGGCTCATTGCCACGTTTCCGAGAATTGCTCGTGACTTCAAGCTACTGTGATTTGATACAAGATAATATTTTTGGAAGGACAAGTGAGGGGCTCCATTGTTGAGCTGACCTGCTCTATTGTTTAAGATCCTGGGCGAGTTAATTATACACTTGCTGTTCACCTACCCCCGCCCCCACCAGCTATACAATGGGTCTGACGCTACTTCATTTCATTTAGTTGTAAGGATCAAAGGAGATCATGTCAACAGAGCATTCCCGCTAGCAGCCGGCTCAAAGCAGGTACCAGAAGTTGTCTGGTATGTGGCCACGGTTATGCTTAATATTATTTCTATAGCTTCCATTTGGACGAGTTGGCGTTTATGTGTTCGGTAATTCCTTAAAATAGAACGGCTCGCTTGTAAATCCATGTACCTGGAAAACGTTCATGTGCTTTAGAAAACCCAAGGTTTAGAAGTTAGACTTGATGGTTACCAACGTAAACACCTTTATGGTCACAAGGAGCTTACGTTCTTTCCTTGTGGAAAATATTCGATGAAAAGCATAACAAACTGGGGCTGGGAAGAATAAGGCTATCTTGGCAACAGCGAGTAGCTGGCGCTTTTTGTGTGTAAGAAGAAAAGGGAAATTTGTCTAAAAATAAACACTCCGTAACAGTAATAACAGCTCACACTCGTGGGTGCTGTCCGGCCAGATTCCTAACCCCGCTGCTGTAGTGCTTCTTGAAGAGTAAGTTCTGCAAGTTCTGTAGGTTTTACAGCGTCAACTCATTTTCCACAATCTTTATTTTGGGGGCGTTGAGAAGGGAAAAGAGCATAAAAGATAATGAAAATATTCCACATCTAATTTTAGCCATTACTTTTTGACTCCTTTCTTTTGACCATGAAGATGCCGTATGTTCAGAGTAGAAAACGGGGACAGCACGAAGCAGAGCAGGAAAAGGTCTCTGTACCCCTCCAGCCAAGGCTGTGCGTTTTTATGATCAACCAACCAGTTTTCTGAGCGTCTACTCATCTATTTGCATGCACAGTGTCATCTGAGGACAGAAGTGGCATCCTGTGCCTTTGCGTTCCGCGTGCACATCCCTGCCACTGTACTTGAGGCAATTGGAATATCAGATGATATGAAAAGGGGCTGCGCCGAGAGGAAGAGATAAGGGCTAGAGAGAGCCATTAACAAGCATGGGGTGATTACGAGCAAAGACTTGGAGGGTCGTGAGTGCCAGGAGGACTAACCCATGATACGGTCAGCCAGTGCCGCTGTTAAGAGTGTGAACTTTAGATTGACCAGCCCTCAGGAGTCCCGGCTGTTATCGTTTGCCAGCTGCGTGCAAACGAGTTTGGGTTTGGAAGCCTTAGCGCTCTGAACTGTGACACGGAATGATGATGGCACCTGCCTAAGAGGGGGCAAAAGAGTTAAAAGGGAAAATGAGCGCACGATACCATCAAGGAAGGACCTCCATGGTGCCAGGTGGGTACTGGAAAGATCGGGAGGAACGCCTTGCAAAGTAAATGATTGTCTAACCACTCTGCTGTACACCTGAAACGAATACAAAATAACATGGGAGGTAAACTGTAATTGAAAAATAAAATTAACAGTAAAAAGAAAGGACCACCACCATGTATAGTATTACACTACTATTTCACAGTTTGGGGAAATGCATTGGGTAGAGTAGGAAGGATATCATCAACATTCCCATCTTAAACTGGTGAGTCAGGAGGCCGAACTGCATTTGCAGACAAGCTGTGTTTGGTTCACTGAGTATTTAAACATTGTCGGAATGAGGTAGATTATTCACAGACACATTCAGATATTCCCTAGAAAAATAGGAAAATCTGACAACTTCGAGTGCACATTCCTGCCATGGCAACAGTAGCTAAGTAACGACGACTTTGCTGTGATCGGCATGAACTTTGCTAGAATCCCTTATCCTTCGAGATCTTCCCCAGTCCTTTGGCCTGTCTGCGTGACACTCTCAGGTTCTCTTCGTTCTCTAAAACTTGCACCAAAGGTGATTGTGTGAACACAGATAGTAATGGTGGAATTCTGGCATCACTACAGACACCTTTTGGGGTGATCTGGGGTTCTTCTTCAGTGTCTCCAGGACACAGGGCAGAAGTTCTGGTATGTATCAGAGTCCCCAGGAGGGCTTGTCACAGTACAGGGTGTTGGACGCCCTACCCCAGAGCTTTGGAGTCAGCAGGTCTGGGGAGGAGGGGCAGAATATTTGCATTTTTATCAAGTTCCCAGGTGATGCTGATGCTGCTGGTCTGGGATCCATGCTTCGAGATCCAGGGACCTGAATAGGGAAGAAAAAAGACACACACACACACACATGCACACACACATGTGTATTTATATGTGTGTATATGTGTGTATACATATACAAGTATGTATCTATAAAGATATACATATACAAGTATGTATATATAAAGATATATATACACACACATACATACATATATACACACACACAACTTTATTTGGCTTTATTTGCAAAAGTGATATTTGCTTACCTTAAAATAAGATTCAGACAATGCAGAAAGGTATAAAGTAGAAGTGAAAATCTATAGTTTTCCTACTAGGTGATTATAGTTAACAGCTAATTTCTACCCTTTGAGAAGAATTAAGGGAAAAAAAGGTTAAAAAGAGAATTATTGTTGCCCTGGCTGGTGTGGCTCAGTGGGTGGACGTCGTCCTGTGAACAGAAAGGCATCGGATCCCCTTCCGGGTCAGGGCACGTGCCTGGGTTGCCGGCCAGGTCCCCAGCTGGGGGTATACCACAGGCAACCGATCTGTTTCTCTCTTTCTACCTCCCTTCCCCTCTCTGTAAAAATAAATAAAATCTAAAAAAGAAAAAAAGGAAATCATTGTTTATTTCTTTATAAACCAGTGTGATGAGGACCAGACCATACAATTTAAGAGCTATGGAGTTTTGGTTCTCCCTTCTAGATTGGCGTGCAGTCATCACAAATGGAGCCGAAGACATCTGCGAAGCATCCGGGAGAGGCAGAAGGAGCCCAAACTCAGACCGCGACTCACCGCACACCTGCTGCTGTGCTCAGGGATCAGCTCATTTCATCCCTAGAGCAGCTTGGTGCGGGAGCCACTCCTTACTCTCCTTTCATAGATGATGAAATAGAAGCTGAACGAGGCAAGTGACTCATGTAAAGTCACATAGCTAGTGACAGTGGAACTGGGATCTGAACATGAGCACCCTTCCTAATAATGCGATTTGCTCCCTTACCCACTCACTCACTCACTCCTACCTTTGCCAGGTGGGATTTACAGATTGTCCTCTAGACGCCGGACACCCTGCTAAACCCCGGGGAAAGCAAAGATCTCAGGGACGGAAAGCCTGGCGGAGTGGGTCCAGCCTCCTGGTTTTGTTGCCATGGATTCTCTGTGGACTGATTGGCCCAGAAACAGGCACACAAACAAGTTTGGTGAACAATTTCAGGGGGTTCAGAATCATTCTCCAGGCTTACTCATGACTCGTCTAGCCTCACAAGCTAAGGACACTTGATCTAATGTAACCCCGAGTTATATCCCCACGGGCTCATGACCTGTGCATGAGACTTGGCTGAGGCATTGATTGTTTAGTGCCTTAAGCCAAACAGTGATGAGTGATCATCCTGGCCTCAGTATTCTCATTTCTAACGTACAGAGTCATCAGACACAGGGCTAGCTCACAGGTGTGCAACCCGGCGGTCACCCAGGGCCCCATGCTCAGAAGGGCCCCACACCCAGCTTCATGCTCTGCTGTCCCCATCTTGAAATTCTTCATAATTTTTGAACAAGGGGCCTCAAATTTTCATTTTGCACTGGTCCCCATAAATTACAGAACTGGTCCTCATAGACGTTGTGGCATCCAAGAGAGACCCCCAGGGTACTGAACACTTGAAAATAATAAGTACGAGGCAGGTATGAATAGCTCCCTGGCAATGACCTGGAGAGATTGGTTCTGCTTTTGCCGCCATCTTATAGATAAGGGAAGCATTTTGTAAATGCAGTCAATCCTTGAAATATGTAGTGTGTAGTAATTAGTGAGTAATGAGTCTAGAATTTTGCCTATTTGTATAAATTCCCCATCTATTTTAAACACACACAAAAGTTGAATCTCTGGGGACCTCGCCCAGCTGTGCAGATATTTTTATTCTGAAAACATCGAGTTGTTATCTTAAATGGCCTCGTGCTAATTCAGGAGGCATTTAGATCTTTCTCACCTACTGATCACAGCAGAATCCAGCTCCCGATGGACATGAACGTGATTAGATTCCCCCAGTTTGAGAGAGATTGTGTCTGAAGGTAGCTCTCCCCGCTACTGCAGAGGCGGTGATGTGTCCCGGGGGGCGGGGAGGGGAGGTCGGAGGGCTGGCCGTTCCTCACAGTTGGAAGCAGGTGGCTGTCACATTAGCACCTGTTATTCGAGACCAGCTCTGTGAGGAAGCCGGTGCATCAGGCCAGAATTTAGTAATTCGGATTTCACTTGTACAAGCTATTTATCCCAAGCTACTTCACTACCTGGACGTCTGTGCCTTACCGAACTGTGATTAGTTAGAAACAATACGGACCACTAGCTCAAAAGGGAACTGAAAGTTTTCTATTTTTATAGTGAAAAAAAAATTGTGATACCTTTAAATGCTAAAAGAAAGACTACATTTCCTAATTAGTCTTCTCTAGTAAAATACTTCTTACAGCTCTCTGTGCCAAACAATATATTGTTCCCACAACTATTAGATAAAAAAGAAGTTTTTTGAAAACCATATTGTTGTACTACTAGAACTGAAATTATGCCTGTCATTTCATGTTTATGCTCATGGAGCTCTTGGCCTGTTTCATTATACTAATTCCTGAGGTTTTTTTCCCTTTATGTAGGAAAACCCTGTGGCCCTTCCTCCCTCCCTCTCTCCCTCCCTTCCTCCCTTCCTTCCTTCCTTCCTTCCTCCCTCCCTCCCTCCCTCCCTCCCTCCCTCCCTCACCTCCTTCCTTGTAAAAAAATTAACTGGTTTCTTATTTTTGTATGATATTGTTTTGTTTACTACCTAATTTTGGGTATGAGCTGGCATCCTCCCATGAGTAATTCATTAATAATAGTAACACACTGCATTTAAAAATATATATGTGGTTCTGACCGGTGTGGCTCAGTTGGTTGGACATTGTCCCAAAAACTGAAAGGTCACTGGTTTGCTTCCGGTCAGGGCACATTCTTGGGTTTCAGATTGGTCTCTGGTCAAGGCATGTATAGTAGGCAACCAATCAATGTTTTTCTCTTAGACTGTTGTTTGTCTTTCTTCCTCCTTTCCACTTTCTCTAAAAATAAGTAAATAGCCCTGGCTGGTGTGGCTCAGTGGATTGAGTGCCGGCCTGTGAACCGAAACGTTGCGGGTTCGATTCCCAGTCAGGGCATATGCCTGGGTCCGGGCCAGGTCCCCAGTTGGGGGAATGTGAGAGGCAACCTATCAATGTATCTATTGCACATGGATGTTTCTCTCCCTCTCTTTCTTCCTCTGTTCCCCTCTCTGAAAATAAATAACATCTTTACAAATTATATATTTAAATATTATAATGGAGTTTGATTGCATTAAATGTAACTTACAGGCTGGACATTGAAATAAATTCCCAAGTGCGTTTTTAAACACCCACGTGCTACGCTCTGTGACAGGCACTGTGAACACTGAGTTGATGAAAACCCAGCCTGAAAAATTGGTTGACGCCCCATTTATTGAGGTATTGTGCTAAAACTTTAAATGGATTGTTTGAGTCAATCCTCACAGCCATCCAAGTAGATAGTACTATTGTCCTTGTATTAGTCCTAAGAAACGAGCAGAGAGGTTAAATAACTTGCCCAAGAGCACACAGCTATTGAGTGGCAGTGCTGGATATAAAACCACATCTGCCAGACTACAAAGCATGAGCACTCACAACTTATTGGCATCGTGGAAACCCTGTTTAGTTGACCTGAAGAGGAAAACTAAGAGAGTTAAGGCATTCACAGGGCCTAGTGTTGTAGTCGATTAGATCTCTTCCTTTCCTTGCAAATAAATCTCATGTATGATGTCTTGTGCTTTGATTCTGTTTCTTTTGGTCTTTAGAGAAGAAGACTCACTTGTTTCTAAGCTTTTGAGCTCGGGGTTAAGCTGTCTTATGTTTGGGTTTCAACCCAACCCCTAATAAGCCATGTGGACGAGTGCAGGTCACTTTTCCGAGGCTCAGTTTCCCCTAGCCCTGAAAATGGGGATAATGACAGTGACCTCCTCAATGACATTATGAGGATTCAATGAGAAGATTCAAGTAAAATGCTGGTAGAAACCGGTGGCTGTCTTGTTAAGTTCATGCATTCTGCTCAATGACTGAAATTCTTCTTCAAGTTTGACAAATCTAGTAATTAGAAAATAGAACTTCCTTTTTAGTTTTTAAAAGACTTTATTTTTTTGCAGCAGTTTTAGGTTCACAGCAAAATCGAGTGAAAGGTGCAGAGAGTTCTACCTGTCCCCTGGCCCCCACACAAGCTCAGCCTCCCCCACTGTCCATATCCCCACGCGAGTGGGACACTGGTTACAATGGGTGAATCTACGTTGGCACATCATGTTGTTCACCCAACATCCACAGTTGACCTTAGTGTTCACGCTCGGCGTTGCACCGCCTATGGGTTTGGACAAATGAAAAATGACAGATACTCACCACTATGGTGTCCTACAGAGTGTTGTTTTCACTGCCCTGAAAAACCCTCTGGGTCCAGTGATTCATCCTTCTCCTTCCATATCACAGCTATCTTAAAAATTAGATTTTAAAAAGTCCTGGATTTCTGGCTTCTAAAATCTTATAGTCATTGAAATTGAAAGAAGAAATGGACTCTCAAGAAGTAATTGGAAAACGAAATTGGAAATGAATAAATAAGGAAGAGGTGAGCCAACGTGAGAGTAGACGAGGAAAACCACGGAAATGAGCTTGGGCAGACGTCTGTAGATAGTGGCAAGTAGCTTCTGAAATAAAAAGGTAGTTTATGAACAGGTTCTGGGGGGACCTTAAATAAATACCACGATTTGGGAAGCAGGGATCCATGGCAAGTTTTTAAGTCCAGATGTGGTATGATTCAATCAGTATCAGGTAGAATCGCTTAGGGATTTACTATTGACTGTTTACATATACAGTGTGTCAGCCACATAGTAAGATAATTTGGGGAAACAGTGATGAATCAAAGCAGACACGGTGTCTGTGGGAGGCAGCCTCTAAGATGATGCCAATGACCTTCACCTCCTGGTATCCACACCTTGGCTGTGGGCTGACCCCAGTGACTCAGTTCTAATGAATAGAATATGACAAAAGTGAGGGGTGTCCTTTCAAAGGTCAGGATACACAAAAACTGTGACTTCCATATTGCCCTCTTGCTCTTTTTAAGGTGCTCACTTGCCCCGAGGAAAGCCACACGCGATGTTGTGAGCTGTCCCACGGAGAGGCGCAGTTGGCAAGAACAGAGCAAGGTCTCCAGCCACAGCCAGAGAAAACTGTGTCCCTCAGTCCAACAGCCCGTGAGAAACTGAGTCCCGCCAACGACCGCGTGAGTGAGCTGGAAGTGGGTCCTTCCCAGGTAAGCCTTCAGATGAGGCTGCAGCTCCAGCTGACACTTTGATTGTACCTTGAGCGAGAAGCATCCACTGAATGCTACATCCAGATCTCGGACCTACTGCCATACATTCTTCTGGTTTTAAGCTACTGTGTTGGGGGATAATTTGTTACTCAGCATTGGATAACTAACACAGTCTCTGTCCTCATGGAATTTACAGCTTAGTGGGAGTGAAAGATGTCAGTTAATAGGATACCAATTAGTGTGACACTGCAGCTATGTCACGAGCATGAAACTAACAGACCACACCACGGAGCAGCCTGATTTTGTGTCTGAGGCCCAGGCTTTCCTGGGAAATGACGGTTAAGTTGGGATTTGAAGAGCACATTGCCTTCACTTGGCAATCTGGGATGGGAGGAGCATTTCTGGCTGCAGAAGCAACATGTGCAAATGTCTCATGAAAAGAGGAAGCACTAGTGAGACCGGAACTCAGATGAGGAGGCAGCGGAGGGACTACATCCCATAACATCTTCTAGGTCATGTTAAGGGATTTGCTCCTCATTTCCAGCCCAGTGAGAAGTGTGGGGGGCAGCATGCTCAGATTTTCAGTTTTAGAAGCGTTCTCGGGCAGTGGAGCAGGGAGAATGGATTATACAAGGACGAGAGTGGACACAGGGACCAGTCTGGAGGTTCCTCCCATTGTCCCGTCTAGGAAGGTAGACTGAGTGGGCGTCAGTGGGAGATGAAGATGTGTGGACCGACTTCAGGGATTGCTAAGCAGCAAAATTGGAGAGACTCGTGGGTGGTTTTGAGGAGGAGGGTGAGGAGGAAGGCGGTATCCAGATTGACTCATAATGTTTTTAACAGGGGACGCAGGAGAGACTGGAAGAAGAGAAGCTATTCAATTATTTAGGTAAGAGGTCATGAGGACGCCAAGTCGATGACAGGGGGACGGGCAGAAGGATCCCTAGGGCCCTGCAGAGAAAAATCAATAGGATTTGGAAGCTGATTGGTTGGGTGAAAGCCTCCTGGGAAAAGGAAGAATTCAGAAGGACACCAGCCCCAACTGTCTTCTGCCGTCTCTGTCTTGAATACGCTGAGTGTGATTATGGATGCATATCGCAAACACTGCCTTCAGCCCTGTCCCTTTATACGGAAGTGAGCTGGTCTGTGAATGGTGGGGGTAAGCGGTGCAAAAAGAGAATAACAGAGTTTCACCATCAACAAATAATTGTTATTAAAGCCAAAAGAAAAAACAGTACTGTTTTAATGAACCCATTAGGCACACGTAAGGACTTACTGCTGCCATAGAAACGGCCCTGGACGAGTTGGTGAAGGAAGGGCCACGTTCGGACTGGAACAGGGTTGTGCTGATCCTTCAATTAGAACTGTCAGTCCAAATGGGCTGGAACGAAACCAAATGATTTTCATTCGGGAGGAGCCATTTGCATCAAGGGATCAAAAAATATATACACACACACATATACATATATGCACATATGTATTTAATAAATAATATACCGATACCTAATACAGCATGTAATTACTATACTATATAATAGTATGTATAAGGAAAAGGAGAATATGTAATATTATAAGAATTATACTAATTTATAAATGTATTTACTATTTTAAATTACAAATAAGGAATAAAACTTCAATTTTAATTTATATATTAATGTATTTATAAATATAAGATGTAATATATATATAAATATATATCCTCCCTCAATTTATCATCTTCAAATCTTTGATAATCATTCAACCCATGGGACGTCTGTCTGTGAGCAGATTAATAGCATACGCTACACCATGGTGTCACCTGTCCTGTGTCATGCTGGAGGACATTATAGTCCAGTGAATAATTCCACCCACCCACAAAAAGCATTTAATCTGGTCAAGATTAAGAACCTACTTATAGGCACAGATGAATTTAAAGCATAGAGGCCCACGGCATTTCAGCTTACCTCTTTCCCCTTTAATCCCAGCAAATTAGGCTGGTAAATATGGGGCCATTTTAACTGCGAAGAGAGGCTCTTCACCCTGCGTCTGAGAGGAGGCGACACAGAGAACAGGACGAATGACAGCCATCGTCTCTAACTGGTCTCCCCGCTCCCCTCCTGTCAGCGTCCCACGACCCATGATGGCAGACACAGAGATCTTTACAAAAAGTGGATCGGAAAGGTGCGAAGAATAAGTAGCATGGATGGTAGGTAGAAAATAGACAGGAGGAGGGCAAGAATAGTAGGGGAAATGTAGACGCTAAAGAACTTATGACACATGGACATGAACTAAAGGGGGGGAATGTGGGTGGGAGAGGGTGTGCAGGGTGGAAGGGAATGAAGGAGGGGTAATAGGACAACTGTAATAGCATAATCAATAAAATATATTTTTAAAAAAAGTGGATCGGATCACGCCGCTCTGTCCTCAGACCTCCTACCGCAGTTTCCCAGTCTGACCTGAAACAAAATCCAAGCGTCTCACCGCCTCGTCCCTCTCTCCCCTGACTCACGACCACACCGCACCGGCTGGGGTTCCATGCCGGTCCCCTGCCGCAGGGCCTCTGCAATTGCTGCTCCCTCTGCCAGGAGCATGCTTTCCCTCGAGTTTCCCATGGCCGGCTTCTCCCCATTCAAGTCTGGGTTTAAGTGGAATCTCACTTGAAAACTTGCCCCTACCTCCCAGGCCCTCTCTCCCATTATACCATTTCATTACCATAGGAGCACTGCTGTCATGTCCTGAAATTCTCCTATTAGCTGAGTTAGCTGGGTTGGGGCTGTCTCTCTCACTTGGGTGTCAGCTCCATGAGCGTCATGCATGACCTGTTCAGTCCCCTTCACTGTTTGGCACTTAGTAGGTGCTCAACAGTGTTTGTCTGAAATCACTTTATTGAATGGGCGGGCCTACGCCACTCGGCCTGCCGAAGGCTGGTTTGGAAGCCTCATAGTGACCATTCTCCTAGCAGTCTTCTCACATATTCGAATTCGTTGCTCCAGGCAGAATCCGCACCACGTGGTGATTGGCAACCAAGCTCATGAGTCAGTAGGCTTGGCAGGGAAGCAATTACTTACACATTCTAGTGTGGTGTGGCATTGGTCATCCGCCTCCTCCAAGGCATGAGATAACTATTTTTAGACAGCTTTATTGAGATGCAATTCACACATCACACAGCTTACCTCTTCAAAGCACACAGTTAGCAGTTCGTATATCCAGAGTTGTGTAACCTTCACCACTATCGTTTTCCAGAACATTTCCACCCCCCAAAAAAACCCTCTTACTCATTAGCCCTCATTTCCTCTTTTCCCCTAATCTCACCTCCCTCCAATCCCAGGAAATCACTGATCTGACTTTTCCCTCTAGGGATTTGCCTATTCTGCACAGTTCACAGACACATCACACATGTGTTCCTTCGTGACTGGCTTCTTTTACTTTGCATAATGTTCTCAAGCTCCTCCGTGTTGTAGCATGCAGCCCTCGTTTTTCCCTTTTAATTGCCAAATATTCCATTTTATTTACCCACTCACCCATTGAGGGGCTTGAGGGTTATTTCCATTTATTTTTTGTCTGTTATGAATATATGCTTTCAGTTATCTTGGGTGTATACCCAGGAGTGGAATTGCCGGGTCACACGGTAACTCTGTGTACATCCTTTTGTGGAACTGCCAGACTGTTTTGAAGAGGATCTATGCCCTGTCACAATGGTGCATGAACTCTGGAGGGCCGCTCAGCTCCGCCAGTGACACGCATCTCCAAGAGCGAGAAGCTGGGCTGTTAGAGAAGGCTGGCCGGGGCTGGCAAAGGGAGTGGGGTCCCTACCAGACAAAAACCTGATTGTTGCACCGGGAACGGAGAGTTGAGGATAACAAAGTGTTTCCCTGTCTGTGGTCGGGGCAGGGTGGGGGGAGAATTTTCACGGTGTGAGGACAAGGCATTGGTCCCAGGGAATCCCAAAGTGAGAACAGAATACCTTCTCCTTGTCTGGTCCATCCTGTGATTGCTCAGAGAAGAACGTGGAGGTGTGACACCGATGTGTCTTTTAACACCTCTCGAATACTTTCAAATCTCCGTTTGGAAAAGAGGGAGTGGGGGAAGGAGGGGACAGAGAGTCAAAGAGAGAGAGAGAGAGGGAGAGGGAGAGGGGCAATGCTGTATGGCTGAAATTAGAATTGAGCTTATTTTGGCATATATTTTTAAAAGTGGTTGCCTTATATTTATGAAACATGATATTGATTTTACATTTACAGCAGATATTCAGAATTTCCTTTCAAAAACTTTTTTAAAATAGAAAAAATATTTTTAAAATAAGTGATGGTAATAATCTTGTATGGTCCGTGAAGGAGTTTAAAAACAATGAAGGCTCTTAGCAGAACAATAGTTAAATGGTGTTTGGTCTCTTTACAATGTGACAGTCACCACTTTAAGACTTTTATGCTAGTCAGTTTCATTCAATCAGTGCTCACTATACTTGTCCTTGAGGAGGAAATTGAGGCATAAAAAAAGCTTAGTTACTTGCTCAGGGTCACATGGCTAGGAAGGGGTAGAGCTGTGACAGGTGCCCAGGCAGTTGTCACCTCTCGTGTTACGAAGGTGGCATGTGAATGAGTGAGGTTTGGGAAGCCCAGGGTCAGTGATGCCCTTGTGAGCAAAAGCCACCAGCTCACCAGGACTCCGTAACTGCCCTCCCCCTCCTCTTGCACGCAGTGGGTCCCCAGTCACCCCTGGCTTGAACTGGGACCCTGCCCTTCCCACTACTATTGAATGCAACAGGGGCGAGACTTGATCCAGCCTGGGCAAATCCGACTCTCCCCTGCGTTTACTAGAAAATGAAAAGAAAAGATCGGTAAACATTTTCATCCAAGAAACTTGGAAAGAAATAACTTCAAAAAGAATAGAAGGAATGACTAAAGTCAAAAGTGAAATTGACAAAGTAGAAACCAAATAGCAACAAAAGGATGTGAGGGTTTAATCATTTTATAGATGAAGAAGCTGGAGCTGAAAGAAGCTGAATACCTTCTCCGAGGCTGGTAGTTACCAAGGGGGCAGAGGACTGAGATTCGAACCTGGATCTCTTTAGACTCCAGGGCCCGAGTTCCTAATTTCAGCGGCACTGGAGTACAGGACCTCCCAGCTGAGCCGGTTCTTTCTGATGAGTTTGAGGGGAAATGCCCTCTGGCCCCGGCAGGCCTGGAGCGAGTGCCAAGGCAGGACTCCTAGACGGGGTGTTCGCTGGCTGTACGTGGGAAAGTAACCAGACTGCAGCGTGGGGGACTGGCAACATTTCTGCACCGAAAGGAGCCATCCCGGACTGTCAGGTGCCTGGTGAACTGACAGGGTGACCAGCCGGTTCCGACGGGTTGGGGACTTTCCCAGGCTTAGCACTGAGGGGTTTCCATGTCCTGGGAAACCCCTCAGTCCTGGGCACACTGGGATGACTGGTCACCTTAGCAGAGTGCCCTCAATGCTGGAGCATTCCAGAACATTCTGGAGGTAGTGCCCTTGTCCTCAAGGACGGACTAAGAATGACAGCATTCGTGAACCTGAAGCACCTGTCACAAGTGATACCTGGTCCCCTTCAGGAATTGGCTGATAGTCAGGAATTTACGGATATTTAGCCCAGGAATCTGCATTTTCCCCGGGGGGGGGTATTTATTTTACACTGAAGTTGGAAAAACCAAGCTTGTCGAATTATAGAATTTTGGCTCAAGATGAAGATCCTGGTAACCACCACTATTGTCAAAGGCAAGGGGAAGTGGAGAGAAGTGGGCTTTGGAGCCGAGCAGGCACCTGACTTCCCATTCGTCTCTGGGTAATAAGGGAGCTCCCCAAGCCCCCGTTTTCTCGTGCATTAAATGGGGACCATTAAGGGATATAACAACCTTAATGGCATCTAGTAAGTGCCGGATAATGTTTAGCTCCTCTTCCTCCAAGGCTGAGAATCACCACAAGAATGGGGTACAAAAAGCCCACACAGAAACTGCTTTTCAGACTATTTTCCCAGTAGGATCCCAATCTTAGAAAAAGGCTCTTCAGAATTTGGCATCTGAAAAAATAAAGTCTTTCCCCAGCCCCTCCAAGAAATCATCCTATTTCCACCCAGGTTTCTTCTCTTTACGGTTTGGCTCTTGGGAAGCTCAAAAGTCAAACACTGGAAATGTAATCATTTTAAAAGCGACTCTTGAGTCAGCATGTTTGTCCACGTTCTCAGCTGTTCTTGCTGCATACCTAATATTGATCTTTTTAAACTTTTTCTTTGGAAACGACTAGAACTTCAAAGGAGGTTGCAAAGATAGCAGAGGTCCTGTATACCTTCCTACTGTCCCTCTCTCCCCGTGGTTACTTACATCTTACACAGCTCTAGGACACCGTCAAAGCCAGACAGTTGGCAGTGGTCCAGCGCGCATGTGTGTGTCTAGAGTTCTGTGCTAATTTGTCACTGTTGTAACCAGCGCCACAATCAAGACACGGGACTGCTCCACCAGCACAAAGATCTCCAATGACCGTCCCCATTCACCCATACCCAGTCCTCTCTGCCTCCCCATCCCAAGCCCTGGCCACCGCGCACCCATTCTCCCTCTTCAAAATGTTGTCATTTTGAGAATGTCATATAAATGCACACATATAGTGTGTGACCTTTTCAGACTTACTTTTTTTACTCAACGTAATATTATTCAGACCCATCCAAGTTGTTGCGTGTATCAGCAGTTCATTTCTTGGCACTGCTGAATAGTACTCCAATTTTATCAGTACATAAAGATAATACTGGAAATATTATATCATCATCATATTATTTCAATCATCTCCAAATAATTCTAAGCCAAAGGTGAAGTTCTGAATAGGATGTGTTACTGAAAAAGTGACCCCTGATGGTGGGCCAGGCAGTGTTTACACACAGCTCATTTGAGCCTCAAAACAGCTCTGTGAGCTGGTAGCTATTGGTTACCTCCCTATAGGTAAGGAGAGGGAGGCCCAGAGAGGTTAAGACACTTGTCTAAGGTCACAGAGCCAGGCAGCCTGTCCCAGAGACCAGGTTCCCAAGCACAACCCCTAGCTGCCTGCTCTTCGGTACACCTGCAACTCCTTCCCCACGTCTCCGGGGCTCACGCAGTGGGACTGGCTCTCTGGGGGGGGGATCGTCAGTGCCACAGCTTTCCAAGCAGATGCCATTCAGGTCATTCGAACTCAGCCTTGGGTGTCTAATTCCCCAGAAGCTAGTTGCTTGACTGGAGAGCCTGTCTATGGAGAGAATACCAGACAATAAGCACACAGTAGTGAAACTTTAAGATTCACAGAACCAGAGATGAGTGGGAACCAGATGAAACAGGTCCATCTCATGGGTACTGCCTGTGCTTTCATGAGTGTCTTTTTAAAAGTATATATTATGGTAAAAAATATGTAACATAAACCTAGCCACTTAAACCATTTTCAAGTGCACAATGCAGTCATACTAATTATATTCACAAGATTGTGCAACCACCGCTACTCTTTCCAAAGCTTTTCATCACCCCACTGAGAAACTCTGTACGCATTAAGCAATGGCTCCTCATTCCCACAGCTCCTGGTAGCTTCTGTTCCACTTTCCGTTTCTGTGCATTTGACTAGTCCAGATACTTCCCCTAAGTGGAACTGTACCATTTCAGCGCTTCTGGGCCTGGTTCCTCTCATTCACCGAAACGTTTCAGGTATCAGAACATTCCTTTTTAAGGCTGAATAACCAACATCCCATGGGTGCACAGACCCCACTGTGCTTCTTCATTCTCATGTCAATGGACCCGGTTGTTTTATTATGCTTTTTTGTGCCTCTTGTGAATAGTGTGGCAATGAACTTGGGTGTGCAGTTTTCTGTTTGAGTTTCTGTTCAAGTTCATTTTTTTTTTCAGGGGGTGGGGGGTTCCAACTAGAAGTGGAATTGCTGGGTCTTGTGATGACTCTATGTTTAACTTTTTGAGGAACGGGCATCTTTCCAAAAAGGAGGGAAAGAAGTAGACAAAGAAACAAAATCATCTACATCTCACAGCCCGGCTCAGGATGGGTGCTTACGCCAACCAGCTAGGCCGTCCTCTTGCTATCAGGCATTCCATCGATTCTGCGATTCTGCTTCTGCACATTCCGGAAAGAGAGACTGAGAAAAATACTGTGTCGCAGTTGCTTTTAAAGCAAGTCTTTTCTTTCAGAGGCCCTCATAAATTTCTCTAGCATTTGAAACAATGTGTTTAAACCATGCTTGATCGTCAGGCAAAATAAGTCTTTTTCTGGGTATCTCTTTGTTTTCCTGGTTGAGGATATGAATACTCTCAGTACCCCGCACAGTTGCGCCTAGACCTGTACTAGGCAGGCTGCATGGATACCTCTCCCTGTTTCCTTGCCTTTCAAATTTCCTGGCTCGATCACAGTTAGTACATCGATTTTCCTCCTGAGACCTCACTTTATAAGTAGGTAAAGTCCTCAGTGGCTAAAAATGCCACATTTAATTTCACCACCTCTGCGCCATCCCCTCAGGTGGAAGGAAACTCAGCCACCGAAGCACAATCAATCGACTGAGGATACAATTCTTTAGGAAATTCAAAATATTCCAGGAATCTTAAATGTTCTGTTTACCGAGAGGGCGGCATGTCCTTAGAATCCATGGAACCAGCGCACGTGGCCCACGCAATTCCTCGGCAAAGAAAAGAGGTCCGCCCCGCCTTTATACTCAGTGTTTCGCCGTGCGCTTTTGTGTTTTAATGGAAAGCCCCCCTCTCCCAGTTCTGAGAAGCAATTTCTGATTTTCCTCCAAACCCCGCCGTGGTGGCGGACTTTCTCCCCGGTTGAATCGGTGGGCTGCAGGGACGTGTTGTGTGATAATTCAATCCCGGAGCCCAGGGGAGGTTTCTTGCCAGAAGTAGAAATGGCTTCTTTGAAAATTCCCCTTTCTAAGCGAGCTCTCTGAACACGGTACCCGTGTAATTCTTAAACCAGGGAAAAGGGCTCCTGACCATAGAGAAGAAAAAAATCTCGTTCAGGATCTCGGGGATAAGCAGACGCTCGCTAACAGGTCAAGTATTCAGCTGTCAGACCGGTGGCGCGTGGGCAGTCGCCGGCAGGGCTGGGGGAAGGGCCGCGATGGCCAGTGCCCGCGCCTTGGTGTGAATGCGCCCATCCCGCCTGACTTCGGCTGTCCAACGAGATGTCGGTAAAGGGCGAGTTGGGAAGATACGTTCAGACCCGCTCTCCGGAGCCTGTGCACGAGGCTCGGGGACGTCCCCCACTCTAACGATCCTTTGACTCAAGACCTCAGAACCTTAACCTCTTAGAAGAGTGACATCTCGTTCTTTCTTGGAGGAAGTTAGAAGTGACTTTTGGCTATACCCCTTATCTCTGTCTGCATCACAAAATTCCAGAGTCTCTGCTAGTTCCAAGTACCAGAATTGACTTAAATTGTTCCAAAGTTAATAGGAGAGCTCAGCCCCTGTACTGATCCAGAAGATAAGCATCCTGAGAAATCAAATATATCTTTTTTTCATATTAACAAAAAGCATTTCATGGGTGTCTCCCAGCTGTGGCATTAATCCCATGCAGAAACAATTGTCACATGTACTTTTTGGGCTTGGCGTTATTTTAACAAAATGTTCTTGTCATGTTGATGTCATTGGTAATTTTGTTCTCCAAATCTGGGTGCTTCCAGTGGGAACTGACCAGTGGGAAGGAAGGTGGGTGGGGAAGTGAAAATTTGTCAGAAACTGCAAGTCAAGGGCTTCTTAGCTCTTCTAGTTTGAATTTAAGGAAGAACTTTCTGATTTCTCAGGACAAAAAAACCAAAACCCAATTCCCGCCCTGGGATCCTCTGGACTCCGGGAACATCCTGGGTGATCTCTGGGTAACGTTTCTGCATGTTTTTGACAGAATCGGCGCTACTGATTTCTCTCCTTATTCCACTAGATTGGCTTACCTCTTTAGCACTCTCCAGTGCCCAGAAAAGCACCCGGATTTGCTTGTGGAATGAGTGACATAAATTATTTTTCAAATGAAAATGGTTATCATTGGGCTTTCAGAATTCTAGCGGGCTCGTCTTTTTCACGAATTCACCCTTCCCTATGAGCCCCTTTCGAGCCCACTACCATTATGGATTGATTTAGCAATCAACGGTTTTAAAAGTTGCGTAAGAGATGGTGGTTTTTTGCCAACAGCTTAAGCAAATGAGGTGCTGCTGTCCTGTGGGTTAAGGTGGCAGGTTAACAGGGTGGGCAGAGAGGGAGGGATGTGGGTTGAATCATAGCTCTGTTACCGCGGAGAAGGGCATTTCCAAATTTGGAGTGCTGCTTGTTCGTCTGTAAATTGGGATCGCATCTACTGTTTAAGGATGTTGTAAAGATGAATTCCATAATGTATATTGAGGGCTTAACAGGCTGATGGTCCAGAGTAAGCTTCAGTCAATAAGTGGGTTTCTGTCCCTTACTTCCTTCCCTCCTCCACCCACCTTTTTTCCATCAGCTACTTTTTAAAATTTTGGCAAAATATGCATAACAGGAAACTCACTGTTTTAGCCCCTTTGAGTGTATAGTTCAGTGTTGTTAAGTCATTCACGTTGTTGTGTGACTGTCATCACCACCCTCGTCCAGAGCTTTGTCACCTTCCCAAACTGGAAACACCAACTCCCCACGCTCCCCTCCCCCAGCCCTTGGCAACCGCCGTTCTACTTTCTGTCTCCGTGAATTTGGCTATTTTAGGTACCTTACATAAATGGAAGTGTACACTATTTGTCCTTTCTAAAAAAAAAATCCGGTTTATTTCACTGAGTTTCTTCATATGGCATGTGTCAGGACTTTATTCCTTTTTAAGGCCAAATAATATTCTATTGTGCGTAAATACCACATTGTGTTCATCCGCTGTCTGTTGATGGACATTTGGGCTGTGTACATCTTTTGGCTACTGTGAATAAATGCGGCTATGAGCCTGGTGTTACCGGTACACAGTCGTGTGCCTGATGCTTCAAAAGGCCAAAACGCACCATGTCGGAGTCTGGAGTAAGGAGAGGTTTGTTGATTGAGAAAGAGCCAACCGAGAAGATGGGAGACCTAGTGGTCCTCAAATCCATCTTTTGAAAGCACAGAGTTCAGGCCTCTTTTCTGTCAAGGGAATGGAAAACGGGAGGGGCACAAGCTGACTGATGGGCCGCAGACATCTGGGCACCAGCAGGAACCCGAGGAAGACCTTGAAAACTCTAAATCTTTGCTTCTGGTCTGTTGACCTGACCTGCTCGGCGTCTGGCTTTGAGGTGCCCTGAAATCTTTGATAAACAATCATTATTTCTGCACACATTTCCCCGGTCTCCTTGGGAGACGCACCTTTTGGCTAGGGGCTGTTTTGGGAACAACTCAAGCCGCAAGCAGAATTCCTGTAATGATTAGAATGTCTCTGTGCAGGAACACAGCGGGCTCGGGAAGACGGAGGCAGAGCACTTCTCTCTGTTATGATGGTGTACAACTCTCTGTCGGAGTTACCTCCCCTTTCAAGAGTCAGCATCCTAGGCTCCATTCTCACTCCCAACATTGAGGGTGTATGTTCCGGGACAACTTCAAACGTCCTTTCTCCTAGAGATCTTTCCTGTCCCCTCTATCTGAAAGAGCGCCTTCTATCCCTCTTCAGCCTCCCACGCTGCTTTATTTTCCCTGTAGAAGTTACCACCATTTTATCCCTTAGTTAGCAATCTGTTTATTACCTCTCTCCAGGGACTACCATTGAGTTTCAGGAGAGCAGGGACTGGCCGTGGCTGTATTCCAGTGTTTAGAACAGCGCCTGGCATACAATAGATGCTCAATAAAAACTTGTCGTACAGTTCCATGCCAAGTGGCTGCCTTAGCTCTGTCCGTCTCCTCTCCACCTGGACCACAGCTGGGGGCACAACTTAGTTTAGGAAACACGTCTACAAGGAGGGTAGGAAAGGTGGGGAGCCCTGCCCCAGAGTCGTGGGGACAAAACCCAGGACGGGCGCAACTGCAGTCCGTGGCCTGACCCAAGCTTTCAAGTTTTAAGTATCTTGAACAACCCAGGTAGCAAGTCTCTGACTCAGCCATACCCTTGACACAGCCTTGATCCCAAAGGTCCAGAGCCAGCTCTGACTCACACTTGCTAACAAAGGTGAGTAAGGCTTTAGCGAGGACAGCACAAGGCACGCGACAGTCTCATTTCAAAACAAACCGACCTCATCTGCCTGCCTGCTCTGGTGACCTCGTGGTGCCTGCTGGCTCGGCTGACTGCCTGCTTTATTCCCGATATTACGCACTTGTGGAACTTTCCTTCTCTCTCGTTCTCTCTCTGTCTCTCTTTCCTGTTCCCAAGGTTTCACAAAGATCCTCAGGGACTTCTGTCCGCACCTGCAGCAGCCGGCAGACCGGCAGCCTGCCTCCTTCATGCACGCAGAGAGGCAGCAAGCCCCGGGGAGCAGCTGCAAAGGGGAAGTGGGGGACGGGGCCGTCACTCAGCCACTCATCTTGTTTAACGTCAAAGGGGACAAAGGAATGTCCCTGGCCAACCCAAAGACGTATAACCTGGCAGCATTCCTACTAGTTAGAAAGAAACCATCCACCTGCTCCCCAACAAGCCATGTGAACTTGAACTAGTCGTCGAATCCTTCAGGATTTAATATAATTAATAAGATAATTTGTGAGTCATACACACTACAAAGAAAAATGAGACAAAGTGATTAGTTTAGTGTAGAGAGATTCTTAACTTGGGGCTCACAGACCGCTCCCCAAGAACAGCCTGAGGAGATCTGTGAACTTAGATGGCCCAGACAACACCTGTGCTCCTACAACCTCTCCCCTCTATTTCAGTTGTATCATTGTGTCGTAAGCTACGGGCAAATGTGTGTTTTAAATGTTTTGATAACTGTATTTCCATCTACTTGGCTTCCTTTGTGATCTTTACTTCTTTGACATTCTGCATTTAAAAACATGATCCCGAGGAGAGATTGATACCCGTCACATGGCCACGGCACTAAAAAGTGTTGGAAACCCCTATATTTAGTATGAAACTCGGGTGGGCGGATGACCAACTTCGACAGGGTGGACACAGAAGGCATCTCTGAAGAGCTTCCTGGAAGCTGGGGCTGAGCCGTGGACAAGCTCCTAGCTGTGCCGAGGGCCCAGGGAAGACGCCCGCCCCGCACCCCAAAGGCAGTGCCCAGGCAGGAACGAGGGTCCTAGCTGCTTCGACGCCCAGCCTTTCCTTTCCCACCAGTTCTTCCTATTGGTAAGAATGGAGCCTGTTATAAAACACTACCGTTTGTCACCGACTGGAAGAGCATAAGGAGGCAATGGAGGCCAAGGGCAGTGTGATGTCCTGGGTGGGATCCGGGGACGGAAAGAACACGTCAGGAGAAAAGCTGGTGGGATCCAACTAATCTGTGTCGTTGACTGTACGGCACCAATGCCAAGCATCTGTTTCAATCAATGGACCGCGGTTTCTGTGAGGCGTTACTAACAGGGGAAGCGGGTGAGGGCTACTTTTGGTGCTCTCTCTACAGCGCTTTTGCAAATCTCAAATTATTTCAATATAAAAATGCCGAAGGGGAAAAAGAACACAGTACCAGTTAGACTGCTCCCCATCTTCTATGGAGACACATGAATATTATGATAATTATCCATTTTACTTTAGGGGGATATTATTTAAACTTTTAAGTACCTATTTATTAAAAAAAAAAAAACCCAGTAACTTGCTATGATACCAAATTCATAAGGTAGGAAAGGCTATTGAATCTCTTTTTAAGCCCTGTCTCAAGGACCCCTTCCTCTTCCTGGTAGGAAGCCTGCGTTAAGAGTTTCTCATGTTACAGTTATTCTGTGACTCTGCGCCCAATCTTCACCCCGTGCGCTGTGCATGTTCTCGGCTGTTTCTGTCTCCCGGGGTATTGTGGCCATTGCTTCATGTCTGTGCAGTACTTCCTTATTCCTTTTTATTGCTGCATAGTATTCCATGCAATTGATTTACATACCCGGTCTCCCCGGACAAACATTTAAGCCATTGCCAGGCCTCTGCTCTTCCAAACGGCGCTGTGCTTTAACTATCCGTGCACGCCAGTTCACGTGGGCGGGCCTACAATTGCAGAGTAAATTCCTAGGAGCTATGGGTACATTTTCGAGGAAAGGAAAAGCAACTCTCAGCTGAACGTTCCCATTCAGGACTCGAGAGGTGATAGAACATATTCTCAAGCGTCAGCATTGTGTTTTGGAAATGCCACGCTCTGGGGTAGCATGCTTCTCGAAGCTCATCTGGTCTCCCTAAGCTGCCCTAAAGGAGAGGTGGGCAGTAGTCCCAGTGGAGTTCACACACTGGAGAAGTGACTTGAAAATGATTGGGGCTGGTAGCTACCTGCCTGATTCTTTCTTTCAAGAGCCAACATGGTCATTCTGCCAAGGCGCCAGGACAGCCCCACGTGGCGGCATCAGCAGCAGTCAACCCGTTCGCCCATCGTCCTGGGGTCCAGACAAGGGGCTGTGTGTTCCGCGTACCCCTCTCCCATTCATCTCCAGGCTGGCGTGGCCTTGAAGAGGGATGTTTCCCTACCCTTTGCTTCTGTCTGCCAGTGGAGAAGAGGGCTTGTTTGCTTCTTAGCTTCTTAAAATGTTCTTAAAAATCTTTCGACTTGCCCTGGCCAGTGCGGCTCAGTTGGTTGGAGCGTCGTCCCAGATACCAAAACGTTGTGGGTTTGATTCCTGGTCAGGACACACACCTAGGCTGCGGGTTCCACCCCTGGTTGGGGTGTGTACGGGAGGCAACCAATCGATGTTTCTCGCTCATATCGATGTTTCTCTTTCTCTCTGTCCCTTCCTCATTCTAAAATTGATAAACATTTAAAAAGTTAGAAAAGAATCTTTTCAACTAGACTTGGGGTGGTGAACACACAATACAATGAACAGATGATGCATTATAGAATTGTGTACTGAAACCTATACAGTTTTATTAACCAATGTCACCCCAATAAATTCAATAAATAAAAAACATTTCCGTTTGCCCACTTACTGGGGTTGGCGTGGCTATATCATTTACAGTTTACATTTCACTCAACCTGCTCGCTCCGAAATTATTTCTTGACAAGTGTGTGATTTGAGAGGAAATTCACAACCTATCCAATGTTGTCAGTTTTAATATTCTATGAGTTCCTATAATTCACATTTTCATAATGTTGATCATACTGATTTAATTTGAATGTACGGATCCCAGGAAGATAGAGGCCACAAATACCAGTCGGAAATGCTTTCTGGATCATCCCCCCCGTCCACACGTCACTAGAAGTCTCGGACACGGCACCGTGACATTCCGGGGCCGGACAGGTCTTTGCTGTGGAGGCAGCCCGTGCACCATAGGGTGTGTGTTCAGCAGCACCCCTGGCCTCTGCTCCCCGGAAGCCGCAAGGGCTGCTCACCCAGTGGTGACGATCTAAAACGTCTCCGGGCGTCGCCAGATGTCTCCCGGGAGGCCAAATCTCTCCTCCTGGACAAGCACTGCTATCGTAGGTTCCAGGGTGTTTGTTTTGGACGCAGCTCCAGACTCTCTGCTGTTTACCAGCTGTGGGAACTTAGAATTATTTCACCCCTGAGGACCTCAGGTTCCTTTCTGGAACGTGTGCGTAATCACAGCTTTATCTCATGAGGCTGTTGTACGATGAAACCTGACAACCCATGAGAAACAATACATTCTCAAAACTGGGTAGGTGCTCTGCTTTTATTATCATGGCTAATTACCAATATAGCTTGGGCGACGGCCCCTCCCCGAGCTTTGCAGCACAGGCTTGCGAACACCCCGCCCGTGGTCTCCTGATAGAAAAGCTCGTGAGGTGATGAAATGAAGTCTTCCCAAGTGAAATGAAAAACTGCATTTCACAAGCCACTGGAAAGGCTTTTTTAAAAAAATAAGAAATAAATGTTTCTTATGGGATGTCACTGAGATTATGTGGCTATTTTGGCAACCGCAGATACAACACTGAACCCTTAGTCATGGGAAAGTACTCCCTTGTCAATAAATGTTGTCAACCAACCTTACAACTCCTCTTTATATTCTTAAAAAAATAAATTTATTGGGGTGACACTGGTTAATAAAATGATACAGGTTTCCGGCATACGGTTCTATAATATATCCTCTGTACATTATATCATGCGTCCACCACCCCAAGTAACAGAAATGTTTTGAGTTATGAGTTATTCAGGTGCAAATCATTGCAAAAAAACATGTCTGCCCTGTATTGAGAACTGAATGAAAAAGTGGCATATGGGTTTTTATGTGCCTGTGGGTACCTGAGTATTTTTGATTTGTCTCAATCTACAGAGAGTGCTATAAAATATTCTTTCACCAGTACTCTCGACTTGTGCATCATTCTTCACAGAAATTATTCCTCAGATAATTTGCACTTACCAAACTTGTAATTATCTCAACAAATACGAAGTCGCCTCTGAATGAGACTATTTCCACAGTGCACAAAGCTGGCTGATTTTAGATTGTTCCCGTGTGTGAGTCTCCCGGAGCGTCTGTGGGCATCTGGAGGCGACAAGCATGTTCATTGTTCAGGGAGAATGA
The DNA here is from genome assembly GCA_028533065.1 of Trachops cirrhosus. Classification (NCBI taxonomy): domain Eukaryota; kingdom Metazoa; phylum Chordata; class Mammalia; order Chiroptera; family Phyllostomidae; genus Trachops; species Trachops cirrhosus. The sequence goes on from CM052547.1 coordinate 87,330,026, forward strand.
CTGCCATTATTGCGAGGGATGCTGGGAGACGCCGCCGTGCGGCTCAGACCTCGGCCGTATCAGTGGAAGTGCCTCTTCCATCCCGGATGCGCCTGGGATGGTCTTTGTCCTCCGGGATGACAAAGGGACCCCGAGATCCTGACGGAGCGCTGCGCCCTCAGCTCAGCTGCTTATATGTGGGCCTGTTCTCAGCTCTGCGAATGAGTCACAGTGAGGGACAATGTGTTTTCCCAGAGATCGAGAGAGAGATGGTAAAAACGTTTGGCAAATGTTTGCTGCGAAGGGCCTGATATGAACTATTTTAGGCTCCGTGGGCCAGATGGCCTCTGAGTCGGCCCTGGTAGTGTGAAGGCAGCCACAGACAACAGGAAAGCGAACACGCGTGGCTGTGTTCCAATAAAGCTTTATTTACAAGCGCAGGCAGTGGGCCTAGTTGTCAACCCCTGGAGTGAAGCCTACATATTTAAAGATACAGCTATGAATAGACAGACATACACAGATACCTGAGGTGTGGCAGAGGACGTTAAGGGCCTCTCCACCACCCGTTCCCTCCTCTTCTTTGAAAACAGCAATATCCTATTGTTTGTACACCTATACCCTAGTCCCTCTTGCCAATAGGCGTGATTCTTGAAGTGAAAGCAGAAAATATAGATGAGCTATCTGGGACTGCTTTGTAAAGAGGCCTTATCTAGCTAGCAGAGCCCAGTTTGCTTTCTCTCTCTCTCTCTCTCTCTCTCTCTCTCTCTCTCTCTCTCTCTCTCTCTCTCTCTCTCTCTTTCTGCCTGGAATGTGGGAATGTTTGCTGGAGCTCAAGTGGCCATTTTGTAACCAGGAGGGCAAGTCTAAGACCATGTCAGAAACATCAGCTTTTACAATCCTTGAGCCAGTGAAGCAAAGCCACCAGCAGCTGACCTCTGGGCTTATTCTATGGGAGGAAGAGTCCTTCTATGCTTAAGCCACCGTTTAAGTCAGGTCTCTACTTGCTGCATAACCAAAATTCTGATGCATGTTGATAAGGATAACAGATGTATAGCTCAGCTTACAAATACGAGACATAATGGGAAGTTAAGGCTGTGTTAACTACGAAGAAGCATATTTATAATGAAAGACTCTGAGTCTATCAGCTCTAGTGGCCAATACTGACCTTGGTAATTTCTCTCTTTGTGCCTCATTTTTCTCCCCTGCAAAACAGGGATAATAACATTATGTGATTTAGGGTATTGTTAAAGGACTTAATTCTGTCCCGGCTGGTGTGGCTCGGTGGGCAGAGTGCCAGTCTGCAAACCAAAGGGTTGCCAGTTCGATTCCCATTCAGGGCACATGCCTGGGTTGCAGGCCTGGTCCCCAGTTGGGGGTGTGCGAGAGGCAACCCCATATCAATGTTCCTCTCCCTCCCTCTTCTCTCTAAAAATAAATAAATAAAATCTTTAAAAAAAAGGCTTATCTCTGTGCATGTATAAAGTGCCTGGCACATAGTAAATGCTCAAAAAAATCAGGTAAATTATTGTTACTGTTATTACTTTGTTGACCTGGTGAATGACCATTCACTTCTTTGAAATAAGGATGTAGGTAAGATCAGCTGCTGACGACATTTCTCCGCTGCCCCTCACTGTTCAGGCCTCCACTTCATGAGCAGAACAATACATGGAAATCCACCCACATCCCCGGGCTTCTCATAGTTGCTGCACGTCTGGCAGGGTATTAGGTTCTGGGAGTTCCAAGATGAGTGGGACAGTTCCTGTCTTCAGTGGGCAGAGGCAACCTGGGACACTCTTAAACACAAAGGAAGTACTGAGTGTACGGTGGAAATACGAAGGGGGTTGCGCTGGGGAGGAACAAAGACGGGGTTCAGTTCTACGTTGTTGGGTGGAAGCTGGGATCTAAAATATGAACACGAAAAGGGCATTTTAAAGATTATCTGTTATCAATGGCCAATAATAATGAGGAGGAAGAATTTAAAAATCAAAGGTGATATGTCCATTTCTCCCTCTCGGTCCACCCTCCCACCCCCTCCCTGCTGTGTGGCTGCCCTTTCTAGACCCACAACAGCCTCTCTGGTTTCAGGAGGAGGAAAGCAAGGTGGAAGTTTCTTTTTTGCTTATCTGGTGACTTTCTCCCACAACTGTCTCCAGGTTCTGGCAACCACACCCTCCTTTGTTTCCTCTGTCCCGAGGCCATGGGTCCCTGCTGATGTGACCAGCCCCAGGGGATTCGCCACCTCTTGTTCTTTCTCTTAACCAGCCCCCCTCTCTGAGACCCTCCCTTTGTTCAGCTCTCCTTAGACGCCTACCCAGTTTCAGGAAGGTAGCTGTGTTTTGCCGGGATCCTGACTGACAAGCTCAGTGAGCAACAAGGGCAAGAGGTGAGTGCAGTAGGCCAAGTCTAAGGCAATAGGGACGGGTGGTGACTGCAGCGGAGAGAACACGAAGCTAGAACTACTCAGCTCTATCTGCCTGTGTCATTTAAAATAGGATCGTAGTGTTGCCAGAGCCTCCAATTGTCAGTGGAAGATGAAAACATATTTTAAAAGAAGAAATTTTTCCATTTATAAAGCACTCTGTGGGCCAAAGAAAACATATTTGAATTTGGCTCTCTGCTATGAGAGCAATGTCCATGAAAGTCAGGGCAGGGGTTACGCCATGATCATTTGATTGGCACCTTGTACAGAGACACCATGCTTATTTCACGTAATGCTTTTGACACCAGCAACTTCCGGGAGGTCCTGTTACCCTCCTAATATAGAGAGAGAAACTTATTATAATAAGAGTGTTAAAGAGTTTAAGTAAATTCTTGTTAGAACTTAAATGTGGTTCAATGTTTCACATAATTTGGAAACAACCTTAGAGGCATCAATAAGGGATTGGCTCAATAAATAAGCTACAGTCATACAAACTAAGGCCAGACCCAGCTAAGAACCCACAGGAAGATTCTGGAGCCAAGAGCCCACGTGCTCTCCCACCTTCTGCTTGGCGACCTCGGTCCCCCTGAGTGAGGCATGGGGCCTCAGGAATCCTCGTCTCTGTACAGCCGTGTCTGAATCAGCCGTTTTTTAAAAAATACTGGGATCTGCTGATCTCCACCTGGATCCCGCGGACCCCCTAGGTGATGCAGAGATGGTTTCCCGAGAGGCCTACGCAATTCTTGAAAGCACAGGGCAATGTTTGCACGTGCGTGGCGCGCTACAACTTTCAGAGGGACTCCCACGAAGAACCACAAAAAAAAAGAAGACCATTTGTCAGAGTGTTGGAAAGCCAATTGAAAAAATTAAATCAGACCCATTAAGATGGCTATAATAAAAGTGACAGGAGTAAGTGGTGTTGGTGAGAATGAGGGGAACCCCCCGATGATTGCCTTCTCCTGGAGTCGCTCCTGGGGGACCTGCCTGAGCCGCTTCTGGAGGAGGGAGGTGCCGCTCTTTTCAGAGGTTGTGACCCTGGTGCTTTGCTTGGTTTGGTTCCGTTCCTTTCATCATAGACTTGCTTGTAGGCAGATAGTATGCCGTGAACATTCCTCTGTACTAATGACGCTCTTTGGGTGTTGGGGTCCAAACCTCTTAAGGAGCTCGTTTTAGCAAAAGGTTCTGCTCAACCCTTCACTGAAGTTTCTGTGTGTGGTGGGGTGGGGGGGGTGTTCTTCTTTTTCTCCTATAGTTTCCTTTCTCTTGCCTCTTCTTCAGCTGTGTGCTCCCCTTCCAGTTCCGACACCTCCCCATCAGTCAGGTCCTCCGGACCCCCCCCAGGAGCTCCTCCACGTCACCCTCAGCCACACCCAGTTAAAGCAGTTTGCCATCTCCACCAGGCCTTCTTGGCTTTTTGTGACCTTTGTGCTGTGACGTTACGACGACATCATCGCTAGGCTATAGGAATTTTCAGCTCCCTTATCATCTTCTGAGACCACCACCGTGTGTGGCTGACCGCTATGGGGTGGTTCATGACTGTCCCTAATAGGGTTGTCATAACCACACTCCGCAATGTCTTTTATTTGGACAGAACGATATTTCTGTGTGTCTACGACAAATCGTCACACGGAAACTGACCTTTTTCTTCTTCATGACTGCTTGATAAACCATTCTATATCTTTCAAAAATTATTACATCTACTGGGGTGACAATGGCTAATGAAATTATACAGGTTTCAATTGTGCAATTCTGTCACGCATCACCCATATATCACACTGTGCACGCATCAGCCAAAGGCAAGTCTCCTCCCGTCACCATGTATATTCGACCCCCTTTACTGTTTTCTGTCTCCCCCGAGCCCCCAGATATAAGTTAATCTATTGAACCAATCTTCTGTTGATATGCTCCTATTATTTCCAGGTTTTAAATTATTTGATTGCAGGTTTTTCACAATTTTTAAACACTTGCCCCACTAAAAAAAGTACAGTTTTCCACTGAGTCCAATATGCGCGCGCACACACACACACACACAACACACACTTAAACAGCAAAATGTCTTATGTCTACCCTTCCTACGTGTCATGCCTGCCATTCTGTTTTACTCCATTCTATAAAAAAGTGGTCGGGACACACTAATTTCTCTCACCACCTACTGGTAGGCCACCGCCTGTAGTTTCATAACACCTGCAGTCACAAATAACTCACGGGGATGTAAAGTCAGTAATACTGTAGTGACTACGTGCAGTGCCGGGGTACCAGACTTATCAGGCGGTCACAGTGTGAGCCATACCAATGTCTAACCGCTGTACTGCACGCCTGAAATGAATAAAACAATGTCGAGGGTCAACTGCAACTGAAAAATAAAAACACGCCCTGGCTGGCGTGGATGGATTGGCTGGAGCGTCCTCCCGTACACCGAAGGGCTGCAGGTTCGATTCCTGGACAGGGCACATACCTAGACTGCAGCTTCCATCCCAGGTCGGGGCGCATACAGGAGGCAACCAGTTGATGTTTCTCTTTCTCTCTCTCTCTCCTTTGCGCTCTTTCTAAAAGCAATGAAAAAATTGGGTGAGGTTAAAAAAATCAAGAGAGAAAGAGAGAGGGAGGGAGGGAGGGAGAGAGAGAAAAGGAAAAACAAAGTAAAGCAAGTTTAATAAAAAAACACTCTCGGTGCATATTAAATAAAAAGGGAAAAGTACTTACTTATATTGCACTATCCTGAACATTTTACAAATACAAGTTATTTAATCCTCACAGAGTTTCCCCAACAGGCTAGTACTTATTATTCTCCCCATTTTTCAGCTAGCAATACCGAGGCACAGAGAGGCTGAACCAGTAAGTTGCCCCAGGTCACAAGCTGGTATGTGGTAGAGCTGGGCTTTAACCCAGGCGGTCTGGCTGCAGTTTCTTTTCTTACCCCTCAGCCCACAGGACTTCCTCCTGTCTTAGGAATTGATGTGACAGTAAGAACTCAGAATTCTAAATAGCGTCCCTCGGTGTTTCAGTATACCTCATGCAGGGTATATTCCTTTACAAGACGGTCAAGCAGGACATGACAAGTGTACACTGCTATTCACACACCTTGGCGAGCACAGAGGCCAAACACAGACTCCCCAGATTTACCAGTCTCCTCCAGAAACTCGGCATCAGCAACACACACGCACACCCTCCAAACCGCCGACCCCTCCACCCCCCAAATGATCCACGAGGACCCCTCTCAGGGCCGGCCTCAGAATAATATCACAGAGGCACGTCCTCAGAGCCAGCGCCTCCCATTACTTATTGATTTCCCCCCAAGTTATAAAGTTCCAAAGCCTGATTCTTGTGTAATCCTTGGCGGAGCTGTTTGGAGAACTGGAAGCCCCTTCAGCTAATGCGTGGCATATGTCGGAGAGGTGCAGCTAATTCACATATCTGTCTGCGCTATTCAGAGGGAAGGTTACATGCCAATTATCCAGGCTTCAATCAGCCGGTGGGGATACAATAGGGGCAGTGTTCACACACTTGATGTGCCACATTCCATGCCGACATCACGAGCAGCTGGTCCAGATAAAGACCACTGGGGTTTTGATATTTAGGGATCACATCCACCGAAGAGCTGGCATTGAGACTCAGGTTTCTTTAACCTGGATCCTGTTCACAGGTCTTTAAAAAAAAAAACAACAACAAAAAAACGTTTCCTGCTCAGACTTGTTGGGTGGGTGGGTGGAGGTGGTGAGGAAGAAGAGAGAGACAAAGGCACCAGTAGCTTAAATGACAAAGGAGAGAATAATAGGACCGGCTGAATGGATTCCAATAAAATAAAGAACCCACCCACATTCTTGCGCCCAATTTTAGAACCAAACAGGCTAAGAGATTTCCTCCCTAAGATTTCAAACTTGTGCGTTGGAGGAAAAAAAAAAAAAGTGGATGTACATTTCACCTCCATTTATTTATTTATTTTCCCTCTGCTGGAGAAACTGGACTGCAAGTGTTGCCATCTCCTCAGAAAACAGCAGCTTCCGGTGGTATTTTTAACCAGGAACAGAAGCAGAAGTGTTTGGAATCACCCCCGAAAAAGCCCCGGCTCTCCAGAGGGCTGTTCCCGAATTCTGCTGGCACAGGGCGGAGTGATCAGGCAGCTAAAATGGCAGATGTTGAGGACTTTAGGGGGAGGGGAGGCAGGTACCTGAAACTCTCCAGCCCTTTTTTCCTTGCTTCCCCTTTGCCTCCACATCTTAGATCACCCTCTAAAAACAGAGCTGCAGTCCCTTTGCCTAAGGTCACACAGCCCAACACTGTCCACATAAACAAGCAGCCAATCCCAGCTTCTGCCTCCCAGGCTCTGTCTTACCCACCCCCGCCCCCACCCCACACATTACCCCAAGACTGCAGCAGACCAGCCTACCGTAAAAAAAAAAAAAAAAAAAAATTACCGAACTACCAACGGCTACTAGACAACAAGCAGATACATCCTGCTAGTTGGTTTTGTGCGCTATTTCAGCGCGGTGTGTATTTTTTCCCACCCTCCCAGATGAAAATACAGTAATTAACGCCATGCAGAAAGGGGATGTGGGAGAGAGGAAACTCCTCTCTCTCAATCTCTCTCTCTCTCTCTCTCCTTTTTTTCCCTTCCCCTAGACTTGAAAAGAAATTCTGGCAGATAATTTGGCTGCACATGAAAAGGGAGAGGCTGCTTACAGCCGCCCAAATAAAGTGCTAGGTTGGGGAGGCTCCGCGGGCTGGGCTGGCTGGTTCACCGCATAAAAAGCAGACATTTATCTGTTCCCATGGAGATGCGTTTTCTACTAGTCAATCAGGCACTGAGAGGTCAGACAATAGCCGGTAGGTTCTTTTCTCATCTTTAGAGACAGTCGAGTCCCCCTTAAAAAAAAAATCATGTAAATTTAGAGGCGTCTAAATGATATCTCAGAAATACCTGCAAACGAGCAGCCATGATAATTTCAAGGGAGTCAAGAGAACAAGAAACTCCAGACGCCTCCCAGGAGGACAGGGCGTGACCCACCTCCACCCCCTTTCCAATTTCAAATCATACGTTGTTCTATCGCACTCCTTATTTGCATGAATTTGGCTTCCCAACGTGACCTCTCTCTCCCGAATAAAATAATAAGGTCATAAGTTAAAGGATGAACATTTCCAAACGACTGGGAGTAGGGGAGTCAGCATGGGGTGTTTCAAAGAGAACCTCGGGCAAGCCAAAAAAAAAAAAAAAAAAACCAACCCAAAAAACCCAACGCTGCCCCAGAAGAGAAACCCGGAGCTGCTGGAAGTTGGTGAGTTGTAAACTTCCTCCCAGCATTTCCTCGCCCTAAAAGTGCACATGCAGACAAGATTAGGGCGGCAATTTGACCTGGTGTTTATCAATCCCAGAAAACAGATCGTGCTCATTTGCAGCACATGTTTATTTCAGGAGGTGGATTGCAGTGCGCGCTCCTGGAAAGAGACCCACATAACGACTGTTAAAATCCTCCTCTTTCAAGTGTCTTCTCCTACATCTTTTTTTTTTTTTTTTTTGCACATGCCTAAGGCGGAAGAAAATACAACAGAGGTCTTCCTAGTACTAATTGAGACGGGAGAGGGTGTTTCCAGGGGATCACACGGGACTGAAACAGGAGCCCGTTCACAGGATGGCCGCGGGACAGAAAAACGGCAGCCCGCCAGAGTCAGGAGTCACTTCGTTCTTGTCGGTGGAGTCGCTCCAGGGCAGCCCAACCGCGCAAGGCAGAGGCGCAAATGCAAGTCTGACTGCGGCTGGCAAGGCTGACGGTGGGCTGGACGCTGCGTTTCCAGCTCCCCAAGACGGGGCCCCTGCTTCTCCCGGCCAGAGGGCGGGAGCAAAGACACCAAGTGGGCCACTTCGGAAAGCAGTTGGGAGCAGCCCCAACTACCGGCGCTGAGGGCAAGCGGAAAACCTCCAGCTGCCTAGTAACATGGACCGTCCCAGGGGTGGGAGGCAAGAGCAGAATTCATTTTGAAGGTTCTTGGGAGTTTGATTTCCCGGGAAAGACGTGACCCACATTTCTCCTGAATGGGTGGTGGTGGGGTCAGTGTTCCACCATTTCCTTCCCCTGTTTTCTCATTTTAGGATTCACAATTTAAAATCGAAGTAATAGACACTTGAAGCTAATGTAATGTTGAATGCCAGCGGTAATTGAAAAATTTAAAAAAATTAAAAAATACAGAACATTATTGAGACATTAAAGAGGACCGAGCTAAATGAAGGGAGGTAGCTATCAACACACAAAAAGAATATGCAATCTCTCTAAAAGATTCAAATGGTAGGAATCAAGGAAAAGTGGAGTTCCTCATTTCCTGCAGTCATCCTCACCAGCTCACAGCCTCACTCACTAGAGATAGCTAATAACTACTTTGCAGTGTGACACAGACCCTTTCAAATGTCTTCCATAAATATGCAAGTATATATATATAAACTATAAACATACACTTTGTCTTAAATATACCACTGAAACCATATTTATAGACACTGTTACACAACTTGTGTTCTTTTTCCACTTAAAATATCTACCACGGGCGATTTTCTATGTCTGAATGTTTTTTAAACATCCTCTGTACATCTTTGAGAAAAATGTAATGCAGGCACCGGTGGGTGGAGGGGAGGAATCCAAATCAAAGGGATTGTGGGGAAGGGTGACTGTCGCCCCGCCCCCCACGAGCACTGCTAGTGTTGAGTGTATCATCCAGAAATTGTCTACACATAGGCTGGCATGTATGTGTATCAGCCCTGCACACCTTTCTTTGTTTTTACCAAGTGTCTTTCATCTTGCATTTTTCACTTGAATCTCTTGGAGAGAAGTCACGTTAGGAAAAAAGGGGCATTTGAAACGGTGGCGTCACATTTCTTTGGATGGCGCTCTTCCATGCACTTGCCTTGTCTCTTTTGACGGGTTGTGGGTGTGCTGAGTCTTTGCTTGTACAAACAGCGCTGCCGTAAATCTAGTCTAGTGCGCACCCTCCGAGTCTTCGCTCAAACACACTCCTTTGTGAAAGCACCTCTTACTCACACCTGCCCTCAGATGCTTTAACCTGGAGAATTGATAGAATTCTCTCTTTTTTATTTTAAATGAGGGTTGAAACAGAGCATTATTAACCCATTAAAGTTCTATTAGGAATATGTGCCCCATCCTATATATAGATTTTAAACTTTTCTCCAGCTTGAGAGAGAGAGGCTCATGTAAAAGAAAAAAAAAAAGGGATGTTTCCCCTGCCCCTCCCAGCCCCACCCGGGGGGCCAGCTCTGGCAGGATCCTCTCGTAGTTCCCCAGGCCTGCTTCTTACAAATGCAACCTCCATGTTGGGTAATTCCTTCCCTTGTGCTCCTTTCATCAGAGAAAGATCACAGCTCACTCTTAGACTTGGGTGCAGCTTCCTGCTTTTCGTGTGGGCGCGAGTGAAGGCATTGGGAGTTTGGAGCAAGGTGTGTCCTTGAGCAAAGTGACTGGGACCTGTGTGTGCAGTAGGTTGGGGGGACTCCCCCCTTCCTGGGGGAGGAGCCTGCTTTCATTGTACGGTAGGAAACCATGTACAGGAAGGAATCTTTCTGCACGGCCAGTGAAGTCTTTTTGTTCTTTGTCTTGCAGCATTCACAGTGAATTTCTGTTCCGCCTGGGAAGATGGAAAGGAGTTAAAGAGGAGGGCACGCCTTGTAGCAAGCAAGCTCATTGAAAAAATGTATTCAGGAAGAGATGCAACGAGGCCAAAACGAAAGAGGAACTGGGCCTGCCTATGTTCAGAGCAGAAACACCGAAGTCACCATCCTCAAGTTAAAAATGATGCAGGGAGAGTGTGGCTGAGGGGTTGCTGGAAAATATATCATGCGCTGGACTTTTCATTGAAATTCACTATCTTGTTTGCTGTTTATCTTGAGGCTTGGAGAGCTCTCCTGCCGGTTGGGGAGAAAGAGGGCGGTGTAGGAAGAAATGTAGTAATGAGAAAAGGAGGCTTAAACGCCCCAGAGAGAATGGGAGGTGTAAATAACATGGGGGTATTTGACAGTGACCTCAGAGAAAGGAGAGAGCTTGCCAGAAATCCTAAAAATTTAAGTGTGTGTGTTGGGATGGGGGACCAGACACAAGGAAAATGTCCCAAAAGAAAAAAAACAAAATTCCAGACGTTTTTCCTCTGTGATATTATCTGAAGGAGTAAATGCAGGCTGGCTTTGCCCAGGTCCTCCGGTGAGCAAATGCTGTATGCAAAAAAAGCGGCGACGGGACGTGAGCCTTTGGACAAGATGGGCAAACTCGGGGCCACAGTTTTCCTCCAAAAAAGGGGTGAGATGGGGCAGAAGACACATAAGCAGAGGCCGAGTGATCCTTGTCCCCAAAGAGCCCAAACATATTTGGTCACCTGCATGCTTTCTCTGCTCCTCTCTCTCTTTTTTTTTCTCCCAGGACCCTACCTTGAATAGAATTGCTTAGGAGAAGAAAAAGGCATTTTTAGCCAAAGGCTACAGTAGGACCAAGTCAAATTCGCTGAGGCTGCCTGGCGCCGTGAAATGGGACACTCCCTAAATGCGTGACTTGGCAGATTGCTTTCTCTACTATAAGAAGAGAATAATAAGAACAACAGGTAGTATTTATAGAACCCTCTCATGGAATACTGTATGCACGCACCCATTTTACCCTCTGGACTGAATGCGGTGGTACAGTAATGTCCATGTGACAGAATGGCGACTCAGCCGGACCTCCCGCTAGAAAGTGCTAGAGACCGAATGCAAGTTATAATCAAGTGTTGGCAGTTACAGTCCAATGGCCAAATCAGGCTCAACGACTGCTTCTGTGAGTAACGTTTCACTGGGACGCAGCCCTGCTCATTTGGTTATACCGAGTCCTGCAGAAGTAAGGCCTGCTTGAGCGTGGCCGGTAGGGTAATAATATGGGTGTAATAATTTATAGTTTTAATTTGAACATTTCCCCTAAAGTGTCATAGGGTGTGCTTGAGTGTGATATTGTTATGTTACAGAGTTACATGCTCATGGTTGTGCAATAAAAGGTTTTGTAATAAGCAGGGGCGTTACTTGGGCCAGACCCCGCACAGTTGCCTCCGACTGCTTGTGAGCTGCAATGGCACAGACCCCAGGGCCGCAAAGCCTAGACTGTTTCCTATCTACTTCTTTGCAAAGTTTGCAGACTCTTGCTAAAGATTACCCAAGCTCGTGCTCTGAACCCCATATGTTTTCTTCTTCTCCAAAAATGCCTCGTTAGAAAAAAACAATGTGATACCAAACAGGAAATATGAATCTAAAATGTCAGAAATAATAATAGTCACTGGAACACTGAAACTGTAGGGGCCCGAGAATACTAGAAACAAACAAAACAAACATTTCTTCCTTTTCCCTTTTGGTTTCAAAATTCGAAGGTGCTTATATCATAAACTTAAAAAAAAACAACAACCCTTCATTTCTTAATCAGCCTTATGGAAACTACATACCAATGCTTATTTAAAATTGAAAATTTCTGGGGTAACTTCCAGTGTAATGAAGAAATGGAATATGGTTTTCCAGGAGACATAAAAATTGTTTTTTTCATATATCTTATTTTCAAAATTGCAGGAAGAATAAGGTCTTAAAGGAAGAAAGCACCCGATTTGAATGGGATGTTTACCCCAGGATGGTAACATACAAAACTCTTCGCACTTGGGACTTTGTTTATAGATGCAAAAATTCTGTAACCAAAAGAGAATGAAAAGCAAGGACAGTTGGGATACCCTACCCAACAGTGATTTTTGGGGGGCATACCCCACCCAACAGTGATTCTGGGGGGATACCCTATGCAACGATGACTTTTTTCTTCTTTCCTACTAACAGAAGCCTGAGACTTAGGCCCCTGAGCCATGTTGCCCCGTGAGCTGGGTGTCTTGGTGTCTCATCGTGGCTTCGTTTCCTGTAGGCCTCCAGGCTGGGTGCCTGTAGCTGCTTGTTCAGGTTTTAAAATAATGTTAGTGAACAAAATTAATAATAGTATCTTCTGAGTCTCTTACATGCCAGGCACTATGCATGATGCTAAGCCTTCCCGATAACTCGACAAGGAAGGCATTCATATTTTCATTTTCTCAACAGCACTGTGAGGTCCCGGTGCAGAAGGGGCCTCAGCTAAGACGTGACTGAGAGACAAGGCATCCTGGTCCCAAGCTCCATGTTCTTTCCCCTCTAAGAGAAGATCTGTTACTGAGTGTTCGTCTTTTCATTCATCCACTTCTTACCTACTTTGGGGTCTACCACTTGGCAGGCACTGCCCTTGGTCTTGGGGATTCTGCAGAGCACAAAACAGGTAACCAAGTCATGAAGTCCATGAGCAGGGTATTTTCAGATGATGATGAATGCTAGGAAGGGGAAGCAAAGTCCCATTCCCTGAGATAGGAAAGGACATTATGCCATTCTCAGACAGCTTCCCTGATTCCTAAAGGTCTGTGTATTTTCCATCTTACAAAATAAGGAAACTGGAGAACAGAGAGTTTAAGCTATCTGCCTGTAGTCACACAGCTGGCAAGTGGCAAAGCCAGGTCTCAAACCTGTCTGCTACTACCTCCTGTCCTTACACAATGGCGTAGAACAGGATTGGCACATGACGGCCCGTTGGCCAACCTCCGTCTAGCCCCTGTGTCTGTAAATGAGGTTTTATCAGAACGCGGCCAGACCCAGCGAGCTCATGCATTGTCTGTGGCTGTTTTCACACCGTGACAGCGGGGTCGAGCAGTGGTGAGAGACACTGTGTGGCGTGCAAAACCCCGAAATATTTACTGTCTGGCTCTAAACAGAAAAAGCTTGCCGACCCCTACTGGTCTAAACCAATCATCATAATCCTATCTTTCATTATCAGTGATTGCTTAGGGGTAACTACGTCCACCAGTTTCGGCCAGTGAGACTTAGGCAGAATTCTGCTTTGGGGAAGCTTCTGAGAAAGACACTTTTCCCATCAAAAGAGGTGTGCAGAAGCCTGCTGCCTTCCTTCCTCCTGCCTCCACATCGGGATAAAATGATGAGGGCTGGAGCAGCCATCCTAAAACCACCAAACAGAGGCGGATCAACATAAGGAAGATGGCAGAGAAGAAATACGAAAGAAGCTAAATCTTCAATGACACGGTTAAGCCTCCTACCCAATGCCGTACCTCCCCACCTGCAGATGACCCGTCGTATTAGATAATAAATCGTTTAAGTCACTTTTTACAGACTCGCCCATTGCTTACAGCTGAATTTATCCTGTATGGTACACGTGCTGTGTCTGGAATGACTGTCCTTGTTTCACACTTAAGAAACTCAGAGTTCAGGGGGAGAACAGGACTTGCCTGTGGCTGTGTGCACCAAGCCAGATCTGTCTAGCTCTAACGACAAGTGTTCGTTACCCCTTAGAGTCCCTCGGCACGTGGAACTTTGTTTATGCATATAAAAATTCTGTACCCACAGGAGATGAACCCTAAGGACAATTGGTTCCCCACCCAATGGTTCTTCCACTTCTTCTCTGCCAACAGAACCTGCATTTATACTTTGGGCAGCGGAGTGCCCATTTCTCAGAGATGAGGATGCTTGCTCTAAAAAAGTCATGGAATCCCCCCACACCTTTGCAGGACATTTACCCCCTAGCTATTCTGGTTCTGGGGTGGGTCTGGGGTGAGGCCTGAGAGTCTGCATTTCTCAGGAGCTCCCAGGCGATACCTATGCTTCTGTTCCATAGAACATGCTTTGACCGGCACTATTTTATATCAGAGGGTGACGAACTTTCTCTGTAAAGCACCAGATGGTAAATATTTTAGGGTTTTGGTCCATGTCGTTTCTGGCAACTACTCAACTGCGCTATGGCAGCAGTCACAGCACGTAAGTGAGTGGGCGTGGCCGTGTGCCAATAAAACTTTATTTACAGAAGCAGGTAGTGGGCTGGCTTTTCCTCTGGGCCACAGTTTGCTAACCTCTGGCTTAGATCAACCCTGGTTCATTTCCTGGTCCTGACTCATCCGTGACTACACTGTTGACCGAAAGCTGAACCAATCAGGATTCTCCTAGGAAGGAAGCCATGGATACGGGGTAGGCTGTTGCGATCCATGCCGATTTGGTGTGGAACGATTCTTAGGTTGTTTCTGGCAGAGGTGAGAGTTAGCTATTCTCCCACAACCTAGCTACACGGGTTCTCATGAATTGCAGCCTCGGTCCAAATTCTGCCACTCCGATAGCCAACCATTCATTAGCAAACAGGCTCAGAACAGTTCCTACAACCTGTTCTGGAAGTTCGGTGAAGTCCTGGCACTCCATTCGTTCAGCGGCTCCGGCCCCGCCCTGAATGGAAGGCTTACCTGAGGCAGGTGTAACAACATTCCAAAGGCAGGGCTCTGGGCTCTCTGGTCAGCGGGTCAGCGGGTCACAATCGGAACCTCCTCAACCGGTGGCTGGACACGGACCAATTAGGGACGAGGGAGGGAGGGCATAGGTGAAGGATGGGTTATTACATCTTATAGTACCTTCTAGTCAACGCGCACATCTCGAATACCTTTAACTGCGCCAGACGCAGATCCATTTCTACGATCATCATGCTAATGAGCCAGTCACTGCCTTCACCCATGAAAAGCCCATTTCTGAAATGCAAGAAGCACTTGCCGTCATTGCTGCAGTGTGGTTTTCCCGCCCCACTGTTTGCTGAAACATTGGGCTTTACTCTCCCCAAACCGTGCACTCTTGATCGCCAGTGAGCTGGCCGCCCCTGCAGATGCCTTTGGACGAACCCCACGGACAGTTTATCGGAGGCCTCGTATGGCGGTGTTTTAAAGTAAAGACTCTCGCAGAGAGGTAACACCTGTGTCCACTCCAGGGCTGGTTGCAGGAACAGAGGTAATGTGTTCAAAATTCTGCCAGGGAGTGGATACTCAAAAAAAAAAAAAAAAAAAAAAGCATGGTGGTGTTACTGTTCAGAGAATTTGTAAGAAGTAACACGTTTTTGTTTCACGAGGTAACTCAGCCCTACGGCTTCTCGGGCCTTATGGAATTTTCCAATTCTACCAGGTGAAGGAAGAGATAAGGAGACAAAGCACGGAGCAGTAAAAACATTACCTGTGGCTCTGCTGTCTCAGAAGCTGGGTTTCCAGCTAGTCTGTGTGCCCCTAGGTAAGTTGCGAATGCTCCTTACGGCTATTGTGTAGGTTAATTCCAGGTGTCCCCTCAGGTAAAGTGTGGTGCCCCCTGCAGCTGTCCAGAAGTGGCCTCAAGTATAAAAGGGGAGTGATAATGATAGTGAGGATTAAGGAGGCTGGCGTGTGAGATAGCCTAGTGTCTTCTACCTGTATCTTTAGCCCGATTTCCGGGTAAGACCCAGGCCCAGAGAGTTAAAGTTACGCTTCCAAAGACACAGGCAGAGGCTGTGACAATGACAACTACGTAACAGTGCCACCCACACTAAAATAATGCACCTGGGCGTTTGGGTAAATCTTCTGTCTTAGGCTTTTGTGGAAATTTAAGGACACCCATCGGAGGTTCAAGTTTCACATTTAAATGAGGAAGTTGGGAAAATATTGAAACATGGTCTTTGGCCAGTGTGGGAGCTAGATTTACAAGCCGGTTATTAAAGTTCTTGCACTTAGGTGTCCAGCAGAGAAAGTTCTAGATTATCAACGAGAGTGCGTGTTCATCCTTTTTTCAGTCACTTATATCTGAATCTGAAACTTGGGGAATCGGTCCTGTGATTCTTGGTAGAAAGCAAAGCCCACTCTTCACCAGAGAAACTGAAAATGTTTCTAATGGGTTTCCAGCCTTGCTTGTAGCTAGGGTGTGGACAAGGACCTAGGACCTGCCACTCAGGGGCAGCTGCCCTGGGCAGGATCTTAGCAGATGGTATCCAGATAAGATGTGGTCATACTGGATTAGGTTGGGCCCTAATATCATGCCTGATGTCCTTACAAGAAGAGGGAAATTTGGACACAAAGAAACAAAAGGAGAACACCATGTGAGGATGGAGGCAGAGACTGGAGCGGTGTGGTCACAAGCCAAGGGTTGCTGGCAGCCACCGGAAGCTGGGAGACAGGCACGGGACAGGCCCTCCCTCAGGGCCTGCGGAAGGAACCAACCCTGTTGACATCTCAATTTTGAACTTCTAGCCTCCAGAAGTACATGAGAACAAATTTCTGCTGTTTTAAGCAACTCATTTTGTGGTCATTGATGGCAGCCCTAGGAAACCAATAGGCTTATCAACATTTAAAAGAGAGTTTCCAATCAGAGATGCACAGAACTTTGGCATCCCTTAGGCAATGAACTTTGGAGATTTTGATATAAAAGCCCAGGCTCCCCGTAGGCCTGAGAGCATGTCTGTGTGTTTTTTTTCTGCTCCAGAATTCCCGATGGGTTTGCTAGCCTTGGCACATGGCGTACAGCAGGGGAGGGCCCTCTAGGGGTCCCTGGGACCCTTGCAGGGTATTCGTGATGTCAAACCATTTTACAGTGCTAGGCACAGTCCGTTCACCTTTTCCCCTCTCATTCCTCGCAAACGTCGTGGAAGTGAAACTCAGGACCAGTGAGTTTTGCAGAGATCACGTGATGTGCGATAGGCAACCATCCCACGGAAAAGCAACCCTGTTGTGACTGAGGCTACATGTAAGAGGGGTGTTACTGTTAAATGAATGAATGAACAATTCAGAACTTTCTCAGGTGTAATATTCAGTAGGTGACTATAAGTAGACCTACCTGAAACAAAAGCCTTTTGGGGTCATCAGCGATTTTGAAGAGTGTGCAGGGGTCCCGACCCCAGAACACTTGAGGACTTCTGTCTTAGGGCAACGTCAGGCTTCTCTTCCTGGAGATTTTTGTAAGAGGTAAATGATTTCCTGCGGAGAAAAAAAAATTATGATTAAGTAAGTGTCGGCTTGGGATTCCGAAGGCTTGAGTCTAACATTTTATTCTAGGACTTACAAAGTGGCTGATACGGGATCAGTGACTTAAACCCTCTGAGCTCAGTTTCGTCATCTGTGAAATGGAAATAATACAGCCCAGCTTTCAGGAGAGCTGCAAAACTTGAAGTAGCGGGGCTCACTGACCCTTTGCCATGTGAAGCCTTGTTCTGAGGGAGGAAGAAGAGGCCCAGAGTGTTCTGACTCAGCAGTTGTGGAGCGGGCCCCAGACTCTGCACTTGGGACCAGCTCCCAGGGGACGCGGGCCCTGCTGGTCCCCCGACCACACTGGAGAAACCTTGGTCTCAAGAATATCATGTGAGAACTCTTTAGTTCTCCGTGCGCATTTTCAGTGTCTCTATATTTAAACTTCTAGCTTCTTTGTTTTCCTTCTTTGTTTCTGTTGCTGCATTTTGAGGCACGATGTTCCCTGAGCTGGGTTCCTCTAGTCCTAACTCATCCCCCGCCTGCGCTCTTCATGGAATGGTGATGGACTGAGCACAGACTCTGTGCTGGGCCCCGTTTTAAGCCTCGGTCTTCAAGGCCCAAGGATAGCTTTGAGCTTTCTCTACAGTGTAACTGGCTTAAAGCCTGCGGAGCTTCCCATTGCTTTGAGGATCAGGCCCAAACTCCACGCCTGGCTAAGAAGCGCAGCTGGACCCGGCACGCCAGAGGCTCACCAGAGGCTCACCAGAAGGAACGATTTGGCGGGTAACACCTGTAAGGCCGGTCATTCAGCACCTGACATACAGATGGACATGTGAGCTCTGTGCCACTAAGAGCTGGCCTTGGGTCTGCTGGGAGTCAGGGACAAGACTAGCTCAGCTACCCGGTGTTCTCTACTGGGGCGGGTGGGGGATGAGTTTGCACCCCCCAGGCACAATGGCAATACCTGAAGACATTTTTGGTTGTCACGGTGGAGGGAGGGTGCTACTGTCCTCTAGCAGCTGGAGGCCAGAGAGCCTGCTGCACATCCTACAGTGTCCAGGACAGCCCTCTCCATCAGCATCCCACCCCTGCCGCACCACGACAGAGAATTACCTGGCCCCACACGGCTGCCAAAGCCTCCCTCATCTACACCCCAGAACGAATCCATCATAGTTCTTGTTTCTCCCTATGTTACCATCTCTTCCTTGACCCGGGGGGCACTGTTCCTCTGACCTTCTAGAAGGTTCTCTGACTCCCTTCTCCAAGGCTGCTCCTGCCTCCCTGGTCACCCTGGTAGAACCTCTCACAAGCAGAAGGAATGCTTGCTTCATTAGGTGGTCAGTTAGTGGTCTCCTGAACTTGAATGTGAGCACTTGGATGATAATAATAATAATAATAACAATAATAAACACA
Organism: Trachops cirrhosus; assembly: GCA_028533065.1. NCBI lineage: Eukaryota > Metazoa > Chordata > Mammalia > Chiroptera > Phyllostomidae > Trachops > Trachops cirrhosus. The sequence continues at coordinate 87,348,642 of CM052547.1, forward strand.
TCACATTTCTAAAGTCTGAAAATTCTGAATTCCAAAGCATATTTGGCCATGAAGATTCTGATAAGAGATTTGGATGTGTGTTTTTCCTCATTTTAAAAAGCTGATGAATAGAAAGACTCAGTAACAGTGTGAGTGAGAGGCGGAGCCCAGACTTGAATCGGGGAATCAGGTCCCTGAGTTGCAGCTGTAATCGCTAGGCTGTCTTAGGAAGGGCTGTGGGCGCGTGGACAGGGGGAATGAGGGGAAATGAAGCAGGCTGGGCCTCGGGCCCTCCCCTGGGCTGGCCTGCCTGCTGTGGGGGAGGTCCCTGCCTTCCCCCTTTCTCTGGCAGTAAAGGTGCACGGAGAACACATGTCTGTGACACACACGCACACACACATACATGTGTGCGCACACAGAGAAGGGCCATACAATTACATTTCCTGGAGCTCTGTGGCCGACTGTCGTTTGCAGCTGCCTCATCCTTCTGAATCAGGCGGCAGAGCCCACCAGTAGCCAGGCCAGGGAAAGAAAACAGACGCTTGTCCAGCCTGGCAGGAGTGAGCTGGGCCGTTTGTCACGGTGGGGAAACCCCACCTCTGTCAGGACACAGCCCCTTGTAAAACGTGATGGGCGTTGTCTCTCTCTGGCTTTGGGAGCTGCTCTGCTCCTGAAAACTCAAAGCCACGGCTAACGGGAAAAGTGCACTTTGTTTGCTGGGTACCAGCCTACAACGGGGTGATGGGGGACAGTAACCCTGTTTCTGCAAACGTGAAGGCATTCTTCTCTCTGGTCAGGAGGGGAAGTGAGCCCTTCCTCGTGTGCCTGAAAGCTTTCTGGACAAGGTATGAAGTTGCTTCCAGAACTCAGTGGAAAACCAACGTGGTTTTAAGTGGACAAGAAGGTCTTCTAAAAGGTTCGGAGGACTGAGGTCCACTGCGTGTTGGCCAAGGACTGGCGGTGTTGCCTAAAACACAGCTGTAAACGGGTGGGTAGGTGTGATCTCCTCTCTGTTTAGAAAGAAGGCGTGCAGCTACGTGTGTGCACATATGTGTAAAAATACAGAAAAGGGTAAGAAGAATACACTCTCCCCATTAACACAGGAAGTAAATGAGAAGCAGGCGGTGGTGTGGGTCCCAGAGAGAGAGAAGCTCAACTTCCTATTTAATCACATTGCCTGTGTGATCTGTATAAGTAACTAGAAACAAAATTAACTTGTAAAGACAAGTGAATAAACCAACGACAATCCCTCCCCTCCCCCAAGGAATCAGCTTCATAATAAACAAAAAGTCCTTCAGCTTCTAAGAAGCAGGGGAATCCAGACCCAGAGGACTTCCTGCTTTGGGGCATTCCTAGTTAAATCCTGTTTGGAAGTTGACTTACGATTCTCTCCTGCCCCCAGCGAGGTCCATCATTACTTAGAACGGTTATTGAAACTTCCTGCTGAACGAAGGGGAAGTGAGTGCTGGATTCCCTCACCTCTGTCTCCCTCTCTCGTAGTCTGTGTAAAGTTATTAACAGTTCCTTTATACTTACAGTTCTGGTTCTGTTTTCTTGTTGTTTGTTTTTAAGGAATAGGAAACTCCCAAATGACTGATGGTCTTTATAATCTATCTTTTAAAAAACGAATCCTACTAGATTAAAGCAGCAAATCATACCTCTGAATATTAAAGAGAAAAATCGCATTTAAAAACCAGCCCTTTCCCAGTGACTAAGAGAGGCCTACAGTTCTGGAGGATCCTTTAGGTTATGTACACAAAAATGTTTGCTTTATGATTAATCTGTTGTAAACCAATCAACCGGCCTTCTTACGTCCAGATTATGTTTCCCTGGATTGTCTGTTACTTTTGCTTAATTTATTCCTTACAAATGGGGTGAGAGAGGAAGTAGGAAGTGAAGGAGGAGTGGAGGAGGTGATGATGGGGAAACTGAGGAACGGGTTTGCACGTACACTAGAAATTTAACACCATGGCAGCTGCTGGCCAGCCAGGTGTTGAGAAGCATTTCCAGTTTTGAACGTGCCCCTGGCTTTTCTTAGGAGAACAGCATGCTTAATTACCGGAGCTTTAATTGCATGCTCGGAAAGAATAACTAACCAGCACGGGCGGATCTGGATTAAGATTTGTAAAGTGGGCCAATTATTTTCTCAGGGCTGGGGTCTTTAACTTGACCGCGATGGGCACAAGTGCGTCAAGTATCCCCGAGGTTTTTCAAACTTACAGAATCATGTTAGAAAAAGTCTATTTGCTCCCACCTTTATGTATTTCTATTAAATAACCATCATGCAAGAGATTCTGTTTTCATTGATCAGAGGAGATAAAGAAAAGGTCCTTTGAAAGCTTGACACCGGTGTTAAATTTCATTACTGTCTCCCTCAAAGCACTGTTACCATATTATTTCTTATTTGCTCCTCATGGCAACCTGGAGGCTGTCAGAATAAGCAACCCTCACGTTACAGATGAGGAAAGAAAGGCATGAGAGGCTAACTCCTGCATGGAAACAATTGGCCAGAAGCCGTTAGGATTCCCGGTGTTTTTTTTTTTTTTTTTTTTTTTTGCTTGCCCTCTTCCCGGAAGGCAGGTGCAGTTTCTCGCAGGTTTTATTTAGGGGGAGTGTAGGCATCTCCGGGGTTCATCTTGTGCTAAAGGTTCTGGGAAAATCTCAAGAGCACAATAAAACCCGGAGGAGAGGTTTACTTAAGCATGACTCACGCCACAAACCTACTTCAGACTTTGGGGAAGGAACTAATGTTACCTTTGTCATCAGGCACACACCGGCAGCCTTTGCTAGGCTGGCCAGGAGCCTGTCTATTTTTACTTCGTCTATTACCTAAGGTGACTGACTGCATAGCTGTCGATCTCAGGGGCCCAGGCCAGGTCGCCGGGAGTGGGAGGGGTCACGATTCTGCAGACATAGATAATAATCCTAGACAATAGCAGGCTCGCTTTTACTGGAGGGGTGTGAGCCTTTATTTACAGAAAGGAAGACTGAATCACGGAATGGAAAACAATGGTGACACAGCAGGTCTGTGGCAGGGCCAGAAACCAGAGAATAGGATTGAATCGAATTTCCCTGCTTAACTCTGACACAAAATTGTCTTAAGGGCGGACTTTGACCCAAAACTTGTCCTTTTTCATTACCATGGTAACTCAGAAGGTGGGATCTAGATGTCGAAATGGATAATCGGATGGTTTTTGCTTACGGAAAGACAAATAAAAGTAATCTGGTCCAAATGCAAACCACGCAAATCAGGAATCTAGCGGTGGTGATGGGTCAGTAACAAGTTTCGGGCGCACACACAAAAAAGTAAAAATAACAATGATAACAAAATTAGTAAATAATTGTAGCTCACTTATAGCTTTATGTCAGGTACTGTTGTAGGTAGTTTATAAGTATTCATTCATTCATTTAAGAGTCCCATCTGCCCTATAAGGCAGATGCGATTATTATCCCCGCTGGATAGCACAGTGAGGCTAAGAAACTTGTCCACGCGGGTAATGAAGGAAAGCCTCGGCCCCCACCCTTGCTCTGGTGATGGTCCTGAAGGCAGAGTTACGCATCCATAAACTCAGTGCCCGCCCCCCCATGCTAAGCCCACTTGGAACCCAGGTGCTGGTGAGGAAAAGGCTCCCCCTTGGGGCAGGAGCTGCCTCTTCCGGTTGCCCCCACGTGGCAAGCGGAGGAAGGGCCGCGTTTTGGCTGACACTCATTTCTCTGCAGTGGCTGCCCACACCCTTGCGTTTGCGGTGATGCCAGGGCTCCCACCGTGCTAGTTGGGAGACTTCGCGCTGCGTCCTTAACGTCTTCGAGTGTCTGTGTTTCCATGGGAACAATGAGGATGACGTTGCTGCCCTCCGACAGAGGCTTGCAGTGAGGCTTAAACACGCGGGAAGCACGAAGGAGGCGAACTCAGACATGAGATAGATTATGTCTCTTGTTGGACCCTAAACTCCCTTGGAGACCGGGAGCAAACATTTAGAAGTCATTGTGAGATGCTGTGGGCGCTATATCACCGAAAAGGCACTGGCGTTTTACAAGCCACAGATCCTGTCTTCAGTTCTTAACACTGACGGATGTTGGTGTTTGAATAACTTCTCCAGTTAAGCTATGTTCTCAGTAAACTCGCTTCCTCGGATTGCTGTCTGGAGAGAGCGCTATATTGAAACAGAGTCGACACCAGTAAATTTGGGAAATGGCTGTCACTGAGTGAGAACACGGGGTGTGTGATGGAACACGTCAGTGTGGGGACCCGAGAGCCCACAGGTGCTTCTCAGAGCTCCCCCTTAATGGCACTGTGGCCTGGGATATATTCATTCGGCCATGCTCTGCCTTAGTTTTCTCAGCTGTAAAATGGGGATGCTAACAACTCCTTTCTCATAGACTTGTCAGGTGTAAATGAGGACACTCCATATAAAATGTGTTGTGCCGTCCACAGGAAATAGTGAGTGCTCAAAGTGATGTTAAATGGACTAAGTAGTTGATGGGAATTATTAAACAGAATGTAGACCTAAGGGCAGCGTTGGCATTTTCTGATTCTCTTCCGTTCTTTAAGTTTAACTGCATAAGAAACTAGACTCAATAAATCCACACTAAGTGATTGATCCGTGTCGTCTCTCCTGCCTTCTTAGGGGACGTAATTTGTTTCCTTCAACCGCTAGATGAGTGTGAAGTTTAGTCCCAGACGTGCACACCAGTGAGTTTCTGTGTAGGAAGCAGCTCAGGGCAAAGGATCAGTTGGCCTCTCCAACTGCTTCGTTGCCAGGCGCAGGGTTCTGGGAAGCTCAAAAGGCAAGGATTACCGTCTCTTTTCTCCTCTGAGCATTTGGCTCTGATTTCCTTTTTTTTGGGGATGTGTCAAAGGCCAAGGTCTAGTTTGGACTTGGAAGGTTGATGGAAGCCAGTAGAGGGATTTCTCTCTCCCTGTGCTCATTTGGTAAGTTAAAGGCACAAATGGTGCAACTCCTTCTCAATACACAGAAACATACTTTTGTATATTGAGAAGGAGATCCACCCTTCCACCCACCCCACTGAGCCCCGCTGAGCCAAGTGGGTTAGGGAGGGTCACTTCAAGCTTTCCTCCTTCCCGAATGAAACATCCAGGCTCCTTCCTCCACGTAGCAGATATTGCTGGTTGCCTAACAACAAGTTGCCTTGGCTACAAGTAGTGAGGACTACCTAAGGATGGGTTAAGCAATCGGGATTTTTCTTCCTTCACATAATACGAAGTCTTAGATTCCAGGGCTGCTGGAGCATTCCAAGAATGTCACTAAGGCTCGATCTACTTTTGCCTTCCCGCCCACTGCCCTTTGCATGTCACCTTCAACTCACCATTCCATGATGACCACTCCTTGCAAGAATGGGGACATGTCCTTATGGACAGAGGAGGAGAAGGTTACAGATGTGTATGCTGGCAGACCCTTTGCCTTTTTATCAAGAAAAAAATTCTTCAAGGAAGTTGGGGAGATTGCTTGGGCTTAATGGCACCCTGAGTAATTCTAGGTTATTTAAATGAGCAGCTAGCTGTGTCTACCAATAACCACATGAGTCTTCCCTTTTCCCTAAGAGCTCTCTATCCTCCTTGGGGTGGCATATGCTTCAGAGAATATTTGCACCTGCCCCAGGAAGTGGACTCGGATTAGTTTAAGTTTTTCAGGGGGATCCCTTTCCTGTTATTGATCATAATGCATTGATAGGAGACATCGTTTTGGGCAATGAATGAGATTTGAGGGAAAAGGTGCCAAAGGACCTTAGGGAAAAGGTTCTTTCGTTCTAAAGAAAGAGTCAAGGAGCTGAATTATTTTTCTGCCTCTGGATGTTGTTGTGTGAAGCTGTGATGGCTGGAGCTATGCAGTGATGTCGCAGACATGAGGGGAGCTAGGCTGGGATTGGCATAATGGAAAGATGGGGGGGCGGAAACCCCATGTTATTCAAGAGGCCACTGAGCTGCTGAATTAGTTGGAGCTACTTCCCTCCCCCCCGACTTCTTTTTCAGGTGAGATGATAACATTCCTTACCATTTAGGTATTTTGAGCTGGATTTCCTGCTACATGCACCCAAAGGGTGCATGCCTTTGTATGATGGGACCAGTAGAATGGGTCAATTTTGTAAAAACAAATATACCATTAGATAATGGAAATAAGTCTCTAACACCATCTCCTCCATCCTCCACCTAATTTGTGGCTGCTCTTTCACCAGGCCGGGGGCCACTGTGGAGCTTCAGGGCTGTCGCACCAGTCTTGTTCCCTTGCCTGGAATGTTTCCTCCCAGCTGGATATTTGGCTTCCTCCAGCCCTTTATTCTGTCTCTATTCCAGTGTGACCTTATCAGAAAGGCTTCCCTGACTCTGATCTAAAATATAGCTCACTCTCCCTCCCTGCCCCGCCATCCCCTCACCCCGCTGTCTTCTTCTTCATAGTACTTTCCACCAACATAATTCCCTGTCTCTCAGCTTCTCCACTGTCTCCTCGTCTTTTGTTGTTAACAGCTGGATGCAATTCCTCAGGTAGTGCCTGGTGCATCGTGGCTGCTCGATATGTATTTGATGAATTAAACAGAAGAGTTTATTCAAAGGTTCACTTCTAGACCTCCGGTTCTGCGGTGACAAAGAGGGAAGGATTTGGGGTCAAACACACCTGACTGTGACCTTGGGCTCTGCCACTTGCCAGCTACATGGACCTGGTCAAGGCGCGCAGCCTCCATTTCTTCACCGACAGCATTGTTTTGAAAAATGTAGCTCATCCGCTTGTTAGAGACAAGTAAGAGCATGAACATGAACCCCGAGGCTGTCGTCACAGAGGGTAAATACGGGAGGTAGAGAGCATTGCTGTGCAGTGGTTGGGGGCAGTTTTCCTGGACCGAGGGGGCAGCGTCTCCGCACTCCCGCATGAGTGCTTTCCTGGGAGACTTGAAATGCGACCGACAAAATGCGGGAGAATCGTGAAAAATGTAAAGCTAAGCCAACCTCTCGAAACTGCTGCTGGCCCAGGTCAGAGGTAAGAACGCGAGAACATTCCATATAAGCAGACGTTAGTAAAGGTGACGGTGGCCAGAGGGTTGGTCTGAGCCATGCGCCGCCGGGCATCCTGCATTTCTTGGAAGAAGAGCCTCCCCCCTCCCACCCCCACTCCCGCCTAAGGTTGACCAGTAGGAATAGGGCAGATAGCTGTAGCTGGGAAGAATCACCCCACTGAGCTATTTTTAGCAGCTTCCCATTGAAGTCTTCTATTGCACATTTTAAGTTTGTTTCAAAATGCTCACCCAACCCAATAAACCCAGGCTCAAAAATGAAAGGAATTAGGTTATCGCTTTCCGCTGCTCTAGGGAATAACAGTGACGCCATTCCTGTGTGACGCTGGGTCATTTAGCGACCAAGTCGCCTGGCGGCCACCCGCGCATGCGCGCTGCAAACTACCTCGTTCCTATCACGATGAGCTCTTCGGGACGTCCGCACAAAGGCATCCGACTTTCTAGATAATCCACCAAAATATCATCTTTCAAGAGTTTCTGTTAAGATTTCATTAAACCTCTCTGATTGGATTCCCCTACCCCCTGTTGGGAGTATTGTTATCACATTTGGTAAAAGGAAGCATGCCTACCTGCCATCCATCCATCCATCCATTTATTCAACAATAATTATTAGGTGCCTACAGCTATGTTTGCAGGGCATTTCTATCAGGGGAGCTGAGAAAGCACTAATACATAAAAAGTTAATTAATTTATAAGTCAGTACAGAATTGAATAGAATATCGGTTACATTTATTATGAGTACAGTTAGTAAGTTAACTGAATGTAACCGTACAGGACAGCCTTGATACAGTATCTCGGTATTTCACCCTGGGTGGGGATCCTAAGCTCTTTAGAAATATATTAACTCATTTAATGCCTCCCTATTTTACAAATGAGGAAACTAAGAAACCAAAAGGTTAAGTATCTTTTAAAAGTCCCGCAGTGGTTCGGTGACCAGTGGAACTTGAAGGCCAGCTCTGTGGATTTTGGGGTCCGTCTTATACACATGTGACAGCGCCCTGTATGGTCGTTAAGGCAGCCCCATGAACGAGTGGACAGGAGGGGGTCAGGAGCTGACAAGGGCCACAAAAGAGGTGACCTGGGTGATGATGATAAAGCGTGGGAGCGGGGGATGTTGGGGGCCACTCTGAGGGAGGGGAGGCCAGGCAGAGACCTGAGGGAGGAGGAAGGCTCAGCAGTCTGGGAAAATACCCTGGAGGCCGAGAGAACGGCCAGTGCAAAAGCTGGAAGCAGGAAGGAGGGTGGCATATTTCAGGGACAGAGAAAACGCACGTGTGACCAGGGTGTGTGACCAGGTCAGGGTGTTACAGGGGGAGCCAAGGGTAGGAAGGTTGGCGGGGGACAGATTCTCGTGGGTTTTAATTCAAATACCACTCAAAACCGGAAAGTGCTCAGTGACTCAGCCTGCTCAGGGTTCTGCGGGGGCTTGTGGCTGGCATTTGTCACAGGGCTTGGGAAGGTGCAGAAACCTAGTTCATGTCATTCTTCGTGGCTGAAAACCTTGAAGCGTTGTTGACTCTTTCTTTCCTTGGTTAAATCTCTGAACGTAACTGAGTCTCTCCGGAACGACTGGGAGTCTGACCTAAGTTACAGCTCTGGACCCAGTGACCCGTGCTGAGCTCCAGTGAGCCTGGAACAATTTGAGCGGAACTTCATACTAACCTCAAGACTTCCCCGAAGTGGTGTTTCCTTGGTTATGGATTAAAAATAAACTCTGAACATGAAACTATTTTCCTGTGATTTACATGATTTCTAAAAATGGGACACAACAGTCAAAAATAGGGAAGAAAGCAGGTGGGCTTTCTACACTCAGTTTCCAGTGAATCTGGATCTCCCTGTCACTTGTGTGTCCCCACAGCGGGGATCTCTATGAACTGATGGCTTTGGCAGGGAAACAAAAGACTTGGGTGAAGGGGAAATAAACAGCCTGGCCCGTGATCCAATATTTTGCAACAAAAATGTATGCGCTGGCACCACTTGGCCGTGATGCAATTGGCCGAACAATCTGAGCACAACAGTCGGAACACATGGTGTCCTGCTGGACACTTTGGGCCCAAATCAATCACTGTGAGGGGCAAGACAGCCCGTTTTGGAGCTCTTCAGAGGGGACAACTTGGGGATTTTCACAGGATATCCAACAAGAGAAGATTCAGATTTCACACCCTGGCTGGGTTGCTCAGTTGGTTGGAGCATCATCCCATACATCAAAAGGCTGTGGGTTCGATCCCTGCTCAGGGCACATGCCTGGGTTGCAGATTCGATCCCGCGTGTGGGAGGCAACAGATCGCTGTTTCTCTCTTATGTTGATGTCCCTCGCTCTCTCTCTCTCTCTCAAATGTCAAATTCTCTCTCTCAAATCCATAAACGTATCCTTGGGTGAGGATTAAAAAAAAACAACTCAGCAGCCTGTGTTTGAATCCCTAAATTCCCAATTTCGTGCTGTGTGACCTTGGGAAAATTACTTAACCTCCCTGAGCCTCAATGTCCTCATTTGCAACATGGACGTAAAAATGACACCTATTTTGCAGGGCTGCTATGAGGGCCATTGATAAATCAACTTGTAATTGATAACACTGACTAAGGAAGTTAGTTCAGAGCCTGGTGTGAGTAAGCCTTCAACAGACATATCTGTTTGTCTCCTTTTCCATCACACCCTTCCCAGTCCTGAGCCTGGGCCCCAGTGCCCCGGTCCCAGAGCACCTCCTCCCATGACCTCGGGGGGGAGGAGAGTGGGCACATGGAGGTCGCACAGTGCGGCAGCGGAGAAGCCCCCGCAGGGTTCCTGCCCCGTACCAACGAGGCCTTGCCCTAGGGCAGGGATTCTAGTGACATTCTGCGACACATGGTCCTTTGTTGTGCAGACTGTCCTGTGTACTATGAGACACTTAAAGGTTATTTATTTATTTATTTTTAGAGAGAGGGCAAGGGAGGGAGAAAGACAGGGAGAGAAACATCGATGTGAGAGAGAAACATCAACTAGTTGCCTCTCATGTGTGCCCCAACTGGGGCCCAGGCCGCAACCCAGGCATGTGTCCTGACTGAGAATCGAACCAGTGACCTTTCGCTTTGCGGGACTATGTCCAACCCACTGAGTCACACTGGTCAGGGCTGTCAGACATTTAGCAGCACCCTAGGCCTCTGCATACTAGATGCCAGTAGCACCACCTTCCCCAACAATTGTGACAACCAAGAATGTCTCCGACATTGTCAAATGTCCTCTGGGGACAAGCCACATGGTACATTTAAAATTTATTGTTTAAAAAACATATTATATATCCTTATTACTGGGAAAGGAAGAGAAAGAGAGGAGAAAGGAGAAAAGGAAGGAAGGGAGGGAGGGAGGAGGAAGGAAGGGAGGGAGGAAAGAAAGAAGGAAGGAAGGAAGGGAGGGAGGAAGGGAGGAAAGAAGAGAGAGAGGAAGTGTACACAGATGAATAGAACAGAACCAAAACTCATTAGAACAGAACACTCCTATCTATCCCTACAAAAGTTTCATAAAATATCCTTGAAAACTACTTTTTCTGTGTGTGTGAATTTATAGGTCAAAATACATTTGGATTCAACCATCACACACATGATGTAATCACAACTAACAAAGGCTCCTAGATCAGAAATCATGGCTTTGCATCCCAGCTCCCACACTCACAAGCCGGTGACAGTGGCTCAGCTGCTTCGGTGTCCTCCCCTGTAAACGGGAATCATCGTCATGCCTAACTCAGCACACTGCCTGAACACTCGCTTATCGCATGCTCTTAATATTTGCAAAGACATGTATGCTGTATGTCATGTGCCAAACACGGCGCCAAGTGCTTCCCACAAATCAATGCATACAGTGATCAAATAGCCATATGAAACAGATATTAATTTATCCCCACTTCATAGGAATGGAACCTGCCACTTACAGAGTAGTAATTGCCACAGCCACACAGCTAGGAAGGAAAGAGTACAATAGCAATTAGCTCCTGGATTATTCTGCTTTCAGGCTTTCTTGATATTGATATTATTTAGAATTAGAAAACTGTCCCTAATAAGAGCACAAGAAAGGTCAGTCTGTCTCCATTTCCTTGGAATAAGCCAGGAATCTTAAGGTGCTTCCTTCATGGATCGAGTCAATTGTTTTCTGTTGTCACCTGCTAAACACAGGCCATTCTGGAAATCCAAGGATATATCCCCAAGTCAAAAGGGTGGCCGAGACTTTGGAGATGGCTGTGCTCCGTGATTTGCTGCCAAGTCTTTGAAAAGCTAAGTGACATTATGTCACTTCCGAATAGTCTGTTGGTCACACAACTAACCCTGACAGGACGGTGGGGGGCGGGTTCCACAAGGATAGAAGTAGCAGGATATTGGTTGGGGTCCATCTCAGAGGCTGCCTACTGCACCTACTGTACGCTGAAGGAAACTTTTTGAAAAAGGGGTAGACTCCGACGAGAAGACTCAGTGTTATGAAAGATTGAGCCTCACATTGTAAGCAGATAACTAGTTCACTTGGAAAGTGTTCCTGGAAAATTTTACAAACACCTTTCACGTCAAAGATAAGAAACATGACATATTAGGTCCGCTGTTGTTTGAATTTAGATCTTAAAAAGCGAGTACTCGAAAAACCTGGACTTTGATGAATAGATAGTGAAGCAAAGCATGTGGTTCTAGAATTTAATGTATATAAGAAGATAGTAAATTAATAACTATTGGTGTACCATATCCTTTAAAAATGTACATGTGGTCAACCTTTGAGATCCTCTTAGGTATGTACCTGTCCCGATGGGAAGATGTCGTTTTTGAATATCACACCCCCCCGCCCCTCACAGTGTTGTTAACTACAATGCCCTGCATGATCTGGCTCTTGCTTGGTGTTAAGACAGAATCTCACTCACCACCGTCTAGCTACACTGGGCAACATTCTGGTTCTCAAATGCAAACCCCTCCTACCCCAGGACCTTTGCACCTCCTGTCCCTCTGCTTGGACTTCCGGCTACCCATCACTGGCCTGGCCTCCTCAGATTTCTGTATGTACGTGATTTCTTCAGAGAGGACTTTCTCTAACCACCTCAGTTATTCTCATTTTCATCAACTAGTTTTGTCTTACAACACTCCACACAACCTGATTTATCTTCAGTTTTTAAATTGTTTATTGCCCATCTAAAACTACAGACTCCTCATCAAACACATTCGATTGCGTATCCTTTGTAAACCAGCCCACTGTCTTGCGTACAATAGGTGCTATTTATAGGCGCTAAATAAATATTCCCTGAATTTGTTTATACTCTGAATTTACAAATAAGTGACTGACTTTTGGTTGCGCTTACCTTTGACTGATGGACACCTGAATTTTGCTTATTTCCGGTTGCCAAGGGTGGTCTCTATCGGGGACCAGAGCACCAAAACGTTTCCTGTCTCGTACACTGTGAGAGGGGGGCTGAAATGTCTGCAGACGCGAGGGAAAGAATCAGCCGTGGCACCCCTTTAAACATAGGACCGCACGAAACCTTCAGTGCCTCTGTACCTGGCTCACAGAGAATTCCGTCCTTAGCACAGGACAAGTTGGGGTTCAGAGCCAAAGTCCACTTAGCAAATGTTTATTCTGCGACGGGGCTTCCCTTCTGTTTCCTGTAAGTATAGCTTCATGCCCTGCCAGGATTTGAGGTCATAGAAACAGGAGGCGGCTATTAACATATCAATGGAGAAATCGCTCTGGAATCTAGAATTTGGAATAATATTTGCATCTCAAGCTCAGAAAGCTGCTCAGGCAAGCCTGCTTATTGATTGCCTTTAATTTCCCCTTAAAACAGCGCCTGTTTCTGAATAAAAGATTAATGGAGGAGGGCTCAGGTTGTCTCATGATTGATCCTCGGAGTTCTGCCTCCTCACCATTCAGAAGCACGCAGCACGCACGTCCCCACCCCCGAGATGCTTGAATTCAGTTCCTCAAGAAAAATTGCTGCTGATCCCCAGGGCCTGCAGCTTAATTGAATTTGTCTTTGTCCACTTCATCTTCGTGCTTACAAAAAGTGGGCTGGGTGGTATTTATATGGAAGAAACGTACCTGAAAAATACAGGCGATCACTAGGCGGATGGGCTGAGGGAAGAGCAAGAAAATGCACTAACCCCCCGCCCCCCCCCCCGAAAATGGAGGATTCCATTTGGAATGTCTGAGCGGTGCTTCTCTTTGCCTTTGGCTTTAACAGACACGCCAGCATCGCCCCAGTATAAACACAGGGACCTAAAAAGTAAACAATTGTACCAGCTTGGAGCAATGCCAGCACTTCTGTCCTGGCTGCAAATTTCTGTTTCCTTTTGGGGAAGAAAAAACATGAGAGGAACGTGAAGATTTCTGCTCTGTGTAAAGTTTGGAAACCTCTTTCTATAAATGAATGGTTGTTGATAACGATAACCTTAATAACAGCAAGCATTTATCAAGCACTTTACAAAAAAACAGTGTACTAAAAGCTTTCTACCCTTTATCACATTTAATCTTTGCTCCAACCATCTGAGGAGGTCCTCCTGTTCATGCCCCCATACAGACCAGGCTTGGAGAGGTGCAGGAGCTGCCCAGGTTTGTGAAGCTGGGCAGCTCCAGAGCTAAACTTTGGAGCTGGGCGTAATTGATGAGAAAACCCAAGAACCTAATCCCACCAGGAGCGGTGCATCCATGTGGGCTGGCCTCTGTCTGCACTTATTTTTTTAATATGGCAGAGGGAGGAAGCGTGAGTGTTCCCGTTAGGGAGCCAACTAGAAGCTTTGAGCTTCAAATCCTACGTCCTTCTGCTGCCTAGACTTAACCACTAGGCAATATCATCTCCTATGGCCAAGTAGGGTTCCTGGGGACAGCTTTCTTCCATCGTGTTGATTTTGATCATTCTATGTGGTCACTCTCAGTGTAAGTGACTTAGGATGCAGCAGAGATGTGAGGAACCGAAAGGAAAGCAGGGTCAATGAGAATCAGAATATGACAGTGACCCACGACAGAATGCCCTTTCACCCCAGCCAACAAGAATCACATCCCCGGTACTGGTAAAGGGAATGACACTCTCAAGATGTCACTCACTGAGAAGTTCACAATTTTGCTCTTATCCTAAATACACCTGGTGATGGTCAAGGTTGCAGTTGTGTGTGTGAGAGGTGGTCATGTGGACATTTTTTGTTTCCCTTTTTTGGGGGGAGGAGTCATGCAGAATAATTTTTGAGCTAGTACTCACAACTGAGCTAGAATTAAAGTCCTGGTAGAGAGAACAAGAGCAGATTTTAGAAGCAGAAAGTCAATGTGCCTGCTGTTCCATTGGGGATAGTGATTCCCAGGGCCCTGATTCACTGACTCTCCGCACTTCCTGCTCATCTTTCCAATTTTCGCTTCCTTACCTCAAACCGAAAAAGCAAGAAGCAACACAACGATGTCGATGGAGCCTTGTCCCTGTGGGGACCCTGTTACAGCTACCAGGCCTAAGACAACAAGTGTTGTCCAAGTAATTCAATGGAGACACGCACTGAGCAAATAATTCCACGAATAATAATTTAACTACCATTTTGATTCTTGCTTTGAAAATAAACGCGCATAGGATGCAAACAGACTATATTGGGACTGCATCTAAACTTCTATCAAAGCCCTTTGTCTACCTGAGATTCCTTTTCCATTCGCTTCACTGCGGAGTGTTGGCTAAGCCTGTACGCTCTGCAGTCAGACCACAGGGTTTCAAATCCTCTATTATTCCAAGGCTGTGTGACCCTGGAAAAGTTACTGAACCTATCGGAGCCTTATGTCCCTTAGCTGTAGAATGAAACTGATAGAAGGACCTATTCAGTGAAGTCTAGTTGTTATTATTAGTGTCTGAAAGTGATATTTCTGTGTTTTCTCCCCCATGCAGAGAGGTACTGGATCATTTGCACAAGAAGTGACAAGGAGCATGACTGAGAGAGTGACGTACCAGGGTCAGAAGCCTGGACAGTGGTCAATAGCTGTGTGTCCTTGGGCAAGTCAGTGACCTCTCTGGACTCTCTTTCCTTCACCTACAAAGGGAAGATGATAAATCCACTCAGACGTTAGAGTTAATGCACGTAACACACTTAGCTCAGTAAACCGAAGCTGTTCTTCTTATTACCCTATTTTTATTTTCAGGCTCTGCACAAAACACAATAAAGCCTAACAATTCTTTTAGTCCCACGATTTCCGTGGTGTTTAGGCATCAGTTTCCACGTGGGATTTCTCCATGGAGCAAATCATCTTGACCCCTAACGTTTTTCCTGAAAGCTCTTTATTTGGTGAGTAAATTTACAAGAGGGGTGCTAGATAAGGGATTTTTGTCCTTAAAACACTTCTTTAATCTCTACTGTTGCCATGGAATTTGTGTCATTTTTGCTTGGATGATCAGATTACGTTTTATAAACAATATCCCCTATGTTTAAAAGTCTTCAAACAGCCACTTGTGAGTGTCTTGGCAAAGCCTCCAGCTAATGCCTCGTTTGACCCGGGTCTTCGATTGTCCATGAGGCTGCAGATGGACAATCTGTTTACACCGGCATCAGGCTCTCCAATAGAGACACGCATTTTTTCAGAATATTCTTTTCTTATTTGAAACAGTTCCTTGGCTTTCCAACATCCTCCCGTCAAAGAACTTCAGTACGTTGGCTGGCCCTTGTAACCGTCCCCAAATCGAATTGTGGCTGCATTTTTAGATTTCTCATTTTCCCTGGTGTTCCTCCTCGGTTTTCTTCACCCAGAACTTTCAAAGTCAGAATTGCCAGCTCACTCTGATCCGTCACTACTTCAGGCAAACTGGGGAGAACCAGACCTTTTAAATTGCATTTGTACATTTGGTTTTCATGAAATTTTAATTTTCAAGTGGAAGCCTGAAAACGCCTGTTGGTTAATGGTGTTCTGTTTTATGAGCTGCTGTGTGCCACTCACTTTCCGCAATGGCTTTTTAAGAGAGCCTCCCCCAACACCCCTCCCCCCCCGCCCCAGCTCAAACAGCTCCGCCAGGTCACTCTGTCCCGCTCTCGGCCGTATTGGCTTTGGAACACAGAGCAATATCTCAAATTATCTTTCATTTGTTTATTCTGACTTTGTTCCTTTTCCCTTCTAGCTGAAGCTCTCAGCCTCAGCACTTGACACCTGGGTGGATAACTTTTTGCTGCGAGGACTGGGCTGGGCATGGCAGAGTTTTTAACTGCATCCCTGGGTTTTGTTTGTTTTTTTTTAAAGCACTCTTTTTTTTTTAAACTTTATTTTATTTTAAAGATTCTATTTATTTATTTTTAGAGAGGGGTAGCAGGGGTGAAGGAGAGAGGGAGAAACAACAATGTGTGGTTGCCTCTCATGTGGTCCCCACTGGGGACCTGGCCGGCAACCCAGGCATGTGCCCTGACTGGGAATCGAACCTGCTACGCTTTGGTTCGCAGCCCGCGCTCAATCCACTGAGCTACGCCAGCCAGGGCCATCCCTGGGTTTTAATCACAGCCCACTAGATGCCGGCTGCATCTCCCCTCACCCCCTGAGCTGTGACACTAAAAATGTCTCCAGACATGGCTGCATGCCTTCTGGAGGACAAGGTTGCTCCCTGTCGAGAAACACTGCTCTAGAATTTAAGGGCTCATTTCAGCCTGGCCCCTTGTTAGCAGTGAACAGATGACGTGTTGAAAGACTGTATGAGCGACCCTGAACGTCAGGGGCCTCATCTCCATTACGCGGGGCGGCATTCACCGCCGTGCAGCGCCGGAGTGGACGGGACCTGCTCAGGGTGACAGGGTCAGCAGGAGTTGGAGCTGGAGCCCACCCAGGTCGGTCTGAAGTCCAAGTGCACTGTCTTGGCCACGCATTAGCAGAGAATGCTACAGTTAAAAATGTTGTAGTAACTACGCGTGGTGCCAGGTGGGCACTAGACTTATCGGGGGATCACTCTGTAAGTCGTATACATGTCTAACCACTATGCTGTACTGCTGGATCTAATATAAAATAGTATTGGATGTCAACTGTAATGAAAAAAATAAAAAATATTAATTGAAAAGACATTCAGGGACAACACTACCTGGGTCCTTTCCTTGTTGATTACGTCTTTGAGCTTCCACAAACAGCCTCGCTTTATACTCTAAGCAGAAGGTACTGTTCTAAGTCAATTATTTAGCTTTTTTCATCTAATTTTTACATAGTGTGGAGAAATAAAAGTACTATTTTAACATCTAGTAGCAGTATTTTCTTAGAGACAGTTGTCATTGTGCTAAATACCTGAGCTTTTTTTTTTTTTTAAATCAACCTTTGAATGGTTAACGCGTTCACATAGTTTGTGAAGAAAACTGTAAAAAGGCAAACAGTCAGAAGACATTCATGTTTCCGTCTGACCCATTACACTTCTGCAGATCCCTTTTATTAGTGTCCTGGGTGTCCTTTCAGAGTTTTCTTTTGTACGTGAAGCACATTTTCTTGTGCAACCTTTTACTTCCTTAGGATGAACCCGTGCCTCTTGCATACGGTATATTCTCTTCGGCATCTTGCTGTTTTCACTTAACTTCTCTCAATATCATTCTGCATTACAGTGAAGAGAATGTCTTCCTTCTTTTTCTTTTCTTCTTCTTTTTTCAATCCTCCACCAAGGACCTGTGGATTTTAGAAAGAGAGACAAGGACGAAAGAGAGAGAGAGAGTGTGTCGGCCGCCTCTCGCGTACACCCTGACCAGGGATCAAACCCACCACCTAGATATATGCCGTGACCGGATATCGAACCTGCAACCGAATCAGCAACCTTTTGGTGTAGGGACGATGCTCCAGCCAAAGAGCCACCTGGCCAGGGCACATCCTCCTTCTTTTCTCAGCTGTAAAATATCCTACTGTACGACCATACATTTATTTAGGCAGTTCTCTGTTGCTGGCTATTTGGGTTGTTTCTTTCTTGTCTGCTACAGTGTTGACACGAATAGACTCAATATGCATTGTTTTGCTGAACTCAGAGAGAGACAGCCTCACTTACATAGAATTGCTGGGGTCCAGTGGAAAATGCTATTGGTAGACACTGTGATGGTTTTTACGAGTAGAAGACTCCCACTATCTAGGCGGGATATCAGTGCGGGCTGGGGAGGGAGATGAAAATCCATGAGGATTATGACAATTGAATGGATAGAAGTCTCACAAAACTGGGAGAGAAGGAAAGGAGAGGTCAGAGATGGTAGGGTCCTCTAGTGAAATAAACTAATCAGAAGGCATGACAGTTAAGGATGGGTCAGCAAGCTGTGATCATGAGCCAAGTTTATGTCTCATTTTGTAACTTAAAGTTCATGTCTGAGTTGCTCATTTGAGTGGAATTTTGCCATGCAGATTGGGAAGCAATGGCACTCGAGAACTAGAATGTTAGGATCCGAGGACTGTAGTTGGCAAGCTACAGCCTGTGGGCCAAACTGGGCACACCACCTGTTATTGTAAATAAAGTTTTATTTGAATACAGCCACACCCATTTGCTTCTGTACAGTCTGTGGTTGCTTTCACTCTACAAAGGCAGAGACCATAGGGTCTCTTAAATATTTACTATCTTGCTCTTTACAGAACAAAAAAAAATTGCCCACCTGTGGTACTGGGATTAAGCACTGAGACCGTGAACCCACAGCCTGCCTTCAAGTCTCAGGGCTGCTACTTCTATGTCATTTTGGTTACATAGCTATAAAATGCGAGTGCGAATACCTCTGGGTTGATGTGAGAAGTGAATTCAATAACCCTAGTAAATGCTGACTATGATCCATCTAAATGAAAGACTTCCAAGGGTTTCCCCAATTCTTTATTTTAAATTTTAGTTTTGTATTAGTTTCATGTGTATAGCATAGCATTGGTTTCCCATATTCTTGATGGCCTAGATTATAATCATACTGGATCTTTTCTTATGAAAATTAAACACCAAAAATATTTGAGGTATTTGGGCAGCCACCCTTCCTGTTCCAGGAATAAGAGATCAGAAAATGCTTGTGGCATATTTTCAGTGTATTTGATGTTGATAACAGAGCTGAGATGTGGATAATAGGGCACTATCTTTGGTCTAGTCTGGATATCATTTTGGCTCGGGACTGAAAAATCAAGGTATACAGATGAAACTCCTGGGGGACAAAAAACGAGTATATTAGGGTCAAGATTCACAATGGTCTTTATATAAACATCAAATGAAGGGTTGGGAGAAATAAGAGAATAGTATTTACCAGGGATTGATGTGGATTCTGGCATCAATTATTTAAGTCTGGGAATGGGGAGCCTTGGCCAGACAGCAGTTCCTGGCAAGTAGATCTGGAGCTCCTCCTCGGCCACAGGCTCAATCTGAGCCAGATGTGAACAGCTGCCAAGGAGATGATCTGAGGCTGCAGGAGCAGAGTCAAGTATACGTTCCTTGTGGGCCCAAGGGGGGCAAAGCAAGGAAACAGTTTAAATGAGCGAGAAGAGAAGTTAGTTAAGGAGAAAAATGACACATGTGAACAGGGATGCCGGCGAAATTCAGCAGGCTGGGGTGGGGGGTCAGGCAGGTTGGTGAGTCATCTGGGAACGGCCATGATGAGGAATGACTAAGGATCTGGGGCTGTTTCCCAGGGAAAGACACGACCACAAGGGAAGAGAACTTTCCCAAAGTTCTGAAGTTCTTCCACGTGGAAAAAGCTGCCTCACCATCTCTACTGGGGTTTCTTTTTTTCTTTTTCTTAAACCATGGGAAAACAAATACAAAGTACTCACCTTTTGGGGTGTCCGCTCAGCTCACAATATCCCATGCACCCCAAGTCCATGGTCTTAAGCGAGGCGAGTCCCTGAAAGTCATATTCGTTCTTTACAACCCTGCCTTCCTGCTGATAGCTGATTGGACAACGGACTCGTCCCTGCTGGAAGCCAGAACATCTCTCTGGGGGATCCGCACCTTGCCCTGGGGACTGCCAGTCCGCCTCTTCCTATGATTCAATCTGGAACTGTGAATTTCGGGCCCGTGGACAGCCGTTTGCCACCATGACAATGAAGTTATTGAGAACACCAGCCTCCAGAGACAAAAGAAGGGGCGGAGATGCGGAGGTGCAGAGGTGGAAGAGAGAGGGCCTTCTAGCCTGGCTGGGTTCTTTTCCGCTTCCGAGTCCTTGGTCGCAGTTCCCCTTGAAGCCCGCCTTCCTGGACATGAACTTCATGGACATCTTTGTGTCCTTGCTGTCAGTCCTCCCAGTTCACTTCCGCCAGTTCAACTGGGTTTCCTCATCTGTCACGCACGGTGCCTTCACTGTTTCAGAGGCAGAAGAAACTTGCTCGGTCTGTGGGAGACACAATGATGAATCCTGTCTGGCCATTGAGAGAGTAGCCTCAGACAGTAAGAATAGGTCTGTTTCTGGGATCATTCAAGTAGATGCTGAGCGGCCCCAGGTGACTGGGAGGCAGACGGAGAGAGCTCGGACTTGGGCTTCAGAAGGACTGGGAACTGACTCCTGGCTCCGCCACATCCCAGCTGGGAGACGTTGGGCAGTGTTCTTAACCTTCACGGAGCCTGTTGCTTCTGCAGAATGGGGAGCAAAGGCATACCTCGTAGACGGTTGTGAGGCCAATTACCTAATGTCTTAATTTTCCGCTGCTGCTGTTAAAAATGTCCGCCAGTGCAGTGTCTTAAAGCAGAACAAATTCATGATCTTACGGTTGTGGAGGTCAGAAATCCAAAGCGGGGTTCCCTTGCTAAGGTCAAAGTGTCTTCAGGGCTGTGTGCCTCTGCAGGTTGCAGAGAAGGACCCTCGGCTTTTGCAGCATCTAGAGCACGGGTGGCAACGCAAGGCTCATGGGCCGAATCCGTTCCTCCACCTTGTTTTATCCCGCCCAGCACCTTACTTCTACCCGGCAGTAGTGCCGAGGTCCTTGCCGCTAGTTAAGGAGTAGTTCCATTTATACAGTCCTAAAATTACATTCGGCACTCTGAAGGCAACCACGAGGCTGATGGGGCCCCTGGTGAAAATGAATTTGACACCCCTGGTAGAGGGTCCATCCTCACAGCTCCCCTGACACTGGCCCTCCCGCCTCCCTCCCTCACTTATAGGGATGCTGTGATTACATTGGACCCACCTGGATAACCAACAATACTATCTCCACTTAAAAGTCTTTAAATTAATCACACCTGCCAAGTCCCTTTTGCCGTGTAAGGTACCATACTCACAGGCACTGGGGTGCGGTGGGGAGGGGGAAGAATAAGCCTTAGTGTGTGCCCCCCACGGTACTCCCAACCCAGTGGAGGGACCAAGACAAGCCAGCACACACAGGGTACTACGGTGAGATCAATTCTGGCCATTAGGCCAGGATGGGAGTGCATCTCTCCTGGCTTTCTGTTCTCACACCTGTTTCTAATGGTTTGAGAAATACCTGGAAATTAGGTTTCTATGTGACAGCTCCTCATTTTGAAATGCTGGCGAAAATCCAATTAATTTAAATACGTTTTGAGTGTCAAAGAAATAGGGTCTGAAGGGTGGACCTGGCGTGTGGACCGCCAGAGGTCAGCCTCCGGTGCTGATGCTTTCACTGCGTCTGAAGGGGGCTGGTGGGCGCAGAACCTCCCTGCCCAGCGGCCGGGTCTGCGGCCTGTGTACAGGGCGGGGCAAAAGGAGGTTTCCAGTTCCTGTGTGGAAAATAATGCAGTAATTAATAAATAATAATACAAGAATAAACTCTGTGTTTCGTGTCACAACCGTAAATCTGCTTTTGCCACACCCTGTGTTTGCAGGCAGCCTTATTTTTTTAAAAGAAGATTTAATTATTTTTTTTTAGAGAGAGGAGAAGGGAGGGAGAAAGAAAGGGAGAGAAACATCAACGTGAGAGAGAAAAATCTATCGGTTGCCTTTTCTATGAGCCCCGACCAGGGACCGAACTTGCAACCTAGGTGTGTGCCCTGACTGGGATTTGAACCTGAGACTTTTCGCTTTGTAGGACAACACCCAACCAACTGAGCTGCACTGGTCAGAACATTTGATGTATATTGTCGAGCTGGCCCTAGAATACTATGCTAGTTTATATTTTTACCGTCAGTATTTAGGAGTGCTTTCCTCTGTATCCTCGCCAACATGGGGTATTCACAGAGAAAACGTTCTTCTGCCCGTTTTCCAGGTGCAATATTCTCATTGTCACATTACTCTAATATTGAGGATATTCCTGGCAGAAATGAAAACACCGACCTTACCAAAGCTTGGTGGGAACGCAGAAGAACTGAAACGCTCATACGCCACTGTTAGGAGCGCAGAAGGGTACAACCACTTTGCAAAATAGTTGGCCAGTCTCTTCAAATGTTAAACTCCCAGCTCGCCTTGATCCAGACATTCCACACCAAGGTGTTCATCTGAGAGAAAAGGAAATGTACGTCCCTACGAAGCTTTGCACAAATGTTTATAGTGGCTCTGTTGGCCATGGCCCCAAACTGGGAACAACCCACGTGCCCATCAATAGATGAATGGATACACAAATCACAGTGTATTCACACCAATGGCATGCTACTTGGCAATACAAAGGAATGAACTACCGATACAGGTGATAATATGGAGGAATCTCCAAATCATTACATTGTATGGTTCCATTTAAATAAAACTCTTGAAATTAGATAGCATTCCATGATGACAAAAAGCAGAATTGGTTGCCTGGCGATGCGGGTGGGGAGAGGAGCAGAAAGGAGAGGCGATAAAGAAAACTTGGGGGAGTAAAGAATTTGCTCACCAAATTGGTGAGGATGGTTTCATAGCTGTATATAAGACAGAAAACAGCACACTGGACCCCTTCAGTAGGCAGAGTATGTCAATTACACGTCAATAAAGCTGTTTTTAAAGTGCCCCCGAATATTACAATATTCTTGTTGGGGTTTCAATTGCTATTATTGTTGCTGCTGTCGTTGAGTAAGTTCTGGGGGCGCAGCCCAAGTGCTAGGATGTGAACACCACCCCCGGGAGGTATGCAAGGGAGGCAGCGGCCTCTCAGCGAGCTGAACATCACTGCATTGGTTCACCAGCCTTTTCTATTCCTTCCTGTGGGCGTTGTCTTTTCAAAAGCGTCTCTAAGTTCTCTTTCCACGTCCAGGCGATGAAATGGGTGTCTGCCACCCAGGTTGCAAAGGTGTTTCCCGGCTTTGCATTTTGGAGCCGGGTTTTGGTGCTGAAGAACCAGTGGTATTTCTTTCTGATCGGACACATTATTTCTTGGCGAAGCACGGCCCTGTGAATTCCTTTCCTGGCATCTAGATCACTGCTCAGCACTTGTTATTTTACAAAACAGGTTCATCCGGCCACTTGCCCTTGTAATCTTCCTTGTGATTTGTTTGGTGAAGTCTACTGTCGGTTAGTCAGGGCGCTGCTGGCTTACAGGTCAAAGGCATCAGGCTCTGATGGGCATTCTCAGGTACTTGTCCAAAAACCTAACTCGATACCATTAACAGTTAAGAGTGTTTTTCCTCCTCTGACTTTTATTTCAATTACAGTGAACAGCATCCTTTATAGGGGGCTCACCCTATCTCACCACATGCTTGTCTGTGGGTTAAGGGCTTTACATGTCTTTGATATCAAATTCTTACAGTCCTATGATCTAGGTAGCTTTAGCTCACTTTTTTTAAAATAAGGAAACTAACTTTTGGAGAAGTAAAAAAATCTCATTCAAGATTTTTACATGGGGAAGTAGGTGGGGGAGGTGAGTTTTGAACTCATATTGATCAGATTCCAAAACCCCACCTCCCACTTACCACCCTGGGTTTCAATGAGTTGCCTATGAGTTTGTTTTTCTTCCTCTTAAGAGGAGAAGATAGACACATGCTTTATCTTTTAACCCCATAGCAGAGCGAACATTTTGTGCACAGTAGGCCTTGAGACCTACTGGGCTGAGCTGGATAACTAACCGTCCCTATGGGGCGGGGGTTGGGGAGTAGGCCCAGGAGGTGTTTCTGAAATGTTGTCACTACGGTCCTACATACAAACACAAAATGGGTCAAAAATCTACCGAGATGGGGGCTCGCTCTGCCACACACTCCTTCGGCGGTCGAAGTCTTCACGACAACACCGTGCCCAGAGTTTCTCAACTTCGGCACCTGTGACATTTGGGGTGGACCCTTCTCTCTTGTGGGGGCCGTCCTGTGCACTGGAGAATGTTTAGCAACATCCCTGGTCCCTACCCACCAGAGACCCTGTTCTGGCAACCAAAAATGTCTCCAGACACTGTCAAATGGGGAGGAGTCGCCCCTGGTGAAGAATCACTGGTCTATGTTGAGTAGCGGGTTAACGATGGCTTTCACAGCTCCAGAGAGACGGCCTCAGATTACAGGGCTGGTCAAAGCACACTGCGATGCTCACTTCTCTCCCTCGCTCTCTTTTTCCCACTAGCAGAACTTCCTACTGGAAGCTAAGGGTTTGATCACCATGCTTAGAAGCCTGAGAAATGTTTAGTTAAACGTATCATTGAGTAGAAGAAAACATTTTTATCATCCTTTTCTCATGGCAGATGAGACTTACTGAATGCATACGATTTGCTAGTCTCAATGGTGAGTCCCTTAAAGGGTGTTATCTCATTTCGTACTGACAGCCTTTTAACAGAGGCATAAACATTATCCCCATTTGAGTGACAAGGAAACAGAGATTTTGAGAGATTTGCTCACCCCCTCAAGGTCGCCCAGAATACCTGTGCAGCAGGGGTCCCCCCCGGATTTGCTTATACTGAGGTTCATTCCCCATACTGCCTTCCGAAAGGAACCTTCACTCCCGGAAGGGCAGTTAAAAATCTAAAAACAAAAACAAGAAAATAAAATCCCTGCTCTTTGTACCGTCTAGCAATTACCCGTGTTGCCGTTTCGTTATGAATCCGTTCAGTTTTTTGCCTCTGCATTTAAAAACAGAGACTTGCCAGTCAGACAAAGACAAGTGCCATGTGATTTCACTTGTATGTGGAATCTAACGAGCAAAATAAACTAACCAACAAAACAGAAACAGACTCATAGATACAGAGAACAGACTGACAGCTGTCAGAGGGGAGGGGGGTTGCGGGGGCTGGCTGAAAAGGGGGAAGGCACTAAGCAAAAAAACAAAATCAAAAACTCATGGAGACAGAGGACAGAATGGTGCTGGCCAGAGAAAAGGGGGTGGGGTGAGGGTGGGCGAAAGAGGTTGAACGGGGAGCAGTGGTGGTGGAAGATGGAAGGAGACAAGGCTTCGGATGGTGAGTGCGCAGCGCAGTGTGAAGACGACGTGTTGTAGAGCTGTGCACTTGACACCTACATAGATTTATTGAACAATGCAACCCCAATACATTCCATTGAGAAAAGAGTAACAAATATTTATCCAACAACAAAAAAAACCATAGACATTAGTAGAGATGGGCCGTGCTTAATATCCTACTTTTCCTTTTGACATTTGGGACTCCTTTTCCATCATGGTGCAGAATATTTTTCAGCAGCATCCTTGAAATGGGCGATGTGTATTTCAGTGGGGAGCATTTGCCAGACATCCTGGCTGCCTTTTTTCCCCTTCCTCCTGCCCTCCCTCCCTCCTTCCTTCCTTCCATGTTATGTAATCAGGATGAATTCCTGGCGGTTGAGCGCTGGACTGGTGGTTAACATATTTTAAGGCTCATGATACAATGCTCACGTCAAATTGGTTTTACATTTCATCTGCATTGTATGGATAGAAAGATTTGTTTCTTCCAAGGGCTTTGAACTTAAATCACGTACACAGACACACACACACACACACACATCACAGAGGAAATTGTATTTGGTTTTCGTTTGCATTTCTTTGACTACCAGTATATGAAGCATTTGGGCAATGTATGCACATAATTAAAAAAAAGGGGACAATAGTGAAAGCCAGATTCTCTGAAATATGAGGGATATTAAGACCCATTTCAAAGTAAAGAAAATCTTGTCGGCTCAGTGTTAACAGCTATAAAAATAAAGGCAGAGCGGTGTAAGAGAAGGCCTGAACTCCCTACACTTAGAGTTCTTAGAGAACCCTAAAATCAAGCAAACAAAACAGCAAAAACTGTTACAAAAATCAGCAGCAACAATTTAATACAGCGGATGAAATAGGGCACATTAGTGGACTCCAGAAACCTCTGCGGGCAGCGAGGACTCCTCGGTCCCAGGTGCTCTCTGACGCGGCAGAACTCGCCCCACCCCCACCCCGCCCCCACCCCACCCCCGCTGCTTTTCTCCTTGGGAAGCAGAAAGCAACAAAGCCTCCCTGGGCGCAAACGCGTCCTGTACACAGTCAGCCTGTGTCTCTCTGCTTCCTGTTTACCCCGCAAATAAAATAATAGAACTCTGGGCCAGTAATCCTAAATCCGTGTACAGGAGTCGGAGCGGTGCTCGGTTAGAATACGGAATGATTATTTCTATATTATTTGCAAAAGTGAACCTCAAATGCAAACTACTTTTTGTTTTTCCAGGCTTGTTTTATTTATTTAAACTTTTTCCCATCATACTTATCCCCCCCATACCCTCTTCCACTTCTACCCACCCCCACTGCCCAACAATCTAGTTTCTTGTAGGCAACTGGAAAACCCCTGCTTTGCCAAGCTTCGAAAACAGAGAGCAAGATCAGACAGACAGTGAGTGAGCCAGGGCCGCGATCACCTCGTCTGTGAAATGGGGCAAATAATGAGGATTGGAGTGGATTGAGTGTGAATAATGCAGGTTGCTGGGGACATTCAAATGAGAATCAAAACATGTTCTCTGCTCCTCAACGGGTCTCTGAGGAATTTTAAAGTTACTTAGACTATGTTGTCCTTATAGGAAAAGGCTGCATTCAAAAAAAAAAAAAAAAAGCCTCCAAGCAGGAGATCCGGGGTCCATGGTCCCCCGCCCCGGCACCCCTCCCCCCTGCCCCACCTGTGTCTCTCATAGCCTTGGGGGGCTTGCGGGTTCCACACCGGAATCCCTTGTTTGTTTTCTTCAGAAGGATTGAATTTGAGCACAGCATGCTTCTTGTCTGCTTGGTCAAATACTTGTCGTTGGATATATTCTGAGTGATTTTCTAAGCGAGGAGTCATTGACTCTTATGCAGCATAAATACCAGCAACCCGCGATTCCCGACTTCCTGCGTGGGGTCTGGACTCTCCTTCCAGGCATCGGACTCCAGGAAGGCGGTGTGTGAGCCTCCTCTTGCCAGCAAACTCCTGGGAAAGCAAAGCTGCCTCACTCCAATCCCACCCTCACACCTCCAGCTACGAGTGGATAAGAAAAAGTGCTGTCTGTCTCCCACAATGCACTGTGACCCAGGAGTCATTTTCAAATGAACTAAGGATACACACACAGAGAACAGCATGAGCGAATCTCAAAAACAGGGTCGCCCCGAAGGAGCCAGACCCCAAGGCGGAGAGGCACGGTTAGAAGACGGAGAGGGGATTTGCACGAGGGAGTCTGAGTTGACACGCGCACTGTGTGGATGCTTCTGGAGTGTCTCTTGAACATGGAAACGCCTTGTCCTTGGCAGCAGGATCAAGTGAGGACACATTTCTTGCTTCCAGGTTTCCCCACGGGCCACATGCTCCCGTAATGCTGTGACTCACGGAGCCTGCCGCTCTCAGTGAAATCTGCCAGTTCCTCCAAACCTCTCTCAGAAAGCCTTTGGGAGTCTAGCGCTATCATCACCAGGATTATTAATAATCGGCATCCAATTTGCGTAGAATAAATCGCAAAGATTTTAAGTACAGTTTCACAAGTTTTGACACACGGCCACACCCTCTGTGACACCGGCTAACTGGTTCAGACCCTTCCACCGGCCCGAACACTCCCTCCTTCCTCTTCCCGGTAACAGCTCACCCTCGTCTGCGGTTTTGGTTTCCATCTCTGCAGCTCAGACTCGCCAGTTAGCGCTTCATACAGATGGGACCAGGCGACCTGTACACGTTTGGGTCTGGCTTCCTTCAATACTACAATGTTTTTGAGATTCACTCATGTTGTCGTGTGTAGCTTTATTCATTTTTAAATTACTCCCGGGTCATAGTTCATTGTGTGCACATACGGTACTTTGTTTATCCATTCATCGGTTGAGGGACTGCTTTGATTTCTCTTCCAGTTTCTGCCTGCCATGAGTAAAGCTGCAGTGGGCGCCTCTCACTCTTTGGGGGGACATATATGTTTATTTCTCTTGGAGAAATACCTTGGAATGGAATTGCTGGGTCATAGGGGAGATGTATGTTTAATGTACGTAGAAGAAACTGGTCAGCTTCCCCCAAGCGGGGAACTTTCTCGGTGTGGAGGCTGCTGATGAAATTCTGTGCCTCCTTCCCTGCCCCTCAGTAACACAGGAGTGTGTTTTTCTTTGTTTGGGGAGACTGATCACAAAATAGGGCCGTATCTCTTTACCCCTCCCCAAACCTACACCCTTTGCGAGGTCGTCTTTGCAGCGCCACCCATCAAGCATCAGAGTCTATTCCCACTTCTTGGATATCAGCTAGATGTGCGTCTTGCTTTGACCAGTAAACGCAGTGAAAATGAAAGTAAGCCATTTCCCCACCTGCACCTCCCGAGACCTCATTCACATCGTGTACGTTCTGGAATCCTGGGACACTCACGCGCAAGTCTGGTGTAACCTGCTGGGGGTGGAGAGACCACAAGGACCGGGGCTTAACGGTCCCAGCCGAAGCCGTCACAGGCAAGTCTGCAGCCAGCCGACCTCCTAACACACGAGAGAGCCCACTCTCCACTGGTAGAACCACCTACTCGGCCCACAGCTGACCTCAGAAGCATGAGTGCGTTCGACTTTGAAGAGAAGAACCACCTGGCCAGTTGTTTTCCATTGAGTTTTGGGCTGATATGTTATACAGCCATATCTAACTGACACACTTCTGTGAGGACCAGTCTCCACCGTTCCCTCTACCCTTTACTGCTCGTATAAACACGGGCAAGTTAGGTACCATCTTTCAAACTCCCTCATCTATAAGGTGGGAGTTGTAACTCTTTACAAAATTGCTTTGAAGATCAGATGAGCAACTGGTAGGAAATGTGGGTAGTTGAAACATAACAGTGCCTGGCCCATAGCGAGCCCTCGGTAAATTCTTGCTGCGGTCATAGTAATGATTTCAGAAACCGCCACCCGTGTTTCTTTCTCTCTCTCTTTCTTTTTTTGCCTTAACACATTTTCTTGTAGGATATATTTTTCCTGTGATTTTAGAAATGGAAAGGTCTGGACATCCTCAGCATTTGTCCTAGTTTGGAGTTCAAGTGCATTTTTTTTCCCACCAGACGTTTCATAATTACATGATATAGCTAAGCTATTAATTTTCATTGATGGAGAAAGTCATAATGACACATGCACAATGGTCAAGTCTCAAGTGCTTTTCCGATGGATTTGTATTGTGGGAAATTGCAACGGGGTTCGTTGCCAATGCATTTAAAAGCTAGTGGCACGTGAAAGACAAGATGCATTTATTTAGTGGCCAGACACTATTCCGTATGCATACCGAGTCATGGGATCTCTATAATAATTTCCTGTCTTTCGCAGCTCATCCCCTTCTGCCACCATTGGGGACTACCCTCCAAACACTGGAAACCACTGATCAAGGTCAACAGTAGCCTGCGATAGGAGCGCTGCGATACAAGGATTGCGTACTTCTGGCCCGTCCTTGCCTCCGAGTTCCCCTAGCACCGCTCTCCCGCTGACTCATTTTGCTCCATCCATGCCGGCCTCTGGCTGCTCTTCCTCTGTGCAAAATGAGTTCTTGGTCTCTTGCTGGTCCCTCTCCTGGGAAAGCCTGTCTCCCAGCAATTCACACGGCCACCTCATCCTGGCATCCAGATGGCACCTCCTTCAAGGCGTTTCCCCAACCCTCCAGGTAAAGCAGCCCTCCTTCCGTCCCATTCCTCTCTATTTCTGCCGGTTCGTTCCCTTCACACCCTTCTCCAGTAGGATGCCCAAGGCTTATTTCTTGATTGTTTCTCTGTGCTGTACCTACCGGGAGTCCCATAGACAAGGCAAGTTCTGTGTAGTGCTTGGCACGTTGTGGTGCTTAGAAAGTTTATGAATGAATCATTTTATAGATGAGTCCAGAGGGCATGGAGGCAGTTTCCTAAATCTCCTGGTTATGCTCCTGTCCAGGGTGGGAAAAATAGGTTTACAGCTGTGAGTATGGGAAACACAGAGTTTATTCTTGTATCATTAGTTATTGATCATTGTATTATTTATTTTAATTTCAAAGGAGTTCATCATCACCAAACCATTATTTGTTTTTAAAGATTTTATTTGTTTACTTTTAGACGGAGGGGATGGGAGGGAGAAAGAAGGAGAGAAACATCAGTGTGTGGTTGCCTCTCACGCCCCTCACCAGGGACCTGGCCTGTAACCCAGGCAGGTGCCCTGACTGGGAATCAAACCGGCGACTCTTTGGTTCTCAGGCCGGCGCTCTATCCACTGAGCCACACCAGCCAGGGCTAGTTTCCGTATGAACAACTGTAAACCTACTTTTGCCCCACCTTGTACATGCACATATCTGTGTGTATTGTATCACTATGGTAAAATATACATAAAAATTTGCCACTTCAGCCACTTTTTAAGTATCAAATTCGGTTGCATTAAGTACATGACCACGAAGTCCAGAGCGTTTTTGTCATCTCGGACACAACCTCTGTCCCCGTCAGTCAATAATTCCTCATGTCCCTCTCCCTTCCCCCAGCACCCCGGACCTCTGTCCTTCCTGCCTCTATGAATTTACCTATTCCAGGTACCTCATAAAAGGGGAATCACACTCTGTGTGTTGCTTTGTGTCTGGCTTATTTCACTTAGCGTAGCCTTTGTGCTTCATAGCGTTGATTTAACTGTAAGTTTGTAGAATTTCACTGTTTTGCAGACTGTTTTACAACCGGTGAGTGAAGTTCCTGACCATGTGACAATGTGCTGTGACGCACTGGTCGAGTCGGCTCCAGCCCGGTCCCACGGTCCTGAAGCCAGAGTCCGGCCAGGAATCCAGACTCCACAGCCCCACTCTCCCTCGCCCACCCCACTGGCCTTCCTGACCCCACTGGGTCCCGTCATCAGTCACCTCACCACAACCCAGGACAGAGCCCGGGCATGCTAACCCCTCGCCCCCTTCAGAAATGTGACTGAAGACCGTCTGAGAACACTGATGCGCTTCTACTGCGAGGCCAACGCTTACTGACTCACGTTAGGCCAAACACATACGAAATCTGACCCTCCCCAAAGCCCGAGAATGTGCTTATTGGTTTTAGAAAGAGAGGAAAGGAGAGGGAGAGAGAGAAAGAAATAATTGATGTGAGAGAGAAACATCAATTGGTTGCCTCCTGTACAAACCTCAACAGGGATTGAATCTGCAACCTAGGAATCTGCCCTGACTGGGGATTGAACCTGCAAACTTTTGGTGTATGGAACAACACTCCAACCAACTGAGCCACCCAGCCAGGGAGATATAGCATATATGATATATATATATTTGTCTGTCTGGAAAAAGTCCACCCACTGTTAACATGAGAACAGGTTGTGTGACATCGATATAACCTGGCAGCCAAGGAGAGTGGACCGGAATGCGCATGTGTGAACAGTGATGATTCACTGTACTCATCAGTGGGGGCAGTAGATGCCCTTGAGGGAGCATGTGCACTGTGTGGCCATCGAGTTCAGAATGACTGAGTGAGTAGAGCAATGAATCTGCATCAGATTTTGCGTTAAACTTGAACATTCCTTCACGGAAACTATTTGGATGACTCAGAAGGCCGCAGCTGTGGGCAACTGGTAGCTGGCAGCTTCATACGACAATGCACCTGCTCACACATCATGTCTCGTGCAGAGTTTTTTGGCAAAACATCAAATCACCCAGGTGACTCAGCCCCCCTACTACCCAGATTTGGTGACTTATGACTTCTGGTTTTTTGAAAAAGTAAAATCATCTTTGAAAGGGAAGAGATTTCAGACCATCAGTGAAATTCAGGAAGATACGATGGGGCAGCTGGTGGTGATTCCAACAAAGGATTTTGCAGTGTTTTGAACAGTGGAAGAGATGCTGGCAGAACCATGTGAAGTTCCAAGGTGCCTACTGTGAAGGGGACAGAGGTGTCATTGTCTTATATATAATGTTTCTTGAATCTTGTATCTTCTTCAATAAATGTCTATTTGTCATATTCCATGGCTGGAATATGTAAATAAAGTAAAAATAGTTTTCTCGTATTTTTAAAATTAAATTTATTGGGGTGACACTGGTTAACAAACTTGTATAGGTTTCAAGTGTACCATTCTATGAGATATCATCTGTTGCATTGTGTCGTTATATATTTTTAGGGCAAGAAAATGGAGACAATAACGTGTCCTTGGGATAACCCTGTCATGTGAGTTCCTTCCATCACCTGGGAATGCAAGTCTCTCACCAGGACACGGTGTCCTCTCACCGCACACTAACCAGAACCCGGTGGGTCTGGGGCGTAGGCCCTTCAATACGACTGTCTTGGGCGCTGTGTACAAGGCACAGGTGACATGCAGTTGGTGTCTCCAGGTGTCACAACAAATACCTGCTTCAGGGAGGTTACAGACTCAGGGAGAACTCAGGCAACAGACAACTGAATACACTGATATATAATATAATACCAGGTAGTGAGTGACAAGCGCTCTGGGTAGAGGAGAGAGGGACATAGCAGGGTAAAGAGACAGAGTGAGAAGAGGGCAAAGCTGTTTTAGGTGGCGTGGCGAGGGAAGGCCTCTCGGAGGAGATGTCACTATGCTGAGGGTGAGGATGTCTGGGGAAGAGTGTCCCAGGCAGAGGGAACAGTGTTCCAGTCAGAGGGAACAGCATGTGCAAAGGTCCAGAGGAGGAATAAGGTCTGTGTGCGAGGCCGGTGCCTGCAGCAAAGGGAAAAAGGGAGGCGGGAGATGCAGCGGATTAAGCTGGAGAGTATCCACTGGCCAGATACTACAGGGCACTGTAAGCCACCACAAGGACTTTGGGTTTTATGTTAAGTGGCTGGAAGTCATCGGAGTGGTGATTATATAATACTTGCCTTTTAATCCTTATAATTAATATTATTTTACTTAATCCTTTTAATAATCCTACAGGGATAAATGTTGTTATCCCCACTGGGTACTCGGGAAAGTGAGGCTTGGAAGGAAAAAAATAACTGGTCCAGGTTTACGTGCTTGGTAAACAGTGGAGCCAGGTTTTGATTCTAGAAAGCATGACCAGCTGCCCAGTCTGTCCAGGACTGGCCCAGCTTCAGCATGGATAACCTTGCATCTCGGGAGCCTCAGTCCTCGGCAAAGCTGGATGGTTGGTCCCTCTAATTCCAGGCTATCTTCGCCTCCAAAGCCCCTTTGCAGAAATCATTCCAGGACACTGGAAGAAAAGGACTAGAATTTCAGGAGCTCCAAGCTTCCCTTCTGAATCCTGCTAAGGAGAAAAAAGGTATCTTACTAATTGTCCCTTCAAAAGGATGTCTGTCATCTGGGGCTCGGCAGCTCAGAGAAGGGTGGCCCTTACCTGCAGTTATCACTGCTGTAGCGTCCACACTGGGAGGCTTTGATGAGTGAATGGTTGCTATTAACAACCACGTGGGGGCTGCAAGCGCTGCCCAGGGCTGTCGTGGGCAGACTGGGCGGGAGGGTCACCCAGTCTGCGTCGGGCGGCAAATCCGCAAGGCGGATCTCCTCAGCAAGGCTCCAGCTTCTGTGTGTGTCTCTCTCTGGCTGCCTAGCTCTAGAATCTCTGATGAAAGTGTTTTTCTGATCAGAAGGCAGAAGTCCTCTTAGCAGAACCCAGCTGAGATAAAGGGGCCTCTGCTCTGCGTCCACCATAAGGTTTTCAAGCATCGTAGTCCTGGGACTGGGATCTAGTCCTTCTCAGTCACCGATGACTCATTTCATCATTAAAAACAGTGAAGGATGCCTTGAGTAGCATGGCTCAGTGGGTTGGGCATCGTCCTGCAAAATGAAAGGTTGCTGGTTCGATTCCCGGTCAGGGCACGTGCTTGGGTTGTGGACCAGGTCCTCGGTTGGGGATGTATGAGAGGCAACCGATCGATGTTTCTCTCTCACATCAATGTTTCCTCTTCTTTCTCCTCACTTCCCCTCTCTCTAAAGATAAATAAACAAAATCTTTTAAAAAACATGGTGATGGAAAGAGACATGGCTTGGGATGGTGAACACACAATACGATATACAGTACAGATGATGTATTATAGAATTGTAGCCCTTAAACCTACGTACATTTATTAATCAGTGTCACCCCAATACATTCAATTTAAGAAAAAGCATTGGAGCATTCCAGGTCAAAAAGGAAGGATACAAATAGTAACACAGACGCAGTAGCTACACTTTTCTGAGCACCGATTCCATGTCGGCCAAGTTCTCTGTCGTTTAAGCAACGGGATATTCTTTGCAGGTGGCTGCGGTTGGCGCCTGATGAGGACTCGCAGGCTCAGAGTGGTTAAGGAACTTGTTCAAGGTCACACAGCCTGTGAGGGGCAGGCGTAAGAAGCTGAATCCCGGAGTGTCTGACAGCAGACCCTGGCTCTTGGTCGGTACAGGCTCTTTCTTGCGTGGGGGGAGATGCCTGGGGCCCCTGAGCTGGTGGATCTCCCCCCAGGAATCCTTCACCTGGGGCCCGTGGATTCCCCCAAGTGACGCTTAGATAGAATTCAAGATAAAGAGATACCCACGCCCACAAACTTGATCATTTTTTTCTCACTTTGAAGGAGGCAGACCACAGCAGGATGCTCCGTGCTTGGAACTTTGACACCAATGGAAACCAGATATTTTCATATCACATCAGAATTACAGGTGGTCTGAAATACCATTTATAGTCATTGTTATTTCAAAATTACAGTTGTTTTTAGACTTCCCACCAGGGCTTGTCATTTAGTGTATTAATAAAAAAGCACGTAGACTACCATTTTCCACATGTGTTTAAGATATTTCTGTTGATAACTGTATTTTAATATAACTGGTTTTCTTTGCAGGCTTGCTCATTATTTTGTACATTTAAAAACAATTTTGAGAAGGGCATCGTCCCAGGCTTCCCCTGGCTCCCCACAGGATCCATGACACAGGGAAGACTTGAGCCCTTGCAAGGAGCTGGGAAGCGGGCCACTTATGGAATAAATGTCTCACTTCGGGAACACAAAATCTTAACATCGTTTCTTTACAATATCACCAAAACTTGCACATCGAAGCGGCAGGGAAAGCCTTAACGAACATACCTCATTCCTTTATGCATTCCTTCAACGATCGTTAATTGGGCACCTACTGTGTGCCAGGCCCCGTGAGTGGCAGGGGACACAGGACAGACCGGAAGGAACTCTGCTGTCACAGGGCCGACCTCATAAAGGGTCAAGACACCAATGAAATAATAATTGCACACATAATTGGCTTACGCAAGTGTGACGGGGCCTGTGGCAGGCTGCTCCGAGAATTTCCTACCACACTCTGCTTGGCTCAGGTCTGAGGGATGGGCAGGCTGCTAACTAGGCAAAGGGGGGTGGGGGGTGTGAGCGGGAGCTGGCTCGCACAGGCTTGCGACAGCTGACTGTTACATTTTCAGGAATTTTGCGAGCCAGTTGTGAAACGCAGCCATCTTTAAAAATTAGGTTACATAAACTCACCATTAACTAAATTCTCCTAAAAGCAAAGAAAACAAACACCGCTGTCAGTGCTCTAGAACAGAAGTCACAACAGGTGGGGCCCCTGCTGTCTCACACCAGGATGTCCCTGCCCTTACAACTTGAGCGCCGTGTCTGGAACACCACTCATGTCAGATGTCACCTTTGCACTGAGGACTCTCCCAAATGCTTCCCATCCATGGCCTGCTCCCCTCCCCCACCCCGTTTAAACAGCAACTCCCCCCACTTTCGCCTTCCCTCTCCTGCTTGCTTTATCTTCCTCCATAGTTTTTATCGCCTTCTAACACTCTCTGTAATTTGATTCATTTTCTGTCTTTATCACTCTAAGGTTAAACTCCCTGAGGGTGAACGCCCGCCTTGTGGTACTGCTGGGTCTAGAGCTGCTCCCGGCACAGAGAAGGCCAGGAGATACTTGTTGGATGAATGAAGTTGGGGATTGAGCACTGTTTAGGTGCTGACTGATGACGTAAAAGCCTGTTTTAGAATACCTCGCTCGGGGCATACTAATTAGGGCATTATTCATTGTTTATCTGGATTAACCGGAGTTCTGTATTTTATTTTCTAACTCAGGTCATTTTCGTTATAAGGTCAAAACGCACGCCCCAGATGGAGCAAATGACGGTGGTGTCAGCCTCCTGGGGAGGTGTGGCCGCACGAATTAACACGGGCAAAGCCTTAGGTCAGCACCTGGACGCGGCAGGCACTCAGCCAGTGTTGGGTGGTGTGTAAGGCAGCTCTCGCCGGTTCAGCAGACTCACGGCACCGGCGTGCAGCTCCCTGAGGGCTCACCTCACCGTCCCCAGGGCTTGGTGCAGGTCTTCTTACCCCGAAAGAACCCAATAATGTTTACTCTGTGATACCGAATCACTAAGAAGCTCCTTTGCGAACTCAATGAATGGAGAAGACTCCTTTAAAAAATTTAGTGAATGGAGAGCCCCCATTTTGTTTCTCACCCCTTTTCTGGGCTGACTCACCCACCCTTTGAATGCCCGAGGGGGCCAGTTTGCTCCTGGTCTTCCCTGAGGTCTGGGAAGTGAGCACAGTTAGATCGGCCTTGGCCATCAGCTGCTCTGCTCAGTGGCGCCTCCACCCCTGCAGAAGCCTTCCAGCTTCTACTTTTGAGAGCTCAGGTGTCTGCTGCCCATTCCACTTTTACCCAAAGCGTGAACCTACTGCTTAATTAGTTTAATTGTGGGGTCACAGGCAGCGGCAGCGGGCTCCTAGGGAGGGCCTCTAACCCTGCACTGTCCACGCAAGCGTGGCTCGCGGGGGCCCACGTGGCCACTCTGCCACGTTCTCTGGCAGTGGCCAGAACATACTACAATTTGTTCTCAGTCTGTCTGTTTCAAAACAACAACAACAAACAACAACAACAATGTAATAATAATACATAGCAATATGTACTCATGGCCAACATTTTTACACGGGATGGAAGTATAAAGTGAGACCTAAAAGTTGTTTGAACCCAGAAGTAAAAATTGCGAATGGTTTCCAGTGTGCGGAAATGCTCTGCACCTGCACGACCGATCCCTGTGCAAAGTCTGCAAGCATGCGCGTGCATATCTGGGGGCTATTTAACATTTCGATGTATAGCGTTACATTGGAAGCTACACAATCCCTGTCCTGTTGATATTTAGTTTTTCTAAACCATAGTGAAGGACGTCAGTTGAATGCTGCGCACAGTCATTCTGAGTGCATTGCACGTTTTCTATAGTTACATTCACCCGTAAATGTCTGTCCGCTTTATTTTGTACAAATGGAGTTATGTGATGGGTGACCTACCTTAGCTGCTGATCCACACATCCTCGCTGCCTTTAATGCCTGTGTTGGAGTCCACTCATTCTTTTTTATAAGGCTGCATGCTATTCGATTGGAGGGCCGCGTCACAGTTTATTTCATGAGTCCCCTATTATGAAGCTTGTAGGTTGCTTCTAGATTTGTGCCGTCAGAAACATAAAGAACATGCAACAGAGCAAATGAAACACATCCTTGAGCCTGCGCATGCGAGCGGCTTGAGTGCACAGCTGTGTCCGGTCCAGGCCGCAGCCAATCAGAGGGCAGCAGGCAGTCCGTGTTAACCATTTAGTTGTTGGATCCTGGGAAGTCCCAGCTGATTCTGGGAGGGGTCAAGGCAGCTAGGGTGGCAGAGAGACACTGGCCAGCGTGGGGAGGTGGCTGTGGACCACTGGTGTTGAAACCTTCGTATATGTGTGTGTGTGCACACACACACATATATATGTGTATATGTATTTTAGAGAGTGAGAGAGAGAAACATCAAATTTTGCTGTTCCACTTCTTTATGCATTCACTGGTTGATTCTCGTATGTGCCCTGACTGAGGATTGAACCTGCAACCTTGGCGCATCGGGATGACGCTCTAACCAACTGAGCTACCTGGCCAGAGTCTGAAACCTTTCTATATTTTAACTGCCAGGATAGTCCTCCTGGTCATCCTTGTTGGATCTAGTCCCTGTTGGAGTTTATCCACAGATTTCTACCCCTGGAATTCCTGGGTCGGATGGTCTGAACTCTTCCTTTCAATTAGCCTATTCCCGCACCTGCCCTTTTTGTGAGACATGTGTATAAAATGCTAACAGGAGATGACGTTTGTGAGAGCTGAGCACCAGCTGGCAGCCTGCCGTCGTCCCAAGAATGCAGTGGAGCGGGTATGGTCACCACCCCCACTTTACAGATGGGGAGCCTGAGGCTCAGAGGCCTGTCCAAGGTCCCATAGCTAGTTGCCAGCAGTGCTGGGGCTCCGACCCATTCCCATAGGGCCCTGCAGCTCTAAGCTACTGACCTTCTAAACCCTGATGAGCCCTGAAAAGAAAGAGAGGGAGGCCCACCGTGCCCACACACGCACATACACACAAACACAAAGACACTCAGACGTAGATGGGGACGAGAAGACAAAAGGAGATAAATGTCATGACCCACAGGAGTTTGAGGTCTAGTAAAGGGCACTTCTTACACTGGAGAGCGTGGACTTAACCATTCTGAGCTTCAAGTTCCTCATCAGTAAGTGGGAAGAGGAACCCAGCGGGACCGTTGAAGGGGAGCGCGCTAACCCGCATGCAGAGCCTGTGGCCGCGGGGAGGCGTGCACTCTGGGGCCTGTGCGTGCCTCCGAGGGCCCCTTTACCTTCTGAGAACGGGACTCTGCAACACTATCGCCTAGGATTGTCCTCTAAGGGCCTGCCATTCCTCTCCACAAGGTGCTATGCCTGTTCCCAGTCACCCTAAAAATAGCCTCCAAATTTCCCAATTCTAGAAATGATTCTCGTTTAGCATAAAAAATCAGAAAGTACGATTAATTTTCAGGAAGACAAAAAGTCAGCTGCGATGCCATCTACTGCTAACACTGGGCATTATGACATTCGAGGTGGGGCCCAAAATCCCGGACTTTATTTATGAAAACTGTGTATTTATTCTTACATGTTCAGACTTCAGCCAACTTCAGAGTACTCCCCGTGTGATGCAATACACCTGTCGACATTTTTTCCACTGCTCAAAACAGTTTTAAACTGTCAATTTTGATGCCTTTTAGTACTTCTGCTGTTTTTTGTTTCACCTTTTCTACATCAGCCAAATGTTTCCCTTAGAGGGCTTTTTTCATCCGGGGAAATAAGAAAAGTTGGGTGAATAGGGAGGGTGGGACATAGGGGTCATACTGTTTTTGGTCAAAAACTGCCTAACCCTCAGCAGTGTGGGCACATGCTTGTAAATCACTCATCATGAAATCGGCAAATGCATTGAAAGAGTCTTCAAAAAAAATTTCACTGAAGCCAAATGCAGCCTCTCACAACAACACCAGCTGGTGCACTGATACAGATGGGTCTCTAGAACACTCACCTAGCAGGTGAAGCAGTCCTATAAAGGGCCTGGCCTCCAGAAGATAATTCTGGTTTTTGGGGTCCTCCTCGTATATTTAGATTTATATACTTAAAGACCCCAAATACTCCACCATAATGAATACCCTGCCTGGTCCAGTTCTGCCTCCCTCCAGTTCGTGCTCGACACCGTAGACTTTCTGGGACAAAATGGGGACACTCCATGCCTTGGATGAACACTTTCGGTGGCTCTCGCTGCCCTCACTATCTCCTTCACTGAATCACAGAGCCCAGATGTTCTGGGCGGTTTCTCCCCCTGCCCTCATCTCCCTCTACTCCCTCTCTCTCCCTAACATCTCTGCTCCTCTGGTCTTTGACCAGCCCAGCCCACTTCCCTGTTGAACCCGGTGCTGCGGTGGGAGCCAGTTTCATTCCCTCTGGGAATCCTCCCTAGCCCCCTTCCTGGGGTCTGTCCCTGCACCCCCACCTCCGCAGTCACCCTGCTCACACCTCGTTGCTGTGCCTGGTATCCGTCCGCACCACGGTCTGTGAGCCCCACGAAGGCAGCCAGGCAGCCGTGTTTTGTGAGCCAAACTGTACCCCCAAGGTCTAGCACCACGGCTTGGTTCGGATGTGCGTGCTGCGCACTTACCGTAGTCAACTGCGAACAGACCGGCGTGGCTTTGACTTAGCGTAGTGCCCAAGCACAGCATGTACGTGTCTTCACACTCCGTGACAAAGGTTGGGTGGCGGAGTATAGGGCTGACTGGACCTGTGTCCCTTCGCTGGGTTGTCCCAGATCATCAGCTGTGAACATTCTCCGCAGGCCATGCAAATGCCCAACATCGCCGTTACTCAGCCGCATGAGTGCTGCCCCCCACTGGAGTGCACGCCCAAGATCGGGGTGGGGGGGCAGGAATGGCATGGCTGCTTAACAGTGCACTTGGCCTTCCCATGTGGTACCCGGCTCCTACGAGCGTGTCACACAGTTGCCGGCGCACAGAACCCAGAGATTCAACCACCGTGCTCGGTACACGGATTCTTCTGAAGTTCTCATCACCACTTTTACTTTAAAAGGTGTGCAAGCGCGTGCCTTGTTTTATTTATGTCTAATACTTGCTGCACTGGGGGATACTGTGGGAGGCGGAGAACATTAAGAAAGCCCTCTTGGGAGTGGAGGCGGGCCCGTGCGTGCGTGTGTGAGATGTGTGGGCAGAGGCCAGCAGAGGCAGAGGAAGTGTGTTCCTTCGCCACAGACGGGACGAGGATCCGACATGGTCCTGTCGGGGAGGATGCTCAGCATCTTCCGTGGGCATCGGTGGTGTTTCCGCCTTTGAATGTGTGAATGAGCAAACGTGCTTGAGTTGAACACCTGCTCCAGAGGGGCTGACACGGATAAGGAAGAAGCAGACCCCGGAGCTGAGCTCTGCGGAGCAAAATCCTACCGTTCTCATCACCCAGAGATCGTGGCAGTTATGAGCATCACGCCAGTAAATGTACTTCTGTTACCCCAGGCCCTGGGGCTATCTAGTACTCTGTTTTATGGGGAGATTATAGGATGACTCCATTGCTGATACTCAAGGTCAGTCACCGACTTAGATGGGTCTCCTACTGACGTTGACTGTGAATGCCTTGACATTTAGGATCTGCTGGGATCAAACTGGCATCTGCCACTCCTTAAGTTATTTCAAGTATGAGATTGTTGATTTGGTCCACGAGCCTCTGAAGCTTAGCTTTGTCTCTTCCCTGTTCAGCTAAAGGAAAACAGTAATTGGTGGTTCCAGGAATCCCTTATTTCAAAAATGCATGGAAGAGACCTTGCTTTTGACTAAGGGGCTACCATGTTCTTTGTTACTAACAGTAGTTCAAGTACTGGCACTGGTGAATGATTTGCTTTTAGAAATATTAGTTCGAAAGTATTTAAGGATTGCAGTAATGTCCCTCTCACTCACCAGCTTCTGTGTTAGCCCAGATCCCTGCCTGTGAGTCATGGAAGTCAACTCAAACTAGCGTAAGCAGAGCTCTTGAAACAACCCCCCCCCCAAATGGAATTTATGGGCTCCCTCAGCTCAAAAGCTTTAGAGGTAGAGGCAGGACATGATTCAAAGTCTTAAGAGTGTCCCCCCCCCTTCTCGGTCTGCTTGCCTCTCCCTATCTTCATTTTCAGCCCGCAGGTCCAAGTTTCTGTTGCACACAAGGTTTTGATCTGAGAGAGATGGGGAACATATTCCCAATACCTCTGGCAAAAATCCTGTGGAGAGGGGGATCCCACTTGGTCAGACCTGGGTCCCCTGCCCATCCTTAGTGTGGGTCAGGAGACGGTCAGGCCCATCGAGTCATGTGACTTGAGCAGGATTCTGAGGTTTGGGACCATACCATTCTTTGCAGTGGGGATGTCCTGTGTATTGTAAGACATTTAGCAGGACCCCCGGTCTCTAGGTTCTAGTACTAACTGCCCCCTCCACGCATTGTGACCACCAAAAATGTCTCTAGCCGTTGCCAAATGCCCCCTGGCGGACAAAATCACCCCCACTGAAAACCATCGCTATGGCGTGGGAGTAGCTTTCGATGGGAAGAGAAACTGGGTGTTTTGTGAGCACCAGAGAAGGAGGTGGGCCTGCAGCTGCGGTCACTCTGTACCATGAACCACGGCAGTTGTTATGATTCAGTGCATTGCGTAAATTCTCACAAAATGATTTTGTGGCTCATAAAAATAGGGGGAAACCTGGGAAAATGTGAGATGCACAGGAATGTCACAGCAGAACCAGAAGGGATGAAAGCCGCCTGGTGTCGTGGTGAGACCTGGGAACTAAGATCGAAATCCCACGGTCCATTGGCTTGAGCTTGTAGTCGGTGCGCCGTCTTTCCTAAATGGCTTCATCTCTTTAATCCTCAGCCTCCTCCCACATAATAGAGGATCCGTGATATCAGACAAACCAATTAATATTACATCTAAGAGTCCTGAGTAAACTGTAACTGTCACACAAACTGGAGGTATTATTTAAATGC
Organism: Trachops cirrhosus; assembly: GCA_028533065.1. Taxonomy (NCBI): domain Eukaryota; kingdom Metazoa; phylum Chordata; class Mammalia; order Chiroptera; family Phyllostomidae; genus Trachops; species Trachops cirrhosus. The sequence goes on from CM052547.1 coordinate 87,391,022, forward strand.
ACTGTTCAGCTAATTCGATATGGGAGCTATTTGGGGGACTTTTCTAGAATAGTTGACCCAGAGTCTGCCTCTGGGTTATGGACTCAGTAAGTGTGGAGCATCATATCCTTTTTCCTTTACTCTCTCTCTCCCTCCTTCTCTCTCTCTTTCTTTGTGGTGTACTGGTTAATAGAAGCCATGTCGCTATTATAAGAAAGAGGATGGTTATTTTAATTTTCTAGCGTGTTTCCAGAGACAAAAGAATTGCTCACCTGGTTAATCACCAATCTCTTTTATTCCTGCAGGAAAGAAAGAAAGAAAGAAAAACAGGAAAGGAAAACATTTCCAGTTCACTGAGCTAACTGCAGGGCGAGAGGCTTAGAAACGATACTTTCCTTGGGAAGAGGCAGGCGGACATTTTGCCCCAGCTGTGCGTGGTGTGCATGTTCTCAGCCTCCTGGCTCTGTTCCACCTTGGTAATAACCCAACCGGTTAATTCAGTGGGATTTAAGCTTCTGGTCTTTGTCTGAACAAATCAGAATTTGCCAGAAAACGTTTGAACAAATTGTGGCGCCCAGTTGTAGTCAGGAGGAGACTCTATTCCAGAAACAAACAAATGACCTAATCGCTGTCAGAGGCAGGGGCTAAATGATTCATCTCTTAAAAGAGATTTATCGTCGGTGTTTACTTCCCAAGTGAGAGAGAGAAAATTTGCTTCTTGATCTAAACCAGTTGGAAGAAAATTTCAGAGTGTCAGTTTTTGGAGCAAACATTTTTTGACGTTTGGAATAGACTCATGATTTATTACGCAAGACCCGCCGGAGAGTTTTCGGTTCAGAATGCCGGGCTTGTTCCTTTTCTGTTTGTAGAAACAGGCTTTTCCTGGGTGACATTTCTGGTGATGGCTATCAGTGGGATCGCTTCTCATATTCTTGTTTCAAATCTCACACTTGCTGAAATGAATTCATACATGGCCTGACTGCGTGTAAAATTTATCTCCTGGAAGATGCTTTCCTCTCAGTGGAAAGCTTTGGGTACTTCCAGAAAAAAAGAGTCAGCATTCTTTAAGTCGGAGACTACACTAAAATTCATCATGATTTACATATGAATAGGAGAGACTGAGAGAGATGTTATTATGTGTGTGGTGAGGAGGTTCTGAATGTTTATAGTCTGAGAACCGATACTACAGAGTCTTTTGTTGTTAGGGAGGGCCCACATTCTCATCCCGCCCCACACCCCCACTTACATACAACCTTGGCTTTGGAGTCAAAATAGCATTCTTCCTACACTGAACAGGACTCGGGGAAATGGTTTTTTCCTTGGCACATTTCTACGGCTGGGAATGAAGGCAGCAAAGAGGCTGATTAATCGCTTCCTAGCTCAGCACATTAATATCACCCTGTTTGCATCTTCCAACTGTTTCTGTTTTGTTTGTCCTGAGGACCCATTTCCTTCCTAATGAAATTTCGGTATGATCTTCTCGTTCGAATGTTTGTCTCTGGGCCCTTTGGGGTTTCCTTTACTGGTATTGTTATTTCACTGGAGAGCTGATCCCCTATCTGTGAACTTCTGCGGAGACACGCACTGGGGGTGGGGGCTGAGAGAGGAGGTATATATGTGGGTGTGGAGAAGACAGGGTCACTCTGCTTTT
>CM052547.1:87392751-87457998 GCA_028533065.1 Trachops cirrhosus
CCCCCGTGAATGCCTTCCCAAATAATGTCTCATCCGTATGAGTCAGTTTCAGGAGCTGACCAGGAAGCCACTGGCCACACTTCTATTTTTAAAAATCACTAGGAAAGACTGGAAATCATTTTAAAAAACAAAAATTTACTCTGTCCTTTCTTCTCGTTTTGTTTTCTTTTCTTTGGGAGGATGAGACGAGACCGAGTCTTTGATTCATGTACGGCCAAGATCTAGGAATAAAACAAACACAGTAGAACTCTTTCCTAAGTGGTAGGCACAGTCCCAGTTCCCACAGTGCCGGGGCCTGGCTGCATCGGGGTTTTGGTGTGTGGCGTTTGGTGTCCACAGCCCAACCAGTGTGCTCTGTGGTACACCTAGTGTTCCCTAGCTCAGAAAGCAAAAGCACTGAACTGATTTATTTTCCTGGATTGGAAGCCACTAAATACAGCCCTTGAGTCGTGCACAAAATCTCATTGTCCTAATGTCAGACAAACACGTGCGTCCATTGTCAAGTTGAATTCAAGTGCAGCAAACCTGCGGCAATAGCATGTGATGGAATCCAGCAACTAATGAACAGCTCTCTCCAATTCGGGCACCTGACGTTTTAAGGGCTTTCTGATGAGCAAAGTTCAACCGCATTTATAGTTTCAGCAGTTCTACTGCTTGGATTTCTGTTTACTTTCACTTCCCTAGGGCAGAGGTCGCTAAGCTGGGTTCCAGGTTTTATATTAGACTATTGAGAGGTGCTCAAATTACCCTATTCCAGGAATAGCAGTACTTTTAATGTGGGAGATTTGAAAGGTGTCTCTGCCTGCTTTAAACAGGATTTCCACTGCTCTGCGTTCATTCTGTCGATACAGGAAACAATTATTGTTTGGAATTGAACTAGACCCTGGAGGGATACGGAGCTCTGGTTGTCCCTCCCTCCCCCTCCTTCTTGAGATGCGAGTTTTGTTTTATCAGAATTAAATAAAAATGGATGATGTGCGGACAAATAGCTGCAGGGAAGAGGAAATCTATTTATGAGATCTTTATTATTTGTGCTTAGATAAGATTGTTCTCTGATTTTGGCTGGCTGTTTAAAAGAGAAAATCATTATTCCTGGCTCCTAAGTCTAGCAATCTCCCAAGAAGAGGGCACACAGCAATTCAAGTGCTTTTGTTTCTCAGTTCCCCGCTGAGCACTCATTCAGTACATTGGCTGATAGTACAGGGACAGCACAGGTCCTAAGCCGATGTGGATACTCAGGTGTCACTTCTCCAGGAAGTGCATCCAGGAACTACCTCTGAGAGACACTGCAGAGCCCCCACCTCCCACCTCCCACCTCCCACCTCCCGCCCTCTTCTTGCCCCATCCATTTTTCTTCAACGTGTTCATCAACACAAGGTGTTATAGTACTACTCATTTTTTACCATCTTATAAACCTCTAGACCAGCACTACCCAGTAGAAATATGATGCAATCAACAGAAGAAATTAAAAATTTGCTAGGAACCACATTAAAAAGTTAAAAACAATGGTGGGGGGATTGCCTGAAGGAGTGGGGGGTGCTGGGTGGAGGGGGGCAATTGGGATAAACTGTAATAGCATAATCAATAAAATACACATAATTAAAAAAATAAACAGGTGAAATGAGTTATAGTATGTTTTATTAAAGTCAATATGTCCAGCATATAATCATTCAATATCAAACAATATAAAATAATTGTTTAATGAGATACTCTGTATTTATTTCTTGGACTAAATCTTCCAAAACTTGGTGGATCTTTTGTACTCACAGCACATGTCAATCTGACTAGCCACTTTTCTTTAAAAAATTTTTATTTATTGATTTATTTTTAGAGGGAGAGGAAGGGGAGAGAGATTGGGAGAGAAACAGAGACCTGGGAGAAGCATGGATCGGCTGCCTCGTGAATGCAGCCCAGACTGGGGCCTGGCCTGCAGCCCAGGCATGTGCCCTGACCGGGAATTGAACCAGCGACCTTTCGGTTTGCAGGACAGTGCCCAACCAACTGAGCCACACTGGTCAGGGCCCAACTAGACACTGTTCAGGTGCTCAATGGCCACATGTGGCTTGTGGCTGCCATACTGTACTGCATGGCTCTGGGATATAAACTCCAGGTGATTATGACTTTGTTTTGTTCATAATAAATAGTCAGTGAAATAGCAAATGAATGTTAGAAAGATGAGAATCACAACCATTTAGCCAAAGGTCTGTGGAGCAGGTATCTCCCGGCAGGCGACAGTGCCCCTGGTCTCCGCTTTTCCCTAACATTTCTCCCTTGCCTTCTGCTCGACGAATAGCAACATCTAAGACATGTCCCTTCGATTATTTTTTCTGCCATTGAACCAGTTTTGCTGGGAAAAGCCCCACGGCGACTCTCGCTACCCACACCCCTCTCGGGATGGACTCCTTCGAGTCCCATCCCTGCTGGACTTCTCTCCTCTCAGCTCTGTGCTCCCTCCCTTCAGTCGAACCTCAAGCTGCCTAACCAGCAATGGCTTGTTAAAAGACCGCACATCCCTGGACATTTTGGCAACACCTCCTGAGTCTCTTTTCCTTCTGTTAAGTCCAGTAAACAAAAGAGGCGCTCGGCATTTCTTTGTACCGGATACCATGGAAGCCGGCTGGGTGTTCTCACCGCAGGGCAGCCTAGACGCTGGCCCGACCTTGGGAGGACTTTCAGTCCAGCGGGCAGAAAGGCCAGCAGACGGCAGCTTCTACGGTGACAGAGGAGGGTGCGGTGGCACACGCATGGGCTCTGGAGGAAGACCGACAGGGTTCACACCTTGGCGCTTACACTTGGTAACGACATGGGTGTGAGTTCTTCAGAATCATCTCTAGGCCTTAGTTTTTTCATGTGTAAAGTGGGGAGAATCGTGGTAGGCACCACATGGTGTCGTTTTGAGGATTAAATTATATCTGTATCTCGGTTTATCGTCATTGCACCGTTACACCCATGCAAAGGAGTGGCTTGGGGTCATTGCCAGCTGTGGTTAAGGGATGTATACATCTACTGTATCAGACATACTAGGATACTGAAGAGCATCCGGCGTTGGCATGTAGTAAATTCTAGGTGTTAGCTAGTATTATTATTCGTGTTCAAAGAAGATGGCCCTTTAAGACAACTCAGGGGACACACCAGCCCAGGCTGTGAGGGGTCAGGTGACATTTCCTGGAGGAAGCCCCATCTCTAGTGACACCTGGCGATGAGCCTGCGTTGGCCAGATGAAGAGTTTAAGGGGAAGGGCACAGCGTGTGGCCAGGCCTGGGAGCCAGCGCTGTGTGGCAATTTGCGGAACTGAAATAAGTGGAGGCTGCCTAGAATACAAGCCCCAAAGCCCCTGGGGGCCGGGTAGAACGTATGAGGGGAAATCATATGAAATTGTTGGCATTTGACTATTTTCAAACTAAAAAAAAATGGCAATTACCTGTAGTTTAGCCTAATATTATGCTGGGTGTAAAAAACAAAAACATAAACCGAAGCTACAGCAAGGTCCTTAATCCATGATGTGGCACGGGAGACTGGGCCTCCCCGAGACACCTGCTGCCCCTGGGCCGGGAGGGCTTCTGGAGGAGACAGCACCTGGCAAAGGAGGGGCCTCCATGCCTTTGAACTTCCGGAGAGAATGAACCACGCTTGATTGTTTGCTGCTTGAACCCCAGTGCCTACAGCTGTGCCTTATTCAGGCAATCAGTGAATAGTCACGGAATGATGGAATGAATGAATGAATGAATGAATGCTGGCTCCCCGATCCTGTTTGTCCTAAGAATTCCTCTTTTGGGTTTTCACTTTGGTCTATAGGGCAGGGTTCAGGGCTTCGGTCCATGTGAATGCCCGGCTGAGAGACAGCTTTCGTGAGTAACATTAGTTCAAAGTTATCCCTGTCTAGCCAGATGTCATTTTTCCAAACTGAAGTGTCTCCTGTTTATTACTTAGCAGAGTCCTAGCATTCCCTGCGCCCCTAGTCTCCCTGCTCCCCCAGCCTCCCTGCTCTCCCTTGGCGCTTGGATCAACGGAGTTACCCCTCTTGGCTGTTCCCAATTCTGTGGGGGGCACGGTGACCGCAGAGAACAGTCCAGGTGCACAGCAGTCTCCGCTTTGTCCAAAGGAGACATAATCCTTCCCTTTCCTTCCCGACACAACAGGAGTGACTCAACAGCTCCCTGCTGGAACCCAAAGATCGGGAGCCAGAAACGTTCTTTTCTCTTTTTACGCCCCCCTCTGTCTCAGACCTACCCTCACCTGTTCCCCACCCTCCTGCTGCTGCCCCACCAGATGTGGACACGGACACCAACTGATACTAGTAATGAAACAATAGTGATCCAATAATAGTAACATCACCGTAGAGCTGATTATGGGTGAGAGATTTGACCCAAGAGTTTTACATATGTGACTTCGCAAATTTTTATAACGTAGGTGCCATCATTACCCCCATTTTATAGATGAAGAAACTGAGGCTTACTGAAGGCATTTGCCTCAAACATAGAGGCCGTTAAGTGGAGGATTTGAATCGAGCTGTTTGACTTACGAGGCTCTATTGTTGATGCCCTGGCAGGTGTGGCTCAGTTTGTTGGGTGTCGTCATGCAAAGGGGAAGGTTGCCAGTTCGATTCCCGATCAGGGAATATACCTGGGTCTCATCCCGATCAAGGTTTCTCTCTCATACCAATGTTTCTCTTTCTTTCTCCCTCCCTTCCCCTGTCCCTTAAAAAAAAAAAATAAAAGAGTCTCCATCGTTGACTGTTATGGTGTACACACACACACACACACACACACACACACACATATTTTATAAGCCCTGAAGCAGTAAAAAGGCAGAACTTTGATCCTCTGTCTTACAGTTCACGGCAAACTTCCAGAGAGATTCATTTCAGCTTCTAAGAAACTCCTTTCCTTTCCTTCCTTCCCTCCCTTCCTTCCTCCTTCCTTCTCCCTGCACCCCTCACCCCTTCCTCTCTCCTTCCTTTCCTTCGCCTTTTTTTTTCTCACTCTTCCATGAAACTCTGAGCCGCACTCTGTCACTCATGGAGAGGCAGGTGTGACCCAGACAAACACCTGTGGTTTTTGTCTTTAAAATCTGGCTTCAGGATGCCGCGGGCATAGAAGCCAACAGGTAGGTTCACGGCAAACCACAGTCATTTGCAAAAGGTCCCTGAGGTGTGGAAGCCACGAGGTTATGACTGCTGGGGGCACCCACGGTGCAACTGAAGGGAAGGCCCTGGTGCCAGGTGTGGCCACGTGAGGAAGTAAAAATACCCTCTTTCCGGCTGGAGGCCTGCGCATGCGCAGCTGCCTGCGGGGAGCCCCCCCCCCCGCCCCCCGCCCCCCGCCCCCCGCCCCCCTGCTTCAGCCTGCATCCGGAGCCCGGGGTCTCTGTCATTCTCAGCAGCGCGGTGCTTTCCCAGGCTGTATGGCCAGGGGGCTGCGGGCTTGTGGTGCTTTTTTTAGTGGTTGCCCTAAAATTTGCAATATATATGTTTATATGCTTCTATATCAATGTCTACATTAATTTCTTTATATCTTTACAACGGGTCCAAGTCCACTTTCAAATAACGTGATACCGATTCACAGGTAGTGCTAGTCCCCTGGTAACAAAATAACCCTAATTCCTCCCTCTCATCCCTGGAAGCATTACTGTCCTGCATTTTGCTTACACATAAGCACGTGTATGTACATGAGGATACGTAATTGAATACAGTGTTGTGATTATTATTTGGAACACCCTGTTATCTGTTAGATCAATTAAGAATAAGAAAAATAAAAATTTTTATTTTATAAAAATTCACGTTTTCCTTCCCCCATGCATGCTTTTCCTTTCTTTATGTAGATCCCAGTAGCTGACTTATATTACTTTTCTTTTATCCAAACCCTTTCCACACCCCGGTTTTATTGCCATATAATCGACACACAGCACTGTGTAAGTTCCGGTCCGCGGCAGAGGGACTTGACTTACATATGTTCTGAAATGACTGTCACCACAGTTTAGTTAACACCCATCATCTTCATACTGGTACAAAATGAATGAATGAAAAAATGTTTTTTTCCTTGTGGTGAGAACTTAAGATTTGCTCTCTCACCAACTTTCAAACAGGCTGTATAGCAGTGTTAACTATAGTCATCCTGTTGTACATCACAACTCCGAGACTTAATTTATCTCACAACTGGGAGTTTGTAACTTTGGACCACCTTCATCCAAATGAAGAATTCTGTTTTTTTTGTTTTTTATAACATATCTTGCCAGGCCCATGTACTGGCAATAAATCCCCTCAATTCTTGTCTGTCTGTGAAAGTCTTTATTTCTCCTTCACCTCTGAGGGATAATTGTGCACGGAACACAATTCGAGGTTGGTGGTGTTGTTTTTATTTTTCTCAGTGCGTTATTTACTGTCCTCTGGTCTTGCTTGCATGGTTGCTGACAGGAAGTTGAACGTCATTCTCATTTTCGCTCCTCCAAGGGCAAGATGATCTTCCCCTCTGACTTCCATCAGGAATTTTTCTCTACATCTGATTTTCTGCCATTTAAATATAATGTGCCTAGAAGTAGTTCTTAAGATTTTGTTTTGTATTTATCTTGCTTGATGTCCCTGAGCTTCCCGGATCTACGGCTTGGCGTCTGACGTTACTTTGGGGGAAATTCTCAGTCACTATTGTTCACACATTTCTTCCATCGCTTTCTTTCTTCCCCTCCCCCTGCTATGCCCAGGACAGGCACGCTAACACCTTCTGCAATCGCCTCACGCTCCTTGGACATTCTGTCTGTTTCATTTCAGTCTGTGTTCCCTGTGCGCTTTGGTTTGTGAAGATTCTGTTGACGTGCTCGGAGATTCTTTCTAAAAAAGGTCTTTCTTAGAATTTCCTTCTCTGCTCATATTGTCCACCTGTCCTTGCACGCTGCCTACTTTGCCCATTACATCATTCAGCAAAATCATCCAGATGCTTTGGATTCCTGGTCTGATCGTCCCAGCGCCCCAGCCATCTCTGAGTCTGGTTCCGACGCCTGCCCTCTCCCTTCAAACGCTGCTGCTTGCTTTTTGGGATGCCTTGTCATTTGTTTTCCCATTGCCTGACTCGATGGACCTGGTCAGAGGAACTGCTGGGGAAAGGCCTTGAGTAACGTGGTGGTAGGGGCGAGGGGAGGAGAGGTGTTCCAGAGTCTTGTGATTCGGTCTCAATCCTTTGGCGAGGCTGTGACTCTGGACTGTGAACATCACAAGACTTTCTCTGTTCATCTCCTTCACCCCCTTAGGTGAGACAGGATGGCTAACGGGACCTGAAGTTGGGTATTGCCCTTCCTCTGGTCAGGTAGTCTCTGATTAACTAGTTTCCCCCAGACGCAGACCCTGTTAGGAAGAAGAGCGTTCTCTGACTTTTTTCAAAATGGTGCCCTTCCCCTCCCCACGCCCCCTGCTGGCAGCACAGGGGACTTTTCTCTGATCCTCTCTGGGGGAACCTTACCAGGGTGGGGGCTCCTATTCCTGCACCCTCCCAGGAATGTTGGCCCTCAGATCCATCCACACGGAGCCTCCAGCACCTGGCTGATTTCGGGTCAGTTTTCCCTGCCCCGGCACTGGTCCCCACAGACGGTGATGTTCCAGAAAGTTGTGCTTTTCCTGCAGGCACTTATTCACCTCTCCAATTCTGGGGGCAGCGATTTGTCCTGTGACTTCACATCTCTCCCAGATCTAAGAAGACCTGCTCATCTTTCCAGTTGGTCCAGCCTTTTCCGTGTTGCTAGCAGCATGGGGTGGCGGGTACTACGCTCCTTACATGCTAGAAACCGGAAGTCTGCCTGCCAGTTTTAAGAATCAAAAAAGGGATGAACTGGAGACACCAAGGAAAAAAATTTTTTTTTCCATTCTTTAGGTTAGAGATGGACATTTTAAGCTTCTCTTGTATGTCTCAAAGGTGCTCAAAAGGAAACATTTCAACTGATGTGCTGGCCCCATGTGGGAAGTGGTGTTAGGAAAAAGGACATGGGTCACGGGACAGCAGAGGCCAGCTTGGAGTCTGCTTCTCTCAGTACCTAGTGGCATGTCCCCAGCCCAGCCCCTTCACCTCTCTGAGCCAAACTTTCTTATCCAGAAACCGCCTATCGGGGCATTTATTGTACCGTAAACTGTGGTGGGGGTCAGAGGCAATGTGTACGAAGCACAGAGCAGAAGGCACATTCCCAGGCATTTTATCTGTAATAGACAAGAAACACTCTGGATCATCGTGGAGGTGAAGTTCTTCTCTACCCTTGACCGTGAACAGGAACGGAAAGAATGCTTACTTAACTTCACAAGAACACAGGAAGCTATTCAGGTTAACGCAACACGAGCTGGGCCGAAGAAGGTTACGTGGAAAGAGCGTTTGGGCACCATAGAAAACCTGATTCGTTAGTCAAATCTCTCCACAGGTCCTGGGCACATCTGTCGAAGTGTTCTTACACAGTGTTCTTTTCTCTTTGGGGGCCTGGTCTTCCCTGGGAAGCTTTTCCCAGGAGGGAACCATTTTATAATGTAGTCATTGAATAGGGAGAGAGAAATCTCTCGTTAAAAACAGTCAAGTAAATGGCTGGGCAGCGCGGCTTAATCAATCATCAGAGGCATCCCTGAGCAAAGGCTCTGTGCTACTTGGCACCAGGGCAGCCGGCCTTCTGTGGCTGGGGGAATAAAGTGAGACAAAGTTCAAAGACGCCTCCCCCACCCCCTGTGAAGATCTCCCACTTCTGTTTCCTCCCCACTTGGAGGGAAGTGATGCACTAAAATTAAGCCGTGGCTTCTCCTCGCGGTTAGCAACATAGCCTCGGAGCCAGTCTGTGCTGGGCTGGCAGCCTGGACTGCCCCGCCCCCTTATCCTCGTGTGACCTGCGGTGAATTCACTGGCTCCTCGGAGCCACCATTGTCTCACCTGTAAAATGGCAGTTGGTTGCCAAAATGAAATATTGGTAATCCTCGAAAAGAACCTAGCTCAGTGCTTGGTGAAGGTTAATTTCTAGAAAAGGGTTGCTTCAGTAACGTCTTCAAAGTCTAAATGCTTCCCTAGAAACAGCAACTGAGAAAGACTGTTGAAATTAAAGAGACAGTTGAGGACAAGTTTACAAAGCTGGGAACATGGGATTTGGGATGGTGGGGAGTCATCTTGCCACCTGGAGGAGAAACCAATACCATCCTGCGGCTTTGGCTTTCTGAGGATCACTCGTGAGTCTGGCCGGCGAGTGTGCAAAGAAGGCGAGAGATTGGGGAAGTCGGGAAAGTGTTCCATTTGAAGAAGGGGCCTGGCTGGTGTGGCTCGGTTGGTTGGAGCATCGTCTTGTAAACCAAAAGTTACGGGTTTGATTCCTGATCAGGGTGCATACCTAGGTTGCAGGTTCAGTCCCCAGTTGGGGTGTGTATGGTTTAATAGGGGAGATAAATGATGCTAGAAACAAAATAGAAAGAAGGAGCCAGTAGGGTTATGGGCAGGATGTGGGGATGAGCCTGGAAGAGCAGGCGGAAGAGTCCCCGCATCTGCAGCTCTGATGACACCGCCAGGCACCAGCTGAGCCCTGACACCCTGTTCCCAAGGGACATGGAACTGTCCTTGACGGGGACAAACTGGTCCTCCTGGGGGAGGGGGCGAAAAAGTCTTACTCTGCGTATAGACAAAGCACACGTGTGTGCAGCACCTCCAATGATACACAGTATATTTGCGCTATTGATATTCCATGGGGTGGTGGGGAGCAAACAGGAGAAATGGCAAAAATGTTCCTTGGGGGTGCAAATGGAAACCATGTGGAGTGACACTGGTCAACAGGGATACAACGAGGTGGGGGCAACACTCGAGGGGCAGGCACCTGGTATGACCTCGAGACTAGAGGGAACTCGAGGGTGGGAAGGTGGTGGTGGGTGTTGGGAGTGGGGGATTTGTGTGTGAAGTAAGTGCCTTAAAATGGGAAATTGCCCCTGAGGTAGGAACATCACCTTCTTTCCACCTTCCTTTTCCAAGTCTGGAAGGCCTTCCTTCCTAAGGAGAAGAGAACAAACATCTCGGGTGTTCTGGCTCTGCCATTCCTTTGCTGTGTGGCCTTGGGCTAGTTACTGACCTCTCTGAGCCACATCCCTAACCTGGGGCTAGCAGTGTGAGTCTGTGTCTAGTACCTAAGCAACAGCAGGTGTTTGGTAAATGTGACATCATTCTCGCCTCACCCCTCTTCACCCCCCTGGTGCTGGAAAAGGGCAGATGACTCAGGTATGGTGGAAGTTTTCAGGAAGAGAAATCAGTGCCTTTGAGATGAACGCTCATACGCTGACATTTCATTCAAATTTTAGCCCCCCTCTCTTCTTTATAGCCTTCTCTTCCAAAGCTCTGGTATGTCAAAGATTTTAAAAGCACTACTTTTCTGTTCAGGGTTATATTTCTAGCATCAAGATATGCTTGGCCCGTTGAGTAGGTACTTAATCCAAGCCGGTTCCAGGTTGGTAGGCCTTGAAGATTTTACAGTCTGGGGGCTTTCCTTAAGAAAAAGAATACAAAGTTAGTTAAGAAAGCTAGTATTTATTTAGATTAAAAGAAGGAAATACTACAAATTACAAAATTTTAAAAGCTGAAAAATGTCACTAAGATCAAAAAAATTCCCCTAAAACCACCTTTAAGAAAATTAACTACTTGGCTTTTGCTACATATTTTGGCTGCATACTGTTGGATTGCCTGTAACTATGATAATGATTTTGGACGATTATTTTCTATGGAGAGACACCTAGAAAGAGAATTTAGTCTTTCTGCTATCAGGATCGATTAAGAAACTTATTATTGATAATTTAGAAAAGTTTCTTTTGACTTCGCTATTCATTGTTAATGAAGAGATGTAAGTTTTTAGGATTGTTTGTCAAATAGGAGAAAACATCTGTCAAACTTTTTACATATGACCTCTAAGATTTCAAGCAATTCAAATTTTCTTAGCAATGAAACTTAAATACTGTTTTTTTAAAAAAGACTGTATTTATTTGCTTTTAGAGAGAGGGGAAGGGAGGCAGAAAGAGAAGGAGAGAAACATCGATGTGATTATCAATTGGTTGCCTCTCATAGGTGCCCCAACTGGGGACCAAACCTGCAACCCAGGCATGTGCCCTGACCAGGAATCGAACCTGCGACCCTATGCTTTGTGGGATGATGCCCAACCAACTGAGCCACACCGGTCAGGGCTTAAATACTCTTTAAATGATGACACCCAGCAACCTCTTTGTTGCCGCTGTCGTCTTATAAGTCTGTAATGTGCATTTTGTTATCTTGGTCAGTCCTAATATTTCAGCAAGAACATCACTGGTTTTTCCTGGGTGAATATGTCATTTACTCCTGTTTATTAATCAGATTCTCATAATAGCTAATTTTATAAGTCCACTGGACTAAATCACTGGTAGCCCAGAAATTGGTTACACATTATTTCTGGGTGTGTCTGGGAGGGTGTTTCCGGGTGACATGAACACTCGAACCCGTGGACCCTGGTGAAGCGGCGCCCTCCCCGTGTGGGCAAGCCTCATCCAGTCTGCCCAGGGCCTGGAGAGGGCAGAAAGCAGAGGAGGGACGAATTTGGCCCTTCTTGCCTGATTGCTTGAGCTCTGACATTGATCTTTTCCTGCCCTCAGCACTGCTGCTTCTCAGACCTTCAGACTTGGGCTGAGTAACGTCCTGGGTCTGCAGCTTACCGCTGGCGGACTCTGGGACTTCTCAGGCTCCCTAACTGTGTGGGCCAGTTCCCTTACAATAAGTCTCTTCCTGTACATGTACATTCTATTTTTTTTCCTGGAGAATCTTAATTAATACAATGATTAAATAACCCAATTGCCTAGTCATTACTTTCATTCAGAATGATCTCTCTCGTGCCCTGGCCCGGTGGCTCAGCTGGTTGGAGCATCGTCCCAAAAGGTGGTGTGCCTGATCCCTGGTCAGGGCACAGGCCTAGGCTGCAGGCTCAGGTGTGTGTGGGAGGCAACCAACCGATGGCTGTTTCTCTCTCCCACGTCCGTCTCTCTCTCTCTCTCTCTCTCTCTTCCTCTTTCTCTCTCAAATCAATAAATATATCCTCAGGTGAGGAATTAAAAAAAATTATCTCATACTTTTCCTGGTATAACCTATGCTATATTTCAACAGAGAACTCACCTGAGTTCCAAGGTCAAGGTACATCTGACATATTAAGGAGTTCCCTGGTGTGTCGGAGACGCACTGAATACACTGAGTATCCCGTGTGTCTTCACACACACACACACACACACATACACACACGCCCTGCCCGTGCACTTTGGGTGGGGTGTGGACGTGCCTGTCCCCCTCCGTATGGTGGATGGCTGCTTCCACACTAGTGTCAGGCTGCAGTCATTGTGACGCAGACCACGTGGCCTGACATATTTACTCTCTGGCACCTTCTACAGAAAACCTGTTGGCCAGCCCTTGTCCTACAGCGGCGAGGGAGAGACACACTCGCCCTCTCTGCCTCTCTGAAGCCAGGTTTCAGTTCCTAAAACATGCCATCCCCGGGGACGGCCTCAGACCAACGTCCCGTTCTTCCTGTGCCAACAGTCTCCTCCCTCTCAGCTGTCTTTTTTCTGACCATATTTTATCCTTGAGATGACGTCCCCAACCTGGAGAAGCCTTCTCTGGCCACTCGTCTCAAACAGGTCCTCCCCACTATTCTGTCTTTTTTTTTAATTACTTTATTGTTCAATTAGAGTTGTTTGCATTTCCCCCACCCCACCCCAGCCAAACCCATCTCCCTCCCTTGCTTCCACCCTCCCCCTTGGTTTTGTCCGTGTGTCCTTTATAGTAGTTCCTGAAAACCTTCCCCACACTGTCCCCTCCCCGCTCCCCTCTGGCTATTGTTAGATTGTTCTTAATTTCAATGTCTCTGGTTATATTTTGTTTGCTTTTTTCTTTTGTTAATTAAGTTCCAGTTAAAGGTGAGATCATATGGTATTTGTCCCTCACTGCCTGGCTTATTTCACTTAGCATAATGCTCTCCAGTTCCATCCATGCTGTTGCAAAGGGTAGGAGCTCCTTCTTTCTCTCTGCTGCATAGAATTCCATTGTGTAAATGTACCGTAGTTTTTTGATCCACTCATTAACTGATGAGCAGTTAGGTTGCTTCCAGCACTTGGCTATTGTAAATTGTGCTGCTATGAACATTGGGGTGCATAGGTTCTTTAGGATTGGCGTTTCAGGGTTCTTAGAGTATAATCCCAGCACTGGAATTGCTGGGTCAAAAGGCAGTTCCATTTTTAGTTTTCTGAGGAAGTTACATACTGTTTTCCACAGTGGCTGCACCAGTCTGCATTCCCACCAACAGTGCACTAGGGTTCCCTTTTCTCTGCATCCTCTCCAGCACTTGTTTGTTGATTTGTTTGTGATGGCCATTCTCACCAGTGTGAGGTGGTATCTCATTGTGGTTTTAATTTGCATCTCTCTGATGGCTAGGGATGCTGAGCATCTTTTCATATGTCTCTGGGCCTCTGTGTGTCCTCCTTGGAGAAGTGTCTGTTCAAGTCCTTTGCCCATTTTTTAATTGGGTTGCTTGTCTTCTTAGAGTGGAGTCGTATGAGTTCTTTCTATATTTTGGAGATCAAACCCTTGTCTGAGGTATCATTGGCAAATATGTTTTCCCATATAGTGGTTCTATTTTCATTTTAATGGTGTTTTCTTTAGCCATGCAGAAGCTTTTTACTTTGATGAGGTCCCATTTGTTTATTCTTTCCTTTATGTCCCTTGCTTTAGGAGACATATCAGTGAAGATGTTGCTGCGTGGAATGTCTGAGATTTTCCTGCTGATGTTTTCTTCTAGGACGTTTATGGTGTCATGACTTATATTTAAATCTTTTACCCACCTTGAATTTATTTTTGTGTATGGTGTAAGTTGGTGATTGAGTTTCATTTTTTTGCATGTAGCTGTCCAGATCTTGCAACACCATTTGTTGAAGAGTCTATTTTTACTCTATTTTATGCCTCTTCCCCCTTTGTCAAATATTAATTGACCATAGAAACTTGAGTTTAATTCCGGGCTCTCTGTTCTGTTCCATTGGTGCCCATTTTTATGCCAATACCAGGCTGTTTTGATTACAGTGGCCTTGTAATACAGTTTGGCATCAGGTATTGTGATCCCTCCCGCTTTGTTCTTCTTTCTCAAAATTGCTGCAGCTATTCGGGGTCGTTTATGGCTCCATACTCCCCACTATTCTTAACCATTGTTCCCCGTTCTTCTCAATCATGGGCCTGCCCATGGCTTGCAATGATCGATTGTCTTCTGATTTAAAGGTGCTGCCCCCTTTTACTCTATACATTTCCTGTCGGCAAAAATTTAGCACGTCTATGTCTTACTGTGGTGGGTAAGAGTGGGCTCTGAAACCAGACAGCCTAGGCTCACGTCCCAGCGTTGCCCTTACAAGTTGTGGAAGCTTGGGTAAGTCAGGCACTTATCCTCTTGGTTCCTTGGTTTTCCTGTCTGTAAAATGGGGATGATCATAATCACTGGCACCTGAAGTTTTCAGGATTAAATAAGTTGATGCAGTGCAAGCACTGAGAATGATGCCTGGTTTATGGTAGGCGCTTGATAAAGGTTCGCTGTCAGCACTCAGTACCATGTCTTCAAGGTCTAGTTCAAAAGAACACAAGTAATATCTCTTCAAATGAATTTTTTAAATGAAGCATTTGTAGAATGAAGGCTTTATCTAATGCTGAAAAAATAAATGTGTGCCTCAGACCTCTTCTTTAACCATATGCTGATTCATTTACCTGTTATGGGTCTCAAGTTGCATTCAGTACACGAAAGGCTCCCACTACCCTTGACTGACATAACAAGGTCAAATCAGTAAGGCAAGTGTTGAAGCATTTCTGAAAAATTAAATTTGCTGTTTCGACTTTCTACGTTGGTGTCTGTACTGTATGCCCATGGCCAGGTTAAGACCCATGCATAGGATGGCGCCTACTTCTATCAGCTGTTGCCGTAAAAATGCCACATAACAAATCACCCCCAATTCAGCAGCGTAAAACAGTAATTATTTAATCTCTGAAAAGCATCTACAAGTTGGCTGGCTTTCAGATGAGCTCGACTGTGCAGGGCGGGGCTTCCAGCTGTGGGCTGCATCCAGGTCTGCTCTGGGTGGCTCTCATCCTCTTTGCACAAGCAGACACATGCTTTTCGGGGCAACGTTGGACGTGCAGAGGAGCAAGACCCACTGTGCAAACACATATGAAGGCTTGGCTTGATCATGCCTGCTAACAGCCTATTGGCCGGCAGAGTCACATGGCCAAGTCCAGTATCAGTCAGGCAGGGAAGTATATTCCACCCAAAGCAGGAGTGGGAGAGGAGTGTTTTCTGAACTATAACGCACACCACCCCAGGACCTGTACCCAACCAGATATTAAAATAATATGAACACTAAAGTTATGTTTCTCAAAGAGACAAAAACATACGTGTATGTAGAAGTTGAAAATAACTTTTCTGAATTTTCTGACTGTCTCCTTTGGCAGGCAAGAAGGGGGTGTGAGGGTGTCCCTGCTCTCCTGGTCCTTCCAGTGTGTGTCTGGTCTTCCTGTTGGGCCAGCCAGCTCCGATGGCCACTGCTTTTTTGTACCTTAGCCCCTGGCACCGAGTAGGTATTTGAAGTTTAAAGTTAGGTATAAGGTTTGTTGAAGGCGATTGTTGAATCTCACAAACGTATATCCATTGCACCAATGCCTGAGGGCCCTATTTGCTTTACAGAAAGTCAGGGGCGTGGGAGGGATTGCATGTTTCTACATGAAAGCTTCAAAAAATAGTTAGGGGTGCGGAGGTGGTGCTCACAACTTCTAACACTGACCTGCACCCCTTGGAGGCCTTCCAGCAAGTCGAGGCCCTGGGGTTTTCGGTTTGCCTCTCTGTCTCTCCTGCGATGCAAATGAAATCATTTTCTCTGCCGCTCTTGTTCAAGGGAAGTGCATGCCTGGAAAAGAACCAACAGTGAGGAGAATGTAGGCAAGTAAATAAACAGTGTAATGCATAGAAGATAAAACACGAACGACAGCCAGTGTTCTGATCCTCACATTTTCTTTTCCCCCACTGTTTATTCAGTAATTACACAGTCAATTACCACTTGCACAAATGATCTTGTATGGCTATTAGTCTATAAATGTCAACAGTATACATGTACTTTTGGATGAAGAGGCAGGAGGCGATCAGGACCGAGCAAACGTGTTCTGACACAGAGTCACTTTGCAAATACCACAGAGTTCAGCGTCTGCCAAGGCTAGTTTTATCTGACCCAGAAGTCACACAATGTTCTAAATTTTAATAACCGAAACTACCTTTCCTTGAGACCCTAACACCTGCCACACGTTGGGCTAAGTGAGATGTGAGTCTGTCTCTCTCTCCGTATGTACTGTTTCTAAGCCCTAGGTACTGTTACGTTACAAGGCACCCCCATTTTACAGGAGGGAACGCAGAGACTCAGGAAGTAGCCTGAGCCTGTATTTGAACTCTAACAGGCTTCCCTGGAAAAAAGGGTGTGTTCAAAGTTGACCACTCCTCTGTGTGCTGAGCGCCAGTTGAGGACAAGCAAGGGAGACCTACAGACGTCCATGCAGCTGTCGTGTCTTCTGTGTTTCTCGCACCGGGTTTAACAAAACAGAACATCTAATCTGGGAAGCCATCTTGCAAATATTTGTTATATACGTCCGTTCCGTGTTCCTTTAGTTACTTTAGTGCGGAGTGTCTTTCGTTAGATGAGAAGAGGTGTGGTAGGCATGTCACCTGGATTACCAGGTGCCTCTGGTTTGAAAACGTTCACTCCCTGAGCCATCCGTGATACCCAGAGATACATCCTACAAGCTGGTGATAAAGCTGCAAGCAGCCTCCGCAGTGAGAGGGGCTTAATTACGTGTGAGTTCTCTTTGAGCAGCATCTGTAGATGACACAGATAAGCTGTCTCCTTTCTGTCTGGTCCACGCCTTGTAATGGCACCCTGATTCAGTCGTGACTGTTAGCTGTCCTTGGCTGTGGGCGAGGGCACCAGGAGCTGATTCACAGTGAGGTATTCTCCACACGGAGCTGATTATCGCTCTTCTGGTTGAAATTCAAAAGAAAGAACACAAATTAGGTAACTGCAATGTCAAGGGAGCAATTTGGTTTGAAAAGTCTCAAAAACCAGCCTTAAGAAAAAAAAAAAACAACTTCTAGGGCATTTCTGCTTTTTTGGGAAAAAAATCAGTTTAGGAGTGTTGTTTTTTTTTTTCCAGGAGGTTTTCTGCCTTTCCAGTTAAGAGCAAGCTGTAAAAAGCATCCAAAAAAAAAATTTTGGCTCTGTTTTCTGAATTGCTCGTTGGGAGAACAAAAGAAGTAAGGGAAAGTTTGACTTGACTTCCTCTGCAATTTGTTTATATCATCGGAGCAGAAAGAATCTCAGGGCTCCGAGGCCACTTCCTGAACGAAGAGAGAGAGAGAGAGAAATGCCCGTGTGTGGGACTCATTGAGATGAGCCCAGTGATCAGTAGCAATCCCGACCCACCGACCCACCGGAGGAGTCGGGGGGCGAAGGAAGCACGTTTCTCCCGGTTCAGCTCCAGTCCGACGAGGTAACTGCCCAGTGGCGGTGGTGAGAGTCCCCAGATGCCCCCCGCCCCCTCCCAGTGGCCACAGAAAGGCCAGCTCAGTGCAAGCGCAGCGTCTCCACGCTTGTTGCTATGGAGTCGGCTTCATCCGGGACAATGTGTCAATCAACCCACTGCAAAGGCTGCCATGGAATAGCATTGAAACGATAAATATTTACTTGAAAACAATGTCCAAGTTACAGGTGACTGGCACGATGGGGTTCTGTGGCCTTCTCTTGGTGATAGCCAGCTGAAACAGCCAAACCAGTTGGCCAACTTTTTTTTTTGGTCAGGTACTACTGAATCACTGGCAACAACCTTCAGGGATTTTAGGAGGGAGGTTTTTTTCTCTCTCTCTCTAGGTTCCCCTGGGCAGAGTGCCTGGATTCCCTGCCCCCGACTTCCCACCCGCCCCTTTTAAAACCAGCTCCAGGCCGGCTGAGCTCATTCGATTATCGCTGGAGGTGTTTCCTGCCTCCAGTCTTTGAAGGCTGGCGTGAGGCCTAAGGACGCAGATGAAAACTGTCAGACCCCTGCGTGAAATCTGTCCTGTGTGGGTTTTCCAGCTTGCCTTTCCGTGCCTGTATACGGTGGAAGTCTGCCCTCGCTGGCCTATTAAAGAGAAATGTGAACTCAGTGGGTCAAAGGGCTTCCAAAGAGCAAGATACAGCTATGCAGTGAATACAGCTATTTGGCCCAGTACCCTTCCTGGAGCCCGCGGTGCCGCTGGCCTTTGGAACACCAAAGGGGATTGCAGAACCTGCAGGCAGAAGGCAGAGAGAGCAGGGAGAGAGGCGGGGGTGGGGGGAGGGGGGGTGGGGGGGGGAGCAGAGGCGTCCCCGCCTCCCGAGGGTGGGTCCTTCCTCCAGAAGTGCACTTGGTTCCTGCATCGCCCTGGCGCCAGGCGGGAGGGAGGCCGTTTGAATGATGAATGATGTGGCACGGTGATGTCAAACCTCACTGCCGCTCGTTGGAAGTTCTTCCACTTTGGAGGGCAGGTTTCCACCACTTGTCCAATTCCTGCTTCCTGCCAAGCTGCTGTTGTTGGGGTTTTGAAAAAAAAAAAAAAACAACCAAACAAACCTGGGTCATCCTTTGAGAAGGTTAAAAACTCAATGCTCGGCTGGCTTTCTCTTGCGTCCCTTCTGGTGGTTGCTTAAATCTGGGCGCAAAGTGCCTTTTGTAAGTCCGACTGATCTCGGTGTGAGAAACTTTAATTTTCTGAGCATTGAGAGACTGAGAAGTAATGGTTTTAACTGCACCCTTACTAGAAGACTTGGAAATTGCACTCTATTCTAGGCAGCTCTATTCAATTTTGTTTTATAGACATAGGAACATTTCAAAGTACAAAGGGCTATTATTAAAAAAGGACACTTGGATGTTCTTCATAAAGGCTCCCTTGTACTATTCTAGCATGTTTACGAGATTCATAGGCATGCTTTTTCGTCACTGTATATTTAAATAGCTTACTCCTGCTCCCACGTTTATCTGAGAGACGTTGCAACTGCTTGAATGGAGCGGAATATCCTTTGTTTCCCATTGATTTGGAAGCAAACGACTGGGGGGGGGGGCAGTTTACTTTGCTGCCTAATGCCATGCACAGAGGAACGTATTGTTGATTCAAAGAAGCCAAGGATCGGAAGACTTTTTCAAGCCCCATAACCACACTAACAGTTACAGCACAGGGCTGCATCGGCCCTCCAGTCTGCACTTACCCCGTTGTGCTCGGATCTACCACGGGTTCAGTCACCCCCGCCCCCCAAGTCTTCAGGCATAATAAAGAGAAGCCAACAGAAGAGAAGCAGCAGGAGCAAGAGCTGAAACTCTCTGTGGTGTTCCTCAGGTGGCAGATACCACCTGCACGGCAGAAGCAAACAATGCCATGCCCTCCTCTCTTCTTCGGCTTCCTGCTCGCTGCTAAGCTTTCCTGGTTTCTCGTTCTCCCATTCATTCCGGGGCCTCTACCGGTCCTTCTGGAAGAGAACATCCTTCCCCCATGTACAGGCACGGCTCATCCCATCCTCCCCTCCATCCAGGTCGCTGCTGAAGTGGCACCTCCTCGGGCAGGCGTCCTGCTTGCCATCTGTCGTGGATGCGACCATCAGATGTATTCTATACAATAAAGACAAAGCACCATCCACCTTCCCTGGCCACTCGGCATCTCAGCCCTACTTTCATTGGTCTTCACAGCACTTACATTATTATACATCTGTCTTGAATGTATATTACATATTTGGTTTCCCTGTTTATTGCCTGTTTTCTCCAGCTGGAATCTAGGCTCCCCAAAAGCTTGGTTTTTTCCTACCAGAGCCCAGAGCAGTGCTTCGGTATACAGTAGGTGCTCAATAAGCATCTGTTGAATGAAAGTGTTACTGTCTGGGCAAATTTGTTATTGTCTGGCTGGTAACAGCTTGCGGTGGGTTGATGAATTCTTGTACCCGTGTGAGTGACCTTTGTCTTTTTAAGTGTAATAATATTACATTTACTATTTAACTGGTTTGGCATGACAAGTTAAATATTTCAAGCAGTTAATCATTTATTCATTTTAAATAATAGGGTTTTTTTAAATAGAGAAAAGTTGAAGGAAGAAAATACAAATGGACTCTCAGTGAAACCCTACTGACATGTAAAGAAGCAAATAAACAATAAAAATACATTCTTAAGAGTTAAAGCTTCAAATGTTACACACAAAGTTATAGAATAAAAAGCAGAAGACACTCACCTATCTGGTTCCTATCCCAAAAAGAAGGCCCTGTAACCAATTTCTTGCAGATTATTCCAGAAATTTTTTTATGCCTACAGGCACAAATTCACTAGCAAAATATACATTCTTTGAAATTGCTTTACACCCCCCCCCCCCACACACAGCAGAATTTCTGCCACAACCCTCATGCGGTCTGTACTTAGACATTTATTTGCTCAGCTATATGCTAAACACGTGCCTTGCCTTCCCCCGACCGTATCTGCCTGGCCACCCGTCAGTCCCCAGTGCCTAGCACACAGCCAGCCTTGTTACCTGTCGGTGAGTGGGGGGTTCAGCGGGCCCACACTCTTCTCAGAGCAGGCGCTATGCTTATCCTAATGGACCTGGACGGAAATAGAATCCTTGCACCACTAGTGAGTTCCTTTAACATGCATCTTACATGAACATGGACAGATAAAAGAAAAAACAAACCATTGATTGTGTTCTAAGTGTTCACATGAATTACCTCACATGACCTTCGCACAAATCTCCCAAAGTGGTTATTTTAATTCCTGCTCTTCGCACGAGGAAACAGAGACTCCCAGACATCAAAGAGCAACCTTAGATTAAGATTTTAATAGCAGGAAAATGTCCGAGGCATCTGCCCCCTGTTGATATTTCTGAGCGTCTTCCTCTGGCCCAATCTCGGCAGTCAGAGTGCTGTGAATGGTTCAGCTCAGCTCCGAATACCAAGGGTTCTGTCCCGTCTGTCACCGCCCCAAGACACCCTGCGGTCTCCCTAACTAGCCCAGCAGAGAGAGCACAGAGCCCGAGGCTCCCAACACCAACAAAAACAAACAAACAGAAAACCGCAGCAACACAAAAGTAACTTTTTGACAGTGTGGAAACTAATCAGCGGGGCTCCCAGAGGCAGGCCGAGCAGCTGGGAATCAAAACACAGGAAGTAAGTTGTAAGCGGCGCAGTGAATGAGAGGCCTGAGCGGGCGGTGAAACAGGATCTGCCCTCGCCAGTTCCCCGCTCCCTTCAAAGTGGGGAGCGAGCAGGCCCCCCCTCCAAGTGTTCACCCGTGGCTCCATTTTCAAAGAGGGGCAGCCAGTCCTCAGCTTTGTAAATAAACCGAAAGCCACTGAATGACACACTTAAAATGGGGGAATTTTGTGGCATGTAAATTATATCTCAATCAAGTTGTTTCAAAAAGGAGAATGGGCCAAATTAAAAGTTAATTTTTTTTTTTTTTGCCATGAGTCAGCCAGGATAGATTGAGGTGCGTGTGTCGGGGTGTGTGTGTGTGTGTTTGGAAATATGGTCTGTGAATCTGGAGCATACCAGGATGTGGGAGACTCAAAGGTTACTGTTTAATATTATGTAGGAAAACACATGTGCAGAGACAAGGGGGCAAGAACAGCTCTCTGAGAACAAGGCCACGGGCCCAGGGTCCCCCGAGAAATCCAGCTGGATGGAAGGATGGAGCTTCTGCTGGGGAGTGGTTACTGCGGGTTCCCGCTTGTAACTTGTCTGCTGGTTCCTCATCATAGCAGCCTGGCCCGTCTGCTGGGACTTGGAGATTTGGGGAGGCAGAGAGGGAGCGGAACTATTCGCAGAAGGAGTGATCACAGGAATAGTCGGGGGGGGAAGCAGGGCAGAGAGAGCGAGAGAGAGAGAGAGAGAGAGAGAGAGAGAGAGAGAGAGAGAGAGAGGGAGAGAGAGGAAATTAACTTTCAGGACAGAATGCAGTTGGCTGTTTTTTCATTAAAACATTAAAACGAGCATTGCAAAAACTACAAACTGTCAAGGACGCCTGAAGAAGAGCTACCTGTCTGGGCTGGGCCAGAAAAAGGCAGCTCTGAGAGGGAAGGCCTCGCTCACGGGGGAGAGCAGGTTTGCGCCTACATCCAGGGGGCGGCTTGGTGGCCCTGGGACTCAGGGTGGAGAAGAGAAGAGGGTGCGGGCTCAGGTGAGAGGTGACACCCTCCACGCTCGCACCTCACCATGAGAAGAAGGAGAAAAAGGCAAACAACAAAGGACCTGGTGGGTCTGAAAGAAAACACAGATGAGGTGTTTTTTGAATGCACTGTGCTGTGCTGACCTCTGATAACCATCTCTTAATCAAAGGTTTAAAAGTGCCCATAAAACTTCTCTCTTGTGAGAAGCTAGGACAGTGGGTGACCTTGGGGGGGAACAGTGACAGAGGGGACACAGAGGGACTCTCGGGGTGCTGGTTACCCATGGTGTCACTGTGGGAAAACTCATCACTTTGCATACTTCCAAATTGTCCACTACTCTGTCTGTGTGTAATATTTTGCTAGTATAGTTTTTAAATGCCAATACACATCGCCCTGTTCTTACTTCCTCATTAATTTCCAACTTCGTGTGACCAGAGAAAATGTGGATTCTTCTCCTGCAGTCTTTCCCTCCTTAGCTCCTGGGAGCCTTCAACCAGTTGCTCACCCCAACCCCTTCAGCATCCTCCCGGGTTCTTCGTTCCCTAATCCCCCCAACCAGGCTGCATGTCCAGTGGTCCGAGCCTCCAGCACAGTCCCCACATCTCTCTGGTTGATTCCGTCTCCTCGACCCTCCCAGTCGATGTCCTAGTTTGGCTGGACAACTGTACTAGACTCCCTGCCTGTTTTCCTCTCATGCTAATTCATTCATTCATCTCTCTCTCATGCTAACCCATTCTAAAAGTTACTTTAAAAAAATGGAAATCAGAGGGCAGCATCCTCCCCCTTCAAAGTCTCCCAATGGCTTCCCAACCTCTAAGTCAAACCCAGGCTGCGGGGAAGCCATCTGGTGTCCGATAAGGAAATCGTCTTACTGCTGTCCCTCTTCTTCTGTCCCAGTCACGGTGGCCTTTCTGTTCCTCGGACTCGCTAAACTCATTTCCTCCTCAGGGACTTGTGTTTGCTGTGCCCTGTCCCGGGTCTCAGCTTTCGCGTCACCATCCCACAAAAGCCACCCCTGATATCACCGACAACGTGGTTGCCGCTCCCCGTCCCCTTGCCCTCACAGCACCTGCCACCGGATGACGTAAGCTGTCACTGCAACAGGAGCCCAGAGGGCAAGCCCTGTGTCGGTCTGCCAATCTCTCCAGTTGGGTGTTTAAAAATAGTCTCAAATGTCACGTGTCCAAACCCGGCTCCCGAACTTCCCACTCCCCACCATCGCCGCCTCCCGCCAACCAGCTTGTCTCACAGTCTTCTGAGCTCTGCCCATGGCCGCTCCATCCAGCCGGTGGCTCAGGCCAAACACACTGCACTGGACCCTGACGCTCCTTCCCCGTCACGTCCCACGCTCAGCTCTGCAGCATCTTCAGCGCTGCTGTCGAGAAGCCTGATACCTGCTCCTGCCCCGGCCCGGCCAGCACCAGGGGCGCCCGGAGCTTCTTTACTGTCCCCACACCTGCCCTACGCCTCCCTCCGTCTGGTCTGCAGAGTGGGGTCATTTGAAAACAATTTTAAATGTCGTGCCTCCTTCCAGATCTCCTTGATGACTCCCCATCTCAGAGCGAAGTCTAACACCCGGCAGTGGCCCGCACCCATCCCCTTCCTCCTCGATCCCCTCAGTCATCCGTCTCTCTGCCTTGCACACTCCACTGGCCAAGGATGTGCCCCCCTGAGCCTTTGCACCTGCTGCTCTTTCAGGAACGACCCCCTGGATGCCCCAGGCTGCTTTCCCTCACTTGTCGAGGTCTTTGCTCAGTGAAGCTTCTCCAGCATCTCCCTGTAAAATCGCTCTCTGACCGGCCCACCCCTACTTACTTTTCTCCAAAGCAATTTTAACTCCTTGGACATATATTGTAGTTACGTATTTGTGGATGACTTTTCCCACTACCAGTTCCCTCGGGGTGGGGGGGGGATTTGTGTCTCTTTTTGTCACAGCTGTATTCTCATCGCCCTGTGCCTGTGCCTCGCCGATAGTGAGTACTCATGGATTATTAATTAATAATAATTGGATGAACTAATGGTGGTATTCATCAGTGAATAGCACATGCTACAGATTTAAGTCCTTGTTGAGTGAGTGAATGAATGATACTTAAACTTACCAAAGTCATCAAGTCAGTAAAGTTCTGTCTCGGGTCTGAACCAATTTACCCTGACCTGCAGTACCGAATACGACAGACAAGCTCTCTGGCTACCTGGAACTCACGGTCTGTTTGAGCAAAGGCACCAATCCGACAACCACAGGAACATCTCACTGCAAACTTGTTATGGCTGCGGGGAAATGTAGACAGCACTCAGAGTGTTGCTGCCTTAGAGAGAACTGGGAAGGCTTCTTGGAGGAGGTGGCATTTGAGCTGAGATGAGAAGGCTGAGCTGTGCAGCAAAGGGGTCCGGGGAGAACTTTTCTGGCAGGAGAAATTTCCCACGCAAAGGCCCTGAGCCGCTGTGGATTAGTCATTCCCCTCTCACCATTTCCAAGATGTGGGTGAGCCTTGGTGTTTGTGGTCTGATAGTGACCATTCATCTCGCTTTGTAGCTGTCAATAGAATGAATATTGATGATGGTTTTGATTCTTTTTTAAAGTTTTTTTAAAAAAAGATTTTATTTACTTATTTTTAGATAGAGGGGAAAAGAGGAAGAGAGAGAGAGAGAAACATCAATGTGTGGTTGCCTCTCTCGCACCCCCCACCTGGGACCAGGTCTGCAACCCGGGCACGCGTCCTGACTGGGAATCGAAGCTGCGACCCTTTGGTTCGCAGGCTGGTGATCAGTCCACTGAGCCGCACCAGGGCATGGCGGGTTTGATTCTTTCCCCCCTCGAAGGTGGGAACCACCTCCGAAGTCAGGATTCTGCCATCTCCGAGACCTCAGAGTGTATGCCGTGTGCTTGGAGTTTTACCTCTTTGTTTGTTTTCTTCTCTCACAGTCCTTCGACACTGCCTAGTCATTAAAATTTAGCGCTCACCCTGGGTTAAGTGGACGATTTCCTGGAAAACAGCTGGTTGAGCTTCCCCCTCTGTGCCTCTGAAATCAACATCCCCTTTGGAGAAAGGGCTTCCTTAGTGCCTTCCTGCTCAGCCTCGATTTTGCAATTTCCATTCCTGTTCTGCGTGACTTCTCAGAAGAAGTCTAGAAGAATAACCAAAATCACAGGCAAAGGTTAGTATGCACTTCACTGCATGACCAGCCCTGGGAGCCAGGTACTATTATTATTATTTTTTTAAGACTTTATCTATTTTTAAACAGAGGGGAAGGGAGAGAGAAAGAGAGGGGGAGAAACATCGATCAGTTGCCTTTCACACGCCCCCTACTGGCGACCTGGCCTGCAACCCAGGCATGTGCCCTGACTGGGAATTGAACTGGCGACCTCTCAGTTCTCAGGCTGGCACTCAAACCACTGAGTCACACTAGCCAGGGCATATTCTTATTCTGTAGTCACGGGTGAAAACCCGAGGCTTGGAAAATTAAGTAACGTGGCCCCCATCAATCAATAACCAACGAAGGGCAGAGACAAGTTTCATATCCAGGACTGTCTGACTCAAGAGCCTGTGCTCTTCCTCATCGAGCCGCACGGTCTCCTTGACCCCAAATTTAAAAGCCTTCTCTTCGTTGTCCCTTCGTTAGTTGAAGGCATAGAGCCTAAAGTGCTAATGCTTACCATCCACGTGTGGACAGTTGTGTGGGCACTTGTCTCTTGCAGGGGTCACCGTCTCTGGCTAACTTGTGCTGAACAGAATTCAGTGGATTAACATCAAGTAACTGGCAGATAGGGAGTTGAGAATGAAGAGAGAAAGAGAAATAGAGGGGAGGGAGGGAGGAAAAGGGCTCAAGAGGGGAGCATTCCTCAGAAGGAAATCGTTCCTCCAATTCCAACACAGGAGCTCCACAGACTACTTCCCTCCTCCACAAGGGTGCCGGCTTTATTCTTCCCAAATTTGCCTACTGGATACACCAAGCACTCCTCCTTTCCTGGAGCCGAGTGGGTAAAGAGCAGGGAGAGGCCAGGAATTTTAGGAGCTGGGCTCTCTCCATGTGGAGGGAAGCACCAAGATGGGGAGAAGAACCAGGGTGGGAGAAACACCAGGGTGGGATAAGCACTGGGGTGGTGAGAAGCACCAGGGTGGGAGAAGCACCAGGATGGGAGAAGCACCAGGGTGGGGAGAAGAACCAGGGTGGGAGAAGCCCCAGGGTGTGGAGAAGCCCCAGGGTGGTGAGAAGCACCAGGATGGGGAGAAGAACCAGGGTGGGAGAAGCACCAGGGTGGGGAGAAGCACCAGGATGGGAGAAACACCGGGGTGGGATAAGCACTGGGGTGGTGAGAAGCACCAGGGTGGGAGAAGCACCAGGATGGGAGAAGCACCAGGGTGGTGAGAAGCACCAAGATGGGGAGAAGCACCAGGGTGGGGAGAAGCCCCAGGGTGGTGAGAAGCACCAGGATGGGGAGAAGAACCAGGGTGGGAGAAGCACCAGGGTGGGGAGAAGCACCAGGATGGGGAGAAGCCCTCCCTCCCAGCTTCCTGACCAGGTATCATGGGGCCTGGGGAAGGTGCAAGGAGCTGTTGACCCCGAGCTGATGACGATCTACTCTGCAAGGTCTGTTCACATTCTGCGTGGCTACCTACTGACTCTGTTTTCACAGCTTGTGACTAGAAACATTTCCATCACCTGAGACCTGACATCAAAACACCCGGTTTTGAAAAATGGAAAATTTTGTCCAAGGACTGTGAAAGTTCTCTTAATACAGAAACCTTCAAAGCCCCAGAAAGGAAGGAGTAATAATAATAATTATCCTCATTAGCTCAGGGACAACCAAAGGCCAGTTTGCCTCCTGCCAGGCCTGGGTTGACTGACAGGCCTGAAGAAGAGCGGCTAAGCTTTGGAGTCATGAACTTGAACTTCTGCTCTTTTCCTCATCAACTGTGTAAGCTGAGGCTTGCTGATGCTTCAGGACCCGGTATCCACAACTATAAAATTAGAACGATAATAACTTCCATGCCATAGGATTTTTGTTTTTGTTTTGAAGATCTGTTGAGATAGTGCCTTTCAAATAACCAGACCAGTGTCTGGCACATAGTACGCTCTCAATTAAATGTTTGTTAATGGCGTTATAATGATTTTTGTCACAGGCAGTGACAGTTAGGGTCCTGTGTTGCCATGAAATGTTATCTATTTGCTCGTATTATCCCTGGTTGTCTGTTGGCTAATGTCCAGTAGAAAGAACTCCGGGGGAAAAGTCTGGGAACCCAAGTTCAAATCCAAGTTCTGGTACTTTCTAGGTGGATGGTGATTGACAAAATCACTAAACCCCTTTGAACTTCAGTTTTTTCATCTGTTACAGGTGGCAAGGAATAATAGAAAAACTTAATCTGAACTTGGAACGTGGATTTTTGTTTCCTTGGAATGTTCTTCATCTTTTCCATCTGTAACATGGTCTGCCGGGGGTCTCACTCAGTTCAAGTGCCTCTTCGGCAGAGTGACCCTCCCCTCCCCTATTGTACACATCCATTTGCACCGCACATTTTAATGAGCAGCTCTCCTGCCTGCCAGACAATGTAAAACATGGTCTTGGGCTTTCAGAACTGGGATGAAAAGTCAAGAGACTTTCCTGTCATATCGTGTCCCCTGGGGTGACCCCATCTCCCCAGACAAGCCTACTCTAGGTTGTAGACATGACCCAGACCTGGAAACACACACACACACACACACACACACACACACACACACACACACACTCACCTCCTCCCTGGGTTAGAGGCCTTGCAAATCTATTTACTGGATAATTCATTCAAGTTACCCAGAGAAGTTCTCCCTGCCTCACCTTTTCTTCACCCCAGAGTGAGATTATTCAGGAGCAGTAATAAGACTTGTCCTTGGGGCTTCCTCCTAGGTACTGACTCAATCTACCCAGGGGTGGGGATGACCAGGGGGGCCTCATCACAGGCGAACGTGTGCAGAAAACAGAATAAAACCAAACCGACCAGAAGCAGGCACGTCGAGCCCCTTCCCGCTGTTTCCTTGGCGAGCTTCCCTGGGAGGGGAGGCTGGAGAGCTGCGTCTGGGCGGCACGGGCCTGGGCACCTCCTTGGTCCCAGCGTGGCCTCGGGCAAGCCACTCACTCTCTTTAGGCCTCAGGCGCCTCACCTGTAAAATGGGGATGATGGCATGTACCGCCCGAGATCATCGTGAACATTAACGGAGATGAAGTATTAGAACCCCTTGATGCCATGCTTGCGGCATGGTTGCTCACATATTAACTATTATTACCATCAGGATGTGGGTCGTTACGCTCACACAGGAAAAGACCAACGTGGTTTGATAAAAACACACGGCCGCTGTTCATTTTTGAGGTCATTGCCAATGTATCATCTTCTGAGAGAAACCTGCCCTTCGAGGCAGTTCTTTTCAACCTTGGCCGCCTGTTGGAAAGTCCTGGGGAGCGTCTGCGCCTACAGATGCCTGGTCCAGGCCCCAGAGGTTCTGGCTGAACCAGGTGCTCCCTGGCCGTGGGGGGCTTTACGTGTTCCCAGGAATTCCAGCTAGGGTTAGCCATGGTCGAGAATCACCACCTTTCGGGAGCGTGCAGCGTGGTAACTGAAGACACAGACCCCAGAGCCGGGCTGCTGGGGTTTGAACCCTGGTTTCTGCGACTCACTAGCTGTGTGACTTTGCAAGTTATCAACACTGAATGCCTCATTTTCCTCATCTGTAAAATGGGTATAATGACAATAACAGAACCTACCTCATCGTGTTGTGACGAGTAAAGGGATTATTAATATGTGACACTATGATTTCCTCAGGCTCTGTACTAAGTATAACACTTTGGTATAATTCCTGTTTTGTTTTTTTATTGTGATAGAATACACACAAAATCTACCCTTTCAACCACTATTCATGGTACAGTTCAGTGGCATTCAGTATATTTCTAATGTTGTACAACTGCCACCACGTTTTTATTATTCCAAACCCAAACCCTGTACCCATTAGTAACTCCCCAATCCCCGCTCCTCCCAGCCACGCTCTTTCACTCTCTGTCTTTACGAATTTGCCTGTTCCATGTACTTCATATAAGTGGAATCATACACTATTTATCATTTTGTGTCTGGCTTATTCCACTTGGTGGAATGTTTTCAAGTTTCATCCATGTTGTAGCACGCAGCGGAATTTCATTCCTTTTCATGGCAGAATAGTATTCCACTACATGCATATACCTGTTAATTCACTTGCCTGTTGACGGACAGTTGGGTTGTTTCCACTCTTGGGCTAGTTTGAACAGTGCTGCGGCGACGTGCATCGCTGTACACGCACCCGAGCCCCGGCTTTCATTCTTCGGGCGGGTACCTCGACGAGGACTTGCTCAGCCACGTGGGAATTCTGTGTTTAACTTTCTCGTGTTTCCCGTGGTGGCTGCACCACTTTACATCCCCACCAGCGACGCACCAAGGTTCCGATTTCTCCGCATCTCCACCCACACTGGCTCTTCTCCTTTGTGGAAATAACTGCCGTGCTCACGGGTACATGCAGTGGCGTCTCATTGTGGCTGAGCTGTAATTCCTTTTGATCTCCCCCAAAGCAGATTATCCACCGCCTATTATTCTTGTAGCCAGAGAACGCAGCTCTTTACCGTCATGCTGCTATCACAGCGTGGCCTCCTGTTTGTTGAATGTCTGTCTTGCTGAGTTGCCCAGGATTTGGCAAGCTCCGGCTGGAGGCCGCGGGTCAAATCTGGACGCTGTTTATTTTCAGATAGTCCACAAGCTAAGAATGATTTTTACATTTTTAACTGATGAAAAAAACAACACAAAACAAAAGAAGAATAACGTTTTGTGACATGTAAAAATTCTATGAAATTCAAATTTCATTGTCCATAAATAGTTTTATGGGTCCATGGCCATGCCCTTGGGCTTACGGATTATCTGTGGTTGCTTTCGCACTACCCAGGCAAAGTTACAGGGACCATATGGCCTAGAGAGCCAAAAATATGCACTCTCTGGCCCTCTCTGTTTATCTGTAAAGAGAAGACTTGCCGGATCCCGCACTAGACCCTGACCTTGGGAAGACGCGTCCTCACCTCTCCCAAGTACTAGCCACGGAATCTGTTTGTTCATTCTCCTCTGCTAACTCCAGGCACAAAAATAAATCAGAGATGCATCACAGAACTAAATATAACAGTTAGAACAAGACACCTTCTAGAAGAAAACAATAAAGAATATCTGTGTAAACTTGGGCCAGGCAAAGATTTCTTAGGGGACAGAAACGCTACCTGTAAAATAAATAAATTGGACAACATAAAAATTTTAAATTTCTGCTCTTCCGAAGCTCAGATTAAGAAATGGACAAGCCTCAGACTGGGAGAGAATATTTGCTATACAGATACGTGATAAAGAACTTGTACCCCGGATATACAAAGACATCGTACAAACAATTATAAAAAGATAAACACACACATTTGAAAAATGGGCTAAGGATTCAGACACTTCATAAAGGAAAATGTAAAAATGGTCACTAGGCACGTGAAAAGGTGCTTGACATCTTAAGTCACTGGGGAAATACAATTTGGAAGCACAACGAGATATACATTCATACAACTGTCAAATAAACAAAACCCCCAAAACACAGCAGTAAGTCCTGGTGAAGGGGGCGGGGGAACGACCTGACCCTTTTCTATGGTTCTGCTGCTTAAGGACTAAAGGAAGTACCATTGCTTTGGAGAACTGTTTGGCCGTTTCTTATAAATTCTATTTTCTCTTGGGTATTACCCACAAGAAATGAGAACCAGTGTCCACACAATGACTTACACTTGAACACGTACAGCAGCTCTGTTCAGAGCAGCCGCAAGCTGGAAACACCCCAGCCACAAAGTGGGCTTTTTTTTCTTTCAGTATTATTTT
Organism: Trachops cirrhosus; assembly: GCA_028533065.1. Lineage (NCBI taxonomy): Eukaryota > Metazoa > Chordata > Mammalia > Chiroptera > Phyllostomidae > Trachops > Trachops cirrhosus. The sequence goes on from CM052547.1 coordinate 87,423,849, forward strand.
GTATTCATTTCAGGTGCAGAGCATAGTGGTTAGACCATCACATACTTTTCGAAGTGGTCCCCCCCAATATTCCCAGTATCTGCCTGGCACTACACATAGGTATTTGAATATTGACTGTATTCCCTCTGTCGCACTTTACGTCCCTGTGACTATTCCGTAACTACCAATCTATGCTTCTTAATCCCTTCCTCTTTTTCACCCAGCCCCTCAGATCCCTTCCCCTCTGATAACCGACAATCTGTTCTCTGTGTCTATGAGTCTGACAAGACAGATTTTTCAAAGTAAGGTATGTCCCCATGATAGACTACTACTCAGTAATCAGATGGAATGAATGGGTGATATACACAACGGATGGATGAATCTCAAAATTATGCAAAATGAGATTCTCAAAAGGACTAACCTCTTCTCTAGCGACAGGAAGTAGATCAGTCTGCCTCTGGCCAGAGGGGTGTGGTGGTGTTGGTGTTGCCTAGTAAACAGCACCAGGAGGGGAGGGAAACTTTTGGGGTAATGAACACATTCCATGATTTGTTTTGGGTGGACGTTCATCATGGGGTTGTATGTAATTGTCAGAACTGAGAACAGAACACTGAAGATCTGTGCTTTGTATTGTGTGTAAGTTAAACTGCCGTTTCCATAGTGGGAGTGGGACAGCTGACCTGAAAAGGGGAGGAGACACCCCTGCCCCGGTGGGCCAGACCCGGAGAGCCGCCGCCCCTGCCCTCGATGAGCCCCGCCGGACTGGCAAAGGGAGAGGAGCAACCACAGTGCCCCGGTGTCTGTCAGCTGCACGTGGCCCGAGAACTGGCTTCCTGTTTTAACCAGAGCTCTTCTCTGAAGGAAATAACAGCAATCACTCCTCTGAGCCCTGGAAGTTGGAGACCAGAAAGCCACTTCCTGGCCTTGCAAAATGACAGCACCCTCTGCTCAGCCGGGGGGGGCTTGCACCTGCTCCCTCCGGGAACCTGCTGGTGGCCAGGGCCCGAGGGACGGCCATCACTCATCAGCCGGCTGCAGACACCTTGCATACGTGCACAGTCCCAACACGCAGGGGAGGTGGAGGAGCAGAGGGTCTCTGGTTTTATGTTCAGAGGGCAACTTCAACAAAGCTGCCTCCATGAGGCAAAGTGTCGAGACTTCTGATTCCTTACAAATCTGAGGCCAGAGTGTGAGTTGTTTCTGGAAGTATGAGTTTCCTATGGCTGCTATAACAAGTAACCTCAAACCGAGTGTCTTCAAACAATATAAGCTTATTAACTTACAGTTCTGGAGGTCAGACGTCCAACACAGGCCTCTTTGGGCTGAAATTAAGGTTTTGGCAGGTCTTGCTCTTTCTGGAGCTTCTAGGGAGAATCAGTTTCCTGGCCTCCTTTGGTTTCGGAGGCCGCTGGCATGCCTTAGCTTGCGGCTCCTTCCTCTAGCTTCAAAGCCAGCAGTGTTGGGTCTCTGTGCCTTTCTTCCAGCGTCACATTTCCCCTGATGCTTCTCTTCCAATTTTAAGGACGCTTGCGATTACATTGGGCCCACCTGGATAATCCAGGATTGTGTCCCAACGTTATATCAGCTGATGAGAAACCTTGGTTCTATCTGCAGCTGTAACCCCCCCTTGCCATTCAAGGTTCTGGAGATTAGGATGTAGACCTCTTTGGGGAGCCGTTATTCTGCCAGCTACACTCCCTGATGTGCAGATTTGACTTCCACTCTCTTAAAAAGGACCTGAACTGATCGTTTGGTCCTGAGATTTACAAGTTGTATGGATAGTGACAGCAACAATTACAGCGATCGCACGTGGAGGACATGACATAAAGCAGGCACAGGGGACACAAGGTCTCATTTGATCCTTCTAGGATGCTTATGGAGTAGATATCATCACCTCCATTACAGATGGGGAAACTGAGCCCTAGGCAGTATACCAGCCCAAGGTTACTCGGCTTTTAAATGACAGATCCAAGGTGTCTGACTTCAGAGTCTTTTTGTCTTAACAACAAGTGCCTTAGTGATAAACCTCTACTACATTGCCAGGCACCCTTGCTCAGAGCAGGGAGTTTATATGAAGGTTAAAGATAATATGTGTCCAATGCTTAGCACATAGGAGAGGAGATGGAACTTTTATAGGTGGCTCAAAGATGGTCTTGTTACCACTTTATGCCTCTCCTGTTCCTTCCTTCCTTCCTTCCTTCCTTCCTTCCTTCCTTCCTTCCTTCCTTCCTTCCTTCCTTCTTTCCTTCCTTCCTTTTTTCCTTCCTTCTTTTCTTACTTCCATCCATCCCAGACATCTTTAAAAGTGGATGCAATGTGGTGTAATAGTTAAGGGCTAGGCCTCAAGTTCAAGCTACCTGGCTTCAGCTGCCACTCGGGCCTATATCGCCTCTGCAAGCCTCCACTCTTCCCCGTCTGTAAAAACTGGCACGTTTTCTACCCTACCAAGCTGTTGGGAAGATTGGAAACAATCAGGCACACACACAGCACGTGGTACACGACCATGATGAAGCCCCTTGTGTGTGTCCACTGCAGAAGCAGGTAGTGTGAGTAAGGAAAGAGAGCGTGACCTTCGTTCAGGAGCTCTTCCTCTTTCACACACATGCGCACACCAGTTAGTGACATGGAGTGGAAATTAGGAAGGACCGAAAACTGCAGACCGAGACCCCTGGTAACATGGTTCTAGTCTGTGGTTAGGAGATCCGTAAAGGACGAGGTCAGTGTGTCCTCGGAGAAACGGAGGATTCACTGATAAGGAATGCGGGGTGAATCACACAAACCGTCACTGTCTGCAGCCCTTGAAGGGGTCCCCGACCCCCTCGCCGGGCTATTTCAACCACCAGACGCGGTCTGCCACAGCACCTCTCACGCACAGCCCTGCACACACGACCTGCACGGTTCCTGCTGCGTCTGTCACCGCCTCGCCTGCTGCTGTTTGCCTAACACTTTTCTTTAAATCAACCCACTACTCACACTTAACTACATTTATATAAAAGGAAACTTCACATCACAATAGTGACTGATTTGCTTGTCACAGAGGAAGTAGAAATAAATACATGACTATTAAAACTAATAAATAATTGTGTCCATACACCGGCTGACGGCATTCTCGGTCTCGCCAGTGGCCGGCACACCGTCCTTGAGACACACCGTTCTCCCGGAAAGCACTGAGGATCCTGCCCCTTCGGGTCCTCGATGACTGACCTTCTGCCTCCCTGTTTCTCGTCATTGAAGATGTTCGTTAAAATAGCTCTTGTTGTTGAGAAATGGCTGAACTGAGCAGTTTAGACCCGACAGCTCATCCAGTTCTAACAAAGTTTCCAGATTGATATATCATTATGAAGGTCGTGTCTGTGAGGCAACTGAGGCACAGAGAAGGAGAGTGCTTTGCCCTGCCACACAGCTCACGATTGGAGGAGCCGATAAAAAACCCCCCAAAACCCCAAAGCCTTGACTACTGGCAAGATGTCTCTCTGTGCTGGCCAAGTCATGGGCGCCGAGAACCACTAAATTTGTTGATGCTTAAGAAGACCCCTGGGGGGACATGACAGGGCGAATATTAATGGGTCCTTAGTATGGGCCACACACTATTTCTACGCATGTTTTTAAAAAGATTTTATTTACTTATTTTTAGAGAGAAGGGAAAGGAAGGGAAGGAGGAAGAGAGGGAGAGGAACATCAATGTGTGGTTGCCTCTCACACACCCCCTCCTGGGGACCTGGCCCACGACCCAGGCTTGTGCCCTGATTGCGGATTGAACCTGTGAGCCTTTGGTTTGCAGCCTGCACTCAGTCCTCTGAGCTACACCAGCCAGGACGAAGCACTTTTTTTGTGTTAACTCATCTCGTCTTCATAGCGGCCCACGATGGGGGTCTTATCAGAATTCCCATTTCACTAATGAGAGGTTTGAGAGGAAGAGCCTTTAAATAACTTGAAATGAGTAAAGGTGAACCTGGATTGGAAACCCAGGGGTCCGGCTCCAGAGCCTATTCCCCGCCACGGATGAAGGCGTCGAGCAGACGGTACCACTGTTTGTTTATGTCATCGCCTGTGACAGTCTCACCTCGACAACGGAACATTTACGAGTTGGTCCCAGGTCTTATCTAGGCCCTGCCAGACCCTCCCTTGCTTTATTTCCTGTTCAAGGGGGATCTCAGATGACCTTGGCCTTCTCAGAAATTAACCTCACGCCAGCGAAGGTCTCATCCATTCACTCAGCTGTCCGACATCATGGATATCTCCTCCATGCCAGGCGCTGTGCTGTGTGTCACAGAAACAGGACAGCAGTCGCGTGTGACGGCTCAGACGGAGACATCACAGTCACACAGACCCGAGAGCCACGCCCAGCACCAGCATTCACCAGCTGTGGGACTTGGGGGTCGAAACCCTCTGAGCACCTGTTTGCTCACCTGTAAAGTTAGAGTACCACAACAGTCCGTAAGGTTTTTTTTCATAATTTCCTTTTTTAATCCTCACCCGAGGACATTTTTTCATTGCTTTTTTAGAGAGAAGGGAAGGGGGAGAGGGAGGGAGAGAGAGAGAGACAGAAAAACAGAGAGAGACATCAATGTGAGAGAGAAACACCGATCAGTTGCCTTCTTGTACATGCTCCCACTGAGGATCGAACCTGCTACCTTTGGTTTACGGGCTGATGCTCCAGCCCAATGAGCCACACTGGCCAGGGCCATAATTTATTTTTTGGAGAGAGTTTTCTGGCAAGTGTTTACTTACTAATAGCTCCTTAATTCATTTTATGCTGTTGCGTAGAGTTTCATAGTGCTCGTCATACGCTTTTGTCTGTTTTGCTGATTGTAACAGTAATACATGTTCGCAGTCCTTGGTCCTCCAACCCAGCGGCCAGATACATTTCGTAAGCTAGATTTTTTCAGATCTTTTAGATGCATTTTGTGTACACTCTATGTGAAATAACACGTAATATTTCTTTAAAGAAGTATATAAATATTCACACCACCTGAGATCATTAAACTTTCATGTGAACTCAGAGGAGTCAGATCTGCTGTCAAATGAGGTTGGCGGATTTTGGAATTGTGGGCGAATGAAGGTTTATGAATGAGACCTGCGCATGATTGTGGTGGAAATTTAAAAAAAAATACAGTGATGTATTGAAAAGAAAATAATTGTATTAACAAGAGATACTTACTGAAATGTCCATGTATCTATTCTAATTCATTAAATTATTTAACGATATTATCCACCACCTACTACGTGTTCTAGGGGTGCTAAACTAGGGGCAATTTTGTCGCCCAGGAGACACTGGCAACATCTGGAGACAGTCTGGTTGTCACAACTGGGTGGGGGGCTGGGTACCACCGATGCCCAGTGGGTAAAGGGCAAGAGTGGTGCTAAACATCCGACAGGGCCCAGGACGGCCCCACAACTGAAAAAAATCATCCCGCTCTAAATGTCAATTTGTTATGATCGAGAAACCGAGGTCAAAGTTCTGGGCACACAGCAATGAACAAAATAAATAAATTAATCTTCTTATTATGCTCTTATAAAATATGTCATGTCTATACACAAATATATGTGTTTTACAGATTTGGTATTATTCACATACAGTTTTTTTACTTAATATTGCTTCAGGAACATTTCACAGTATTATCAAAAATTCATCAAAGACATGTTCTTTATGCCTAGAAAATGTTCCTTCAGAAAGATATGAAATTATTTTTTTAGCAGTTCTGTTGTAATAAAATCGATGTATTTACATTTTCCCTATTATTTAAAATAATGCTGTTGATGAACATCCTTACATCCACATCACTGGTGGTATCTTTGATTACTTCATTAGATTCTAAGTCTTGGGGTTCATGCTAGACATGAAGTGATTGAATCAAAGGGCATAAACTTAAAAAAAAAATCCTTGATGTAGCCCTGGCTGGTGTGGCTCAGTGGAATGAGCACCAGCCTGCAAACTGAAAGGTCGCTGGTTCAATTCCCAGTTAGGGCACGTGTCTGGGTCATGGGCCAGGTCCCCAGTTGGGGGTGTGCAAGAGGCAACCAATTGATGAATCTATCACACACTGATGTTTCTCTCCCTCCCTTCCTATTTCTCTAAGTAAATAAATAAAAATAAAAATAAATCCTTGATGTACATGATGAAATTGCTTTGCAAAAAGGTTGTCCTAAGTTTCACTTTACAGTTTGCATTTAAAAACCAGGGGTGTTATGTTATTAAATAACAAATATAGGTAGTTTAAGCCACCAATAACACATCTGGATAATTCTGGTGACTGGAAGAGGTCTTCAGAAGGAGGAGAGTAACAAGTTGGGTTCAAGGTCAACGAGTCATCTGAGCCTGAATGGATCGGATATATTTCTTCTCAGTCAGTCCCACGATACTCATTGCATTTTAAGCATCCCAGAATGCAAACAGATTGACTACAAGGACTGCAAGAAAACAGTGAAGGAGCGACTGACTTATGGGAAAAACAAAGAGATCCAAGTCCGAAAGCTGTGTGGCAAAAACCCTGGAAGGAGGTGTCGCCATTTCCAAGCACTGAGTCCAGTAAACAAAAGGCTAGAAGAGGAACTTCCTGTGGGGTGGGAATGGCTCCGAAGGTGATGGGATACAGCTGGACAATGGGAATTCCAGAGGGAAAGGTCAACGGGAAACGTCCTTATGGTTCTCTGTAAGAATAACCTGCTAAAGAAATGATAGAATTCCTTTTACAGGGTTAGTAGGTGAAACGGCAAGGGGAACACAGGCCGATCAGATAAGGTGATTCTGTTCTCCAGCGAGTCTTGCAGGAGAACCTAATACAACCGGGCGAGCCTCCCTCTCCGCCGGGAGGGCATGCATAGTCTCTGCTGTGAGCTGCCGCAGACCGGAGGACCTGGACTTGAAGGAGAGAGATGGCACATTTTCATTCTCTTTCTCCTTAATAAGTAAGGCTTTGTTTCAGTTCCAGTTGACATACAATATTATATCCGTTTCAGGCGTAGAGCACAGTGATACCACAGTTGTGCACCTTACGAAGTGATCACCCAATGAGTCTCGCGCCCGTCTGACACCTCACCTAGTTATGACAATATTATTGACTCTATTCACCCTGTTGTACTTTACATGCTTACCTGGTTTTTTGTAACTGGTGATGTGTACCTCTTAGTCTCTTCCCCTCGCATTTTCTCTTTATCTGCAGCTAAAGGAAAGCAACACCAACAAGCTCATCATTTACAAGTAGGGGTGGGCACACTTCTCCTTCGAAGAGATAGAACTCAGATATCTTTGGCTGCCTCTCCAGGCTCTACGTCAACCGCTCACCTCTGCCTTTGTGGGCTGAAAGCCGCCATAGCCATATGCAAATAATGCACATGGCCGTGTTTCAATAAAACTTTATTTACAAAAACAGACAGTGCCCAGGGAATGCAGTTTTCTGACCCTTGACCAACAGAAGCAGGAAAGAGCCAGTGTAAGAGTGAGGAGGTTCTGAGAGATCCGGGTTCAAATCCCATCTCTACCACTTACTGGCAGCATACCCCAGGCAAGTTAATTGACCCTTTGGAATATCACTTTTCTTGACTCTAAAAAAGGGGTTAATTGAAGAATGTACCTTATGATTCTGTTCTCAGAATGAAATCAAACAATGCCTGAATAATGTGTAGCACAAGCCTGGGCACGTAGATGACTGTAGGAAGAGAAGGGTAAAAAAAGAACACGGACTTTGTTCGGTTCTTATCGCATTGCATGTGAGTTTGGAAAACCGCTTCCTCCACTAGCATGAAGTCCTGAAGTTCAAGGACCACATCTTAGTTAACCATGTCCCGGCGCCTGTGCCTTGGCACACAGCAGCGGGTCTGTAAAAACAGAGGCGGGGGAAGATTTGGTTTATCGAGGTAAGGCAGCGCGGAGGAGGGCAGTGAGGGAAAGAGCGGGAGAGGGAGCTGAGCAGAGATTTTTCTCCACCGGAGCCCAGCTGCAGCCTGCTCTCTGGGACCCTCTGGCACTGGAGGCAGGCCTTTCACACCCGGGGACAGTCAGTTACTGGCTGTGGGCTGTCCCCATGAAGGGTGAAGGACAACCTTCCAGGTGAATTGGGTCCTGTTGAGCTGAGAGCAAGTCTGAGAATTGACAGCTGGGAGCCATTAGCTGTCAGCATCAGTGACACCACACGCAACCTGGGAGGGTGCCCTGCCCGTGAGGGTGACCCGGGGAGACACCGACAGCCTTCCATACAGTGCCCAATTGTGCTCTGAGCTTATGCTCTAAGCCACCCACGACACACAGCTGGCTTATAGCAAAAGGGAGAAGGGCAGAGAGAGCCAGGGTGACTAAGCCATCACCTGTCACTCCAAAGGTAAATTGTTTAGCTTAGAGGCTGAAGTCAGGGATGGTGTGGACGCTGGTGGTGATGCTCTCATTCTGCAGGGACAGGAAGTGGCTTCTTTCCCAGTGGCCGATGACATTTCCTCTGCCCAGAGGAGCGAGTGGCATCACCCAGATGACCTAACACTGTGCCTGGCACAGTGACAATGAGGTCACAGTTCACACCTGCCTGGGGTTCAGCTGTCCTATTGGGGTGGAGTCAAATCCTAGCTTTGTGGCTTTAGCTTGTGACCCTGAGCCAATTACTCAGCATTGTTAAGCCTCGGTTTCCTCGTCTGTAAAACGGGAGCAACAATATTTCCTAATTCAGAGGTTTTCCTTTTCTGTCTCTCTCTCTCTCTCTCTCTTTTCTTCTTCTTCTTCTTTTTTTTTTTTTTTGAGCAGATTAGAGTTAATGCTTATGGAATACCTAGTACATCGCTGGGAACCTAATTAAAGTTTAATACATGGTAGGGTTTTTTTTTTACTATTTTCTTTGTGGTGGTGTTTTTGTTTGGTTTTGTATTTTGAGAAATGGCATTGTCTAGTGCACCGTTTTTCAATCGTCTTTTGCATATTGCTTAGGGTGTTTACCATATCTGTTACTATGCATGCTAATATCTACTTATATACATTAATTGACTCTCAGATGAACCTCTCACACTACAAACTTGCACATAAGGCCGGCGCACTCCAGTGCAGGTGAGTTAGAGCCTGGCGCCCGGTGAGTCCGCTGTGATCGCCGTCAGCGGGGCTGGCGAATGACGTCAGCGGGGCTGGCGAATGACGTCAGTTTTGCATCCTGCCTGGAGAACTTGCCTCCCTCCATTTCTTTCCAGCCAACTCTCTTGCATCCCCTCCCCTGAGGGAGGTCACCTCCTCGCTCCCGCATGAGCTCACGGCTGTGTTCTTGCTTGGCTAAGAACTGTGTGCATACTATCGGGGATTTTTTTTCTCTCCCCAGTGAAGAACTCGGGCTCCGCCAGATTGCGCGGAAGTGGTTACTCCCCGTGCAGCGCTCACGACTGGGGACAGGGAGCCGTGGAAATTCCCCTTCCTTGCCTAAAATAGCTGGAGCTGGAACACGACAATAGGAGCTTTGTCCAGGCTTGAAACAATATCCCTTCCCAGTGAATTTTGTACGGAAATCCCTGCCAGTGTGTGGTGGTAGTCCTCGCCGACAGGCTAGAAAGGGGTCAGCCATTCTGAGCTGCACGTTGAAAGAACCATTGTTAGCGAAGCTGCGTCCCAGAGGAGGGACATTTAAGTTCCTGGACATGGGAATATCGGATTCACCTGACTCTCCCTGCCCCTTATCCCGTTTGATATCTTTATGATGGCAAAAACCTAAGTCCGGAAATAGACATGCTCTCCACAGAGTTAATTATTTTTATTGCCAGGCTGTCGGTGACAATCTTCGCCCGGACACTCCCGAGCAGGTTCCGAGGAAATGAGAGAAGGAAATGCCCCGTAGCCTTCGGGTGTTGCGAAGTTCAGAGGGGCTGAGTCAGGACGAGTGTCTTGGAGTTCAGATTCCAGCTGCGGGTTTGACTCCGGCGCTTGGAGCTGGGTCAGGAGGCCCGGGATTGGCACCAGGGCGGGTCACCAGCCTGCGTCTGGCTCAGGATGGAAGGAGCTGGGACTTGGTTTGGACGAATATCCTTGCGCTGGAGTGTTATTCGAGCTACTGTAGATTTAAGGAAAGAGTAGACAGAGCAGCATCTCAAGAAATAATTCACGCTGTCTCTTTAAAATTTTTACTTGTTATCACTTACACAACTGTTTCAAGGCTAAGAGGAAATAAGGGGGCAGGCATCAAACATGGGAAGCCGTAAATTAACGTGTTTTTAGGCTCCACGAAATTTGGTTATGGCTGGTCACATTGGCCTGCGTCTTGAGACCTGCTGTCTGTCGCGTGCGATTTATGAAGACAAAGAACCCACGTCAGGGAAAATGTTCTTGTCAATAAAGCAAGGGGGCCGAACAGAAAGGCCATTTTTGACACACGTTTCCAAGCAAAGGTCTCTCTGCCTGTCCGCAGTCTCGGCACAGCTCGGGGAGGGCACCCCCCATTGCAAAGACTCCGGAAGTTTCCGTCCATCCACCTGATGAGGTCCGAAGATTCCGGCATTTAGCAAAGGGGCAGGCGGGGCTGCGTGCCCCTCGAGGCTCTCCCCCTTTTCCCTCCTCTCACCCCTTTCTGACCAACACAGGGGGGTGGGATCATTCCGCCCACTGAGCAAGCTTGGCCAGCGGTAGGAACTGGAGAGAGAGAGATGAGAACATTGGTGGCGCTGGCGATGGGGCCTGCCAGCTCTCACGGGACACTGAGCGAGCAGGTCGTTCCTGGCCATCCCCTAGGGAGGGAGAGGCCTCACGCTCCTGAGTGTGCCATCACGGTTTACAGATTCACACAGAGTTTTTCCTTAGACTGCGGCTCCCAAGTGTAAGCTGACTATTGCACCTGACACGGTCACCTCCGCACTCCAGGGTAACTTGTCATGAATTCCCAAGGACACCTGTAGAAGGGTCATCATGCAGCTGGGGTGTGATGAGAACAACTGGATTCATGTGAAGTGGCCCACAAGGAGAGAATGCCTTCTGGACTGGGTATGCCCCCCAGGTATCGTCTGCAAGATGCTTACCTGGGACTTTCATTAGAGCTGTTGGGGAAAAAATGAGCATGTGTGCGTGTTTCCTTTGGACGCAAAATCCATGTAATCAGCTAGGCCCAAAGCTACAGATGATTGCCTTGCAGTCACATGGAGAGGGTCTGCCTGAAAATAACACCAACATTGAGGAAAAGAGAGCCAAGATGTGGAAAATGACACGTCCCTGCTAATTGTACTGGACACCTGGATCCAGCTATGCCTGAAGTCAGCAGTAAATTTGGATGCTTCGGTTGCATAAGATGATAAATTCCTTTTTATTCTTAAACCAGATGGAGGGATGTCACTGTCACTTGCATCTAACATAGTCTTGGCTATTACAACCTCCTCCTTCTGATCCGAACTCTAAATAGATAGGTAAGTAGTTAGTTTGGTTAAGACCAAACTTTGCAGGACAGAACATCCCCTAAACCAGGAACCAAGTGCTTAGGCTTATCTGTGCTCCAGGCCGGACACTGATGTTTAAGGATACAGCCCGTTTCCCTTGCAGACAATGTGTCCAAGCGGAAATGAGCAGGGGTTCGAGTCGCTATGGGGTAGTCATCGCTGCATGACTTGGGATCAGTCAATGCAATCAAATGCTGATGACTGTGACGAGTCCAAAGGAGTCTTGAACAATCGGTTTCCATCATGGAAGTGTAAACTCACCCCCGAGTCACTGGCTAGCTAATAGTTCTTTCCTGCCCTCTGCAATGGAATTCACCCACATTTGGAGTGTATAACAAACATTCCCAAGTATCTGTTCTTAATGAGCCTCTACGTAACGCTCTGGCACGTGGGATGTTGCCCGGTAACCCTGTGGCTTGGGCATAGCCGGGTACCATTTTCCACCGCTGCCCACTGAGTGAGTGGTGATTTCACCATCAGAGGCATAAGCCTTGAACTGGTTTTTCTTGACTAGATGATGTTTAATGCTAAGTGATCCACAGAATAGCATGCAACCAGGAACAGGGCTGAGCTGTCTAGAGATGCAAAAGGAAAATTTTGTAAGCCCGTTGCGTAACCACGAGCTCCTGTTAGAGCTTGTGCCGGAGAAGGCTGTCTTCCTCTCTCAGCCTCCCGGAGAGCTGCGTGCCCCCAGGGAGCGAGTGTGATGGGGATCTAGCTTGAAGAATGCAGACAGATACCGGGCCCAGGACCGCACAGCGCCTGGGAGAGGCCCAGGCCATGCCGATTCAACAGGGCTTCTGGCATCTCAAGAAATAAAGGTGAAGAATTGCCAAAGCCAGAGTTACCAAAAATTGTGGAATATTTTCAGTGTTTACATTAAACAAGATAAGAGCTTGAATACACGCAAACTACTGTTGACGATAATGGCATTGCACTGTACACAGGGTCAGAGGATTTATAAGACATATTATCGTAAAATGGACTGCCGACGACATGACCTGCAAATGGGACACAAGTGGAAAGCTGTCTTATTACTGCTCCCCCTGAAGGCCGGCGATCTTTTTGAAGACAATCTTGAAAATCCAATAAAAGGCCTAGGATTTCTAGACCCCTCACGGCCAGCCCCACTGCATGACATTAAGATTAATTTAAAACGATTAAGATTACAAATGGTTAAGGTGTGTCTCGTGCCTCCTGCCTTCTTAGACCTGGGCGTGAGGGGCAATGTGAAGTAGCAGAGCCATTACCTGGTAGGGATCCAAAGGAAGGCAAAGCTTGCTCTGTGGTGTGCCCCAACCGGCTGTGTGACCTCGGGGAAGTCACTTAACCTCTCTGGACTTTTCCTTCTATAAAAATGTAAGTGTTGGATCATGATGGTCTTGCAAGTTCCTTCTGAAACTTTATGATTATTCCAGTGTCATGTGAATGGTTTAGGTGTGAAGGATACAGCAATGGGAAACAAACAAGGGACACCACTCCACCCAGATCCAGTTGCTGCCTAGGAGGAGTGTACGTTCTATGTGGGGTGCGTGAGGGAAGGGAATAGAGAGGGGTGTCCCTGTGTGTGCTGGCAATCAGCAGAAATGATAGCTGTGCAAAGTCAGAGAGGGCGAATGCCTCGAAGGACAATAGAGACTGAGAGTGGGCAGGGAGGGACCTCCGGAGAGATGGCCATGAATGCTTCCCAACGGACTGATGCTGTTTAAGCAAAGGATGTGCCATAGACGTGGGTGGAGGACTCAGTGGGCAGGAGGGCCATTGAAGGATCTGATGGATACAGGAAATGACTCCCTGGTGACTCAAGAATTGGGAGAGGAGAAAGAAGGGAAAGGAGAGGGCATCTATGATCAGAATGGGATTTCTGTAACCCTTTGGTGTGTATGTGGGAGGGAGGCAGGTCTGGATTCGAATCCAGACTCTAATTACTTACCCCCATGTGTCCTTACCTCCCCTACCAGTCTGATCCTCAGCTTCTCCCTTTCTGCAAGAGGGGATTAAGAAGCCCCACCTTGTGAGGGTGAAATGGGAAGATGTCTCCAAAGACAAAGCACAGGGCGGATGCATTAATAAACGCCCCACCTGCAATTAGTATAGTGCTTGCTAATATTTACGGAGCATCAGCCAAATGGTTCTTAATCTGTATTGCTTCCTCTCACCCTCCCCCAAACAAGTCTGGGAGGCAGGCCCTATGATGATCCCATTTCACAGAGGAGGCTGAGATGAGGGATTGGGTCATGGCCGGCCTGTTAGTCATCATTATTTGTCCTCCTGCAGCACCAGCGGGGGGAGGGGTATGGTGACCCGACAGCTTAACAAGAATGTCAACACAGGCTGACGCTTTTCCTGGAGGTGGAAAGTGAAGAAATACCAACTGTGACGGAAGCGCATTTTCCTTCCGTCCGACACGCAAGTCCTGTATCGCAGTGTCATTTCCATGCGACACAACTCACCCAGGCTAAGTGAGTTCTGACATGTCTATACAGCCCCTCGCTTTGTGCCTGAGCATCGCTGCCACCACGGCAATGGCGGATTGGCTTTCCGTCCCAGCGGTGCTGCTGCCTCCGCCAGCATTTCACGTACCGGAGGGCGTGCGCTCCTTTCGCCGAGTGTGTTTCCGAGATTCACCCACGTTCTGGAGAAGACTCGCGATTTCTTCCCCGATATTGCTGACTCACGTTCCGTCAGAGGGCTGGGCCACAGTTTGCTTCTCCGCTCAGCAGTCGATGGACATTTGGGTTATTTCTGGTGTTTGCTTGTTATAAATAGGGCAGCCGGGGATGACTGAGCACAGGCTCTTCTGTAGACGTCGCTTTGATTTCTTGTGGATAACTCCTAGTGGTGGGATCGCTGGGTTGTATGCTAAGGGCGGGTGTCACTTTAAAAAGAGACACCAAACTGTCTGACCCGGGGGCTGCCCGTCGTGGAGTCCCACCAGCCATGTATGGAAGTTCCGATTGTCCCATGACCTTGCCAACAGCTGCCGTTACCAATCTTTTAGCTTTTAGCCATTTTAGTGGGTGTGTGGCAATATGTCATTGTATTTTTAATGACTGATGATATCGAACACCTGTAGCTGTGCTTATTTGCTATTCTTGTATTTTTTTTCTCGAAGTTATTTGTTTAAATATTTTGCCCATTTAAAAAAATTGTCTTATTTTCATTGAGTTTTAAAGACTTCTTTGTATTCTGGACTGTCATCTGATACATGCACACTTTGCAAATATTTTCCCCATTTGTGACTCACTTTTTTTTCTTAATTAGTGTCTTTTAAAGATCATAAGTTTTTAATTTTTATGAAGACTAATTTATCCATTTAAAAAAATATGGATGATCTCATGGCTTAAGACACTTTTACCTAGCCTAAGGTCACAGAGATTTTTCTCCTATGTTCTGCTGGGAGTTTTACAAGTTTATCTCTATTAGCTCTATTAGGTTGATGGTCCATTGCAAATGAATATTTTATGTACACTGTGAGGAAAGGGTCAAGATTCATTATTTTTGTGATGGATGTCCAGTTGTTCTAGCAGTGTTGAAGATGAGACCACCAGTTCCCCATTAAATTAGCTTGGCACCTTTTTATGAACGCAACTGATCGTATTTGTGAGGGTATATTTCTGGATGTTCCATGGATGGATATATATATCTCCTTATTCCAATAATGCACTGCCTTGGTTACGGTATGTTTATAGTAAGTCTTTTAAAAAATATTTATTTATTTATTTATTTTTAGAGAGAGGGGAAGGGAGGGAGAGAAACATCAATCAATGCCTCTGTCATGCCCCTAACCAGTCAGGTGCCCTGACTGGGAATTGAACCAGCGACCTCTTGGTTTGGAAGACGATGTTTAAGCCACTGAGCTGCCCCAGTCCAGGGTATAGTTAAGTCTTGAACTCGGGTCATTGAAGTCTTCTCATTTTGTTCATTTCAAGGCTCATTTATGGAGTGCCAACTATGTATCCATTCCTGCTGCTCATTTGTCCACTGATTCATTCAGGAAATATTTCTAGAGCATCTATTATGTGCCAGGCTTGGCTTTTGGTGCTGGGATACAGTGGTGATAAAAATAAACAAACTCCCTGCCCTAGAAGAGTGATGAACGTTCTGGTGAGGTCTCCCCCCTTGTATTTGCACAGAGGAAACGATCCAAGTTTTTAAAAATTCCACTTAGTGGTCATTTCTGTGAACAAAAGAAACAAAGAGAGCTGGACAACGTTTGAAGGGAGACTTAAATGAAGAGATATAAGAAGTTACGTGAAGCACTGGACAAGAGCTTTCCAGGAGAGGGAACAGCAGGTGCGAAGGTGCAGAGGTAAGAAAGGGCTCGGCGTGTTCAAGAACCAAAATGCAGGCTGATGTGGGAGAGTCTTTGAGATGAAGTCCAACAGATAAGCACAGGCCAAATGCCCGGGCGGCTTTGTGAGCCCAGGTAAAAGTTTGGATTTCATTCTAAGGGACAATGGACATCACTCAGAAGCTTTGAGGAGGAGTGACCAGATTGATTTCTGTTTTTAAAAGGCTGTGTGCACTTCAGTGTAGCTTAGTGGCCTGTCTTCAAGAAACTCGTGCCCCTGGCTGGGTAGATCAGTTGGTTAGAATGCTGTCCTGTATACCAGAAGGTTGCAGGTTCGATCCCCGGTCAGAGCGTGGATGAGAGGCAACCGATCAATGTTTCTCTCTCACGTGGATGTTTCTCTCTCTCTCTCTCCCCCTTCCTCTTTCTCTAAAATCAACGAATATATCCTCGGGTGAGGATAAAAAGTATTTTAAAGAAATCTCTAGAGTCCTGAGAAACCGCTGGTGTGGGGTAGTGTCATCTGGCAGCTCCCTGGAAACCCCCTCATTTGGGAGAATTTACGATCATGTTCAGGGCTTGATGTCCCTCACATTGTGACTGTTGAATTGTCTCAGGTGCAAAGAGGAACTCGTGGTTTTATTAGGATGAGGAATGAGTTTTCATATATGGGGTGTGTGTGCGCATGCGTGTTTGAGGTGCCGAATCTTGCTGAGTCATGAGGTGTATTTCCCCATTTCAAATAAATGAACATTCTGTGTATAATTTTTCTCTGTCCCCAGCTTTATAAACACTTTCTATATATAAAAATAACTTCAAATTTACCAAAAAGGAGCAAATAGAGAAATAATGTAAAGAATACCTGGACACTCTTTATGAGGTTTACCTATTAATAACCTGCTCCATTTGCTTGATGGTGTGGGTTTTCTCTCCCTTCACACACACACACATACACACACACACACACTGTCCCTAAATTATTTGTGGTTGTTACATTTATCATGACCCTTTACTCCTAAATTGGCCAAGTGTGTGTTTGCTGAGAATGGAGAGTCTCTTACACAGAGAGCCCCAGTAGAGTTAACAACTTCATCCACTTATACTGATGCAAACCTTTGATCTAATTTATTGTCCGCATTCCAATTTCATCAGGTAATCTTACACTATTCTTCAGGGCTTGCCCTCCTCCAGGACAGGATCCAGCCAAGGGGCAGAATTTGCAGTTAATTTTTATGTCTTTTTAGCCTCCTTTAACCTGGCACATGTCCACAGCTTTTCTTTGTCCTTTGTGATATTAGCATTTTTTGAAGAATATAGTCCCTCCCCTGCCGCCTGTCCCATACAATAGAGTGTTTTTCATTTTGGGTCTGTCTGATGTTTCCTCAGGATTAGATAGAGGCTATGCATGCTTGGCTGGAACTCAGGGCTTAGAGGGTGATGTATCCTTCTCAGCCTCTCATCCCTGGAGGCACGTGATGTTCACCTGTCTGTCATTAGTGATGGGAAATACTCACAACATTTCATCTAAAGTTGGAGGACGACACACGAGGTCGGGAGAGAGGAAGAAAGTGGAAAAAGCTGGGAGGCAGATGACTCAGCATTAGTTAAGTTCCTGAGTCATCTGGGTTGCTGATTTAGCCACCCAAAGCAACACTTTGTGTAATCACAGGGGTGGGGCGGATTGCACACACTGAACACAGGCTCACACGTATGCACACACATGAACAGACACAGCTCAGCTCTACTTTGCGTTTGTTTCAAAGCTACCACCAAAGTCCTGCTTTAGCAGATGGGGCACAGGGAGAAATAATTCGGAGAGATTTTCAAATTCTGCAAGAAGGCCTCACCTCTAAGCCTTACTTCCTAATAATTCCTCGGGCCTTAAGGGATTCGGTGCTATGGTCAGGAGGTTTGTGGGCACCAGCCAAATGAATGCATTCGCTTAAAGCAGTGGTTTCCAGCCCTGGCTGCTCACTGAAGTTTCCCGGGTGCATTTCACAAGGGCTATGCAGACCCGACCCCAGACCAGCTGAATCAGGACCTCTGAGGGTGGGCTGGGGGAAGGAAGAGGTTTAAAAGCTCTGCAGAAATTTCTAGTGCCAAGCCAAGGTAAAGAACCCGCAGCTTAGAGTATGATTCCAGAACTTCAGTGATCCCCAAGTGGCCCTTAACTTTTGGTCAAGCACTCCCTTTAATAGCTGATGTATATTGAGCACCTACTGTGTGCCACAGCAGTTATAGATTTTGTCTTCATGGTGTCCACTTTCTACTCTCTGGGTAAAAAACTTCCTGGTGTTCCTCTGGCTAATTACCACCCACAACGTGCAGCTCATGGGGTCCTGGGGGGCTGACCCTGACTCCCCACTTCAGGGACAGGCATGGATTCCTAGGCCTGGTAAAATGGTCTATTCATGAATGTTCTCAGTGGTTCAGATGAACTTGAGGAAAGACTTTTGCTGGAATTATTGGCAAAGAGGTGTTTCATTTCTGCTGGGGCTTAAGATGGAGGGAATGTAAATGTGAAGTCACCTGGGGCTTCTACAGAAAGGGGACCCACCCAGGAGTGAAGTCCACATAGAAGAAAACAGAAAAAGACATGGACTTGATGACTATGGTTTGAGCCCAGTCCTAGATCCAGCCATGCCTGAATCTATCAACTCCTAGATCTTTAAGTGATATGAGCCACTGAATTTCTATTTTGCTGAAGTTGGTGTGGGCAGAGGTTTAAGAAGCAGGTAAGATAAATCTTATTAAGAGACCTGATAACGTGACCTAAGTCAGGAAGTTATCAGAGACAGAAAATCCTTACAGAAGGAAGAGCATTCAAATGCCGGTTCTCTGCCCATGACTGTGGGACTCCATTGTCATCGTCTCCCTGGGTTCCAGCCTGCTCTTTGGAGGGGCTGCGGGCAGGCTAGTGGGGCTGGCCCCACAGTGTCCCCTTGGGATTCAGTGGCACAGCCTGGTATGACCCTTCACAGCTGGTGATGGCTGAGGACATTTATAGGAGCCTGCGTAACATTCGAGCTGGTATGGGGAAGTCAGTGGAATGGGAGATATGGGTGTCTCTAAAATGGAAACTGTGCCTCCATCAGCCATGGCTGCGTCCATGGCCATGAGCAGAATGCGGCTGGAGGTCTGGACTCTTCTTTGCAAGGCCCTTTTCTGTGCTCTCTGTCCCCTGCCCCCCCCTGCCCCTCTCTTGTCCCCCGACATAGGCAGGAGCCAGCACTCCATCACCTTTGCCCTCCACCCAGCCCCCACCCTCCTGGCCTGCTGTGTAGCTGTCACTTTAGGTGACACCTAATCTAATAGTGGAAGGCAGGCGGAGCCTCACAATCTGCAGGGCCATCTGGGTGGCCTCAGTGGCCCCATGGGGTCCTCTCCCAAGCGCCAGACGAGGTTCAAAAGTAATCAAGCACACAACACAATGATATTTTTTTGAAATGACACACGACATCGGATGCTACAACTAAGTCATTTTCTTTGAGGTGGTCTCTTTCTTTCTCGGGGAGGGAGCCCCTGCTTTGCTTGGACCTCCACCGCGTGCGGCTGGTCAGGGGCCTGTTGGGAAACCCGTGCTGATTGTGCCCCGGCACCTGCAGTGAGTCAGCCCACAGCCCCGGCCACGTGGGTGGTCCGGCAGCCCCTGTTTACCAGGTGGAGATGCAGAGCAGTGCGGTGTTGGTCCACGGTCACATGGCTGCTCAGCTCTGGGGGTAGGATTTGATGCCAGGTCTTATTCTCCTCCCTCTCCCTCTCCTTACCTATCTACCTTCCTGCCTATCAATCATCTAACTATTATCTATTTATTTATCTATCGTTTATCTACCTACCTACCTATCAATGATCTATCTATCCATCTATCTATTTATTTCTCTGTCCATCTATCTATCAACTTTCTACGTATCTTTGTCTCTTCTCCCTGACTTTGCACCTGTCCAGGGCTGGTGTTATGTTTTCCGTAGAGTGACCTTATTTATCATCCAATTCTGGACACTTTGGGGAGTGCGAGGCAGAGCCGTGAGTACTTAGGCACACGCTGGCGTTGCCCATGGAGCCCTGGGAAGTTTGGGGAGGGGTGGACAGGTATTTATTTCTCCCCAGTCCTTAGCTCCCTGAAGTTGCGCTGCGTGAGTTGGAGCAACAGTCTCAGAGGAGGTGGCCAGCCCGCAAACTCAGTTGCTTTATTCGGAGAGAAACGGAATCACAAAGCGAACACTTCCGAAATCCCAGAGGGGCAGTCGGAGGGGAGGTGGGGCCAAACGTCCCCTCGCACCCGGCTGCCGAGCTGCCTCCGACAGGCATTTGTGCGCAGAAGCCAAGGTCCCTCCAGCCAGGCCTGCTGGCGGGAGCTCGTGGCACAGAAATGATAAAATAGGAATGTCCGGTGTTCACTGCGCCCGCACCATGGGTCTTCTCTAAGCCCTCCACATAGATTGTCTTATTTATTCCTTAAGGAAGGTGCCATTATTGCAGAAAAAAGAGACAAGGGTTCAGAAGATAAATCTCCCGCACGGCACAGCTGCTAGAGCCAGGGGACCAGCCACGTGGCTGCCTCGTCTTGAAAGATGCAGTGGAGTGATGGGTGTTTGCTACTGAGAAGCCCCTTCCAGCGTTTTCTGGGAATCTTTGAAAGATTCCAGTGAACACCCATAATCTCCTGAATAGGTTCCATGCCCCAAAGCAGTCCAACCAAGTAACCCCAACTCGTAGCATGTCTCAGCGCCCCACCCCTGAGATTCACAAACAGAAATTACAACCTATGCCCAATAATGAATCAGCCCCACTGAGGGGACGAGAGCAAGAATCAAGTCAGCTGGGACTTCAGCCCCTTCTGAGGGGGGCGGGGAGGACCGTAGCTAGGAGAATGGGGTGGGAAGAGAGAAAAGGAAGGAAGTGGAGGGAGAGAATGAAACAGAGACAGACTGATGGTGAGGGGAAGGGTTGGGGGAGAAGGGAGAAGAGAGAGACACAGAGAGAGAGAGAGGAAGGGGGCAGGGGGAGAAGAGAGAGACTGAAACAGAGATGAAGAAGTGGGGAGGGGCGAGGGGGAGAGAAGCAGAAAGAGAAATGGAGAGGGGGAGGGGACAGAGATTGAGAGACTGAGAAAGACTGAGAGAGAGGGGGAGAAAGAGAAACAGAGATTGAGAGAAAGGGGGGACACAGAGGGGGTGTACAGACAGACAGGCAGACAGACAGATGACAGACAGTGAATGTTGGCTGACAGTGCAGGGCGAGGCAGCCACACAGGTGGAACAAAAGTCCCCCTTGGGTCCCTGTAGACGTCCCTGTTCTGCCACCACCATTTTGTTGCTGGCCCGGGGTGTGAGATGCTGGGCTGCCCCCCAGCCCCACAAAGGGTGGTGCCAGCCCGGGGTGGGGGTGCAGCTGGGGGCAGCCCCTGGCACTCCGGGCCTGACTCTGGGTGGCAGGGACTGCACCTCACACAGTGTGGACCTCATGCCTTCAGAGTTCTGCAAAATGGTGCCTGCCCGTGTTTACCCTAGAGGCTGTTGCGTCCCTGAGCCCGGTGAGGTTCCCCACCGAGCTGGCTGCGTGCGGCCTGGACGGCTCTTAATCTCCACGTTCTGATGGCACGTCCTTCAGGTGACCTATGTTATCTGCTATCTCAGATTGCCTTGCGCGCGCACACACACACACACACACACACACACAATATTACTGGAAGAAAAAAAAATCCCTAATGATTCTGTAGATATTCTTTACCAAGAATATTAAACTCAGACGCCCTCTACTGGACAAGACAGGTAGGGGCGAAGGCCCGTGAAGGATGGTGCTGGTGGCCAGTGGCCTGAGCTAAGGTGCTCTGGAGCTGACGCTGTGCCTGGGAGCTCAGAGGAAAGGTCACAGAGGGGTCTGCCCCCTTCTTCTATGACCCACGGGCATCTTTCAGGGCTAAAGGGCCGATCTGAGCTCTTTGAGGCGAGAGGAAATAGAAAACAAAACTGAAACTGCTTGCAAGCAAATCATAGATTTTGGGAGAATGGACAATTCCTTCACTTGCATTTTTTTTTTTCTTTCTACGATTAGTACTGTTAGATTTGACAGGTGGGGTGAGTCAGGAAAAAAGTGACAGAGGCTTTGGTGACACCGCCGGCTTCTTCGTCAGGACAAAGGGTTTTGGGTCTCAGGGAAGTCCTGGCAAACACTG
Organism: Trachops cirrhosus; assembly: GCA_028533065.1. Taxonomy (NCBI): domain Eukaryota; kingdom Metazoa; phylum Chordata; class Mammalia; order Chiroptera; family Phyllostomidae; genus Trachops; species Trachops cirrhosus. The sequence continues at coordinate 87,445,679 of CM052547.1, forward strand.
GTGGCTCGGGGTGGGGGTGGCTGTGAGGAGATGGGGGCCAAGTTCACTTTCATTATGAAGTTGTATTCCCCAGCCAGGACTTGATTAGAGTGAAAGAGGGAGCTATTCATGATTATGCCAGGTGTGACCCAGGGATGTCCCAGGTGAGTTAGACAGTTTAGTCAAATTGTCCCAAAGGAATTTTTCACAATGATAAAAATACTCTAGTCTGAGCCATCCGATGTGGCAACTGCTAGCCACGTGTGGCTACCGAGCGTCTGAAATGTGGCTAACGAAACCGAGACGAATTTGTAGCTTCCTGTCATTGTTGTTCATGTACATTTAAGTTTCAACAGTTGCCTAGTGGCTGGTGTATTAGGCAGGAGAGCTCTTCAGTCGTATTATTCCTGTGCAGAGGCCCCAGACCCAGGTCTTGCTGAGAGGGAGCTTGCTGAACAACCAAAGGCTCCATCCTCAGAAGTCCGCCTCCCCAGTGGCAGGAATTCAGAGCGCTTTTCAGAGACTTCCAGGAACTTCGAGAAACACAGTGTTGCCTGGGGAGAGCCAAGAGCCCAGTGACATTTCCCATCAAATGTCTAAGCCTAACCCCAGGTCTTGAGTGCTATGCTGTGGCGCTGGGACCAGCATTTGGAAAGATTCTTTGCCACCCGTTCCCAGGATGTTCCTGGTAGTGACCTGAAAGGCAGCGGAGTTTCCGTCCGGGCAGAAAAGACCTCTCTCCTTGAAAACGCCTTTGAATTTCTGCTGGGGTCACTGACTGGGAAAGATGCGTTTTTGTTTCTAACTATACATTCCTGGGTGAAGTCGCTTCAGCCCCCAAACAGGCAGTGGGGCTGTGCACCAAAGAGGGGAAGACCACTGCCAACAAGTTATCTCCAGGTGTCAGAAAGAGATGACGAAAAGCAGGGCAGTTGGGGAAAATGTTTTTCAGCCTGCTTTCTGGTTCCAGAAACTGCGCTGGAAGAGATAAGATCCACACGGCTTTGATGGAGGCGGCGGGACGTCCAGGGGACAGGAGGCGGGAGAAGAGAATCAGGCCAAAAACATCCAACCGTCCCATATTCCCTGAGAAACAGATTACGAGAGCGCAGAGGAAGCTCTTTAAGGCAGGGCCCCTCCAGGGACGGTTGGAGCAAAGACTCAGTAGGCTCTGGGACAACTTGACTTCAACTCAATGGTATTTGAATAATCTGCCCGAGAGAAAACAGATATAGCGCACACACTGTCACATTTCGAGTCGAAACTCTCGGTTTGATTATGAGTAATGCTCAGCCATGCCCAGAGGTCAGGCCTACACCCACCCAGAAACAAGTGGGGAACTGAAGCAATTATTCAGATAAGATCCACAGACAGAGCTACTGGCCAGGGTCACGTCCCCCATTTAGCCCAGAAATAGTAATACTATTAGAAGCTGTTTGCCATGGGGGGGGGCTCTCTTGAATTTATGAAGGAGGGGCGGTTACAGGAAAATCCAGCCTGTCACTGGGCATGCACCAGAGCCAAGTGGGAAATGGACAGCCTTTCCTCCCCATCTTGCTTGCAGCCAAAATGGAGACGAGGAGTTGGATTTAAATGTTTCAGATGGTTCGGATCTGAACCACCTCGCATGTGCACAGCTGATACATTTCATATTGGATTGCATTTGGGCCGAAAGGCAGAAAGTGGTGAGACAGCACACCGAGAAGTTTGAGATGCTATGGATCAAGTAATGGTATTTATAGCGCTCCCTTAATTAGTCTCTGCGTGTGGTTTCCGGGGAGCTAGCCAATGGGGGGGGGTCCAGTGTCCCCCTGAACCCTGTTGTTTAAAGTAGCTTGGAATAGAATACAGTTTGCCTGCCTATGAGGGAAAACCCCCAAACTGGCAGCTTAAATAAGACTTATTGTTCCCATTGAGTGAGAATCCGTGGAGGTGGGTGCAGGTGTTGGTATGGTACAGACTTTAAGGCCAGACTTTTTTGACCCTTTTCTCAAATTCACATAGCTGATCAGATAGCAGGAAAGAAGGAAAAAAGAGATCACCTGAAGGTTCACCTGCCCCCCCTGCCCCCCACCCCGTGCCTCTAACAACCCTAAGGGGAAGTGTACCCAGTGACTTCTGACAGCTCATTGGCCACAACCTTTTTAAATGGACAAGGCTAGTTGCAAAGGATTCTGGGAAGTGTAGTTTTCAAAGCTGGCTGTCTTCAAGCTACATCCCCCACCACCCAATTAACGTTGGTGTTAGTAGCATTGAGGAGATTTTACCACTTTAAAGAATCCTGAAACAAAATGAATTTAAATCTAGCTCTGCAAAAATAATCCTAACGCAATGGTCTTTATGAACAACTTTTGTTTGTAACTAATTACCACGTAATAAAACAATGATTATACATATTATCACATATGTACAGGAAGAAAATCAGTTAGCAAAGGGGGTGGGGTGGGTGTGTCTGTGTGTTCTCCACGAAGGGGAGCTGCATCCTTCCTGGAGGATCTTTCTTTTTTTTTTTTTAAAGATTTTATTTATTTATCTTCAGAGGGGAAGGGAAGGAGAGAGGGAGAGAAATATCAGTGTATGGTTGCTTCCTGTGCATTCCCTGCTGGGAACTGGCCTGCAACCCAGGCATGTGCCCTGACTGGGAATCGAACCATATCTCTTGGTTCACAGGCCCGTGCTTAATCCACTAAGCTACACCAGCCAGGGCCTGGAGGATCTTTCTCCCGGGGGTGGAAATGAATGAGGTGTGACTTTGTCAGTCAGCAGAGCCATCTCCCTCTGTCAGAATCGGAGCTGAGCAGGAGACTCCTGAGAACTACATCAAGGGCTTCAGTAGGAGTTTCTTCAGCCCGAGACGCCCTGTCTAGAGCAAGTTCAACTTCATTAGTGATTTGAAGAGAGATTTATTGACCCAAAGGGACGACCTCTCTGAAAGGAGTGTGTCTTCCTTGATTTAAGTAGCTCAGACAGTCATGGCATTTGAGTGAGGGTTAGGTTCACGTCTGAAACAATTTGTGAGCCAGCCATTATTAGGGATGGGGAAAAGGAAGGGGGCGAGGGGAAGGAGGCGAGGGGAATTAGGACTGGAAGTCAGCATGTGGGGGACACAGCATGTAGGGTCGTGAGCACACACCAACAGGCCAGATTTTAGCCTGCGGTTCTGAGGTTGCACACTCCTCCTGGACTGGGCAGCAACGTGGGTGCATGAGAATGGCCGGGGTAAGGGCACAGGGAAGAGAGCCAAGTGCCTGGCTCCCTAAAGCCACGGTCACCACTGACCATGCATATTATTAACCACGCTGACCCTCGGCTGTCAGCCAGTCAGATCTTTCAGAAAATACCTGAGTCCAATATCTGAATGTTTTTTTTTAATTTTATTTATTTATTTTTAGAGAGAGGTGAAGGGAAGGAGAAAGAGAGGAAGAGAAACATCATGTGTGGTTGCCTCTCACATGGCCCCCACTAGGGACCTGGCCTGCAACCCAGGCATGTGCCCTGACTGGGAGTCAAACCGGCGACCCTTTGGTTCAAAGCCCGCGCTCAATCCACTGAGCTACACCAGCCAGGGCCAATAGCTGAATGTTTATATGGAACCTGATTTGAGAACGTTGGGTCCAGTTTTATACTGTTGGGCCCAAGTGCTGATAAAATGTGGTCGCCATCGGCAGCTTTGCTCTGTGAGCAATATGGTGCCAGTAAGGCTGTTTGAGTAGGGGAGGGGCCTGGGCACTTGCCCCTCCTTCTCTTGCTCCATCAGCCATGGCTAGCATGTTCTGGAGCCGAGAGGAGGGTAGCGAATAGGCGGGGGGCAGGGCAGTATCAGCCGATGGCAGGAAGCCAGTTGGGATGCTCCGGTCGTAGCCAGGATGCGACTCGCTGAGCGTTGGAATGAAGGCAGTGGCAGTGAGGATGGAAGAGTGGGCGGAATTCTGGAACAATTTCTGAGGTGGAATCAGAGGCTCAGGGGCTGCACTGGATAAGAAGGGACAGGGCCAGCTTAGAAGAGGGAATTGGAAGACAGAAGTTCCCATCTTGGCAACCGAATTGGCCTCCTAGGGGTGTTTCATGGACCACATGGGACTAATATTCCTTTTACATCCGTTTTCAACTCTTAAGAACTCTGAGCATTTACATGCACGTCTAGACTTCTAGCTCCTTTTGTAAAAAATCTGAGAGCATTAGGCACAGATTCCAAACAAGCAACAACATCTGGGTGTGGGGTTGGGTTGGGCCCCGGGGGTGGGGGAGAGGGAGGTGCCTAGACTGGCAGAATTTTTTCAACCACGGGGCTCCTGTGAGTATTAGGGTCTGTGACCCCCGAGGGAGCTGTTGTACCAACCATAGCAGTATGAAAGATCACCTCGTTAGAGCAAGACGTGAGGAATTCCAGGCTACAACCCCGTTTCAGGACAGAGTCGGGGAACACGGCAAAGGGGACTTGGAGAAGACAGGCTGGGAGAATGAAAACCAACAGGAAGAAGTGGAGTAAGAAACAGAAGCGGCTGCCTGCTGCCTGATGCCACTGGGGGCTCGGTTGGTCATGGAGAGATTGAAATAGGCTGTTCATGAGGGTTTGTGTGGCCGTCTTGCGGGGGTGACACGCCATTGCCCTTAACGACAAAAGGGAAAAGTGTGCCCTCACTGGCTGGGAGGTCCAATGCTCTGTAGCAGCCCTGGAGAAGTGGAATTCCCCCAGACAGGCATGGAGAGTGTCCTGGTCTGTTGCAGTGACAAACTAGAACACCCTAAGTGTCCATCAGTAGGGTTCCAGGTAAATCAACCGTGGTCCCTGGTGTATCTGTGCTGTGGGAACCCAAGCATTAGTTACAAAGGTAAGATACTTTGAAAAACTTCCAAGTGAAACAAATGTGACACAGCAGTATTCTTGTATTTCCCTCTCTCTCTCTCTCTCTCTCTCAATAGGTCCTTTTAACTATATGGAAGCCTGACATTTGACATTTGGGTAAAAGGCAAAAAAAAAAAAAGTCTCCAAAAGGCAGCTGGGGTCTGAGGACCTCTCCCACCGCCCCCTGTCTGCACCCCGCCCCCCCTTACAGCACTGGATGTCTTTCCTGAAGGAGAAAGTTTCAAAACTCAGGGATAAGTGGTGAAAGGGAATCTACCTTTCTCTTTACGTTGTTAATTAGTTTAACTGGGAAGATGCCTTTCTGTATCACCTGTGCAGTTCAAAATTAACGGAAAGCATAGCATGCTGAATTGGGCAGCCTGCAAGGTCTGTCTCAGCAGACCAGTGGGGGTGAAGACGGGGTTCTAAGGTCTTGAGTAAACAGTGGGTAGTGAGTGGGGAATCCAGGCCAGGCCCAAGGGGAACACGAGGCTGCAGGCCGGGTAGAGGGGCGGGGTGGAGTGTCCAGGAAAGTTCACCGTTGGTTTGCTTTCATCTGGGTGACCCAAAAGTTCCGTGTAAGGTCACTTGGTTCTCTTACGGGCCTTTGCTTCTACAGCAGAGCATGGGGTTTGCTTCAGAGCTGAGATCGCACTTAAAATTTGCGTCTCGTCTCTTCTGGTGTAGAAAAATCTAGAAGGATTTTGATGGGAAATTTAAAGTGTTTGGCGGGTTAGGACCCCAATACTTGTGTAAAGGAGAAACATTCGTATGAGGAAGATGTTGCTTGAAATTGGATACAAAAGAATGTCCACTAATGGAAAAATGATTAAACATGTTTTAATGACCGCTGGGGCAGACTCTTAGGTAGTTATCAAAAAAATCACGTTTTCCAAGTTTTAAAGTTTAAAACATAGGGGAATGCTGGTCCTGACCAGGTAGTTCAGTTGGTTAGAGCATTGTCCTGGTATGCTAAGGTTGCAGGTTCGATCCCTGGTCAGGGCACATACGAGAATCAGCCAATGAGTGCATAAGGAAGTAGAACAACAAATGATGTTTCTGTCTGTCTGTCTCTCTCTCTCTCTCTCTCAGATCAGCAAATAAAAATTTAAAAAAATAGGGAAATGCTAATAATACAAGCTTGGATAAAAAAATTACATGCTATAAGACTTTTTATGCAGTCATGTCCAGCTGCAAAAATAAGTGTCTATGCAGTAGGAAAAGAGAAGGAAAAGCACTCGGTGACCAACAGTGCTTCTCTCTGGGTGACAGGGAAATCGGGGATTTTATTTTTCATGCATTTCTGTTGACACAACAATTTTCTACTGAAAACCCTACTGCTCTTATAATTCCCAGAAGGAACTGTTTTTAAAACTGTAGTTTCAAAATCATTCATAAGGGAAAACAGCCAAAGAAGGACTTCTGTTGGCAAGGAATCGGACAGGCAGGCCCCACGCTGCCTTTTGGAGGCTTTTTTCGCCTTTTACCCAAATGTCAAATGTCAGGCTTCCATACGGTAAAAAGGGCCTGGGATTATAATCAGCTTCCCAAACGCTGGTGACAAATGTGAGCTCCCCCTCCTCCCTCGTTAAGGGCTGTTGGATGTTCTCACATCGATTTCACACAAGAGAAAACAGAACTCGAGTGGGCTGGAGTCCCGGGCTGGCAACAAAGCTGTGTCCCCTGTCTCCTAGGCTGACCCCAAAAGTGTTCTGTGACTTGCAGAGAGGAGATGGTGGCTCTTCTCCTATACCTCTCCCCCACCCCACACCGCCTGCCTTCTCGCCAATGTGACTACGCAGCCCCATGATTCCGTCTATGAACTTTGGAACCAGGCAAGCCCTATGGAATCCTTACCCTTTTACTTCCCAGCTCTGTGGCTACCGGCAAATTCTGTAACTTATTTGGACTTGAGCTTTCTCGTGTGTAAAAAGGGAATGAAGATCCCCGCCCCCCTGGGTCCCTTTGGAGACGAAATGAAATAAAATACATCGAGTGGACATGGAGCAGTCCTTGAATCGGTGGTCTCATTCTCAGGTCTCCTAATTTTATTTTCTTCTCATCCCACCTTATGGCCATCGCTCATGGGACGGAATAAGAAAGGACAGTTTTGGGGAGAAGGATGCTCTTGTTAACCTGCAGGCTTCCCTGTGAGAAGCAAAGCCACCCAATTCCATGCTGGTATCCGTTGGGAGCCAATGGCCCAGCTGGGCGAGCACTGTGACCTTCCAGGCAGAGTGTGTAAGCCCCCTTCAGGTGCACATGTGGGTCTCACATAGACTGCATCGTTCCGTCATGCCTTACTCAAGTCCATCCCCCAAACAGGCACTTCCTGCCACCTCTTAAGAACCCCCGCTCATCTAAGCTGCCCTCTTCTCTCAAGAAGTGACCTCGATAGCATTCTCCTCGGCTATCCTTCCTAGTGAACTTTGGAATCAATCAAAATAAGAGCAGAGCCAGTCTGGACAGAGGAGTGTTCTGCGTGGGGGCCCAGGAAGGGTGCGGGCAGGGGGACTCGGGACTGGGCGCTCGCTGCCTTGGTCAGTTACAAATTTCCCTGCAGTCACAGGGAAGGAAGTGGCACAGCTGCTTTTCACACCTCTGGCTGATGGACCCAGAGACCCCACTCTGGACCACCTGGCTTGCAGTACCCCCCCCACCTGGGGGTTGCTATGAGAAGTGAGCATCGATGTGCAGTGGGCTGTCCTGCTTATGTTCATTTCTGCGACCCCACTTCCTCTCCGCTTTCCCAGCCCCGAGAGGGAGGAATGTACCCACCCAGCACACCCTAAGAATTTTGGGGTGCTGCTTCAGGAAACATAATACGTAGCTGAACATCTTTCCCTGCAGCCTTTTAAAGCCAGCCTTTGAATTAAGCAGCAGTCTGAGGGGGTCTTAGGTATATCTACTCAGGGTGAGTGTGTTGGTTTCGTTCATGAATACATCGAAATACTCACATCTTTTATTGATCTGTGTTGGGGGATTTGTGAGTTTTAATACATTTTTCTTCAAAAGAGTGAAAAGCAAAGCTTCACATGAAAACAGGATCGTCCCATAATCTCATCCTCTCGCGGAGTTCATTCTGTACAACCCAGTCACATGCAAGGAGCCGCACTTAGATCTCATCTCTTTGGCTCCCTTCCGGCAGCTGAAGGGGAGAAGTGGCCTGGCCACGGCGCCCACACTGACACGGCGAGACACCCTGGAGCCATAAAAATCGTGCGCCTGTAGCTTATTAAAAAATAAAGGGAATGTCCACGATATAATGACAACATCATAACATAGTATATCATATGGAACTGCAATGAAAGCACACAAAACATAAAACAAAATAGTTTTATGCACTGAATCAGACGGTCAGGCAGTGGGGACGCACAGCCATGTAGCACTGAGCACCTGCTGTATGCCCGCTGTCAGCCACGAGGTGATCAATATGAAATGTATTTGAAGGGACTATTTAAACATAAGATTGGATCAGGGAGATGGGATTATGGTAGACCGTTTTTAGCTTTACTGTCTCCTGAGATGAAAAAAACAGTGTGGTTTCATCATAAAGAAGGAAAGAAGCGTCTGAAGCAGTATAATACTGAAAGTCGCCAATGCTGATCTTATGCTGACTCGGTCCCGGCTCTGCTCTGAGCAGCCGGTGAGGAGCATCTGATTTACGTCTCTCACGATGAGAGCACTAACGAGGTCAGTCCCACTTTACAGAGACGGCGCTGAGACGTAATACTTCTCACGAAGCCCGATGTCTTAGGGCTAGTTCGTAGAACGGAGTTCCAGAATGCTCCTAATTAGTGCTCCAAGCATATGGCGCACAAGGGACTTCCTACAGCATTTCCTTGATGTTTGGCCTTTGAAGCGGATGCTCCCTTAGCTGTACTGGAGGCTTCTCTGCGTTTCTCGTTCCTCGCTCTCCCGGACCCAGACTCACAGCTGATACACTCGGTCGATGAATAAACCAGCGCCACTCTGATCAAAGAGGACAGGCACGGAGTTGACACTTCACTTTTTCAGAAGTGTCTGTCGACTTTGCGGGACTTTCATAGAGTGCTTTTTCTTTTTTCCCTGTGTGGCCACCATTCCAAACTGAAATGGATGATGCAGCCCCGTTCACAAGCAAACACTTCAGCTGAGAAGACAGCGATTAAAACAGGAAATTATTTCACCCTGGGAGTATTCCGGAAACCAAGCTTGAAGAATCGCTCCATGTTCAGTGGGACGAAGGTTCACTCCCAGGTTGACTCGCACTTGTACATTCTGACTACCTTCTGACTGTCACACATGCCCACATGCACACGCACACACACACCTATGTTCCAAAATGCTAACCGTACAGCATGAATCAGTCCCTCTGGACCTGGGAGCACGGAGTCCTCCATCATTAACCTTCAACATCCTCAGAAACAGAAACCTCCTCTTTCTCTCATACTCGCATCCTCTCTGACAGCAAACCCTGCCACCTCTGCTTCTCAGTTTGAGACCGATTCTATAGTCCTGCACATGTCAATTTTGGTAAATGTCCTCTGTGCCCCTCAAAAATATATATATATTCTGCAGTTTGGGGTTGCTTTATTCTATAAATGTCAATTAGGTCAAGTGTGTTGGTCAAAGCTTTTCTATTCCTACTGATGAGTTCTTGTGGATTTGTTTGCTCGTCACTGAGAGAGCAATGTTGAAGCCTCCCACTAGGACTGTGGGATTTCTTTGTTGCTCCTTTTAAATCTGGTGGTTTCTGCTTCATTTATATCGAGGCTGTATTACCAGGTGTTCGTAGAGTTAGAATTTTTCTATCTTTCTGGTGGGACTGACCCTTTTTGTTATTATAAAATATGTCCCAGTGTTGTATTGCTTCTTGCCTTAAAATCGACTTCATCTGGTACCAGAATAGTTAGTCAGCTTTCTGTTGGTTACTGTGTGTGGCTGTACCTTTTCTACGCTTATATTTTCACCCTTTCTGTGTGCTTACACTTAAGGCTTCCTCATGTCAGCAGAATGTCGTTGAGTTTTGGTTTTTTCAGTTGGTATGACAGTGTCTTTGGATTGTGTTACTTAGTTCACTTACATTTAATGCAATTCTTAATACATTACTAACACCATAGGAATATATTATCAGCTGTTTTCAATTAGTTCCAGTGTTACGAGTTTCCCTTTCTCTCCTTTGTGGCCTTTTACATTAATGAGATCTCATTTTTCAGATCATTCTATTTTTCCTATTAGCTTGTTATCTCCATATTTTCTTTTCTTTTTCTTTTTATTACCCTACAGAGTACAAGTGCGATTCTTGACTTAATAGAATCTCACAAAATCAGTGCTTTTACTACTTCTCAGGCAGTGCAAGGAATTTAGGACAAGTTTGATTCCCTGTTCTTTCTTGCCTACCTTTTGTGTTACTGCTGTAACATATTTTAATTCTACATATATTTTAAACCCCACGAGACATTATTATGATGTTTGAATACAGTCAGTAGTTAATCAGATTTACTAATACATGTATCGTTTCGCTGCTCTTTATTCTTTCCTAAATTTTTATTCTTGCATCTGAGATCATTTTCTTCCCCCTACAGAACTTTCTTTCGTCTTTTTGGAGTTTGTTGGTAATGCATTGACTCACTTTTTTGTTTGTCTCAAAAGGTGTTTATTTCTAATTTAAGTTTTGATGGATATTTTTTTATTGGGTGTAGAATTACAAGTTGCAAGTTATTTTCTTTCAGCCCTTAATTTTTTCCCTAAAGAGTTTTGTCTTCTAGCCGCTATCAGTTCTGCTGGGAAGTCAGTGGCCTGTCTCCCTGTGGCTCTCCAGAGTGGTGGAATACTGTGTCTTCGTCTTAGGATGCCATCAGAACAATTTTTTTTTGGTCTAGCTTTTCTTGTTATTCTCAGTAGATGAGATGATCTGAAACTAGCTATTTGGCCAATTTTCCAGAGAGAATTTTTACATATTAAATGGCTTGGGATTTCCCTAAAAGATTACTGAGATTCTAAGCCATGCCAGTAGCCCACACTTTTAACCACTAAACTATTCTAAAGACCAGAGACTTTTAAACTTTTATGCTTATGAATTATAGTAAGAAATACATATTGGATCTCTATATACATATTCATAATAAAAACCTAGCCTTTCACTAATCACTGTTACCTCTATTACCTGCACTGTGACATGAGATGTTCTGTTCCACTCCACCCCATCCCATATGCTGGCTTAACATTCATGGGTTGGTCCCGTTTCAGATAAAAATCAGTGCTAAAGACAATGACTTCTCCGAAGGATTAATAAAGCACGTAGTTTGGATTTGCCAGGGAAAGCTCAGAAAGTGAGAAAAAATAAAAAAGGCAAAAGAAGCCCCTTAGGATGGTCTTTCAGGGACTTTGACGACAAAGCAGCTTTGGACCACCCCCTTCCGGTTCCGGGAGCAGGCAGCCCCCAGGAGGCCCCTGAACTTTCACCGGGCACCGCGCAGGGAGAAGTTATTCTGCCCGTTTGGGAGCCCATCGTGGTCCTCCCTGCCCAGCGCAGGGACAGAGCGAGCCCTCTGTCTGCTGTCTGAGCCGGACGGAGGGTCGGCTGAAGTCTGGGCCGCTCTCACACTGTCCATTAAGCCCCTGGATGAAGAAGACAACACAGTTCCCCCCGGGTCAGCCTCAACAGCCAAAGAATATGCGAGAATGGTCATTTTGTCCAGAGTTGCTATCTTAGGTGGCAGTGGCACTCACTGAGGAATTAAAGAAACATCCCCCCCTTTCCAGAATTTCCTGTTCTGTCTTGCGGTTGACTTTTAAAACACTTTCAGCTCCCGCCTCGCTCTTTCTCACCATGTATTTCTCTTTCAGGGTTAAAGAGGTTGTCCATTGGCAAAGGAAATGATTAAGCAAACCCAGAGATCTTGGCGAGGGGACCTGATTTTTTTCAAGGCTCTAGATTTTGAGAGCTGCAGAAATGTGCCCGATGAAGGGTTTGCACAGGAGATTTTGGCCTGAGTCAGGACTGGCGCATTATTTCCTGTTTTGTATCCTCCAAACTGCTAAGCTGCCTGTGAACAACTGGCCAGGGAGAGGGAGGGGCTGCGGAGGCCCGGGGCTTCCAGCCAAGAAGGGAGAAGGCTGTTTCTCCTGCAGTTCTGGCAGAACTTCTGTGAAAGTGGAAGGATTTTTTTTTTTTAAGGCAATGAACTAGAGACTAGAGGCCGATTCTAGACATCAATGGGGGTTTGAGTGATACAGAGAAGAAACAAGTTTGAGCAGGAATTTTAATGGGCTGCCAGATATCCAAAGAGCAGCTGAGTCTCGACATGGTCTGATAAGCATGAACATTTATTAGGCACTTACTGTGTGCTGGGCAGTGCTCACTGCTTTGCCTGGAATATATCATTAAACCCCCAGGGCAAGCCCACGAGGTGGATCCCACTATCACCTCCGTTTTATGGATGTGAAAGTGAAGCTTGAAGAAGTTACGTGATTTGGGATTCCAGCCGCGGCCTTTTGGAGCCAGAGCCTG